>OZ004701.1:319265-1519265 GCA_963924545.1 Pogonocherus hispidulus
GGTATTCGAGCCATGATTCGCAGCTCCTGATAATTACTATTTTACTATTTTCATTTCGATTATTCCTTAAATATGAGATTTGGTATCAGGAGAGCAGAAACCACGAGGAGGTATTCGAGCCATGATTCGCAGCTCCTGATAATTACTATTTTACTATTTTCATTTCGATTATTCCTTAAATATGAGATTTGGTATCAGGAGAGCAGAAACCACGAGGAGGTATTCGAGCCATGATTCGCAGCTCCTGATAATTACTATTTTACTATTTTCTTTTCGATTATTCCTTAAATATGAGATTTTGTATCAGGAGAGCAGAAACCACGAGGAGGTATTCGAGCCATGATTCGCAGCTCCTGATAATTACTATTTTACTATTTTCATTTCGATTATTCCTTAAATATGAGATTTTGTATCAGGAGAGCAGAAACCACGAGGAGGTATTCGAGCCATGATTCGCAGCTCCTGATAATTACTATTTTACTATTTTCTTTTCGATTATTCCTTAAATATGAGATTTTGTATCAGGAGAGCAGAAACCACGAGGAGGTATTCGAGCCATGATTCGCAGCTCCTGATAATTACTATTTTACTATTTTCATTTCGATTATTCCTTAAATATGAGATTTTGTATCAGGAGAGCAGAAACCACGAGGAGGTATTCGAGCCATGATTCGCAGCTCCTGATAATTACTATTTTACTATTTTCATTTCGATTATTCCTTAAATATGAGATTTGGTATCAGGAGAGCAGAAACCACGAGGAGGTATTCGAGCCATGATTCGCAGCTCCTGATAATTACTATTTTACTATTTTCATTTCGATTATTCCTTAAATATGAGATTTGGTATCAGGAGAGCAGAAACCACGAGGAGGTATTCGAGCCATGATTCGCAGCTCCTGATAATTACTATTTTACTATTTTCATTTCGATTATTCCTTAAATATGAGATTTTGTATCAGGAGAGCAGAAACCACGAGGAGGTATTCGAGCCATGATTCGCAGCTCCTGATAATTACTATTTTACTATTTTCATTTCGATTATTCCTTAAATATGAGATTTTGTATCAGGAGAGCAGAAACCACGAGGAGGTATTCGAGCCATGATTCGCAGCTCCTGATAATTACTATTTTACTATTTTCATTTCGATTATTCCTTAAATATGAGATTTTGTATCAGGAGAGCAGAAACCACGAGGAGGTATTCGAGCCATGATTCGCAGCTCCTGATAATTACTATTTTACTATTTTCATTTCGATTATTCCTTAAATATGAGATTTTGTATCAGGAGAGCAGAAACCACGAGGAGGTATTCGAGCCATGATTCGCAGCTCCTGATAATTACTATTTTACTATTTTCATTTCGATTATTCCTTAAAAATGAGATTTGGTATCAGGAGAGCAGAAACCACGAGGAGGTATTCGAGCCATGATTCGCAGCTCCTGATAATTACTATTTTACTATTTTCATTTCGATTATTCCTTAAATATGGAATTTGGTATCAGGAGAGCAGAAACCACGAGGAGGTATTCGAGCCATGATTCGCAGCTCCTAATAACTACTATTTTACTATTTTCATTTCGATTATTCCTTAAATATGAGATTTGGTATCAGGAGAGCAGAAACCACGAGGAGGTATTCGAGCCATGATTCGCAGCTCCTGATAATTACTATTTTACTATTTTCATTTCGATTATTCCTTAAATATGAGATTTTGTATCAGGAGAGCAGAAACCACGAGGAGGTATTCGAGCCATGATTCGCAGCTCTTGATAATTACTATTTTACTATTTTCATTTCGATTATTCCTTAAATATAAGATTTTGTATCAGGAGAGCAGAAACCACGAGGAGGTATTCGAGCCATGATTCGCAGCTCCTGATAATTACTATTTTACTATTTTCATTTCGATTATTCCTTAAATATGAGATTTGGTATCAGGAGAGCAGAAACCACGAGGAGGTATTCGAGCCATGATTCGCAGCTCCTGATAATTACTATTTTACTATTTTCATTTCGATTATTCCTTAAATATGAGATTTGGTATCAGGAGAGCAGAAACCACGAGGAGGTATTCGAGCCATGATTCGCAGCTCTTGATAATTACTATTTTACTATTTTCATTTCGATTATTCCTTAAATATAAGATTTTGTATCAGGAGAGCAGAAACCACGAGGAGGTATTCGAGCCATGATTCGCAGCTCCTGATAATTACTATTTTACTATTTTCATTTCGATTATTCCTTAAATATGAGATTTGGTATCAGGAGAGCAGAAACCACGAGGAGGTATTCGAGCCATGATTCGCAGCTCCTGATAATTACTATTTTACTATTTTCATTTCGATTATTCCTTAAATATGAGATTTGGTATCAGGAGAGCAGAAACCACGAGGAGGTATTCGAGCCATGATTCGCAGCTCTTGATAATTACTATTTTACTATTTTCATTTCGATTATTCCTTAAATATAAGATTTTGTATCAGGAGAGCAGAAACCACGAGGAGGTATTCGAGCCATGATTCGCAGCTCCTGATAATTACTATTTTACTATTTTCATTTCGATTATTCCTTAAATATGAGATTTGGTATCAGGAGAGCAGAAACCACGAGGAGGTATTCGAGCCATGATTCGCAGCTCCTGATAATTACTATTTTACTATTTTCATTTCGATTATTCCTTAAATATGAGATTTGGTATCAGGAGAGCAGAAACCACGAGGAGGTATTCGAGCCATGATTCGCAGCTCTTGATAATTACTATTTTACTATTTTCATTTCGATTATTCCTTAAATATGAGATTTGGTATCAGGAGAGCAGAAACCACGAGGAGGTATTCGAGCCATGATTCGCAGCTCTTGATAATTACTATTTTACTATTTTCATTTCGATTATTCCTTAAATATAAGATTTTGTATCAGGAGAGCAGAAACCACGAGGAGGTATTCGAGCCATGATTCGCAGCTCCTGATAATTACTATTTTACTATTTTCATTTCGATTATTCCTTAAATATGAGATTTGGTATCAGGAGAGCAGAAACCACGAGGAGGTATTCGAGCCATGATTCGCAGCTCCTGATAATTACTATTTTACTATTTTCATTTCGATTATTCCTTAAATATGAGATTTGGTATCAGGAGAGCAGAAACCACGAGGAGGTATTCGAGCCATGATTCGCAGCTCTTGATAATTACTATTTTACTATTTTCATTTCGATTATTCCTTAAATATAAGATTTTGTATCAGGAGAGCAGAAACCACGAGGAGGTATTCGAGCCATGATTCGCAGCTCCTGATAATTACTATTTTACTATTTTCATTTCGATTATTCCTTAAATATGAGATTTGGTATCAGGAGAGCAGAAACCACGAGGAGGTATTCGAGCCATGATTCGCAGCTCCTGATAATTACTATTTTACTATTTTCATTTCGATTATTCCTTAAATATGAGATTTGGTATCAGGAGAGCAGAAACCACGAGGAGGTATTCGAGCCATGATTCGCAGCTCTTGATAATTACTATTTTACTATTTTCATTTCGATTATTCCTTAAATATAAGATTTTGTATCAGGAGAGCAGAAACCACGAGGAGGTATTCGAGCCATGATTCGCAGCTCCTGATAATTACTATTTTACTATTTTCATTTCGATTATTCCTTAAATATGAGATTTGGTATCAGGAGAGCAGAAACCACGAGGAGGTATTCGAGCCATGATTCGCAGCTCCTGATAATTACTATTTTACTATTTTCATTTCGATTATTCCTTAAATATGAGATTTTGGTATCAGGAGAGCAGAAACCACGAGGAGGTATTCGAGCCATGATTCGCAGCTCCTTGATAATTACTATTTTACTATTTTCATTTCGATTATTCCTTAAATATAAGATTTTGTATCAGGAGAGCAGAAACCACGAGGAGGTATTCGAGCCATGATTCGCAGCTCCTGATAATTACTATTTTACTATTTTCATTTCGATTATTCCTTAAATATGAGATTTGGTATCAGGAGAGCAGAAACCACGAGGAGGTATTCGAGCTATGATTCGCAGCTCCTAATAACTACTATTTTACTATTTTCATTTCGATTATTCCTTAAATATGAGATTTGGTATCAGGAGAGCAGAAACCACGAGGAGGTATTCGAGCCTATGATTCGCAGCTCCTGATAATTACTATTTTACTATTTTCATTTCGATTATTCCTTAAATATGAGATTTTGTATCAGGAGAGCAGAAACCACGAGGAGGTATTCGAGCCATGATTCGCAGCTCCTGATAATTACTATTTTACTATTTTCATTTCGATTATTCCTTAAATATAAGATTTTGTATCAGGAGAGCAGAAACCACGAGGAGGTATTCGAGCCATGATTCGCAGCTCCTGATAATTACTATTTTACTATTTTCATTTCGATTATTCCTTAAATATGAGATTTGGTATCAGGAGAGCAGAAACCACGAGGAGGTATTCGAGCCATGATTCGCAGCTCCTGATAATTATTATTTTACTATTTTCATTTCGATTATTCCTTAAATATGGAATTTGGTATCAGGAGAGCAGAAACCACGAGGAGGTATTCGAGCCATGATTCGCAGCTCCTGATAATTACTATTTTACTATTTTCATTTCGATTATTCCTTAAATATGGAATTTGGTATCAGGAGAGCAGAAACCACGAGGAGGTATTCGAGCCATGATTCGCAGCTCCTAATAACTACTATTTTACTATTTTCATTTCGATTATTCCTTAAATATGGAATTTGGTATCAGGAGAGCAGAAACCACGAGGAGGTATTCGAGCTATGATTCGCAGCTCCTAATAACTACTATTTTACTATTTTCATTTCGATTATTCCTTAAATATGAGATTTGGTATCAGGAGAGCAGAAACCACGAGGAGGTATTCGAGCCATGATTCGCAGCTCCTGATAATTACTATTTTACTATTTTCATTTCGATTATTCCTTAAATATGAGATTTTGTATCAGGAGAGCAGAAACCACGAGGAGGTATTCGAGCCTATGATTCGCAGCTCCTGATAATTACTATTTTACTATTTTCATTTCGATTATTCCTTAAATATGAGATTTTGTATCAGGAGAGCAGAAACCACGAGGAGGTATTCGAGCCATGATTCGCAGCTCCTGATAATTACTATTTTACTATTTTCATTTCGATTATTCCTTAAATATAAGATTTTGTATCAGGAGAGCAGAAACCACGAGGAGGTATTCGAGCCATGATTCGCAGCTCCTGATAATTACTATTTTACTATTTTCATTTCGATTATTCCTTAAATATGAGATTTGGTATCAGGAGAGCAGAAACCACGAGGAGGTATTCGAGCCATGATTCGCAGCTCCTGATAATTACTATTTTACTATTTTCATTTCGATTATTCCTTAAATATGGAATTTGGTATCAGGAGAGCAGAAACCACGAGGAGGTATTCGAGCCATGATTCGCAGCTCCTGATAATTACTATTTTACTATTTTCATTTCGATTATTCCTTAAATATGGAATTTGGTATCAGGAGAGCAGAAACCACGAGGAGGTATTCGAGCCATGATTCGCAGCTCCTAATAACTACTATTTTACTATTTTCATTTCGATTATTCCTTAAATATGAGATTTGGTATCAGGAGAGCAGAAACCACGAGGAGGTATTCGAGCTATGATTCGCAGCTCCTAATAACTACTATTTTACTATTTTCATTTCGATTATTCCTTAAATATGAGATTTGGTATCAGGAGAGCAGAAACCACGAGGAGGTATTCGAGCCATGATTCGCAGCTCCTGATAATTACTATTTTACTATTTTCATTTCGATTATTCCTTAAATATGAGATTTGGTATCAGGAGAGCAGAAACCACGAGGAGGTATTCGAGCCATGATTCGCAGCTCCTGATAATTACTATTTTACTATTTTCATTTCGATTATTCCTTAAATATGAGATTTGGTATCAGGAGAGCAGAAACCACGAGGAGGTATTCGAGCCATGATTCGCAGCTCCTGATAATTACTATTTTACTATTTTCATTTCGATTATTCCTTAAATATGAGATTTGGTATCAGGAGAGCAGAAACCACGAGGAGGTATTCGAGCCATGATTCGCAGCTCCTGATAATTACTATTTTACTATTTTCATTTCGATTATTCCTTAAATATGAGATTTTGTATCAGGAGAGCAGAAACCACGAGGAGGTATTCGAGCCATGATTCGCAGCTCCTGATAATTACTATTTTACTATTTTCATTTCGATTATTCCTTAAATATGAGATTTGGTATCAGGAGAGCAGAAACCACGAGGAGGTATTCGAGCCATGATTCGCAGCTCCTGATAATTACTATTTTACTATTTTCATTTCGATTATTCCTTAAATATGAGATTTGGTATCAGGAGAGCAGAAACCACGAGGAGGTATTCGAGCCATGATTCGCAGCTCTTGATAATTACTATTTTACTATTTTCATTTCGATTATTCCTTAAATATGAGATTTGGTATCAGGAGAGCAGAAACCACGAGGAGGTATTCGAGCCATGATTCGCAGCTCTTGATAATTACTATTTTACTATTTTCATTTCGATTATTCCTTAAATATAAGATTTTGTATCAGGAGAGCAGAAACCACGAGGAGGTATTCGAGCCATGATTCGCAGCTCCTGATAATTACTATTTTACTATTTTCATTTCGATTATTCCTTAAATATGAGATTTGGTATCAGGAGAGCAGAAACCACGAGGAGGTATTCGAGCCATGATTCGCAGCTCCTGATAATTACTATTTTACTATTTTCATTTCGATTATTCCTTAAATATGAGATTTGGTATCAGGAGAGCAGAAACCACGAGGAGGTATTCGAGCCATGATTCGCAGCTCTTGATAATTACTATTTTACTATTTTCATTTCGATTATTCCTTAAATATAAGATTTTGTATCAGGAGAGCAGAAACCACGAGGAGGTATTCGAGCCATGATTCGCAGCTCCTGATAATTACTATTTTACTATTTTCATTTCGATTATTCCTTAAATATGAGATTTGGTATCAGGAGAGCAGAAACCACGAGGAGGTATTCGAGCCATGATTCGCAGCTCCTGATAATTACTATTTTACTATTTTCATTTCGATTATTCCTTAAATATGAGATTTGGTATCAGGAGAGCAGAAACCACGAGGAGGTATTCGAGCCATGATTCGCAGCTCTTGATAATTACTATTTTACTATTTTCATTTCGATTATTCCTTAAATATAAGATTTTGTATCAGGAGAGCAGAAACCACGAGGAGGTATTCGAGCCATGATTCGCAGCTCCTGATAATTACTATTTTACTATTTTCATTTCGATTATTCCTTAAATATGAGATTTGGTATCAGGAGAGCAGAAACCACGAGGAGGTATTCGAGCCATGATTCGCAGCTCCTGATAATTACTATTTTACTATTTTCATTTCGATTATTCCTTAAATATGAGATTTGGTATCAGGAGAGCAGAAACCACGAGGAGGTATTCGAGCCATGATTCGCAGCTCTTGATAATTACTATTTTACTATTTTCATTTCGATTATTCCTTAAATATAAGATTTTGTATCAGGAGAGCAGAAACCACGAGGAGGTATTCGAGCCATGATTCGCAGCTCCTGATAATTACTATTTTACTATTTTCATTTCGATTATTCCTTAAATATGAGATTTGGTATCAGGAGAGCAGAAACCACGAGGAGGTATTCGAGCTATGATTCGCAGCTCCTAATAACTACTATTTTACTATTTTCATTTCGATTATTCCTTAAATATGAGATTTGGTATCAGGAGAGCAGAAACCACGAGGAGGTATTCGAGCTATGATTCGCAGCTCCTGATAATTACTATTTTACTATTTTCATTTCGATTATTCCTTAAATATGAGATTTTGTATCAGGAGAGCAGAAACCACGAGGAGGTATTCGAGCCATGATTCGCAGCTCCTGATAATTACTATTTTACTATTTTCATTTCGATTATTCCTTAAATATAAGATTTTGTATCAGGAGAGCAGAAACCACGAGGAGGTATTCGAGCCATGATTCGCAGCTCCTGATAATTACTATTTTACTATTTTCATTTCGATTATTCCTTAAATATGAGATTTGGTATCAGGAGAGCAGAAACCACGAGGAGGTATTCGAGCCATGATTCGCAGCTCCTGATAATTATTATTTTACTATTTTCATTTCGATTATTCCTTAAATATGGAATTTGGTATCAGGAGAGCAGAAACCACGAGGAGGTATTCGAGCCATGATTCGCAGCTCCTGATAATTACTATTTTACTATTTTCATTTCGATTATTCCTTAAATATGGAATTTGGTATCAGGAGAGCAGAAACCACGAGGAGGTATTCGAGCCATGATTCGCAGCTCCTAATAACTACTATTTTACTATTTTCATTTCGATTATTCCTTAAATATGGAATTTGGTATCAGGAGAGCAGAAACCACGAGGAGGTATTCGAGCTATGATTCGCAGCTCCTAATAACTACTATTTTACTATTTTCATTTCGATTATTCCTTAAATATGAGATTTGGTATCAGGAGAGCAGAAACCACGAGGAGGTATTCGAGCCATGATTCGCAGCTCCTGATAATTACTATTTTACTATTTTCATTTCGATTATTCCTTAAATATGAGATTTTGTATCAGGAGAGCAGAAACCACGAGGAGGTATTCGAGCTATGATTCGCAGCTCCTGATAATTACTATTTTACTATTTTCATTTCGATTATTCCTTAAATATGAGATTTTGTATCAGGAGAGCAGAAACCACGAGGAGGTATTCGAGCCATGATTCGCAGCTCCTGATAATTACTATTTTACTATTTTCATTTCGATTATTCCTTAAATATAAGATTTTGTATCAGGAGAGCAGAAACCACGAGGAGGTATTCGAGCCATGATTCGCAGCTCCTGATAATTACTATTTTACTATTTTCATTTCGATTATTCCTTAAATATGAGATTTGGTATCAGGAGAGCAGAAACCACGAGGAGGTATTCGAGCCATGATTCGCAGCTCCTGATAATTATTATTTTACTATTTTCATTTCGATTATTCCTTAAATATGGAATTTGGTATCAGGAGAGCAGAAACCACGAGGAGGTATTCGAGCCATGATTCGCAGCTCCTGATAATTACTATTTTACTATTTTCATTTCGATTATTCCTTAAATATGGAATTTGGTATCAGGAGAGCAGAAACCACGAGGAGGTATTCGAGCCATGATTCGCAGCTCCTAATAACTACTATTTTACTATTTTCATTTCGATTATTCCTTAAATATGGAATTTGGTATCAGGAGAGCAGAAACCACGAGGAGGTATTCGAGCTATGATTCGCAGCTCCTAATAACTACTATTTTACTATTTTCATTTCGATTATTCCTTAAATATGAGATTTGGTATCAGGAGAGCAGAAACCACGAGGAGGTATTCGAGCTATGATTCGCAGCTCCTAATAATTACTATTTTACTATTTTCATTTCGATTATTCCTTAAATATGAGATTTGGTATCAGGAGAGCAGAAACCACGAGGAGGTATTCGAGCCATGATTCGCAGCTCCTGATAATTACTATTTTACTATTTTCATTTCGATTATTCCTTAAATATGAGATTTTGTATCAGGAGAGCAGAAACCACGAGGAGGTATTCGAGCCATGATTCGCAGCTCCTGATAATTACTATTTTACTATTTTCATTTCGATTATTCCTTAAATATGAGATTTGGTATCAGGAGAGCAGAAACCACGAGGAGGTATTCGAGCCATGATTCGCAGCTCCTGATAATTACTATTTTACTATTTTCATTTCGATTATTCCTTAAATATGAGATTTTGTATCAGGAGAGCAGAAACCACGAGGAGGTATTCGAGCCATGATTCGCAGCTCCTGATAATTACTATTTTACTATTTTCATTTCGATTATTCCTTAAATATGAGATTTGGTATCAGGAGAGCAGAAACCACGAGGAGGTATTCGAGCCATGATTCGCAGCTCCTGATAATTACTATTTTACTATTTTCATTTCGATTATTCCTTAAATATGAGATTTGGTATCAGGAGAGCAGAAACCACGAGGAGGTATTCGAGCCATGATTCGCAGCTCCTGATAATTACTATTTTACTATTTTCTTTTCGATTATTCCTTAAATATGAGATTTTGTATCAGGAGAGCAGAAACCACGAGGAGGTATTCGAGCCATGATTCGCAGCTCCTGATAATTACTATTTTACTATTTTCATTTCGATTATTCCTTAAATATGAGATTTTGTATCAGGAGAGCAGAAACCACGAGGAGGTATTCGAGCCATGATTCGCAGCTCCTGATAATTACTATTTTACTATTTTCATTTCGATTATTCCTTAAATATGAGATTTTGTATCAGGAGAGCAGAAACCACGAGGAGGTATTCGAGCCATGATTCGCAGCTCCTGATAATTACTATTTTACTATTTTCATTTCGATTATTCCTTAAATATGAGATTTTGTATCAGGAGAGCAGAAACCACGAGGAGGTATTCGAGTTATGATTCGCAGCTCCTGATAATTACTATTTTACTATTTTCATTTCGATTATTCCTTAAAAATGAGATTTGGTATCAGGAGAGCAGAAACCACGAGGAGGTATTCGAGCCATGATTCGCAGCTCCTGATAATTACTATTTTACTATTTTCATTTCGATTATTCCTTAAATATGGAATTTGGTATCAGGAGAGCAGAAACCACGAGGAGGTATTCGAGCCATGATTCGCAGCTCCTAATAACTACTATTTTACTATTTTCATTTCGATTATTCCTTAAATATGAGATTTGGTATCAGGAGAGCAGAAACCACGAGGAGGTATTCGAGCCATGATTCGCAGCTCCTGATAATTACTATTTTACTATTTTCATTTCGATTATTCCTTAAATATGAGATTTTGTATCAGGAGAGCAGAAACCACGAAGAGGTATTCGAGCCATGATTCGCAGCTCCTGATAATTACTATTTTACTATTTTCATTTCGATTATTCCTTAAATATGAGATTTTGTATCAGGAGAGCAGAAACCACGAGGAGGTATTCGAGCCATGATTCGCAGCTCCTGATAATTACTATTTTACTATTTTCATTTCGATTATTCCTTAAATATGAGATTTTGTATCAGGAGAGCAGAAACCACGAGGAGGTATTCGAGCCATGATTCGCAGCTCCTGATAATTACTATTTTACTATTTTCATTTCGATTATTCCTTAAATATGAGATTTGGTATCAGGAGAGCAGAAACCACGAGGAGGTATTCGAGCCATGAGTCGCAGCTCCTGATAATTACTATTTTACTATTTTCATTTCGATTATTCCTTAAATATGAGATTTGGTATCAGGAGAGCAGAAACAACGAGAAGGTATTCGAGCGATAGTTTCTGCTCTCCTGATCTCATTTCTATTTTAATTTCATAACGATTGTACGGAAATGTAAATAGTAATTATTACCAGGAGCGTCAAACCTTCTTTGGAATACCTTTTCATAAGAAAAAGGTGAACTCGTATAGGAGGAATTATTGCATACTGTACATTTTCAATGATAACCATTAATAAAAAATCTAAGCATAATTCATATATTTTATTTTTTAGATTTATGGTGTACCATATAGGTAATGATAATTACAATTTATAAATTTTACATGTATCTTACAATTTTACTCTATCAGTATTATAAATTATATAATGTGATGTGTAATAGTAGGTAGGTAGCACTTGGTTTTCCAGTAGGCACCGCTGTAGCAAACATTTTCTCTCTGAAAAGTAAAAAAATAAGGATTAAATTTCTATAAAAGTAAAAAATTAGTAATCTTTGTTAGTACACCAATATATTCCAATATTTAATCTGACTACATATTTGGAGATCATAAATATACTATTGTATAAAGAAAGCTATATTTTTTGTTCGAATAAACGGAGCTGCGGTAAGGTAAGCAAGCAATAGATAATAAAACTGAACGGCGGCAGTTTATTCAAAAAGTGGTTTTCACAGTAAATAAAGTAAACTTTGGCACGGGCCCAGTCGATGCTGAAATGTATCGCTACCGATTTTCAGACTGAGAATTCTATCTACCTAATGCTAGGGTGTTTTTCCATACAAACCAAGCAATATTTACGTACAAGAAAAGTTGCGAAACTAGAAGTTTCCATATCCACGTATATTATTTGATAAAAATGTATATAATTATTTAAATATGTTAATTAATAATTATAACATAAAAATCTGCACTTAGCACGCTTACTTCTTAGTAGTATCAAAGTCAAGCTTAACTTAACAAATGAGTTATGTAATCGTTACACATCTAATGTTCCTGGTCTGGGTGGAACATGAACGGGGAAATAGTAAATATATTCCACCTGACTACATGGTGATAAATAAGAGCGTTTGTACAAGAGTTTTCGTATATCATAATTTGGGGAAACGTTGGTATCCCACCTAAGATCCACACTCAACACAAACGCAGGGGCGTAGAAGTTTTTATTAAACTTCTAACTATTCCAATTCCATTCGTATTGATTCTGCGAACCTCTCCCTTATAAGGTAAACATATAGTCCTCATATCAGTTTTATTAAATCAGGAAAATTCAAGTAATAAGATTAAAGGCCCTTGTAATTTTCGTTCCACGGCAGAAGAATAACTGGAGAGAGTAAGGCAATATTTTAAGAAATACCGAGAAACTAGAACATTCATTTAGGTAGATGAAACACCTTTGTCAGTTGTTTCTAATGTAACCATATCTTATGACACGTCTTTGATATATCAAAGATTCGTTGGGGAATCTTAGATACAATAACACATTATATATTCAAAGAAATCGTATATGAGACCTGAAGTATCCTATATACGATTTCTATAGATAGTTTTCTATAGGTAGATAATTTAAAATGTAATGAAAAATAATCCTCATACAGGAGCGGTCATGAAATTCAAAATCTCCTCGAGTTTAGAAAACTGCAGACTCCACTAAGAGCGGATATCTATCATAAATGAATTATGCGGCATCGATTTACTTTGTAATACCGAATCTAGAAGTCATGGGGAAAAGTAAGTATACTTTTCAACATATTATAGTCCAGGAATGTTGTTGATTTTCAGCAACTCGTTAAAGACGTCCCAAATGTTGCCCACAAAGTAAATCAAAGGCGTAGATTGCATTTCCGGCATCAAACTTGACACAAAGTGAGATCAGGAGATATCAGAAGAGACCAGAGAGGCCGGAAAGATAAAAAACTGGTTATATTTCGAAAACGATAAACTCTACTTAAAAATGGATGCCATATATGAATTCTGCGGCCCTGATTAACTTTGGAAACTGATTCTTGAACACGTCTGGAAAAGTTGACCGAAAATATATTTTCAACAAAGACTTATAGTCCAGGAATATGGTCGCTATTCAGAAACTTCTTAGAAAATGTCACAAACGTTGAACACAAAGTAAATCGAGGGCGTAGATTCTATTTCTGGCATCTGACTTGACCGAAAGTCAACTGGAAGGTCACAAGAGGTGCAAATGTTATAAAAAGTAGTCGTATTTCCAAAACGACAGACTTTATATGAATTCTGAGGCCTTGATATACTTAGAAATATCGAAATACAAACTCCTCCAGAAAAGTTGTCGAAAAATATACTTTTCTATCATATACAACTACCAAATGTACATCAGAAAGTGTATACCGAAAGCGGTATCTTTTCAACAAAGGTATGGAAAATACTCAGAAAGAAATTCAAGATTATCTCAAAGACGTCGTTAGTCGAAGAAAGTTGTTATCTGTCTGTCAATTTGACAATAATTCTCAGACAGATAGTAGGAAAAACCCAAAGAGGGCACTACGATGTGTTTCTCACCACTACCAACGTTCTAATCTAAGGCATTGTCAATTATTGTTTCTCTCGTGGCTAGGAAAAGAATGTTACCCAGCTCCACCGTTCACATTACTCTATTTCTGTTTAAAATGAAAGCTGTACGACAGTATAACCTCCGCCACTGATCAGGATGCAGCTGCAGCTTGTTTATGGTCATCAGACTCCCGAATAGGAAATGAGATTACCTTACTCAAAATGAACGGCTTCGAGAGTAGTTAACAAAACCAAATTTCACGTGAAATATTTAGAATCCAGCCACATTGTTCCTGTAGTAAAGGCTATATAGGACATAGACAGTATACAGTACCCAACTGACAGCTGCAAATAGACTACACGTAACGATTATTGTTATTAATGATAGAAGGTATTTATTCTCTTTTCAAGGCAGTGTTTCAAGAAACACCATATCAACTAGCATCAAGATACTACTTGGTAGAAATTATTGCTAAGTATATTTAAATTGATCTCACGACTGAAAAGAATTGTATAAAAAAATATGTCAACCAATGTTTTTTTTTATTATTGGAACATCGCAAAAATTAGAATGCGAGTGCTGTTTGTGCAGAATTTAATGTGCAACAAAAAATGATGCAATATTTTAGAGATAGTTTTTCAATGTAAGGAAAGGGTCCACTTCTAATACTAAAACATAATATTTAAGGGTCCATTCTCTGTAGATTTGACAGGCATGAATGTTGGGTCGGATTGAGAGGATGGGTGGCCGATGGGTGGAGACTTATATATTCCAACTATCGAATTATTAAGATTTCGGAGGTGCACGTAAAGCCGAAGTAAAAAGGCACATGGAAATAAAGTTAGCCCTCATTGCAAGGGTACCGGATTTGTCTTATAATTGCAACAAAATTTCTTTTTAATGTTATAAATTATATATCACCGGAAAGATCAAAAGATAAACTAGATCCCTATAGTAGCAAATTTTTGTTTAATATATGTATTTTAGAGAAAATAATTCTTGAAAATACTCTATTTTAGTACAAGATTGTTTGCCTGGAATTTTAAAAATAAAAAGAAATACCAAAAATTACTACTATAGGGACTTAGATTAAAGTCTTATCTTTCAATACTTTTTTACTAAAAGTCGCTATCTTTTATAGTTTTTTTATAATTAGACACGAGACGAACGCCGATTTAGGGCTTATTTCGACCTAGTGAATGGACTCTTAAGAGAGTCGTACTATTAGAAGCTGGATATTTATCTGACACTCTCTTCTGTATAGGTTACAAAATTGTTAGTAATTAAAGCATTTAATGACATGCTTATTATTATTATCAATAATAATATTATTACTACCTCTCATTCTAATCTAATCATAAGCCGATTAGCTCGAAAGTCGAGAACTGGTGTGGGAGAGAGGACGGCATATTATTATTCAGTAGGCATCAATTGCACCACGGAAATTACTTACCATGGTGAGCCCTAGCCATCATTCAGTGCTGGAATGAGGGAAATTTGGAAAGCCTCATCAGTTCGGGGGGAGGGGCAGTCAAACATCAACCAATATTAATCTCACATGAACACCAAGCTGACATTCTTTCCGTTCTTCGCTCGCACGCCTGGATAGTTGCCATCCCATCCCTGCAAACAGACAATATAATATAATAATAATAATAATAATAACTAAGTAAATAATAAATAATGTAATAAAATAGGCAATCATTTGAGAAACAATAATATACCAAGGGAGGCACAAAAAGGCTGCAAAAGGACGCAAGGAACAAATAATAATAGTTAATATAATAATGAAGCAAGTTCAAGCGAAATTTACATGTAACATACATAAATTATAAAAAAGCCTTTGACATGATTCCTCATGGTTGACTATTAAAGGTTCTACAAATATACAAAACACGAATACCTCGAATTTCCTGAAACAATAGAAAATATAACATACGAATGTAAATTACTAGCGGGTATACGATATACATAATGCAGTGGCAAAAATTATTCATCAGGCAATAGCCCTGCGATATAATCTGCAATCGGAGGATCAAGGGTTCGAGACGCTGAACTCTAAGCCACTGACTTAACAATAATTATTCATGTACATAGTTCTTCTACACGCAGTACAAATTAGCAGATTGGTCAACTCCCAAACAAATATGTACCTATATGAATTATATTATTCTTTAACGACCCTAAATTTACTATTCACAAAGGAAAGGATTCCGTCTAAATTATGAATTATACGTGGGAAGTAACGGTGTTTTATTGTATGTGGGTTGGGATTGCGTAGCTTCCTTATATGGAACAATATTACTTGATTAATTTTACTACATATTTTATTTGGTTTCAAGGGAATTGAAACCGATTTTTTTTTAAAGGAACACCCAATATGAATTTGAATGAAAGAATGTTTTTCATTGATTTTTTATTATTCATAATATTATATTAATGTATACGTTACAAAGGGTGCACCAAATTGGTTATTATTAAGTTTTAGCCATTTATTTTTGAAGCAATGTTTCCATCAAAACTTCCAGTATTTTTTGAATTTACATATTATTTTTACTGTTTTTCATATAACCACCCTTTACTGTTTTAGAGTACCTAGGAAACACAGTGATTCAAGTATACAAGACCACCCTGTATACGAGTAATTGTGACACACATAAATAACTCTTCTAGCGCAAAAGTGAAAGACAATAAAAAAATCCTGAGCTCGGGCAAAAAATAAAAAATGGCAAGCCCTGTTCCCTTAATTAAGAGTCATTATTCACTAAAATTCCGCAGTGGCCTGTGTTTTATTAATACCGATCCGTATATGAGTGATCCTAGCGCTAAACGTGCGTCGTTGTGTGGCGCCAGGTAATTACCTAATGGGCCATTGGGCGTAAAACATCCCGATGTCGGGAGGGCGAACTCGGGGTCGCACCGACCCAACGAACGCCGCGCCCCACAGGAAGCTGCCGTATTATGAACACAATGGTCAAGATAGCCGGCCGCTGCCAGCTCGGTAAATCGATGCATTTCGGCGAACGATCCTTGCTGATAAAGAAAATTGTCTGCCTTCCACCGCGCCGCGCGTGTACAACATCCCACTACACTCGATAAAAAGACAGGCAAGTTTCTCCACTGCGTATTTTTATTTTCTCAGTAAATTATTTATGGTCAGCGCGTCTTATCAAACATAAAGGAGGACTTGCTCACTGAAGAAAACATTTTGTTTTCATTATGATAATTTAGTATAATTTTCTTGAACCTTTTTATATATAATTTTACTTGGCTCTTCTTGGGATTATAGGCTCTTTAAAAACACTGTAGATTGTACATAACTTTTATTCTGAGGATGTTTCGCTGACGGTCATCAGCTTTTTCAACTCTGAAAATAATAAAAAAATATATATACAGGGTGGTATTAAGAATGGAAACACTCGCGTACAAAATTTGTTTATGGACCGATTTGAACCGGATTTTTTATATAGATCTCCAAAAGCTCTTTGTTGATGCAAAATTTGAAGACGAAATTTTGATATTCAAAGCCTACTACGAATTTTTTTAAGTGAAAAATAGCAAAATTTTGTTAGCGATTTTTTTATAAAAAAAATCTGACTACACCACTGGATTTAGGATCCCCTCGAATGCATTTGTACAAATTTTTGTGAAGAAAAGTTTATTCCTAAAAAAGTTATGACAATATCGGCACCACCAGTGCTTGCCTTTGTCGGTGAGCGTATTCTTTTATAAAAATCGAATAGAACCCAAAGAGAAACAAAATTAAACAACTTAAACACTGGTGTAATTATTAATAAGAACCATAAAAACCAGTATACACAAAATAACCAACAATTGTACTCTAATATAAACAACAATTGATAGGTAAGTTCGTCAAATTATTATTATTTCGTAGTTATTATGTCAAAACTTATAATATTACCTTCTTAGATAAAAAATAACTACATTATAATTTTTTATTCAAAAAGTGTGAATCAATTTGACAGACTCCTTTTTCATTTTTAAAAATGTAATAATTTTCTAATCATTACTTTTTTTTATCAATTCAATTCCAATTTCAATTTATCAACTTTTTTTCTCAAAAATAGGTACAAATGCATTCGAGGGGATCCTAAATCTAGTGGTGTAGTCAGATTTTTTTATAAAAAAATCGCTAACAAAATTTTGCTATTTTTCACTTAAAAAAATTTGTAGTAGTCCTTGAAAATCAAAATTTCGTCTTCAAATTTTGTATCTACATAGAGATTTTGGAGATCTATCTTTTAAAAAAAATACGGTTTAAATCGGTCCATAAACAACTTTTGTACGCGAGTGTTTCCATTCTTAATAGGTCACCCTGTATATATACAGGGTGTCTTGAAATTACTGTGCAATGTTTTACAAATGGTTATGGTTAAAAAGAAGACTTTTTCGTTATATAAATATGGATGGAAAAATGCCTCAAAATTTCAATATCGACTTTATATCAAAACGATGCATTTGATGGGTGTTTAACAAGGCTATCTTTTTACGTAGAAAACTCTAAAATTCCATATTTTAATGACAAAACCAGGGAACATACATACAAATCATACAAAAAAACTCATACATTCTTTTAAAACGGAGCACTCTGTATATTATTTTATAATTATTGTGAAGCAAGATATGTTGTAGCCCATGTCTACACCCAGGACTTTTAATATAAAGTATATTTTTAAAAATCTTACATTTTCGCGGATTATCGGTGTAATCTTTTGAATTGCATGAATGTTTAAAAAAAGGAAATTAGAACGTAAGACACCTGTCTGCCACCTTCAAGAGTTTTTAATATTTAATTTTAAATTACTTGAATCCAGTCTTCCTCCATAATCCCAATAAATGCGGAAGTAGCTCCGCATATTTTAGGACAGAATATAATTTTCTTATGCCAGTTGCAACCGTACAGTTTTAAATATTTTTCAAAGAAATCTTCAAATATATCTTCAAAGGCAACTACTTCTTTAATAATCCTCGAAAATAGATTTTTTACTATCTATGAATCGAATGGATTTATATACAGTGAATCAACGAAAAATTTGATCCACGATTATCTGTCAAAGGATTGGTTTCCATGGAAAATCCTTGGACAAATCAATTTTTATTTGAAAGAGGACACGTCTTTCCACTCGCTGAATCAGACACAGAAATACTTGACACGAAAACGGACGCCTCGATTTTAATTTTTCAGCAAGAAAAGAATTGAAGTACCTTTCAAACGATATGCCACACGGTCTACTGTGCTATTTAAAAAAAATGTGCTGACAGCGATCAGATGCCATGTATCAGTCGTTAAAATTCTGTTTGTGGTTGTAGTATTTTTTATACCATTCATCCTACATTTTGTTTGTGGTCGTTATCACAACTAGTTCAAAAGATAAGGTGGGGGGGGGTTATTCCAGGGACGGGCTGTATATTAATTTTGTAAACTCAGTGGCTGCCTGACATATATTTATTCCATCAATCTATATACATACATCTCATATTTCCGCGCCCTAAAGTTATATACGCAACCATGGAAGCATGAACAGAACGCCTTTTCTTAATTCCTACTCAATCCTAGAGTCAATTTATTATACAGTGGCATTCCATCATCCGAACCGTTCTTCAGATACCTATTAATACACCCAAGCAAGCAATTAACACCGAGATGGAATACGCAACCAACAAAGGCGGATGTTCACAATAACCGACGTACAGTTCCTTAAAGCTATTATGTAATTTCTGGATAGGGGTTTCTAAATTGAAAATCGCGCTCGATGGACATAATACGCTGAAACTCTGAGGGCCAAAGGAGCCCGTGAAGAAAATTGGATATCAAAAATTTAGTAATGAGGAACTTCAGAACAAACGGGTGTTAAAATAATTGACACTTTAAAAAAATCGATACGTCAAAATATACATAATATATATAGTGCAAAATCATCAAATTGGAAAACAATAAATCAACTTATTAACAAACTTAGGGAAAAACTTGCTTAAGATCTACCTTTACAAAAGAGGGGATCAAAGGGCAAGCCCCCGGCCTATTTTATTGTCGTGTGTGATAGGAGGGTCGCTTTTAATTATTAAATTCCGAACGCCCTCAAGAACGTTCATGAAAGAGGGAGGATAAAAGCTTAGAAGATGCGTTCACCATCTGGGACTTAATCCTTTAAGCACGATGAGAGTAAATATTACACAGATTTCGCAGAAAACAACGTTTCCCCCTCCACGCACCACTGGATAAGATATTAATTTCAATATTAATAAATAATTTAATAAGCTTGAATAGTATTTTTGAGTGTGCTCTGACAGGGTCTCGGGAACATTAATGAAGATACATTTTGGTACAAAACATTCTAACGTATTGTGGATGGGTGAGAATGTGAAATACTTTAGATCCGCAGTATGTTCAGGGCTACAGCTGATTAAGATCGTAATTATACAGCAAAGTAAACGTTAATATTGTTTCTGAAGTAGATCTTTAGAGCCTTGTGGTTTGGATAATATTCTACAGTGAACTTTGTATTATCGTATTATCTAAAGACATATTTAAAACTTTTTAAAAACAATTAAAGAAAATGTATTACTACTAAAGGTGCTTATTTCTCACCCAAGCCACCCCCAACGCTGCATTCCATTTTGTCAGTTCCTTTTTGCCTAAGTTCACACTGAATACATGTAATTCATCATTTGACTCCTTCATCGACAAGGGAGTGCAAACGCGCCCTTAACAGACTCTTTAAATCAATACCTATATAGGCGCTGTGCTGCTTAAACAATTAATAATATTTATAAATAAATTTGTCCTTCACATAACAGTCAAACGAACTATGAAATTTATAAATCAAAATGTATGCTCTTGCAGTATTAAATGTAATTAATAGTAAAAAAAATATATGAAAATACTCACTTTTGTTTACTTTAAAAAGTAAGAAATTTTTAACAAGTTGTACAAGCATACACATGTAGATAGTAAAAGTAAATGTATATCTGCCGCCGATAGTAGGTAGGTAGGTAGGTAGGTATTACGATTTCTGCAGAAAGAAAACGAATAAAATACAAGTTTTTTTGTTAGATGAAATTATTAAGCAAGCAGATTAGTTACTCGAATTGCAGACAACAAAGGAAGAAGAACAACGTTTTAAAATAAAAGATTTGTGTAAACAACCAAATTTTTAATATGATTAAACGTTAGTTATTGTTTAATCTTTTTACAGATTTTTATAATAATTATGATTATACATTAGCAAAAGGTAGAACAAAATGTGCTGTTTGTTTTTGTTCATCCGTATGCTTTATTTATGATGAAAATTAAATTCAGTATGGTTTTCTGTTAGCACGAAACACAGTGCCATTCGTTAATGTGTTTTGATTAGAAATCTACCCCGTATTCTAAATCGTCCGTACAAAGATATTTACGAAAACCATGTTGCAAAGTTTTACTAATTTATAACAAGACGAAACACCAGACTACACTCCATCAAACAAATTAAAGATCTGCGACCACAAATTGAAGTTTCCATTTTGTTAAATCGGATTTTCATTGCGGTAAATTTAACTTGACTCTAATTCTAATCAAAGAACTACTTTAACATAACAGACCTCTAAAGGGTGTCATCATATCTGATGAGATATACAATTTTGATGTCTTTTCTGTAAACATATTGAACAATATACGGGTTATAAGATAGTTTCTCAACCAATTTGAAAAAGGAAAACTTGTGCCTACAAATTCATTACTTTTAAAGTTGAAATTATTAATTTCAAAGTTCGTATTATACTAATTCTTAAATAAAACAAAACAAACATCTACAAGCAGAACGTTCTTGGTATAATAAAAATAATTCGCGAAAAATTCTTAGACCTTTATTTATAATTTTTTTAATCTATTCTAAAGATTCACCCTGAAATATTTTATTGTATTTAAGTTGCACCCGGTATAGGTGCACATGTTATAATGTGCCTCAAAAAATTTTTTTTCAATTTTGAATTGTTTTAATCATGAGCACCGATGTCCCCGAAGGATCAAATTTTCCAAATGCTTTATCCTGCTTGAAGTTTTTTCATTAACTACAAATTCCACTCCGGAAATCACTTCAGAAACTGGGCGGGCTTTGTTTTTCTTCTTTTATACGACATTTGATCATGATCGAAGTCGCCCTTTGTTGAAATGAGTTTTATTATGGATTATTTCCTGTAGGACGTCTCAGTAAACAAGCCCTTATATGATTAATTTTAAGAGGAATGTTCACATTTAATGCTGCCGCATAATCTCTACCTGAAAGGGTGGCACTTCCTAGCACTTTTTTATTTAGCTGCAGAAATATCTCGAACTGTTTCAAGATTACTTAGAAACAACGGTGATAATAATTTTGATTGGATGTTTTCAAAATTAAATTTAAAGTCACCGATTACCTTTTGGCAGAGCATTTCGTTAACATATTGCACAGATTTCAACTCAAAAATTCAGCTAAAAAATAAACTAGGGAATGTACTATATACAAATAATTAACTGTGTTTAATTAAGAATAGTTTACTACTATTAATAAGGTTAATCGCATTTAATACGTACAGTATTTTATTTCAAACATACGAAATAGAATATTTGCTTAGGAAAATTTATGATTTCCCATTGAATACATACGCAGCGCTTTTACTATAATTGGAGTTGTTTATCAATTCCAGTATAATCTAGTTCTACCCTATTATATTAGTCTGCCAAACTAGTGAACTACCTGAACGGATAATTTTGGGCTTGGATTAGATAGTAATAACACAACTTGTTAACAAGGTATCTCTATACTCCACTATTATAATAACTCCCTTCCGTAAATAGAGTGAAGTCAATAAAAACGAGAATAGCATCCGATT
This sequence comes from Pogonocherus hispidulus, assembly GCA_963924545.1. Classification (NCBI taxonomy): domain Eukaryota; kingdom Metazoa; phylum Arthropoda; class Insecta; order Coleoptera; family Cerambycidae; genus Pogonocherus; species Pogonocherus hispidulus. The sequence continues at coordinate 342,063 of OZ004701.1, forward strand.
TAACATAAAAACATATATACCTACTAAAACCGTGAACTAAAAATATTAATTTCAATATATAATAATTATATATTGAATATATTGCTTATAATAGCTACGAATTAATTATTTCTATCCAAGAAGATAACTAAAAAACCACTGACCGTGGTAGACCCCACTCACGGTAGCACAATGGGCTAGAGCGTCTTAGCTGTGGCAGCATTTCTCGATCGCTACGATCTGGGTTCGATCCAGAACCCAGCCGGAAACAATGCGCCATCTTTTAGTAAGAAGCGTAAGAATAGTTTTTTAATATGGAGATGTCAGACTAGAATATACAGAATATAAGCCTATAGCAAAAATATTCTGTAAAACTACCGACTGGATCAACATGATATTGTATAAAAATTTTAAGCAAGTACCCTTAATTTTTAAAAGCCAAGGTACCTATATTTATTTTTTCAAAACATAATTTACTCGACCAATTACTCGACTTACCCCGTACATATTAAGATACAGCTTTCAAGACACCCATCTACAGTTTGCGATTGGCCTGCCCATAACAGAGCACAAACAGAATATTTACAGCTTGCGGTAAGCAAAGTTTATCTAATGTCAAATGAATATAACACGACAATGTCAAAGCAAAGGCAAAGGCAATAGCTTTTAAGCGATGTGAGCCCGTGAGCTCAAAGATAACGATTAACAACGAGATAACAGAGCCAGGAATGAATTCTGTTTTTAGGAAACAGTGGAAGCTGATGTGGATTTTCTATATAGGAACATTGACAATAAAGTCAATACTTTCGAAAGACGTGTGGAAGAGGTAACAGGAAATATAAAAAGTTGCGCCAAAGGAACAAACATCTTACTGCACTTTTACTATGTAAAATAAACATTTAGATTATATAATATCTTGTTAATTTTTTCTAATTGTATATTTAACACTATACATAACTATAGACATAGTTTTAAAACTTTAAGCGAATATAACAGTCCCATTTTACATAAACCACAACTTTGAATAAACGAAACTCCGAAATTGTACCCATATTAAACTAGCAAAGTCCTTTATTCACAAGATACAGTACTCTAAAATAAACTGAATCTGCTGAAGGCAATTATAACCTACGACTAATCCCACATCTGATAAAATCAGTATTAGCGTCTTCCAAAGTGTTACTATATTCTCTATACTCTCTAGAGAGTATGGTAAACGTTGGTAACACTAGCTACTGCATCCGTGTGTAGTAATTTAACTTTCAGTACCAAAGTCGGCTCAAGATTTTTTACAAAAATACTGTTATAAATAAACATCAATTTGTTGTCACTACCAAAGTCTACATATTAAAATATATGTAGACTTTGTCACTACTATCTAAGAGTGTGAAAGCTCTTCTTGTTGTCCAGTGAAAAACGACTAAGTTCTACTTAATCGGACATGTAGTATATGTATAATATAATTAAGTCTTGCACAGATACAGAACGTACAGAAGTAAGTAGAGAGCTAAGAGTTGTAAGCTAGTCCCGAATACGAAACGCCTTTTTTCATCGTCTATAATTTGTACGAATTCCAGATTTTCCCCTGTTATTAATGGTATCATTAATAAAACTGTCGCGTCCTGGATCCGCTAGGATTACCATTTCCGTTTCATAAATAAGAGACAATTCTCCTAGAAAAGAGAATAAAAGTTGCCAGTAGTTTATTCAAATATTCCTTAAATACTCTGACGCAGCTAAAAATATGTATATTTACCTACCGTTTCCAATAAATAAATCAGACAATGCAAATTCACCATCTTGATATCACTATTTTGATTTTTTATATATAAGTATTGAAGAGTCTTTTTATGTAAAATTTGTAAGTATGCCAAATTTTATATCAATAGCTAATAGCTAACTTAAAACTTTATGTTTATTTCAATTTCAATTTATAATTTCAAACGAAATAATTTAACTATATATATATATAAGTCCCAAGTCCAAATTATGAAACCGACCCGGAAATTGGCACTGGTACACTTGAATAAGAACAAAAAACGGAGCCTACATATCATCCTGTATAGCGCACTAAATGAAAAACAACGTTTAACAGAAACTTTGGGAACTGGTATAAAATATATTAAATGAAACATTTGTATTAAGTACTTCACGTTTCAGGAAATTCTATTTCCGTATTTGTGAATTCATGTGGCATATGGACATGATTGTTAATACATTTCGTTTTTCAGTGATGGTTTGGCTTGGTAACCGGTTTTTTATTATACAATAATAATTATTCCCTATAGAAAAGTACTTCACGTAGACTACTTCTGGTTTTCTTACTTCTATATATAAATACCTTTATCAAACCGTTTACTAAAAAGTGTTATTCTACGAGTATTAAAAAAACACAGGTGACATAAAGTAACATATTTCAAACTATAACATTTAATATCTTTGTTTTATTATCTGCCTCCAATATTGACTGAAGCTGGAATTTCTGGACATACGTCTGTAGAGTGTTGACATATTGAAGGAAAAACTATTTTGTCAAAAGCATTTAGAAAGTTTTCTAATGTTAATAACACGTTACTTTTCTAAAGACGGGAAACTTCGTTCCCGGCATGACGAAACTTCGTTGAGCAGTTAAATACAGCAAAACTTTTCCAGATAAATGTTTACACATGTATTTAGCTAAAGAAGCGATTGTTGGCCCACTAAAAATTGACGAATATCTATTCAAGCGCATACACTGTGTCAGGAATACGTTTATGAACTTGAAGGGCAGACAGAATCGTTCAAGATGTATTTAATATTCATTTCAATTTAATTAATAAACAGTAAAGTTTTATATAAAACGATTCTTTCTATAATAAGACTAACGAAAAAGTATCAATATTTGACACGCAACCACTCTAATCTAAAACTTTGTTAAATGTCTCTATAAATATCCCACCTGGCTTCACTTCTTCCCACCTGGTGTCACTTCTCTTCTAACATTTTTCATTTTCTATATAAAACATAACTGCAAAGACAGAAAAAATGCACTGTATATACTGTCAAATTATCGTTCACTTAGTCATCGTAATTGATTAATTCACTTGGATGATCAGAAATCTATTGCCAGAATGCCCAGCACTGATATATTATCAAATACCATGTCCTTCCTTATCGGAGAGGTCTCTTACTATACATGGTACGCGCCGGACTAACAACCTACGTATTTCTATGGGCATCATTGATAATTGCCTAGATACTTAATGTATCATGGGATATCCATCTGCTACAGAAACTTAATATAACTTCGTACCGTTCGAAGACTTATGGATATTCTGTGGTTCGAAGTTTAAATGGAAAATCATAAGTTATACCAGAGACTTATACATCTTATGCCCGTTTGCACCACCTCTCCTTAGGAAGTTTAAGCTTGGCTTAATTTAAGTGTCAGATTAGACTGTGAAGTCTTCGGTCTTGTATCGTACATATAATCACAGTCTAATCTGTCATTTAAATTGAGCTATACTTAAACTCGCTAAGCAGAGGTGGTGCAAATGGGCATAAGTCTCTGGTTATACTCCCCAGATGGCTTCAAAACGAACAGAGAACATGGGTAGGTATTTTTTTGATAATAATTTTCTCAAATGGGTCAGATTTGCCAGAAAATTTTGCAAGACAATTTTAAAGACCATAAATTTAAATAATACTGCTAAACTTATATAGAGATATTTTCAAATACTAATCTACCTGGTATGATAATGTTCAGATAGAACATTTTATGTCCCTGAACTGTAGGAAGGTGCTTTAAACGACAAGCTAAGCATAAGAAAGTAAAAAGGACAAAGGTTAAAAATAAAGAAGACAAGACAAAGGATAAAGAAAAATAACTACGAATAGTACGAATTTACTTTATATCCATCATCTGTAAACACCTTCTTTAAATAAGGGCTTAAACAAATTAAGCCAAAACGGCTATTCTCCTGGCATTTTGTCTAACACAGAATCAAAATACAAGGATTCGGATTGCAACGAAAACTACGAGGAAATACTTGGACCCATATCGTAGGATATCACTAACTGCAGTGTATTATGTACCGGGATATCAAAAATTATCTTGGTCAAAGGTGGTTGTGGAATGTAAAACGTGTGTGTTACTTTAAATTTGAAATAATTATGTCACTGTCACACTGACATCATCAATAACCTATAAATTTCATACCTATTTATTTCAGTTGTAAAACAATAATGAACTACAAATTATAAAATAACGGTTTTAGTAACAAGAAAAACTAAATTACAGTAGGTACTTAATTGTTGGAAATGTCCCCCATTTTGTTCGATGCACAAGTTGACGCGCCTCCTCATGCTGTGAAAAGCGTTTTGCAGCATTTCTGGCGTTATGGTTGCACATTGCTGAACAATTCTTTGTTGCAGTTCTTGCAAATTATTTACCGGAGTTCCGAAAATCTTGTTTTTTAAGTAAGGAAATATAAAATAGTCCATAATTGTCAAACAAGGTGATCTCGGAGGAAACTCAACTTCTGTATGCAAACTTATCAGCCGGTCATCAAAAAACTCGCGGAGGAAAGCAATATTTTCTCGTGTAGTATGTGCTGTTGCACCGTCATGCTGGAAATAACCGTACCTACCGAAGTTCATCATCGTTTAACTGTTGCACAAATTCAGCCAAAAAGTTGTATCTGTACCTTTCTGCGTTGACGGTAAAATCGAAAAAAATTGGCCCAATTATTCTTCTGCGAGAAACTGCCATCCAAACACCAATTTTTTGAGCATGTAGTGGCGATTCAGTAAAAACATGAGGGTTATCATTGCTCCACATTCGCATATTTTGAGAATTGATGTATCCCGAAAGGTGGAACCCCACTTCGTCAGAAAAAAAAGTTAAGTCCAGAAGATCGTCATTCATTAAATTATTGACAAACCAATGGCAGTAAGCAAGGCGTCTGGAGTGGTCTGCGGGCAGAAGAGCTTGATGTGCTTGCATCTTATATGGATGCATGTTTAAGTTTTTCTTTAAAATCTTATGACATGTTCCATAAGAAAGTCCAATTTCCTGAGAAAGACGTTTCAAAGGTTTTGCAGGCTCCTCTTCCATACGTTGACGAACGTCATTGACAACTTCTTCTGTACGAACTCTTGGTCTACCAGCACCTTTTTTATGAGTCACACAACCAGTTTCGCGAAACACTTCAACACAATTTGTAAGGCACGCATAAAAATTGTCCGGTAATATTGCCACGTTTGGGAAGTGCTCTCGAAAATTGTCCAAACACAAACGTTGACTGTATTGCCAATTTCCATTAACTAGCGCACCCGTTCGAAAATAGGCTTCAATCATGAAAATTTTGTGCTGTGTGGTAAGAGGCATGATTCAAAAACTGGATTAGAAAATTTCAGCACAATGACTTGACAGATTCTGACACAACAAAACATATTCAAAAATTTAAAGTAAGACACACGTTTTACATTCCACAACCACCCTTGACCAAGATAATTTTTGATATCCCGGTACATTCCATCTGTCAAGTAGTAGAACTTGTTTCTACATCTCGTTATTGTAAAAATAACTAGATTATTTAACAAACATTTCCTTTCACGCGTATCTTGTCGCTGCCTGCTGTGGCCGCTACTCTTTGGGCGGGTGTAACCCGGCATATCAGAATATTCAGAAATAATTTCAACTACAATACACGTCGGTGGCTGTCAATTAAATCTGTTATCACGAAGAGACATACGCATGTAGTTTCTTGATTTTCAGTATTCCACTGAACACTAAGTGACAGAAGGTGTTCGTTCTAGTATTTCGGTTGAAATAAAACAGGCAACGTGAGCGTAATACTGAATGCATGTTGAGTCTTACATTTTGGGTATTGAAAATTGTACATCTTTGACCTCGTTTTTAATATGACTAGTCTATCACAATATGTATCCTTTACTAGTTACGAGAAGTTGGGTTACTTAAATGAAACATACTTAATATTTCAAAATCATTTTTATCGGTAATTAAATATTGTGATAATGTAGCATCAATCATCAAATGTGTTGATTTATAATAAAAGTTTCCACTTTATCAAGCCATGATTTCAAACCCCAGAAACACACTGTATATAGAAATTTCATAGTTACATTATTCAGTAGATAGTATTATGTTTAAGGGAAATTTTCTTTATATCTAAATTACTACGTGTTTCGTCATTTTTTTATAATTAATATAAAATTTATGAAAGAAGCAGTTAACAATAATAATTTTAGTAGGATCATCCCTTCGTGCCTGAATTTTTGTAGTATTAAACACAATTGGATTAAGTTGAGTAATAGACTTTCAAAATTATAAGGTTATTAATCACAAAACCAATTAAGAAGTAATTTTTCTCGGTGCCGACAATAAATTCTAGAGTTTTAAATAAATAAATATTCATAAGGCATTACTTAATAAGTCAAAACCGGATGAATGCGAAGAACGCTCTTCTGAAATAACACCCTATTATGAAAAAATATTACGTTTCTTATATGAAGTATTAATTGCTCTATCCTAAATCCCGGTAGCTTTTGTCTTAATTGATTTCGTTATCAATATCTTTTTCTGACAATTGCAAACCGCTATGGTAAAATTTAATGTTAGAAATTTTAAAGACGAATTGGAAGCTTCAACAACTGAACTTTACACTGAAAAAAGGAGATGAATATCGTCACGTTGACGTTTCGGAGATTGTATGTATGCTCCCGCTATTTAAATAGTTTTTTATTTTTTTTAGTTAGTCAAGTTTTTGATTCTTTACGTATTAAATGTTTAAATTATTGATTATTAAATTTTTGAAGTAAATTTTTTAAATGTTCCGAGAAATCTATTGTAAATAGAGAAAAGTATTTAAACAGAAATAAATAAACTTGGTCTAATAACAAATCTTCTAAGATTTCCTACAGACATTACTACATAGATGGCATGTCTACAGACATGCAAATTTCTTTAACAAACCCAAGTTAACGTTACTTTTCTGGTAGGTATACACATAAATCAAATTGGCCTATCGCAACACGGCTCACACAGAATATGGTGGTTGTATTTTTATCTTAATGGTTACAAAAAATAGAAAATGTCTACACATAGCTAAGAACCAAAAAGATTTAAAAATAGCAACAGAAGATAAATCTACTTAAAAGTTATTTTACTAAGATAATGAAAATTATCGGGTGGCAAAAAGGCGGAAAAGATAGTGGAGTTTACTTCTATTTTCATATGTATATAAAAGTTTTTAGTTATTTCATGAGTGATGATAAGTTTCGATGGGAATTTTAAATGTTCATAGGGACATAAGAATAGCAATAAATCAATAAACGATGCAGGAATTACAGCAAACGTTGTGAATTATAAGTTTTCCACGTCGGTGTTCGCGTGCTCGTCCCCTGCCTTAGATTCTTTTAGTGGGGTATAAATTTATAGCTACGGTTTTATCGCACTTTAAAATATTAGAGATTTTATTTAATTTTATAGTTCCTATGCGAAGTATTGGGCCAGAGGTAAAATGGACTGGACTCTGAACGAACGAAATAACATTAGAAATCAATTGATCATAACGCCTAATACGTGATAAAAAAGCCAACAAACGAGCAGTTATCCGAATTTCTCCAGGCTCACCAGCACGCGGATATCGATCCTTAAAGATTTCATCGACTTTCGAACTACAGGTTATTGACCTTATTCATTTGTTCAGGAGGTTTACCAATAAAAAATCAATCAAGGATGCTTCAAGGATTTTCAATCAGTTTTCCGGAAATGAAATAACCATTCTGTATTTTAGAACAAATCTATATTTGAATTCCCCTTGAACAAGCATTTTTTCTCATCATTTCATCATAAGAATGAATATCTCGAAAGCGGCACCTTTGATGTGGTTAACAATGGACTCATGACTTCGTTTCCAAAAAGGAGACGTATTTTCCAGGATATTTTATTGCTTTTCAGATAAAACAAATAAATGTTTAGATCTATTTTAAAATGTTACCTTGATACTACACTTGGAATCTTTATTTTGAATACTTCTGGTTTCATGGTTTTATTATTTTCCAAGCGGTGTAATACCAAATAAATTACGATAAAACATTTTACTGAATTAAGGCTGTTCGTTCCCAAATGTGGTGTTCTAAAGAATTACTGTATTATTTCCTTACATACACTCCGTTGGGAAACAGCCATTGTTTTTGTTAGATCGAGTTTGATGCAAATTTTTGCCCCTGTGCAAAAGGTAGCTCTGCAATAGAGATATACGGCCCGTCTGTGTAGCTGCAACGATCCGACCAGTGACATTGGGGAGCACGCGAAACGATAATTCAAATCAAAATATTCCCAATTGCCCGGAAAGTCGGGAATGGCTAAGAAAATATATGTCGCAAATTAAGGGTGTTAGCTAGGAAATTCAGCAAGCGGCGTTTCTTAATTACTGTAGGGACAAGAACCGAAAAACATTGGCTACCCATCAGGTTGACATATATATTTATATATACAGGGTGCCCATTATCTCTCTCTTTACATGGCTAACTTTGTTAATAGTAGAGATAGAGAATTGGTTAAATTAGCAAAATTGGGCAGAATTACAAGAGGAATTCAGTGGCTCCTTCAGATTTAATTTTAATTTTCAACTTTTCGAGATATTTTGAAAAAGTGAAAATTGCCAACATTTTTAAACTCGAATATCTCGAAAACTATAAAAGATACAAATAATATAAAAATACTGTGTGATAGTGTTTTTTTACGTGGATTCAGCGGTGATATTGAAAATTTCACGGGCTTCTTAGTTTTTGAGAAAAAAAATAAAGTTATGGTTTTTTAAATGGCAACCATAATCAATGAAAAGTTTATTTTTCTGTTTTCAAAAACATAATATTTAATATGAAAGGTATATTAAATATTATGTTTTTGAAACCAGAAAAAATAAGATTTTTATTGATTATGGTTACCAATCACCGCTGAATCCACGTAAAAAACACTATCACACAGTATTTTTATATTATTTGTATCTTTTATAGCTGAAAATCTCGTTCCTTCTCTATGAGGTCAGTACACTCACCCTTAACCTGTTGCTGATGATTGGATCCAGGTGGACTTGCCGTGGCAAAGTGGGGAAGCTAGAGCTCTAGTCCAGATGACGGTCACGTACTGGCTAAGTCCAATCCTCTTATCTAGAGATCTGCAGATGATAAGCATCCAGGGTTCTTTAGCAGGTTACAGATCTTGCAGTCAGGTTACAGCAGCCTCGTCTCAGAAGAGTACATACAAAGAATTGTTTGTGTTAAGAGTGCCCCAAAATTTACAAATATATAGATGAACGTTGACGGCTAGTGTAGCCAAGATTAAAAATTATAAATAAGTTCCTGAAGGGAATGTACCAGCAAATCTGGTTTGGTAAAATCCTCTGTGAATTCTCACAGGGAAAGTAATTAACAAATGAAAACAAAACCTGGAAGGTGTCAACCTTTAGTGACCCTACCCAGAATGAAGGAAATAAAATTATCCAAAATTTGCTTTCAAATGAACTGACTACAGTTCAGCCACTCGACAATTATTCTTAATAAAAAACTGTAATCGTTAATATTTAAAGATACTATAGTTCAGAAGGAACAAAAATAAATTAAACAAAAAACCCTCTATCATCTGACCCAAAATTCCAAAAACAAACGGTTTCATAACCGGTTAAACAAGGAAATATTACCACTCTAATTAGGTAAAAGAAAAAAAGTATTTCATTAATATTTCAAAGACTGAGTGACAAGTTATAAAAATTCGTATTGATTTATTGTACAAATTTGTTGCCAAAGAACAATAATCAATGAATTTATAAATATTAGGAAACTGTTCAAGTCTTCTAATCGGCGTGCATGTGAGTTATTAAAATCTCTACAAAGTAACAAATTACTTAACCTAGTGCAGAAATTACGATATTAGCAATTTTCTATAGCTCCCAATCATATATTATAACTATAAGATAAGAGAAGATAAGATAAAGGAACTTAATTCCCAAACAGCACGTAGTATTGAATAGTAGCAATCCGATTCAAACAAAATGGAGGCAAGAAAACTCAAATTTATTGGTTTAAAAAAACTATATTTTCTATAATCACCTGACTAGAGCACAGCTTTACAAATTTATAAAATAATATTGAAACTATATTCTCTTGTTTCGAATCGTATTACTTCTAACCATATAGGGTGACAAAAAAATCTCACTGACCACGCCTAAATAATTTACCTAAAATTCAGGTAAATCCTGATTATATATGAAATATAATTACTTAATAATAACAACAAATCGCTAAGATCGTATTTCTGTACTAATAATGATAGTCTCAAACAATAATGAAACTGAATAAATTATATATATATATATATATATATATATATATATATATATATATATATATATATATATATATATAAATAAAATAGGTACAATAACTCACATGTGCCTACTTTAAAAGCATGGAACTCTCTGCCCTTCCTACCTAAATCACACCGGCGCGTGTTCGTTTGATTTTGGAGGGCTACCGTTTACTAGCCAATCAGCGTCTCCCAACGCAGAATAATTGAAAAATTGAAAAGTTAAGCCACCAACAATTAGGTTGGGTGTTTTACGGGATGCATAATAGTCATCCTCATGGAACGACTTAAAAAGTACGTTACAATTTTGAACAAAAAATCGTTTACTGTAATGAACAAATAATTTGTTAACATAGTAAGCTATATGAAAAACAAATGTGAATCAATTAGATATTAACAATTGGGTATTCTGCCATGGTTATAACTCCGTGAAATATAAGAAACAAAAATAAGAAATATTGCAAGTGAAAATTTGTAGAAAAGAATTTTGTTCGTCCATCATTTGTGACGCTGTATTTTATTCAATGCTGTATTGCATTTGCTTATTACACTTAATATTCTTTTAAAACTTGTATTGATCCTCTCCTTCCACAAGTCTCAGTGCCCCTTAAAAGAATAAAGACGATTCATTTCTTTATATGAATCCAATTTTCCCACTGAATTCTCAACTGAGCTTGAAAGAGCTCTTTCCTGGTTTATAATTATCCATTTTACAGACTTCATTGTCGTACGAATGGCGATTATTTAATTTTAATTTTCAAAAAGTTCCATTATGAATAAAACATTTCGGGTCGGATTTCGAATCACACTAACCATTGTTAGTTTAAAAAAAGTAAATGTTCGATATCAATTTATCTATAATTTCTAGCGATTTATTTAATGAGCTACTCTGGATGAGAGCTTTTTTGTAAATTCGATTTCTTTGTTGACTGGGCTCTGTAAATCCTCTTTATCTTTCCGTATATAGGCACATAAAGCGCAAGCACACATGGGGTGTCTTTTTAAGGGTTTCTCACTGCTGGGGTTCTAAAACCACCGATTCAAACAGAGATAAAAGCTTGATTTCATCATCGCGTTTCTAAATGCCACTTCTAAATATATTTTTAAAAGTTTACGCACACTTTTGGTACACACCCAGTTTTCTAAGGCTTTCTCAGAGCCGGCCGTCGACAATAATACCATGCATCAGGAACTAAAGCTCAATATATATTTTAGAAGCACATTTTTAAAAAAAGTTGGCCTATTAACTAATTAAATAAAATATGTTTCTATTTTTTGTATTCTAAATTGTATTCAATAAATTCCTTGTCAATGTGGTAAATATTACATTGGTCAGACATCTAGACCATTACAAATAAGGGCTCACGACTTGCCAAGTTGATAAATCTACATTAGTAAAACATGTATGGGATAACGGTCACCGGGTTGATTGAACACAGGCTAAAATTTTACAAAAAGAAGAAAAATCAGTTAAAGGAAAATTAAAATAAAGTGCTTTTATTAAACTTATGGTGATATTGTATCTCGTCAGAAACAATATTCTTGGATCAAACGTGGCTTCCTCTACTCCAGAAGGATGTTACCAATGGAAAATTCATAATAACATAATGGTCAGTCCATGTGATGACATTTTGAATTAACAATGTCAATTTGACAATTTTTTATCATAAAAACTTCTCTCCTACTGACGATGAGTCGAATATCGACTTGAAACGTTTAGAAAAAAGCTAGGTTAAGTGTTTGATTTCTTTTAAATTTTATTACACAATTTTGTAAGTATAAAACTGATGATGAAATTTAGTTAATTTATCAAATATTTATTTTACTGCATATTATACAGTGTTTTTTTGGGGCAAACTTTAGAAGTTTTGCCTTGATACTACACTTTTAATATTTAATTTGAATACTTCTGTTTTCCTGGTTTTTTATTATTTTTTTTTTACAGGTGGTGTAATCCCAAAAAAAAACTAAAATAAACTCTATCTGTATAAGGGGTTTTTACGTAATCGTGAACAATTTTCTGTTGGAAGAAATATTAAAGTATAATATTTCAGTAACGACCACGTTTTTTGTTATTTAGTTTGAATTCTAGACCAACTGACGGCCGTAATAGAGTCTACGTATACTCGTAGGTACCTAATATAAGTTCCAAAAGGAGTCTCGTCCTTAGTTTTACTTCTTTTTTCAGAGCCACACTCCGACCTTATTCAACTTCAATGAAATTATATGCGATATAGAGAGAGGCTGGCATTCTTTTCAGAAACAAAGCAATATAATTTTTATGAAAAAAACTACCTGTTTATTACAGACTGGGAACTTTAGCTATTCACTGCAGGCAGTGACTGGCCTTATAAAGGAAATTGAGCCCTACATTGGATACCTACATGCTTATACAGGGTGCTTCAAATTCGATGCAATACATTGGGATCTCGGAAACGGTAAGAGATACGAAGTCGGTTAAATAAAGGCAAAGTTGCGTATTCAGGGGGGCAACATAATGGTGAAAAGAGATCAAGGCTAGCTTGATTAGTTTTCGAAATATTTTGAAAAAACCGAAAATTTCGATTTTCGTTTTTGTTTTTTTGCGGGCCTATTTGATGAGGTATTCAAAAATAAAGAGCACTTTTCTGTAGCAACATTTTGCCCTTTATTGAATGGTGTTAGCAAATTTTCCGAAAAACGTTTCGTTTCCTGGAAACCAACATCAACTTAATTTTTTTAAATACGGACCTGGAATTTTTTTTCAATTTTTTGGAAGCATTTTTGTAACTTGTTAGAATGCCACCATAAACGGAACCAGATTTAAACGTTTTGTCTAAGAAACATCCATCATTAATAATTTCCCGTGGTCCTCTTAGATTTAGTTTTATCTAGGCAAACGTTTCTGTGACAAACACATTTCAATGTTGTGGCAAGCACTATCAGTACTTAAAAATGGCTTTCAGCAATCTAGAATTTTTTAATTTTATTTAAATTTCCTCATAAGTCAGGAATTGTGCACAACTACTTAAATGAAACATTTCCAAACAGATGGATTGGAAATCATGGTGCTATAGAATGACCAGCAAGAGCTCCTGATTTATCCCCATTAGATTATTTCTTATGGGGACGAACTAAAAATGATTTATATAAGAACCAATATAATAACATTGAGGATTTGACAAATGCCACTATTCGTGTTCTGAATGCAATACCTGCAAGGGTATTGCATTCAGGATTGCATCAGTATTGCATCAAAAGATCTATTCAAAACTTAAAAAGACGAATACGCCTCTGCATGAATAATGACGGAGGATTATTTCAACATCTGCTTTAGGGTTTTTATAGTTTTAACATATTTTGTTGTTTTATTCATTGTTTATTCAATTATATTAAAGTTTATAGTTGTTAATTCGTTGTTTTATTATTAGCTTTTGTTTATTTATCGTAAATAAAAATGAAATCTCAAAAATATTATTCAATATCTAGAATTAACAAAAGTCGAAACAAAAATATTAATGATGGATTTTTCTTACACAAAACTTTTAAATCTGGTTCCTTTTATGGTGGCATTCTATCAAGTTACAAAAATGATTTCAAAAAATTGAAAAAAAATTCCAGGTCCGTATTTAAAAAAATTAAGTTGACGTTGGTTTCCGGGAAACGAAACGTTTTGTGGAAAATTCTCTAACACCATTCGATAAAGGGCAAAAAGTTGCTACAGAAAAGTGCTCTTTATTTTTGAATACCTCATCAAATAGGCCCGCAAAAAATAAAAACGAAATTCGAAATTCTCGGTTTTTTCAAAATATTTCGAAAACTAATCAAGTTAGCCTTGATCTCTTTTCACCATTATGTTGCCCCCCTGAATACGCAACTTTGCCTTCATTTAACCGACTTCGTATCTCTTACCGTTTCTGAGATTCCCATGTATTGCATCGAATTTGAAGCACCCTGTACAGAGTGTACATGAAATATGTAAAATATTCAAGGTGATACTACTTAGCTAATATCAAGAAGAAATTTCTTATCTTGAATTAACTGTGAAAAGACGAATTATTGATTTGAAATTATGTTTTAAACATTACTATATGAGGAAGCGGACACTGTCCAACTATTTTATTTTCATTCTATATTTTTGCTTCTTAGGCGAAAAATTATAGAACAGTATAACCATTACTTTGTTAAAAAACAATTTTTATCCTGTTTTATGAGATATTATTTAGATTTTCCAGTTCTAAAATTATTTTTCTTAGTTGCCTGCCATAAGCTGCACATATGTCGCAATTGTCCTGATGAATGGCGCCGTTTAAATTCATATCATGCATCTTCTCTCAAAAACGTGTATTTGTTCACGCAAAAAACCTGTTTTATATGTTACATTTGCATATTAAGAGCAGCGAGAATTTCACCATCAATGTAGTTTAATTTATTCCAAATGTACATGGTATAATTGAAAAACCGAACACAGTCCTGCAAACAGAGAAATAAAGTGTTATACTTGTGATATATGGGGTCTTCTAAATGTGGATTGGATTAATAAATAGAATCCACTCCTAGATATTTTAGCTATATATTTTTTTATACGGGTGTCTGATCTTTTATCTAGCTAACTTCATGGACATCAATTACTGTGAAGCCGTGCAGTAGATCCTTCAATCCCTATACTACAATGCATATTCAGTACTATAATGTAAACCTAAAGCTGGTGGATATAATAATATACAATAAAGCTGAATAATCTGTTATATCAAAGTTAGCTTTTGTAGCACATATTGTTTTTTTTTGTTATAGAAGTGTACTTTGTCCTATATGAAACAATTTGAACCATATGTTGTAATTGATATTTACAATCAAAGGAATCGAAATAAAAATTTTCAGGCAATTTAAACATTACTGAAAACGGTCTGAAGAGTTACACATTTTACCGATTCACGCACTAATCGCACTTTATAAAAAAATATAAATTTACTAGAAAATCTATATTTTTTTATAAAGTGTTTAAAACGTGTTTAAAATGTCACGATAATTAAAATAACGCACATGACGGTGTGAAGATTTATTCAGGAAATTTTAAACATTTCTGAAATCAGGCTGAAGCGTTACAAAATATATTTCAAACGAAAACTAAAATTTCAAAATGACTGAGAATATCTGTTTGGAAAATTTTTAACATTACTGAAAACAGACTAAAGCACTGCACATTTTCCCGACTCACGCACAAATCACGAATCTATGAAAATTCGGAAATCAACTGGCCGACTCGTTCAGTTAACATAAGTAATCTGAGTTAAACACGCAAAAAGTGAATACAACCTCACCACCTAGCGCACCATCATCGATGGTTCCAGGCCACCCGGATTTACCTAGCCCGAACATGCGTCGTATAGAGCACATGCCTTAGGTTTGAGCAGTCGTTTGTTTTCTCCACTCCCCCTCGACCTTACCGGCATGGTTAAACCTGCCAGGAGTGACTTGCGAGACTCCCCCCGGCATCGTTCTAAGGTTCATCGTGGATACTTAAGCCCCTCCACCCGCGTCAAGGTCCCACTGCTCCTTGGAGGGGTCGACGAGAACATGAAATAGAGCTTCCGTAACCACAAGCAGTATGAGCCAAACACCACAAACAAAACTAAAACAATCCGCTCCTGCACGAACCAAGAATTCAGAGACCGAATGTCTCTGAGAAGACCACCCACCTCATCCCCGTAGTAACTATATCCATGACTCCAGTGGAAGGCCGAAGACACCGAGTGCTCGCTCGCGATATTATGTTATTATAAAAACAGTTTTTTGAAACTTTAAGAATACCAATTTCTTATGAAATAGATACAAATCGAATTGATGATTTAATTTCCAATGGAAGGCACTTCATATACGCAATCCCCTCGTAGTAACTGTGCCCACTTTATACATTCGGTCTCACCCAGTAGGGATCGGTACACGTCGTGGTTCCAAATGTGAAACAGTAGACCGCTCTTTTACTTTATGAAAAAGATACAAGAAAATTTCAATAAACTGTTTAGAGTTAGTAAATTTATAGCCGCGAAACGGCCGGTTTCTAAACGTTCGGAATCTAAGTCAAATACATCAAAGAAAACTAAAACAATTACGCCGCAAAAAATCCTGTACGAAACAGAAACTCATAGAGCGAATGTCTCTGGGAAGACCACCCAAATCATCCCAGTAGTAACTATATCTACGTCGCCAGCGGAGGGCCGAAAAAAACGAGTCCTCTGACCGAAATCTTTTTTTATAACAAGAATAGAAATAACCACGCCGAGAAAATCCTGCGCGAAGCAGGAAAGCAAAAGTCGAATGTGTGTTATTTAGAACACATGCTATAAGTTTGAGCAGTCTTTTGTTTTCGCCACTCCCCCTTGACCTTTCCGGCTTTCCAAGAGTTTCTTACGAGACTCCCGCCGGCATCGCTCTCAGGTTCATCATGGGTACTTAAGCCCCTCCACCTACGTCAAGGTCCCACTGCTCCTTGGAGGGGTCGACGAGAACATGAAATAGAGCTTCCATAACCACAAGCAGTATGAGCCAAACACTACAAACAAAACTAAAACAATCCGCTCCTGCACGAACCAAGAATTCAGAGACCGAATGTCTCTGAGAAGACCACCCACCTCATCCCCGTAGTAACTATATCCATGACTCCAGTGGAAGGCCGAAGACACCGAGTGCTCGCTCGCGATATTATGTTATTATAAAAACAGTTTTTTGAAACTTTAAGAGTACCAATTTCTTATGAAATAGATACAAATCGAATTGATGATTTAATTTCCAATGGAAGGCACTTCATATACGCAATCCCCTCGTAGTAACTGTGCCCACTTTATACATTCGGTCTCACCCAGTAGGGATCGGTACACGTCGTGGTTCCAATGTGAAACAGTAGACCGCTCTTTTACTTTATGAAAAAGATACAAGAAAATTTCAATAAACTGTTTAGGGTTAGTAAATTTATAGCCGCGAAACGGCCGGTTTCTAAACGTTCGGAATCTACGCCAAAAACCACAAAGAAAACTGAAACAATCACGCCGCCAAAAATCCTGTACGAAACAGAAACTCAGAGAGGGAATGTCTCTGAGAAGACCACCCACCTCATCCCAGTAGTAACTATATCTACGTCGCCAGCGGAGGGCCGAAGAAAACGAGTCCTCTGACCGAAATCTTTTTTTACAACAAGAATAGAAATAACCACGCCGAGAAAATCCTGCACGAAGCAGGAAACCAAGTCGAATGTGTGTTATTTAGAACACATGCTATAAGTTTGAGCAGTCTTTTGTTTTCGCTACTCCCCCTTGACCTTTCCGGCTTTCCAAGAGTTTCTTACGAGACTCCCGCCGGCATCGCTCTCAGGTTCATCATGGGTACTTAAGCCCCTCCACCTACGTCAAGGTCTCACTGCTCCTTGGAGGGGTCGACGAGAACATGAAATTGAGCTTCCATAACCACAAGCAGTATGAGCCAAACACCACAAACAAAACTAAAACAATCCGCTCCTGCACGAACCAAGAACTCAAAGACCGAATGTCTCTGAGAAGACCACCCACCTCATCCCCGTAGTAACTATATCCATGACTCCAGTGGAAGGCCGAAGACACCGAGTGCTCGCTCGCGATATTATGTTATTATAAAAACAGTTTTTTGAAACTTTAAGAGTACCAATTTCTTATGAAATAGATATAAATCGAATTGATGATTTCATTTCCAATGGAAGGCACTTCATATACGCAATCCCCTCGTAGTAACTGTGCCCACTTTATACATTCGGTCTCACCCAGTAGGGATCGGTACACGTCGTGGTTCCAAATGTGAAACAGTAGACCGCTCTTTTACTTTATGAAAAAGATACAAGAAAATTTCAATAAACTGTTTAGGGTTAGTAAATTTATAGCCGCTAAACGGCCGGTTTCTAAACGTTCGGAATCTACGCCAAAAACCACAAAGAAAACTGAAACAATCACGCCGCCAAAAATCCTGTACGAAACAGAAACTCAGAGAGGGAATGTCTCTGAGAAGACCACCCACCTCATCCCAGTAGTAAGTATATCTACGTCGCCAGCGGAGGGCCGAAGAAAACGAGTCCTCTGACCGAAATCTTTTTTTACAACAAAAATAGAAATAACCACGCCGAGAAAATCCTGCACGAAGCAGGAAACCAAGTCGAATGTGTGTTATTTAGAACACATGCTATAAGTTTGAGCAGTCTTTTGTTTTCGCCACTCCCCCTTGACCTTTCCGGCTTTCCAAGAGTTTCTTACGAGACTCCCGCCGGTATCGCTCTCAGGTTCATCATGGGTACTTAAGCCCCTCCACCTACGTCAAGGTCTCACTGCTCCTTGGAGGGGTCGACGAGAACATGAAATTGAGCTTCCATAACCACAAGCAGTATGAGCCAAACACCACAAACCAAACTAAAACAATCCGCTCCTGCACGAACCAAGAACTCAGAGACCGAATATCTTTGAGAAGACCACCCACCTCATCCCCGTAGTAACTATATCCATGACTCCAGTGGAAGGCCGAAGACACCGAGTGCTCGCTCGCGATATTATGTTATTATAAAAACAGTTTTTTGAAACTTTAAGAGTACCAATTTCTTATGAAATAGATATAAATCGAATTGATGATTTCATTTCCAATGGAATGCACTTCATATACGCAATCCCCTCGTAGTAACTGTGCCCACTTTATACATTCGGTCTCACCCAGTAGGGATCGGTACACGTCGTGGTTCCAAATATGAAACAGTAGACCGCTCTTTTACTTTATGAAAAAGATACAAGAAAATTTCAATAAACTGTTTAGGGTTAGTAAATTTATAGCCGCTAAACGGCCGGTTTCTAAACGTTCGGAATCTACGCCAAAAACCACAAAGAAAACTGAAACAATCACGCCGCCAAAAATCCTGTACGAAACAGAAACTCAGAGAGCGAATGTCTCTGAGAAGCCCACCAACCTCATCCCAGTAGTAACTATATCCATGACTCCAGTGGAAGGCCGAAGACACCGAGTGCTCGCTCGCGATATTATGTTATTATAAAAACAGTTTTTTGAAACTTTAAGAGTACCAATTTCTTATGAAATAGATATAAATCGAATTGATGATTTAATTTCCAATGGAATGCACTTCATATACGCAATCCCCTCGTAGTAACTGTGCCCACTTTATACATTCGGTCTCACCCAGTAGGGATCGGTACACGTCGTGGTTCCAAATATGAAACAGTAGACCGCTCTTTTACTTTATGAAAAAGATACAAGAAAATTTCAATAAAGTGTTTAGAGTTAGTAAATTTATAGCCGCGAAACGGCCGGTTTCTAAACGTTCGGAATCTAAGTCAAATACATCAAAGAAAACTAAAACAATTGCGCCGCAAAAAATCCTGTACGAAAGAGAAACTCATAGAGCGAATGTCTCTGAGAAGCCCTCCCCCCTCATCCCAGTAGTAACTCTATCTACGTCGCCAGCGGAGGGCCGAAAAAAACGAGTCCTCTGACCGAAATCTTTTTTTATAACAAGAATAGAAATAACTACGCCGAGAAAATCCTGCGCGAAGCAGGAAAGCAAAAGTCGAATGTGTGTTATTTAGAACACATGCTATAAGTTTGAGCAGTCTTTTGTTTTCGCCACTCCCCCTTGACCTTTCCGGCTTTCCAAGAGTTTCTTACGAGACTCCCGCCGGCATCGCTCTCAGGTTCATCATGGGTACTTAAGCCCCTCCACCTACGTCAAGGTCCCACTGCTCCTTGGAGGGGTTGACGAGAACATGAAATTGAGCTTCCATAACCACAAGCAGTATGAGCCAAACACCAAAAACAAAACTAAAACAATCCGCTCCTGCACGAACCAAGAACTCAGAGACCGAATGTCTCTGAGAAGACCACCCACCTCATCCCCGTAGTAACTATATCCATGACTCCAGTGGAAGGCCGAAGACACCGAGTGCTCGCTCGCGATATTATGTTATTATAAAAACAGTTTTTTTGAAACTTTAAGAGTACCAATTTCTTATGAAATAGATATAAATCGAATTGATGATTTAATTTCCAATGGAAGGCACTTCATATACGCAATCCCCTCGTAGTAACTGTGCCCACTTTATACATTCGGTCTCACCCAGTAGGGATCGGTACACGTCGTGGTTCCAAATTTGAAACAGAGACCGATATATAACAGGAAGATATTTTAGCGCCTTCACGACACAGAGATCATGGGTGCGAATCTCCATTCCTTCGGACTATTTTTAATTTAATTGTCTACATGTATATGAAGGCCTGTTCATATGAATGTATTGACAACAATCCTGGCGTGCTTACCGAGAAATGAAGGAATGTCAGCTTCATTTAGATGTGCAGAAGTTGTTAACATTAGTTTATATTTAACTGATCCTCTAACTAATTTTAGATTAATGATTTCCAAATTCCTCTCATTCCAGCACTGAATGGTGGTTAGGGCTTACCAATGTAAGTCGTTCCTGAGGCGCAATTGCAGTCTATTTAATAATAATATGCCGCATCATGTATAGACCGACGCTAAATAATAAAAATTAAAAAAGAAATTGAAAAAACCCATCATTTTCACTTAAGAATAGCGCATTTCAGAGATCCACAAATGGTAAACAAATAAAATATTTTATATTCACATTTTAGCTCTGTCATAATAAAATTACGACATTAGAGGAAAATAACAAAGTAAACTGTACCTTGTAAGATCTCGGGATGGGTTAAAATGGCTCGTTATATACTTTGTTTCAAGGTGTCATCATCTTGTGTACTTAAATAATGAATTATCCTGTTATACAGAAATTTCTTTGTTCGTAACTCTTTTGTGTTTTCACAATTCACAGTACAATCGAAAGACTTTAGTGTCTTAAGTTTCGATCCACTTTATCAAGAGAATCCAGGTCGCCTGGAAAAATAATTTAGTTTTTATACGGGGCGATTAATCCCGTTAGAGGTTTTAATATTAAAAAATAATGGCAAATACAGGGTGTATTTTTAAGTGTGGATCATAATATGTATTTTTAAACCACAAAAACACGCATTCAAAGCTTTCTCAAAATTCCGTTCTGAAAAATTCTTAATTTTTAAATCCTTTTTCTTCTAATTTAGGTATTAGCTGCCAATAATGTATCTTTTAATTTTACTTCTATCTAATAAATCATTGTGACATAGTTTACATAAATGAAAGTGGCCTTTTTTTATTACACGACTAAGTTTTACATTTTTATAGTGACATTGTTTAATAATAAATTATTTAACAGGCAACATTTTGACAACAAAATTATTAAAAAACTATAACAGATTAATATTCTAGGCGACTAGTACCTCTATAAATATGACTCATTTTCTCATTTAAAAGTATACCCTTTTAAACAAAATTATGACATTGGTTTTTCAAAGATATATTTAGGCAAATTTATAATTAAAACATTACCACCACTAGATCTATTACGTTTTCTAATCAACCTCCCTATATATTTTCTACAAGCTTGATTTAATCTTGCAAACTACATCAAATGGCCGATCGATTATCTCCATTAAGCCTATGAGGTACTCGTAAAATTTGTTCAGTGCCTTAGGCTAGATTCTGGGGAAGATAAGCATTGACCTAATTCATCAAAAACTAAAAACTAGGTATAGTTCCAGAGGGGAGCTTTTTTCTTAATCTGCCTTAATCTGATCCCGCCGAAGTTGTTCGTCAAAGAAGAGCGGCCCCTTATAGTTCGTTTCAAATTAGTTCGTCCATCATTCTTTCACTGATTGACCAGGACACAATTGTGGCTTTCACAAGTTTCGACGGATGATCTTCGACGGATTGGAAAATTTACAAGCACGGGGTATACAACTAATAATTTTATTTTATGATGGTCTTTTGCAGTCGAAACTTTGTTGAATTCCACTATTATTACCGTTATTGTTGCCGTTAATCCATGTACTAAAGTTACAACAAAAGAATACGTAATGTTTTTTTATTTCAAAGATTTTTCGTAATACGGTACTGCAATTTTGAAAAAATTCTGATTGTATAAATCTTTTGGCATTCAATAATGTATGATATGTGTATAGTACATAATATAAGTAAATTTTATTCACAAAATTTGTCGCTAAGTATAGTTAAAGTTCATTATCATTAGGCGAATTCTCATTTATTTTACAGATACTGTATCTAGTATTAGGACTTTAAGTTGAGTCTAGTATTAGGACTTTCTATAGTTTACTATCTGAGGAAAAAATAGGATATTTCGTTTATACACCTATACTTATACCACGTTTTATACACCTATACCACAAGAACAATATTATGTCTTATGTATGTATGGTTGAGTAACATTTAACATCCCTGGTATATCATGAGGACATGGGACTTGAAATGGACATTTCAGGGACGTCCTTATCTGACGTTGAACACCTTCGGAACGTTTTCGGTATGTACTTGTGGTTTCTGGGTATCGCCTTTTTATAATTTAGTTTAAATATCGACACTGAATACAAAACACTTCCTGTGCATTAACTCTCTAACAGTGGTAGACAGGCATACCTCAAACACGTCGCAATCTCTGCATTACCGCCTTTGCTGTACAGTTTAATTTATCGCGCTAATTGGAGCTAGTATACTCAATATATTCGCTTCCCCTCATCTATTTTCTACCGCTATACCCTTAATTAAATGTCTACTTTGGCCGTTTTACCAAATTTCGAATATGCTGGCCAGCCGTTCTAATTTCCGGGGTATCTGTTTTGTGAGACTGGAAAGTCTGACACTTGTTTTAAAGTTTATTAGCAATATTACCCGGCCTCAAGATTTGGGTTACTAGATATATTTAACTTAAACCTATCCTAATCAGAATAAAACCATGGTAAAAGGATGGTATACATTATATATTATTTTGTTCATTTAAATGGAACACCATGTATATTAGATATCTTATTTTTTAATAGGCCGCCTTTCTCGGCAACAATGATCTACAGTAAAATCAAGACTGACACTTTAATATAAAAAAATGTACCACTAAAAGATTATGAGTGAACTGTTTATGATGGCAATGAATCTGAACGTATACATTTTTTTAATATAACAGTTCTTAACTAAACTGTAAAAAAGTTTAATTTAATTTGCACACACTATAATAAAAGGAATAGGTTTACAATAAAATAAAAACAAATGCTTACATCACTTTATTGATAAGATACTTCCAATACAAACATATTATAAAACAATAATAATAATAACGGATGTTAATAAAACTAACCTTCCTCAAACAGATTACAGTCAAATCTAATCTAAATACCTTCAACATAATGTCATTTATTATCACCCTATGAGTAACAATAAATACAAATTGCAACGACAACCCGATTATTATAAATTATATAAGTAAAATTATTGCATAAAAAACCATAAGTAGAAAATATTATTTTAAGTTGGCTACCTTCAACATTCAGCAGCATATTTGTACTTCATCCACAGGTGGACAACTGCCCCAGCAGAAATAGCCACGGTGAAGGTAAGCACCAGCCATACCAGGAAGTTAAGCCACACATCTCCTTTCTTACCAAAGTAGGTCTTGTTCTCGGCGTCATAAATTTTGGACCAAATCTTGAATCCGCTACCTTGTCTTGGTTCGTCCGCCACACCCTGGTCTACATCTCCTTGCGGCAAATCACCATGCTCGATGTCACCTCGCCCAACATCACTTAACTCTACATAGCGTTCTTGTACACTTCCACCTTCCACGTCATCTTCAGCTTGAGACTTCATATTCATGATGCACTTCTCAATAAAGTCGAAAAATGCCGAGTAGAAAAAGAACTGCTTCGTCATCATGATCAGCTGAAGTTTCTTGACTTTTTCCACTGAAATCTTCCCTGGATGTTGAATGGCAACCTCAGCCTGAGTCTGATGTGCCTCTGGATATGTTGCAATAACCTCGATCGTCTCCATTTTTCTTTGAACTATCTAGGAAGGCACATTTACTTGTAAACGTCAGCTGCGAAATCTTCCACTTTATAAACCAAGCTCTGTGATGTGTTGTCCCCCACTATGGACGGTGGTTGTTAAATATTATTGACCAATCCGACGAAGAGAAGAAGTTCCTGTCGTTGCTGCTCTGCATCGATTGTGCATTTACACGGAATTTATTAAGTATGATTCACTTTTGCTTTGGAATTCTTTCAACTAAATTTTTTTTAGCTTTTCGTGATCAATCGGTGGACACAGGAATTTATCCTAAAAGTCAACATCTAATATCGCTGGTAAAGTTGAAATTGCAATATATTTTTTTATGATGGCTGTACCTTATCTATGGTGCATTTTCATGATTATTGTACTCTTTTTTGGAATTACACCACGTGTAAAATAATAAAAAACAGGAAACCAAAAGTATTCAAATTAAATATTCAATGTGATTCAAATCAGATTCAAATCAAGGCAAAATTCTAAAGTTTGCCCCAAAAAACCACTGTACAATATGCAATAAAATAAATATTTAATAAATTAACATAATTTCATCATTTGTTTTTTAGTTTTATACAAAAATTCTATAATTCTGTATCCTTGACTCGTCGTCAGTAGAAAGTTTGTATGACAAAAAATTGTTAGATTGACATTTTTAATTCAAAATGTCATCTCATGGACTGATGACTATGTTATTATTAATTTTCCACTGGTAACATCATTCTGCAGTAAAGGAAGCCACGTTTGATCCAAGAATATTGTTCTGACGCGATACAGTTATCAGCATTAAGTTTAATAAAAGCACTTTCTTTTAGTTTTTTGAATTTTGATCATTATTAATTGGTTTTGTTTTTGTAAGTGTTGATCTTAATGTGTTTTTCATTTTAAATGACAAATGTGTCGAAATACCTGTACACATGGTGAACTACAAATTGGATTAAAAGGTACTTCTCATGGAATTATATATTCTCAGTGATAGTTTCTGTAATATTCTATTCAGTGGAGTATTTTTTATTTCAAAAGCTCCTTATTTTTCGGGATATGATGTCACCGATGCATTACGCTTTATATTATTACATTTTCAATCTTTTCTTACACTTTTAATTAGAAATAACTATTTTTTAATCCAACTTATAGTTCACCCTATCCACAGGTGTTCGCACACATTTGCACGCCCCTGTATAATACTGACTTGGTTGCAATAATTGAAATTCGAGATATACATGGTACACAGTGCCTGTTATCCGTCACAATTGTTTTGATTTTTTTATTTTATTCAGGTTTTTCATTAATTCTATTTCCCTCAGTATTTTTTTAATTTATTTTTAGGCTTTTAGAACGCCTTTTACAGTTTCATTACGTCTTGTACATTTTAGCCTTAATTTACGTCTTAATCTCTTCGAAATTCATTAAAAGAAACCTGAAAAGTGATTTAATAATTTCACAACTATCAAGTTATTACCGAGTTCTGGAAGATAGCAAATTCGCCGTTATATGGGCTCTCGTAATAACTCCGCCTCCAATAGAACCAACTTGGTTTAGGCAAAGCCACAATAATAGCTGTGCAACTACATTAACGGGATTCCTAATATCGACATTATAAAGCCACGATAGTAAAATGTCTACATAATTTTTTAGGTCTGTTCTGTTAGGAAGCTCTTCTCATGATTAGCCATAAAATCTTTATCGTGTCCCCATTACATGCCCTTTTTGCAGAAGCAGAAAACTATAAATTCCTCTTTTACGTTTTGGATTCTAAAAAGATCAAATGTAATATAATGTATACAGGGTGCTTCAAATTCGATGCAATACATGGGGATCTCAGAAACGGTAAGAGATACGAAGTCGGTTAAATGGAGGCAAAGGCTAACTTGATTAGTTTTCGAAATATTTTGAAAAAACCGAAAATTTCGATTTTTGTTTCTTTGCGGGCCTATTTGATGAGGTATTCAAAAATAAAGAGCACTTTTCTATAGCAACTTTTTGCCCTTTATCGAATGGTGTTAGCAAGTTTTCCGCAAAACGTTTCGTTTCCCGGAAACCAACATCAACTTAATTTTTTTAAATACGGACCTGGAATTTTTTTTCAATTTTTTTGAATCATTTTTGTAACTTGATAGAATGCCACCATAAAAGGAACCAGATTTAAACGTTTTGTCTAAGAAAAATCCATCATTAGTATTTTTGTTTCGACTTTTGTTAATTCTAGATAATGAATAATATTTTTGAGGTTTCATTTTTATTTACGATAAATAAACAAAAGCTAATAATAAAACAACGAATTAACAACTAAACTTTGATGTAATTGAATAAAACAACAAAATATGTTAAAACTATAAAAACCCTAAAGCAGATATTGAAATAATCCTCCGTCATTATTCATGCAAAGGCGTATTCGTCTTTTTAAGTTTTGAATAGATCTTTCGATTTCCCTTGCAGGTATTGCATTCAGATCAAATCCCCAATGTTATTATATTGATTCTTATATAAAACATTTTTAGTTCATCCCCATAAGAAATAATCTAATGGGGATAAATCAGGAGCTCTTTCTGGCCATTCTATAGCACAGCACCATGATTTCCAATCCATCTGTTTAGGTATGTTTCATTTAAGTAGTTGCGCACAATTCCTGAATTATGAGAAAATTTAAATAAAATTAAAAAATTCTAGATTGCTGAAAGCCATTTTTAAGTACCGATAGTGCTTGACACAAACGTTTGCCTAGATAAAACTAAATCTAAGAGGACCACGGGCAATTATTAACGATGGATTTTTCTAAGACAAAACGTTTAAATCTGGTTCCTTTTATGGTGGCAGTCTATCAAGTTACAAAAATGCTTCTAAAAAATTGAAAAAAAATTCCAGGCCCGTATTTAAAAAAATTAAGTTGATGTTGGTTTCCGGGAAACGAAACGTTTTGCGGAAAACTCGCTAACACCATTCAATAAAGGGCAAAAAGTTGCTATAGAAAAGTGCTCTTTAGTTTTGAATACCTCATCAAATAGGCCCGCAAAAAAAACAAAAACGAAAATCGAAATTTTGGGTTTTTTCAAAATATTTCGAAAACTAATCAAGTTAGCCTTGATCTCTTTTCGCCATTATGTTGCCCCCCTGAAAACGCAACTTTGCCTCCATTTAACCGACTTCGTATCTCTTACCGTTTCCGAGATCCCCATGTATTGCATCGAATTTGAAGCACCCTGTATATGCAATTATGTACAGGGTGGTATTTAAGTGATCCCTCAAGTTATAGAACAGGGAAAAATTTTTATAGATGTTTTTGGTTCTGTGTAATTTTGGTTCTATGTAACACAATACAGTAATTTTATTTAAGAATGTGTCCATCACAAGAATAAATGAATAACCAGAAGGATGTGGTGATATCGGTTTCAGAAGGGAGACGCTTTTATTGCTTTTCCATAGACGTACCTAATTAATTTACATTTTTATTGTTTTCTATTGAAAAAAATTGTTTTAATATCATAATAATCGCAATTTTTTAAGTGCAAGAAAGCAAATACATATTTAAACAAGGAATAACATTTATTAATTTTTCCAAATTATTGTTATTTTTAAGTATTTTGTTTTATTGTCGTTCTAAAGTGTCTGTTTATTAGTTTTATAAAAATTTTATTAAATAACTTTGAGGAAAATGTTTTCATGGGTAGGTGTACAAATTTAACGTGTTTACAAATGTTTTCAAAACATTTAATAACCCTATTCTGTAAAACCATACTTTTAAAGTTCAACTGAAATAAAACTGAAATCATTGTGACGCACAACAAGGGGTGAAACGTAATAATTATTTTTGACAATATCTTCAGGCCGCAATTAACCCTGCGAAAATCACATAAGTCCAAAGTTTCAGCGGCTAATAAACGAAACTATCAAAGCTAAAATTTATTTCCCATAATTAAGGCGAATTAATTAAGTGTTTTCAACCGAAAACGGAAAGCTTTTACTGATCTAAAAGCTATGTGAGCTTAATTTGCAAATAAGGCGAGCGAAGCAGACGGCCAAACACCAAGGCGTTAGTAAGTGTAGAAATAAATAAATCCCCCAAACCTAGCATATATCATCAGCAGCGCCATCTAGAATGACAAATGGATGCTTTTCGATTCTTTGTGCCATTTCCAGATATATATGTTTAAAAGTATCAGCTACATGGCGAGCAAGAGGAAACAAAAAATACTACCGTATTTGCCTTCGATAAGGTACAATTTTGATTCAACTTTTCGATATATCCATTTATATCCGAAATGGTTATTCCGCATATGCGGATAGAACAGTCTAAAGCGGGCCACAGACTATACGAGCATGTTTCGCTGATTTCATCGCCGCGATTCTTAACGATGAGCATATTCGTTTATTAGTTTTGACCACAGACATCGACGGATCAGGATCATGGTCAGTGCTCGCGATGAATCGGTCACAGCTGTAGGTAGTGGCAGCGGCGCCTATTGCTTTAAGTGAAAAACAAAAAAAAAAAGCGGTCAATGTGGACCAAAGAATGATTATTAAAAAAGAAAACATTCATAAACGTCCATAAACATGAAAATTTTCTATATATTTCGATAAATTGAATAATAACCGATTTGTTTTAGCTCATAATCGTGTATTAAACGGCCGCATTGGAATATCTGACGGTTTTCGTCGCCAAAATCCTACAGATTGTATCCCCATACGACAAGCGGCTCGTGCACAAATTCACGATATTTTATTCGGCGATCCTGCACGACGGATTTAGACCACAAACTACGATTTGGCACATCGCGGCGACTATGTTCGGCAAAAATCCACGTAGTCTGTGGCCAGCTTAAGACTAATAGTAAGTTCACACTCTGTCGGCACCTTTAATGTCTTTCAGAGAGGTTTCCTTTGGCCTGCATTTACGACTCGACAACAGGACCGTAATTAACAATTTAATACCCGCATATTGGATATTTTTCGTGTTTATTAAGAGATTGAATTTATTATATAATCAAAAAAATATACAGGGTGTCCACCTAGTGCGCGTAAGTCCAATATCTGGGTTAATAAAAGAGATAACTTATTTTTTTTTTCTACAGGGTTGTCTAATATCCCGAGCTGCACAAAATAAAAATATATTTACATATTCAGGGTGTTCAGTTTTTCCTGGACAGGTACCAACTTCATTTTTTTAAATGGAAACCTATATTTTTTATGGCATTATCGAATTCTACGTAAAAAATTAGTGGGACTTTGTGCTTAACACTGCTATTGAAATATTCATAGTTTTCGAGATATTTGACTTTCAATTTTTTTATCATATGTTTCGTCACTTCTAATAGTTGACATAATTATGGTTGTATGACAGCTAGAAATTATTTTTTTTTCAGAAACTGTAGAGTGAAGATGGCTCTTTCGAAAAACGTATCAAAAGTTGACCTGCGATATACAGGGGGCAACAGAAATTGTGTCAAACCTGATGGTTTAAAATTTAAAAAATCTCGACTTTTTCAAATGGAACACCATGTGTTTTATCATTTCATTAGATGCCTTTCTGTAGACTCTACAATTTTATAATAGCTTTCTCTATACCTAAGTTGCGTAGTTTTTGCAAAACACCCACTTTTATGAAAAATACCCGATTTGCGCACGTTCCTTTCTCGGGAAAAACGCAGTGAGCGTCTGTCACGCAATAAAATTTGTGACAATCAGTTTACATGTCATTTCTTCTTTTACTGAATATTCACGTACGAGTTTAGAGTAAGTACTAAGCGTGCATACAATGAACTATTCAAAAGAAGAATTAGTGAAAATGGTTTATGCCTTCGGAGAAGCTCATGGAAATTGTTTGCTAGCAGCACGTATTTACAAAGCAAATAATCCAGATTTACAGAGATTTCCACGTGCTGACTATTTTGAAAATGTGAAAGAAAGATTTGAAAGAACAGCAAATGCGAATTATGAGAAAACTACCAGGAGACATGACGGTAACAATGACGATATTCAGTTTAATGTTGTGGCGTCTGCTGTTGAAAATCCAAATATTAGTGTCAGGAAAATCAGTAATGATCTTGGAGTTTCCAAAAGCTTGACAAACAAGATACTGAAGAAGAATAATTTTCATCCGTATCATATTGAAAACCATCAAGCACTGTTACCTCAAGATCACCTAAACCGCCTGCAATTTTGCCACTAGGCATTGGATAAAATTCAGGAAAGTCCAAACTTTTTTATGAATGTCTTGTTTACTGACTAATCAACATTTTCAAACACATGCTTACCCAATCGTCGCAACTTTCATCACTACGCTGACAATAATCCAAGATTATTGAGGGTACTAGATAATCAGCATCGTTTCAAAGTGAACGTGTGGGCTGGAATTTGTGGAGAACATATTGTTGGACCGTACTTTTTTGAAGGCAGTTTAAATGCCAATGTGTATTTGCATTTTTTGCAAAACGAACTTCCCCTTCTACAGCTACAGAATATGCTCGCTGATTATTTGGTTCAACAATGGTTTCAGCATGATGGTGCCCCTCCACATTCCACTTTGGCGGTACTGTGATTATTTTATTGTTGTAGTACTTTTCCTATTATCTATTCATATTTCAGATTAGAGAACACCTAAACCACGTATATCCAAATAAGTGGTTAGGTCGTGGTGGTCCAGTTCCTTGGCCTGCACGTTCGCCTGATTTAAATATTCTGGACGTTTTCTTGTGGGGTTATATCAAGGAGCGAGTATACGAAGTACCACCAACGGATATGCAAGACTTGAAAGAAAAGATCCAAAATGAGTTTCTAACCATAACGCCCGAAATGTTAAGAAATGTTCACATTCATTTTCGTCGTAGATTAATGCTTTGTGTTGAAAACAACGGTGGACATTTTGAGCATTTACTTTAGGTTAGCTTGCTTGTATGAGTATTGCGTATTCTTTTTTCAATACTCTATGTATATTCATCCATTTCACTAATAATTTTTCTAACTACGGTAACACCGTTTGGTTTTCAATATGATACGTATGAAACTTCTTCTTCAATATCTTATTTGTCGAGCTTTTGAAAACTCCAAGATTTCTACTGATTTTCTGATACTAATATTTTTGGATTTTCAACAGCAGAAACCACAACATTAAACTAAATATTATCGTTGTTACTCCCATGTCTCCTGGTAGTTTTCTCATAATTCCCATTTGCCGTTCTTTCAAATCTTTCTTTCACATTTTCAAAACAGTCAGCACGTGGGAATCTCTATAAATACGTGCTGCTAGCAAATAATTCCCATGAACTTCTTCTAAAGCATACGCCAGTTTTGCTAATTCTTAATTACATGTAGAGCTTTTATGATTTTTTACTTTTATTTACAAATAAATGGTAACTTTCCATAAAGACTTGTTTATTAAACTGAAATTATCTAAATTTTTCAGTTATTTTTATTTTAAGAAGTGTAAACTAATACATTTTATAAAAGTAAATAGCCTTACAATATTTTTTCCGTCAAAGGAGTGCGCAAATCGGGTATTTTTCATAAAAGTGGGTTTTTTGCAAAAACTACGCAACTTAGGTATAGGGAAAGCTATTATAAAATTGTAGAGTCTACAGAAAGGCATCTAATGAAATCATAAAACACAGGGTGTTCCATTTGAAAAAGTCGAGATTTTTTAAATTTTAAACCATCAGGTTTGGCACGATTTCTGTTGCCCCCTGTATATCGCAGGTCAACTATTGATACGTTTTTCGAAAGAGCCATCTTCACTCTACAGTTTCTGAAAAAAAATAATTTCTAGCTGTCATACAACCATAATTATGTCAACTATTAGAAGTGACGAAACATAAGAAAAAAAAATTAAAAGTCAAATATCTCGAAAACTATCAATATTTCAATAGCAGTGTTATGCACAAAGTCCCACTAATTTTTTACGTAGAATTCGATAATGCCATAAAAAATATAGGTTTCCATTTAAAAAATGAAGTTGGTACCTGTCCAGGAAAAACTGAACACCCTGAATATGTAAATATATTTTCATTTTGTGCAGCTCGGGATATTAGACAACCCTGTAGAAAAAAAAATTAAGTTATCTCTTTTATTAACCCAGATATTGGACTTACGCGCACTAGGTGGACACCCTGTAGATGAGGTTCGTCAAGTTAGCGACTCATATGTTGAAATTTTACAGTTGAGTTAGTAAATAATTTTGTGCTCATTTTGTGCTAATTTGTGCTGTAGGTTGTAAATTTTGTGCTCCATCCATTTTTGAGGTAAGCCAAAAACTAAGATGAGTCGCCAGCTTGACGCTGCGACTCACACATTGAATTTTTGATATTTAATGTTTCCAACATTTTGTGCTAATTTTGTGCTAATTTTTGCCGTAAGCTATAAATTTTGTGCTCTATCGGTTTTCGAAATAATCCGAAAACTAAAATGAGTCGCCAGCTTGACGCTGCGACTCACATATCGAATTTTTGATATTTACTGTTTCCAACATTTTGTGCTAGTTTTGTGCTAATTTGTGCCGTAAGTTATAAATTTTGTGCTCTATCGGTTTCTGAAGTAATCCGAAAACTAAAATGAGTCGCTAGCTTGACGCTGCGACTCACGTATCGAATTTTCAAGATCTAGCTTTACAAGTATTTTGTGCTTACTTTGTGCTAATTTGTGCTGTAATTTATAAACTTTATGCTTTATCTATTTTCAGAATAATTCAAGAATTAAAATAAGTCTATAGCTTGGTACTGCTACTCACGTAGCGAATTTTCAAGATCTACCTTTACAAATGTTTTGTGATCATTTTCTGCAAATTTGTGCTGAAACTTATAAACTTTGTGTCCAATCCATTTTTGAAATAATTATTTGTGTTATGCTTTACATATTTTGTGATTTTTTGTTTGTAGTGTATTATTAAATTCTTATATGAATTATCAATATAAAAGATTTTTGAAAGTTAAAATTTGACAAACATGAAAACACAAAACACAAAAAGGCATATCAATTCACTAATGACACTAAGCAATTTCTATAACTAATTGAAAACCTCTATAACCGTTAAAACAAACACTACACATCTATTTACTCATTACGCCATCTATCCGATTTAACCGCAACGACTACTGATGAGTACGTTCCCTTTAGTCAGGTAATTTTGAGTCATTTTTCTGCAGTATCTACTTGAAGAAAAAAAATTGATTAAAAACATATTAAATTAGAACTTCGTTATTTTTAATTATCAATTCTATAAGTGAGATATATATTATATTTGAGATGGAACACAAATTGTTAAATAAAACGAGTTACTACGATTCCAATAACAGTACATATTTATAGCGTTGACGTCTAATTCGAGCTATATAGCGTCTTATTCGACGCCTTCTGTTGTAAAAAAATCGATACATGACTCTCACCGTCAAGCTGGCAAGTCTTCTTAGCTCTTAAATTATCTTTAAATTAGATAAAGCATAAAATTTATAAGTTCCAGCACAAATTAGCACATAGTAAGCACAAAATACTTGTAAAGCTAGATATTAAAAATTCGATACGTAAGTCGCAGCATCAAACTGGCGACTCATTTTAGCTTTCTAATTATTTCAGAAACCGATAGAGCACAAAATTTATAACTTACACCACAAATTAGCACAAAATTCGCACAAAATGTTGGAAACATTAAATATCAAAAATTCGATATGTGAGTCGCAGCGTCAAGCTGGCGACTTTATATTTAGTTTTCGGATTATTTCGGAAACCGATAGAGCACAAAATTTATAACTTACGGCACAAATTAGCACAAAATTAGCACAAAATGTTGGAAACATTAAATATCAAAAATTCGATGTGTGAGTCGCAGCGTCAAGCTGGCGACTCATCTTAGTTTTTGGCTTACCTCGAAAATGGATGGAGCACAAAATTTACAACCTACAGCACAAATTAGCACAAAATGAGCACAAAATTATTTACTAACTCTAATGTAAAATTTCAACATATGAGTCGCTAACTTGACGGACCTCTGTAGATGGACAAATGACTTTTTTAAAAATCATAATTTAAAGGCGTTATGAACTAAAGCTATCTTGAAGCGGGGTGGAACCTTTGATGTGAAGATAACACTGACGTAGTTTTCCACATAACACCAAAACACTATACTTCACTCGACGCGCGTTTCGCCAATCAAGTTGGCATCATCTGGAGATGACTAAACCCGATAAAATAAAAGTGACAGTTTTAATCACCTCCAGATGATTCCAACTTTGGTTGGCAAAACGCGCGTCGAGTGCAGTATAGTGATTTGATGTTTTGCGGAAGACTACGTCAGTGTTAACGAAGGCTATGAAACAAATTCGTTTATTTCATAGCCAACCCAACATTTATAATAATAATAATAATAATAATAATAATAATATTTATTTACAGGTAAGTAAACTTTACAATAATTAAAAATATAAATAAATACAAGTAAATAAAATGGTATTCAATAAGTGTAAAACACTTGTTTTGAAAAACATTTAAGATATACAATTTAATATAAAATTTTGTGCATTTCCACATATCACAAATACACATACATAAAATAATAATATAAACACTATACATTTTATAGTCCTTGTATATGTGATGATCAAAAAAGAACATACACATGCATCCATACATCTGATCTCGTAGTAAGTTGATGGCATTGCATATCCTACCTATCTCATACAGTATTCAGTTCTACGTAATTAGTTATTATAGATCTTGGGGTAGATAGAATAAAATCCTTCAATCTTTTTTTAAACAGAGATAGTCTCCCTATATTTTGTACATTTTTAGGAACTGTATTGTACAACTTTGGTGCTAGAAAAGCAAAAGACCTTTGTCCAATTGATTATGTGACACGAGGCACTATATAGTTACTTCTTTGACGTGTGTTATAATAGTGTGAAGGTAGTGAGGAGTGGTGTTTATAAAGATGGTGTCTCGCATTTACACAATAATAATACAACTGCCTTAAATCAAATACTGAAGCTTCGGAAAACAATAAGTCAGTGGAGTATCGAACATCCTTATCAAGTATTAACTTGAGAAATCTCTTTTGCAGAACTTCCAGAGAATAAATATGGGTTTTCAAAGATGACCCCCATGCCAATATTCCATAGCTCAAGTGAGATTCAACTAGCGCATAATAAATTACCATTAGTTGCTGTAATTTTAAAACATTTTTTAAATATTTGAATCTATACAGTAAACACTGCAATTTCCGTATAACATAATTGATGTGAGAGTCCCATTTTAAATGAGAATCTATTACTACTCCCAAATATTTAATACTTTTTTTTGATGCAATAGTATAATGATTTCCTTGACTTATAATTTGTATGTCTTCAAAAGATGGAAGATTTGCTTTTTGACATGAGAACGGTATAAAATATGTTTTCTCAAAATTTATTGTTAATATTTTGTAATCAAACCAATCTTTAATATAAGCAAAATCTTCTATTACAGTAGCCTTAAGTTCTTCCCACGTATCGCCAGTATAGAAAATGGCAGTGTCATCAGCAAAACCATACACTTCACCTTTACACTGTAATGAAAACAAGCCATTTATGTACAAATTAAAGAGAATGGGACCCAAAACAGTGCCTTGAGGTACACCATATTCTACTACTTGAGGTGAACTCAATATTCCATCCACTCTTACTCTCTGTCGTCTATTTGTTAGATAACTTTTAAACAACTTTAAAGAGTTTGTTTAGAGATTTATGTTTATTATATCCACATGATTAATAAATAATATCATTTCTTAACTCTTCATGAAGTTATTTACATGCGAATACTTCACTTACGGCCCAATTATCCAAATTTTTCCGTATGCTGGGTATAAAGCCGAAGCACGTTACTGTTGGATCGATTAGCCAAGCCAAGCATTTAGCACTAAGAACACAGAGAAGGGCCTATTATCACGTTCCCTTCGAATTGGCCGTATAGGCCCTAATTTACATGCCCCAATCGGGAAACTAATTTTCTCTCACTTATCTCGCATGCGGCGAAAAGAAAATTACTACCGTCTTGGCATATTGATTACGACAAGCGATTGATATCGTGTCAAACCGCAGTTGTTCTTCATATTGCAAGCCAAGTTTTTATAGATTCTATTGAATTTTTAATTAGTCTTATTATAGTAAAATTGTTAGATAACCAGTGGTTTCAAAATAAGTTAATAAAACTGAGAAAAATAATTGCCAAATTTCTAGGTTGTAACAGGTGGATTTGCGATATGTGTTTAAACTTAAATAAAGCCTCCACACCGGGTATTATTTAAGTATAATTCTATAGTCGATCTAAAATGTTGTGATAGTTCTCATTAAACTTCATTTCAAGCTATAATTAAACAGTAGAAAGTACAAACAAAAACATGAATTACGAACTACCAAAACCGTGATACGCAACTGAACTCTACTCGGGTAGTGGATAAAACCAGTAAAAGACAGACAGTATTTTCAATGAGTTGCACAGAGGCACGTTCTATCCACCCGCGGCATGTTGGGCGACGTTGCCACTTATATAAGAAAAGTCGTACAACTCAAGAAATGAGGAAATATAAAATTTAGTCGGGAAAGAAAACATTTTCGCATTTGACAGAAAAACAGGAAATACCTCGGCCTACGCAACTTGTATGTCCAATATAATATATAAAAATATAGTAATATAGTAATACAGAAATATAGTAATGAAACCCTACCATAATTTTCCCTACAAAAGTTTGGTCTAAAAGGATAACGCTGTGTTCAGCAAACTACTTTAAAAGCCTAAAATTGCTGGGGAGTTTAGAAAATTAAAGGCAAGATTATTTATGCCCATGTTTGTGGGATATTTCTGTACAACCACAAACGGCAAGAAAATCTACCCTTTGTTGCACGGTTTATAAAATTTAAACCAGTGGGTCAAACTCACGCGAACTTTCCTCTGACAGGACTATCGATCCGGCCTGACGATGTTATAAGAAAAAGGTATCAAAAGTTCTTAGGAACCACATCAGGCAGCGTCACAAGAAGCTAAGCCGCGGGCATCCTCTTGAGTTTAGGCCACTAATTTAGTTTTTATGGACTGCGATATCGTTCTTGTGTACGGGGGTTTTTCATTTTTAAATTAACACCGTGGGGGAAAGTGTTTAAAAAATGATTTGTTCATACAATGCGAGTCTAGGACAAATTTCTCAATAGTCTCTAAATTAAGGGTGCCACATACAAACAAAACAATTTGTAGGTGTACAGCGGTTGCGCTTAGCCGTGACAGTATTCTACTCGTATATATATTTTTTTATACAGTGTGGCCCATTAAGAACCAGGACACCCTTCTAAAAAATTTTTGGTAAGTGCGATTCTAATGAATTTTTTGTATATATATATATATTAGCCTCCTAGATGTACTTGTTGAACCTATTACGATGGTCCAGCTGCTAATCCTCAGCCTATTACGATTTTTTTTTTCAATCAATTTTTTCGAAAATTACTTTAGGGATTTTTTTATTAAAAATTTGACATGGTGGCATTCTTCAGCATCACTTAAAACCCCTGTGGCCCAAATTTCATCAATTTGTATCGAAGAATAATTTTTTTATAGATCCTTAAATGTTTCAAGTTTGAATTTGTGTTTCGTTTAAACATATAGCAGGCATTGGAAACTAATAATTAGTGTTAATCTAGAATATTGTTCCTTTACATACCTCACAAATTAATAATATCGTTAAAACAACACTTTACAGTAGTCCCCTATATCCCTAAATGCCTAAAGTAATTTTAAAAAAAATTGATTGAAAAAAATCGTAGTAGGCTGAGCATTAGCAGTTGGATCATCGTAATAGGTTCAACAGGTACATCTAGGATGCTATATACAAAAAAAATCATTGGAATCGCGCTTATAGCAACAATGTTTTGTGGCCCATTAAGAACCAGGACACCCTTCTAAAAAATTGTTGGTAAGCGCGATTCTAATGATTTTTTTTCTATTATT
Organism: Pogonocherus hispidulus; assembly: GCA_963924545.1. Taxonomy (NCBI): domain Eukaryota; kingdom Metazoa; phylum Arthropoda; class Insecta; order Coleoptera; family Cerambycidae; genus Pogonocherus; species Pogonocherus hispidulus. The sequence goes on from OZ004701.1 coordinate 380,315, forward strand.
AGCATCCTAGATGTACTTGTTGAACCTATTATGATGATCCAGCTGCTAATGCTCAGCCTACTACGATTTTTTTTTCAATCAATTTTTTTTTAAATTACTTTAGGCATTTAGGGATATAGGGGACTACTGTAAAGTGTTGTTTTAACGATATTATTAATTTGTGAGGTAAGTAAAGGAACAATATTCTAGATTAACACTAATTATTAGAGTTTCCAATGCCTACTATATTTTTAAACGAAACACAAATTCAATAAACTTGAAACATTTAAGGCTCTATAAAAAAATTATTCTTCGATACAAATTGATGAAATTTGGGCCACAGGGGTTTTAAGTGATGCTGAAGAATGCCACCATGTCAAATTTTTAATAAAAAAACCCCTAAAGTAATTTTCGAAAAAATTGATTGAAAAAAAAATCGTAGTAGGCTGAGGATTAGCATCTGGACCATCGTAAAAGGTTCAACAAGTACATCTAAGAGGCTAATATTTATATAAAAAAATTCATTGGAATCGCACTTACCAAAAATTTTTTAGACGGGTGTCCTGGTTCTTAATGGGCCACACTGTATGTAAAATATATAACATATTGTAAAAATCATAATATACTGTTTCTCTGAATTAAAGTATCAAATTATTTAATTAAATTAAATAGTCTGATCCTCAAACTGTAAATATTATAATCTGAAATTGATTTTCTTGGGTGTTGTTTCCTAGCAACCATAAATCTGAAAGTACAGGGTGTCTCAAGTTTTAATCGGGAAAATTTAGTAGGCGATAGAACTTACAAAAATAAAAAGAAAAGTTCATATAATCTTGTATGTTTTAAGGGTCCATTCTCTGTAGATTTGACAGGCATGAATGTTGGGTCGGATTGAGAGGATGGGTGGCCGATGGGTGGAGACTTATATATTCCAACTATTGAATTATTAAGATTTCGGAGGTGCACGTAAAGCCGAAGTAAAAAGGCACATGGAAATAAAGTTAGCCCTCATTGCAAGGGTACCGGATTTGTCTTATAATTGCAACAAAATTTCTTTTTAGTGTTATAAATTATATATCACCGGAAATATCAAAAGATAAACTAGATCCCTATAGTAGCAAATTGTTGTTTAATACATATATTTTAGACAAAATAATTTTTGAAAATACGCTATTTTAGTAAAAGATTGTTTGCCTGGAATTTTAAAAATAAAAAGAAATACCAAAAATTACTACTATAGGGACTTAGATTAAAGTCTTATCTTTCAATACTTTTTTACTAAAAGTCGCTATCTTTTATAGTTTTTTTATAATTAGATACGAGACGAACGCCGATTTAGGGCTTATTTCGACCTAGTGAATGGACTCTTAAGAGAAGCTTTTCTTAGAAACAATAAAAAAGGTATCGATTTGATCTCTTCTGTCTTAAAAACTAAGGTACTTACGAAACTACTTATGGCCTTTTCTTTATGAAATCATTTGAAGAAGCGCCTCCTTCAGTATTTCAAATTACTTAGACAATACCCTGTATATCGTCGAATTCTTTGCCGCCAAAAGTTTAAGAGGACCTAAAAATAAAAAAAAATGTCTGTGTTTATGTTTTCTGAATAAATAATCTTTCTAATAATAATCTAAAAGTCGCTATTTTTTATAGTTTTTTTATAATTAGACACGAGACGAACGCCGATTTAGGGCTTATTTCGACCTAGTGAATGGACTCTTAAAGTTTCGTTTTCAAGGGTGTTAAAATTAATAAAAAAAAATTATATTTAAATATCTCAAAAACTATTTGCCCGTTTTTGATAAAACTTGGCACGTTTTCAGTAATAAATAAGGGGCTTAATTTTATACAAGTAAGATTTAATTCAATTATTGCAGAGGCGGGGCATCCCAAATAGATATTTTAAAAATTTGAGTACGCCACTGCTATTTTATAAGTTTGATATTATTTTTCGATTGAGTAATTAAGAATACAATTTTTTGTCTCTTGCATTTTTTGTCTTTTCAATTTTATTTTTTCTCGAAAAGTAAGCAAGATAGACACGTTTCAAGGCGTTCCATTGAAAAAATTAAACCGAGATTTTATGTAATATATTCAGCCTTCTACAGTTACTCAGAAAGATGATCTGGTTCCTGTTTTTTGACATCATTAAAATGGTATATTAAAAATTCAAAGCAAAACAAATACCAAATCCTGGCAGGACCTTTGAATCGTACCCCTCGAGGTGGGTGCTACTCTGTAGGTATTTCTGACTGCATAATAAAACCCTTCGAGATACACTCTGTGTATATACAGCAAGAGATATAAATTATATGAGTTTATTCCTTTATCTAAATGTTCCCTGATTCATAAGATAAAGCGTAATTAAAAGAGATAACAGCCTGAGCCACTACACCTTGCTTCCAATTTAACAGAAAAATACGTAACAGTTTGTTAATTAGGAAGTTATAAATACGCATTACTGCCTGCATTTTCTTGCCTGGGGATTACTGTATCATTCATTACGCTTCATACGCTAGCCTGTTTTACGAGATAATCCGTATTTTAAATTAAATATGATACTATTTCAAAACATAAGTGAGAATACAGAGCAGAATTATAACAAAATAGTTGTTAATTTGATATAAAAAGTTAAAATAAGCCAAGAAAACACCGACAAAACCTAAAAAATTCGAAACGGAACAAAGAATAATATAAATTATTTCAAAAACAAAAATTTTCACGTATACAAACATACAAAAAATATACGCGTTGGTACGAATTTCCTCCACCCAGTACATGAAAGCAGTTTACTATTTCTTTATAGTTTAGTATTTATGTCAAGAATGTACTGCGTAATGGGCTACGAAATGCACTAAATCTGTGACAAAGGACACCCTGTACAAGTCTCGTGGACAGAACGTAATCACGGTTGCAAATCCTTTCCCCTGAAATTACAATAGCCTGGATACATGATTATTATCCGAATTTTCCGTCATAAGGACCAGAAAATTGGTTATTAGGTCAGGCAATATGTGCCTTAAATTTACATAAAGTTCATTATATCCTGCTGGAAATCAGTTTAGATCCAGGAAGGACCTAGTTAAAAATACGACCTGAATACCATTATGGTGGAGCCCGAGCAATATTCAAAATATGCAGTAAATACGTAGCAATGTGAAGCATTCCAGAGGCTCTAGAGCGTTCAAATTAAGGAAACGATTTGCCGAACTCCAAAATATTGAATTTCTTAACTCACCTGCTATGATAGATATATCCTCTGTACCCAAAATAGATGACACCCTCTTCTTACTCGTTTGTAAATATTATAATCCAGGTGTTATAAAATTACAATAGTTACGAATCAACATGATTTAAATTATTTAAACCATTATTTAGAACACATAAAACAACACACTGAAGTTAATAACTGACATGAATGAGTAAGCATTTTTACTTTCCATATAAAATATGCATGATTTTATACTTTGTTATCTATAAGTTTTTACTATGTTTTTTGTAACGCGTGATTTTCTAAATAAAGCCAGTCTAGAATGAGTTGTTAAATTTAATACAATAACGACTTATATCGTTGTCTATAGTCTGTATCCTAACAGACATCTTACTTCATCTTAGAATTTATTATATAAAATTGCTTCAATGCTTTATTAACTATTCCTATATTTCTAAGTTTCAATAATGGGCAAATAATAGTAACAATATTTTACTAATTTGAGGATTTGCTCTTCCAGGTCGACTATTTTATTAGCCTATTGTCGTGGTTCTGTTTAAACTATTAGTAAACAATTAAAGAACATACAGGAATCCATAGGCTTTACTTGGAGGGGTTTCGCTTGGATGAACCGTGCAAATCCATTTAACATATCCTGGCAAAGAGTAATAAAACAGTTTATTTCCCCTCGTGAGGGTTACCAACACACCTTTGTTGTCCTCATTTGATTAATACCTCACGTAATCGCCTTATGGTGGGTTTTTAATGGGACATTTTCCCGGTAAACTGTATACTTTTATTATTTATTAAACCACATGCAATTAAGTTAGCTGTAATTATATTACGTCTACTTTGTTATTCTTGTTGAAAAAAAAAAAAAAATTTCACGCATATACATCTTACATCTTACTATACACCAGTTTAATTGGTATACCCACTATACAACTGACGATGTTAATTTTAATGTGTATACAGGGTGTAAATTTAGTGGAGAATTGTTCCATAACTCATGTTAAGGTGGCAGACCCAACTTATATTTTTTTAAATGGAACGACCTGTATATTTTTGCAGATTCAAAATCTACGCAAAATTCTTAACTCATAGATACCAATATGTATGTACTTTAATGCAGTCGTTTTTAAGATATTTAATATTTTGTAAAAAAAAATCAGAAGCAGTTTCAGGTGCAATTACGGTTAAGTTTTTTGGAATTTCAAAAAGATTTTTCGTGCACAAATAGTCAACATAACTGTGTATACTTCTATGATTAAAGCATTTGATTAAATTATACAGGGTGTTAATAAAATAGAAATGAATCTCGTAAACTTAGAACCAACGTAACTCGATTTTTTTAAATGGCACGACCCATATTTGATTCCATATCTGAAAAGCCATTAAAAAGGCCTTTCTCTACATGTATCACAATGTGTGCTTAAACTTAACAGTTCTCGAATAATTTGATATTTTTATTATTTCACATTTCACGTGATAATTATTATTATTATTTACAACTTTTCCTAATCTAATTAATTTGCGAAGAAGGCTGGCTTCAGACAATTATTTTGACAATTCAAAGTGTCAATGAATTAGTAATTTTGTTAATCCGTACACCTAACTTGGTAATTATTGTTCCTCCAGAAGTGGGTATAAGTTTAAAAAAATGAAGTTTACTAAGAAACAATTCCGAAATAGTCATACGTCAGTAAATAAAATTCTAAAGCAACAAAAATGTCACCGGAACCATATCCAATTATTGCAAGAATTTAGTGAAAACGATTTCAATAATCGAATACGATTTTGTCAGTGAGCACTTAATTAGACGAAGAAGAACCAGATTTTTTCAACAATGTTTTATTCACTGATGAGGCTACATTTCATAAAAATGGTTGTGTAATAGGCACAATTTTCATTAATATGCTACGGAATACGTTTACATTGTTTCAACAGATTGTCTAATAAATGTTTTGGTGTGAATTATTGGATTATTATAAGAAATATTTTTTAAAAGAGGATATAAAGAATAATAAATAATAAGTAGTGAATATTAACAAATAGTCTAGAAAAAATTTACTTTTTAAACTAAATTAAAGCAAATGTTCAAAATGTCTTCCGTTCTGTTCGAGGCATGCATTGATCCTCCGATGAAAATTCCGGTCTACATTTCGCAGCATTCCCTCAGTTATTGTATGAAAAGCATTTTGAATTCGCATCATCATGTCCTCCTGCGTTGTAGGTTGAATTTTGTAGACTTTATTTTTTACGTAACCCCATAAGAAGAAATCCATCCTTGTAAGATCCGGATATCTGGCAGGCCAAGCTCACCACCTCTTCCTATCCATTTGTCTGGATATTCAACGGTTAAAACTTCCCTTACTTGTCTACTATAGTGGGGTGGTGGCCCATCATGCTAGAACCACATATTCCTTCTTAGTGCTAGGGGTATTACAGTCAGATATTCCTGGAATTGGTTTTGCAAAAATTGTAAATAAATATCACCAGTCAGGTTTTCATTAAAAAAAATGTGGGCCAATTATGTATGTTCCAATAATTCCTCCCCAAACATTTAAAGACCATCTGTGCTGGTAATTGATGGTTGAAACAATGTAAGGGTTTTCCGTGGCATAGTAATGAAAATTGTGCCTATTAACACAACCATTTTTATGAAACGTAGCCTCATCAGTGAATAAAACCTTGTTAAATACGTGAAATAATAAAAATATCAAATTATTCGAAAACTGTTAAGATTAAGCACACATTGTGATACATGTAGAGAGAGGTCTTTTTAATGGCTTTTCAGATATGGAATCAAATATGGGTGGTGCCATTTAAAAAAATCGAGTTACGTTCGTTCTAAGGTAGAAATAGATAAGTTTAAAATAAAATAGAAATGAATCTCGTATCATTTCTATTTTATTAACACCCTGTATAATTTAATCAAATGCTTTAATCATAGAAGTATACACAGTTATGTTGACTATTTGTGCACGAAAAATCTTTTTGAAATTCCAAAAAACTTAACCGTAATTGCACCTGAAACTGAAGTCTGCTTCTGATTTTTTTTTTCAAAATATTAAATATCTTAAAAACGACTGCATTAAAGTACATACATATTGGTATCTATGAGTTAAGAATTTTGCGTAGATTTTGAATATGTAAAAATATACAGGTCGTTCCATTTAAAAAAATATAAGTTGGGTCTGCCACCTTAAACACCCTGTAGGATCAAAAATATTTTTAAAAGGAGCTCCAAATGGTATAGTATAATGGTGTCACGTAAAATTCCTCCAAGGTTCGTGCCTGCCGAGTTATGGAACAATTCTCCACTAAATTTACACCCTGTATACAGTGAGGAGATAAAGTCCGTTCCCCCCCTCCAATTTTTGAACCACTGGATAGATTGTGATGAAATTTGGAACGATAATATATGACTAAATTCTGCATTTTTTGACCCATCAATGACAGCTCTGAATGTCAAAGTGACAGCTGGGCGCGCAATAGGAACATTTTTTTAAATGGAAATGGGGGTCGAGTAATAACTCATTTTGAAGCTATTTTTATGCTCAGAACATCCCCCAATTTTGAGAACATTTGGTTCAGTAATTTTCAAATAAAAACCAGTAATATCGATTTCTGTTATATCATTTTTTTACATAAATATTACAAATTATTGTAAATTATTCAAAGCAAAACAAAAATTAAAAGTAAACAAATAACAATAAACCATCCCTAACCTAAAATAACCTAAATTAAAAAATTATGAAATAATTTAAATTAAACGTAGAGGCAGAAACAAATTTAGAAAACACGTGTTACTTCAAAAGATGTTGAAAATAACCACCATGAACCTCCTGATAAATAAATATTCCATGGGTAAGTTCTATTATAAAGATTATGTGGTAAAAAGATTATGTTATAAACTGATATTACTGGTTTTTATTTGGAAATTACTGAACCAAATGTTCTCAAAATTGGGGGATGTTTTGAGCATAAAAATAACTTCAAAATGAGTTATTACTCGACCCCCATTTCCATTTAAAAAAATGTTCGTATTGCGCGCCGAGCTGCCACTTTGACATTCAGAGCTGTCATTGATGTGTTAAAAAATGCAGAATTTAGTCATATATTATCGATCCAAATTTCATTACAATCTACCCAGTGGTTCAAAAATTAGAGGGGGGGGGGACGGACTTTATGTCCTCACTTATGTTTTTATATAAAAAGTTAGGCCAGTTATGTTTGTTGATGTTTGCAGGTCAGTAAAACTTTTTAGATGTAGTTTTAAATAATAAAAACACAAACAAAAAAAAAAGGTCGAAAGGTTTATAACCTTCCTCAAGTCCCTCTAGAATCTATGGAGAGCCATTACTTATATTATAAATTATACTCCAACGGAAACATGATGTATGCAAATAAAATCGGAACAGGTATTATCCGAGTCGAAAAAAAAGTTACGCCAAAACAAACCATGCCACCGCCATCATAATGCAAACAAGCGAAGACGGTTTTTATCGAAAACGCATATATCACCATGGGAGAGCAACTCACGGGGAAAATATGTATGTAAATAAATAAATCAATACTCCCGATACATCAAAGCTTGGATCGCTTGCAAATACTCGAAGCCAATGTGCCCAAGCCGAAATTCGAAATAAGAAATGCAAAAATAACAACTTTCTAAGCAAGGGACGGGTGGATTGATTCAATTTTTAGATTAGAACTGAATTTGGCCTTGCAAAATTATAAGAAAACGAAAAATCGCACGGGATATATTACACAAATGTACAATAGTAGAAATATTTACCTTCAAACATTGATTTAATTTTTTGGATATCAATTAATTTATTTAAGTATCATCAGTAATGTATCAGTCCATTCGAAAAAGAATGTGAAGCATTTTTTACTTTAAAATACGTTATTATAACTCCTAAACCTAAAACATCATCATCAATCTCGAAAATCTTTCACTTTTGGTAAGTTAGATATTTTTATAGATATTAATGTACCTACAAAAAAGAATGGTCAACGGTCGATTTTCGTCTGGATAAATCTTATTAAACAAAGTCGATGTGGGTGAAAATACAAACGTGGGATTTACTCTAGATTAGGGATAACGTCAAACATAATTGGTATCTGAGAGGTCAAACTCTGAGTGTGACTGGGTAAAGTGAAATTACCATAAATCAATACATATTTATATAACCCTCCAATGTAATTCAACTCTGAGATCACAATTTCCATGAAACATCTTTGTTTCCAGGAAATTTCTTGTAATTTACTATAAAAACATACCGCAACAAAGTCAAGTCATGGTAAAGGAAAATAAATTGATAAAATGCAAAATTCATTACCTGGAAATAAAAATTGTACAAACATTTTAAAATAGTTCCTCTATCCTACTATTGAGGCAATGTTATGTTATCAAAATTAGATTGAAGAGGGTCATGTTAAAAGGAAACTTCGAATTCCTAAATTATGGCAAAAATTCTCAGAAGATCTGCTTTGATCCAATAAGGATGCCATCAAAATTGTTTGTATTATACATCAAGCTAGAAACGTTATCAGCATACTTCTTTTTGCGTATGAACTTGTCCAATATATATTGACTCACCTAGAGTTCTGAGAAGAAAGCATTATTGCCCTTTTCCCCCAATTTACAAGATAAATTTAAGAAGGTTAAGGGAAACCTTACAAATTATGGAAGTTGCTTCTTGCATTTTACTAAAACGGGTAATAAATAAACCATTAGGCCAAGTACTGAACCCTGAGGCACTCCCTGCCTCCATGTTATGTTACCCCTTCTTTTCAAAATTGTACACATATTTTAGATGTAAATCATGACTTTTTTACTGTGGCCACCCCTTAGAATTAGTACAGAATCAGTAGCTCCAGTCCTGTGTATCCCAGAACGGTTTTAGAAACCGAATGGGGGGCAACTATAGGTAGGAAAGCACCTTCGCGCTCCTTAGTTGAACTGGGATTCTGGGAATCAGGCGGCTAAGCGTACGTTTTAGAGCCCTGGTCTGATGGGGGATGCAGTCTGACTTGAGGAGCTTCTTCAGTCTTGAATAAAACATCCCACAAGGATTGTTGGCGGTGCAACATGCTATACGCTGTATCTAGAGTACACCGGGGGATACATTATTAAATTGCCGTCGCCTCGATGTTCAATAAAATGAATTCGTTTCGGCGACTTACTTAAATAATTCCGTGTTTTCCAGGACAAAGCTTAGTCTTTGAATGTCAATTTTGATGATAAAAAATTATTCTAAGTGTTATACTGTATGACCGTTTAAGCTTGTAATCATCCCAGGTCTTAATCACGGAGGGAGTAACTAACAAGAAAGAGATTTGGATAGAACATTATCAGGAGTGATAATGTGACATTCACTTATAGTGAAAAGTTTGGAACAATCTCATATTCCAGGAAGAATTGTTTACTGTTAAAAATATGACAAGTGAATGGCGTCATGGCGATTTTTCCCGCTAAATAACCCTGATGAAAAAACAAAACTTCAGATATATATAATCATTCTATTCTGTCAGGCTAAGCCATCTCTGGTCTATTCTAGGTACAACGACAGCATACCCTTTAGATTTGATGCTCTTTTATAATACCTGCCCGGGTTGTATTTATTTAAATTCCAAATATGCTGCTACAGACCTCGGATAAACCGCAAGCAACACTTCGGGTTAAATGGCAAATACCACAGTTCTACCATTATATATAACTGATGTTGATGTTACTAATTTACATTTTATTTACATGCATTTGTCACTTGCACTTTACCTTCGAATATACCTAGGACTGATTTCTGACTCTCCGACGTATATATTATATACCGTAAAATATACTTAATATGTGTAGATTCGTTAATATCGGGTGTCCAAATAAGAAAGGACCTCGGCCATATCTCAGGAATGCATCTCCTATTTCCAATACTCTTTTCTCTATATAAACAAATATGGATGAAGACGAGTAAAAATTTTGCATTTCATATCACATCATCTAGCAATTTAGCATTCAGCTGCCATAAATATAGTTACTTCATGTGTTAGTTAGGGTGAAATAAAGGATAAAGAGTGGTAGAAGTAATCAAACGTCCCATAAGTGCTTCATTGCGAATTATATGAATTTTTTGGGTTGAAACAGGTACCCTAGTTGTTTTTTACTTACATTTTGGACTAAAATAAGTGTGATAAACTGTATGGTGATACCATATTAGTGCTTGTTTTTTGTTAAATAATGTTTAAATTAAAATATATTCTGCTTTTATAAGACTAATCATAGAAAAGTATAGAGAAACTGCAACAAAGTGGTTATGTTGTGTAAATAAACGTATTCTCTGTTATTAAGTTGTTACATGCCTTTTGGAGAAATGAATGAGAAACAGTTTCTTATACTAGGGCCAAACTTCTACCTATCTTCAATCTTAAACACTTCTATTGACACATTTTGTGGAATGACACCTATAAACACGGCAGTTTGTGTTGTGCTGATTTCTTTTAAATGCCATTTTAAAATGTAAAAAATAAAGATGTACAAATACTAACCACGTCGTTTTTAACTTTGTAATACCAAAAAATTACAAGCACCACTAAATTATTACGTTAAACAAACCCAAATACGTGTTATTTAACATTATATATCAGCAATAAGCCTCCAAAAATTACATTTTAAGTAGGTTCAAATATTTTCATCCAGAGGGCGCAATTATTTTTGGAATCGCTAATAGGAGTAGACAATTTAATTAAAAATTGTCCAGCGAAATGAGAATTCGAACCCATGACCTCTGGGTTAAGCGATCGAGACTCTAAAGCCGCCGATTCGATATGGTGATGAATAGGACGCAACATATTATAGTTGTTACAAAATTATTTTCATAAATAACGTTTCTTACAACCTCCTAAGCTCTGGTATTGCTCTAAAGGCGCAGTATGATAATTTAATAGTAGAAAATGCCGTTTTATGAGCCATATAACCTTTAATCTATATCAAGTTTGTCCATTTAACAATTCAGCGTATCTCAAATACACAGAGACATTTTAGGGTAGGAACAGTTAATAGTTGGACTTTGCAACGCTACTAAGTCTGATTAATGTTGTCGTTACTCTTTCTTTTTGTCTTTTTTTATGTTTCTCCGAACTGAATGCTAATACTAAAGTTAATAGATTCCTACATTATAGTATAGCTTACAAAAACTAGACAAAATACGCTTTTAGTAAAATGGTATTACTAAACAAATATATTTATATAAAATTCTTAGCCTAGTTAAGTAATACCAATGATCTAATAGAAAAATAGAAATTATGGTTTTTTTAACTTAAAATTCTCACAACTCTACGAATGAAAAATAGAAATAAAATGGGTAGCGACCAAACCGGTTACAAAATGTTTTTCTCTGTTCAATTAATACCAATTTACGAAATGTGCCGGCAGATCAAATATCGGAATACCTATAAATTATTTGAAGGTCCAGTGTAATGAAGTTTCCTTTGAAGTAGAATTTGTTTAACCACAGGACTTTCAATTTATTGGTGTTAATTCTACAGGGCTGCCTAAATAATTAAGATAATTCCGAAGCACACTAAACAATACTAATTTATTGAAATTTATTGAATACGTTCCTTATTAAATAAAATTAACTTGGTGATACATAGTTAGAAGTTATAATTTAACTAAATATTTTAGTACTTCAGAATGTTAGAATTTATATTTCAGGTTCAAGTTCATAGTTTTTGACGTCGAGAAATCTTTCTAACATTCAAATTTACAGCCTGATTTGATTTGAATTTTCAGCTCTTGACCGCTGAAGATTTCTTATATACAAGGTTATCATAAAGTAAGGGATATATTTCAGCTTATGGGTTCATTCTCTGTAGATTTGACAGGCATGAATGCGGGGTCGGATTGAGAGGATGGGTAGCCGATGGGTGGAGACTTATATATTCCCACTATCGAATTATTAAGATTTCGGAGGTGCACGTAAAGCCGAAGTAAAAAGGCACATGGAAATAAAGTTAGCCCTCATTGCAAGGGTACCGGATTTGTCTTATAATTGCAACAAAATATCTTTTTATTGTTATAAATTTTATATCACCGGAAAGATCAAAAGATAAACTAGATCCCTATAGTAGGAAATTTTTGTTTAATACATGTATTTTAGAGAAAATAATTTTTGAAAATACACTATTTTAGTACAAGATTGTTTGCCTGGAATTTTAAAAATAAAAAGAAATACCAAAAATAACTACTATAGGGACTTAAATTAAAGTCTTATCTTTCAATACTTTTTTACTAGAAGTCGCTATCTTTTATAGTTTTTTTATAATTAGACACGAGACGAACGCCGATTTAGGGCTTATTTCGACCTAGTGAATGGACTCTTAATATGTATATTTAACAAAATAAGTTAATAACAGGATGTGAAAGAAATTCGATTGCTTAAATAATGGGATTTCTTATGTCCAACAGTGGCTAATGCAAATGTTCGATGTCGTCCATTTTGCTGCTGTACAATCACCAACCATTCCACCAAATTGTACACAGCATTATTCAGCATTACTGGTTGAATTGCAGCGATTTGCGTCCTTATAGAGTCTTTTAATTGTTCCAACTTTGTTGGTCGTGTTCTAAACACCAATTTTTTTAAATAACCCCACAGCCAGTAATCCGCTGGGTTGATCAGGCGATCGTGGAGGTCGTAAATTTACAAAATGTAAACAATTCTCTAAATCGCAATGATTTTGATTGATACTTGTATCAGCAGTTGACATAACAACTCTTGTTTTCCATAGATACAGTAAAATTCAATTATTGAAGCAACTAGATTCCATTTACTTTTTGCTACTAGCTTGATTTCTTAAAATTATATAAGACTTTAAACCCTTACTTTATGATGACCCCATATAAAGACTTTCAGTACCAGCGACACTGACCTGTGGCTTTTGGTTTCAGGTTATTGCTACAACATGTTACAGAAAATTTAGATATCTTTCTTTAGACTGTACCAGATGACTGTATCTTAGCAGTAGATTTTGAATATCTCAGGATATTCAAAATCTAGTGGTGGAGGAGAAGATTTTAAGTAAAAAAATGAAAATATAATAGGTTTGGATTCTTTGGCCTTTGTGTTTGTCATTTAAATGCAGCAGTAGATTTTGAATATCCTGATATTCAAAATCTACTGCTGCATTTAAATGACAAACACAAAGGCCAAAGAATCCAAACCTATTATATTTTTATTTTTTTACTTAAAATCTTTCCCCTCCGCCACTGCTGTCGTTGGCCTTTCATATTGAGTAGAAGCTCGACACCAACTGAATTCCATCGCTTTGTAGTGTATGTGCGACACACAAGCGACCGATGAAAGAGAGCGAAAGTGTACGGCCACCTTTTCCATTTCACTATGAGGAAAAACCTTCACGTTTCACTGATTTCCTCCACCCTGTAGGGCCCTGATTTCTGTCCGCTCACGTTCACGTCCTGATGCAGTCGCAGATCCGTGGCGAGGGTGGGGTGGATCACAGCGACAGCAGCAGCTACCAGGAGCCTGCAGGACTGCAGGAAGAGAGCGGAATGTCGGCCGGACCGCATCCGCTGGACTATGCCATAATTAAACGATTTGTTCGTTGTTCCATTCGACGGCCGTGTTCATTACGTCGATTAAGTCGTTCGACGGGCAGTATACAATTACACACGGCACATAAGCACAGACCATGTTAAACAATGGGGTGATGGGTCGAAATTCCGAGGGAAGATTTCTAACAGTAGCGTAACCAGAGGGCTAAAAGCCACAGTTGTACGTGTCAGGATCAGTTTGCAGTTATGAGTTAAGGTCACGTTGTCACCGCTAATGTTTATTTTACGTTTAGTAAGTTACTGTGCAGGACAGGGCTTACCTATTTTAAGGGCAGTAAAAACATATTGAAAACTAAGGTTTCTTAAAAATCCCTAAATTGCAGTCGCCCAGTACGGTTTTTGACTAAAATGTTACAATTTTGTTTGGCCAATTGTATTTTCAGTGCGACATCTATGAATGTTTTAAGTCGTACCCAAATAACTAAATTAATTCTTGATTTAGTTGGACACCACTGTATTTCGTTCAACATTTTTGGTTTCAACTACGCTTCTTGTTGGGAGAAAAACATTTCTTTATCACAATAAATATTCCAAAGATGCCAATTTTAAGACCGTAGTATTATTTGTGACTTATTTAGTTGGCATCAGAACATTAACTTTGTTGATTTTTAATTCAAAATTTGTATTGAAAATGGACGATACTTTTTCATTTCAAGAACTTACCGATATGGACCTTTCTTATGGCGCAGCAAATTGTGATAGAAGAAAAGCCGCACGCTTGTATCGACAGAGATATTCGGAACGCCGGCAACCTCATCATACAACCTTTGCTTCCATCCATCGTCGCCTTAGGCTTGTGGGAACCTGGTGGTGGTGGTCGGCCAAGAACAGCTCGTACGATTGAATTTGAATTAGTTCTACACCGTGTGGAGGAAAATCAATCCATAAGTGTTCGCGCAATTGTACACCAAATGGGATCTCCAAGTCGACGGTACACCGTGTCATGTATGAACAACTTCTCTACCCCTACAATTTACAACGCATACAAGCTTTAAATCCTGTCCAATACGAACGAAAAGTGATTTATTAATGTCCTCCTGAACATTTTTTGTAAATGAATATTAATTATTTATCACTGAAATAAACAAAACTTACTAAAACCATTTTTTGTTTTTTCTGCCAAAACGGCTCATTTGCGAACATATATTTATTAAACAAAAAAAGTTTAAGACTATCCTCCATCTGCAAACGCCTTATTTAAATAAGGACTAAAACAAATCAAGTCAAATTAATGATGTCCTTACTATTCGTAGTTATTTGCTATATGCATGCTATCTGACAAGTAGTAGAACTAGTTTCTACAACCTGTTATTCCAAAAAAGTTTGTTTTCATGTCTCCTACCACCCCTTAAAGTTTGTCGGTATGTTTTTGGGACACCCTGTATACAAACTGAAATACATGAGTGCGACTTTTTAGTTACAGACAGATATTTTGGTTAATCTTTTTCCACCGAACGAACGGTAAAGTTTGATTAAAAAACGTAAAGGAGGTTACTCGGGAATGGATTTTCCGATAACTACACTTTCGGTTTCCATGAAAACGCCTGTGAACGTTCATAAATTCACTTAGTGGAGGTATATGGTGGACGAAAATTTAATTGTACGTGCTATGTGCTTCCGGTTCGACAGCCTTATTTAGCCGATGTTTCGAGTAGCCTTTTAAAACTACCATCCATAAGTTGAGGGCTCTCTAAATTCTAAAATTGCAGTTTTAAATAAGAAAACTTTGTACCGTTTGAAAATTTCATTTCATATTGTAATTGGTTTTATAGGTACTTGGGAAACGGAGAAATAGCAAATAATTGTCTACAATCTACTATCAAAGCCTGTGTGGTTGTCTATGATTGGATAGATCGTTTATTATATTGTAACTAATTGAATAATAGTCAGTTATCATTTCAACTACCGATGGCGGCACGATAAAACTATAAGATTACATTGACTACTAAAAATATATATAAACAATTTTACTTGAAGAACGTTGTAAGTAAAATATTTGTGCTAAAATGAAAAAATATTTTCCTAGTTATCAATAACACTTGAATGATTTATTTGAAGTAAGATAATCGTGTAAAACCAGATTTCTATATCGTAAAATTTCTTTCAGAACTCTGTATACCTAATAATTATCTAAT
Organism: Pogonocherus hispidulus; assembly: GCA_963924545.1. Lineage (NCBI taxonomy): Eukaryota > Metazoa > Arthropoda > Insecta > Coleoptera > Cerambycidae > Pogonocherus > Pogonocherus hispidulus. The sequence continues at coordinate 396,279 of OZ004701.1, forward strand.
AACCTAAACTAAGAGACGGTAGGCACTTTAAGGTAAAACATGATTTTTCCCGAGTCTTTGTGCCAAGATAGATGTGCCATCATTTTATAAAACAAGTTTCCCTACTGAAGTGACAACAATCGTTAAGTTTCGGAGTTCACTGTTGAAGTAGGCTTATTACAATGTGCGATATAGCTCGTCTACATGATGTATAACATGTACCTCACAATGAACTAACTATTATTGTGCCGACATTCATTCAAAATCTCGCGCCAAGCTTCCCTTTTGGCCTGTCGTCAGATAAATAGATAGCTGCTATACTCTGCCAAATATAGCCCATTCTCTGGCTTTTCTGAACACTTTACCTTATAGTCAGAGGGCCAGCAGACCAGTTGAAAGTATCACTATTACCTGTTAATCCTAATTTTATTATCTTATAAAATCCTACGTATTTTTGAAAATAGATAATATTACCAGAAGCTTTCAGAAAATTGGTACGAAATTTTTAACCTGAACAGTTGCCTCCAGTGGCTAAGAAAGTAACCTATGGTTAGTAAGGTCTGTCTATGGTGTCTAACCTAACTATTCCTAGCAAAAGTTTTTGTTCAATGCTTATGCAAGCACAATAGGCACCTGTTTAAGTTTCTAAGTGATTATCTATTGGCAGTAACAAATAATAAATTAGCAAAAACTTTCAAAGATTAGCCTAATAATCCTATTCTGTTGCGATGATGATGTCATCTGCTTGGGATCAGCTGCAAACATTTTTTTGTTACGGTTATAGAATACATATTTGCGTTTGCAAAGATATATCTTTCAGTGTAGGCGGATATAGAATAAGTGTTAGCTCTCGAACTATTAGTCTTTCATTTTCCTCATCACTGGAATCTTTAACTTGCCTTTATAAGTTCCAATTTCGCACAATGAAGTATCTTATGCCAGACGAGGTTTGCCGCACTGTCATATTGTTATCTCTGAATATTTTATTTCTATTCATAGTGTGCTATCACCTCGCCCAGATAACAAAATATTCTATTTTGTGCCACCGCTACCACCACAATGTTGGATTTATGAGTTATTTACATTCGAATGGAATTGTACAACTCTCAAATTCTATTTATTCTAATATATGGAAGAGGGAGCTGGCGAGAAAGCAGACGTACGACGTGCTCTAGAAACACATATTGGAGCTTTCAAGCTATAGAAGGAAAGCGCAGACGAGGCTTAACACTGGACCAATAACATAGTTAGAATTAAGAGGATGTTCTTTATTTTAACTGCCAGAGAAAAAAAATTTATTTATTGTACTAACTAATTCTTTGTATTAAATTTTTTATATAATTTATTTCAATAGTTGTCCTTATCAAAGACCAATACTACTTTGATCTTCGACTAATAAATTTTGATTTTAAAAATAATAAAGACGTGGCCATAAATACTCAAGTCAAGCTAGATTCCCATCACGTAGGGGGATTAAACTGTCTTTAAGTTAGGCATGGATTAACTGTTATTTGTATCGGTTCGTTCCCCTTGTCGGTTAGCCATAGTTGAACACACTCACGTCCATCTTTGTGATGCACAGGCGCTTCCCCACTGGTTTAATAGCTTAACTTTTATATTAACTCCCGAAAAATCCGAATATTGTGTAATCTTTGTCGACTATCTACATTATATAGGTACATTTAGAATTTTTGCGTTAGAAAGCTTGACAAGAAATACAAGTATATTAATTATTGTATTTGTAAATGTTTATTATTTGCATAGGAACACTCTGTATACGTAATTAAATACGTAAACTAAGTACGAAGTTGAAATATATATTTTATAAATAAAAATACTAACAGCAGTTGCATAATTCAAGTTAAAATCTGACAGTGTATTAAGAGTTGCCTATATTATATATACATACAGTGACAATCAAAATTTTACCCCTTGTTAACTAGGGAACCATTTGGAATATGGGAACAAAATTTGGAGGGATTGTACAAGAGATTGTACTCAATTTTTTAAAATGGCGTCAGTTTGAGCCCCCGAAAAAAGTTTGTAGATATATATTCGAAACCACATAAGATATCTGTCTGATGCTTACGAAATTGATTTACATGGATTCATTCATATGAACTAATTGTTTTCCCGTTCGTGGCCACGTTGGCAACACTGTGAGTAGAGAATAGGAACTGTATCGGCAAACAGTGCACCACCAGCATAAATTAAATTATCACCGCCCGGATAACTGAATTTTCTCTCACCAGGAGGCTGTGGAATTACAACTAGTGATATGTGAGAAAACTAAGAATCCTATATCACTTGTCAGATTTACGAATTTCAACATAGGTACATTAATATTTTTAGCACCCTTAAGGTTCATTGTCAATTTGAAACATATAAAAACAATTAAAGTAGATCCCATTATTAGTAGTTCTTTTACAAAGGAGTACTGAAGCATTTGATACAGAAATTATTTTAAATTTGTCAAATATGACTTATTAAAATAAGATTTGTTTTACAATTGTTTATATTTGACAAATTCAACATAATTTCCATTTAAAATGCTGTTTTGATAATAGAAACATTTTGTCAAACGTTTAACGAAAAAGTAATGTATTTTCTGTTTAAGAATAATAACCTATTTTTCTCAGTGTTAGAATATTTATGTTGGTTAAGCAAAACTTGATTTCAAAAAAATAGACCGTTCTTTTTGGTGCAGGGGTTTATTTTCTATTTTCTATTTTCTTATGTTTTGAGATTGGTAAAATATCTAATTTATAAAATTAATAAGTATTGTAATATTTGTAATTAATTGTTTTTGATCATATAAGTAATAAATAATAGTATATTTTCACGGTGTAATTGTTGAATTAACAATGTAGCCACGTGCAGGTTTATCCTTTGTGGCGGTCATTTGTTTGTTTACCTTTTACAAAGAATTTTAGCTTTGTAAATTTGTTTTATTAGGTATTGATGTATGAATTTAAAGGAAATAAACTTATTATTATTACTATTATTATAATAAGAATTACCCAAGCATAACATAAGCCATTTATCCCGACATCCAATGCATGCTAAAAGCAATATATCCCGTGGCTCTTTAAAAGCGGGACACCCTGTACAACAAACGCAGAAGCTGTCGGTAAAACGGTAAAGATCTCCATCTGCAAATTAAAGACATCTTTTATTCCTGCAAGTAACCAAGTTAGACCTAAATTTATCGACGACAATTCTACCAAATGGGGTTCTTTCAGTCTTGTTCATTCCCGAGAATAGTGCAGTTAGTTGACTATCTATCATCTCCTGCATTAGCTGTATAAAATATTGGATTAGAACTCTGTCCGATAGCAATTGCTCCAGGACTTTTTTACGGCAGCATGCAAACTGGGCCAGATTTCCCTGCTGATAATGGAACCAGAGCAGTTGTCAATAAAGACAAATCCGACGTTAATTGAAGAGGTTTACCCTTACTATCTTCGCGCCATTTTTATTTCCGCTCAGATCCATGTCCTAAACCTACAATTATGAGGTCACGATATCAGTGCCAATTGGAAACACTAGCTTGAAACTTGGATTTGGAACGGCTCAGTGACATAAATATAAACACACTTTAAAAATCCTTCTGGGAATATCCCACTGTAGAGAAAGACAGAAAATCCGAGTATAAATGAAAAATAAACCTTCTTTCTTGATATTTTCAAAGTACTTATAATAGAGACCAAATGAAGATCTAGTCTATGAAAAAAAGTTATAAACGTTTTTACAAACCCTTGCATCTGTCAAAATTTTTATAAAACGTCAAATATTTTCGAAACCGCTGGGTTTGGGTTTAAGGTATGCTACATGTTTTCGACTTGTTGAGATCTGTTGAGATCTGAGAAATGTTGAGATCTTTCCAAAAATGCATGAATATATAGGGTGTTCAATTTAACATAAGAAAGTTAATTACGATACAGAATTAACTGAGCACCCTGTATACTTGGCAATATTTTTGCAAAATGCAAAAAAAAAGGCAGAAACAGCTTCTCTGAAGGATTTTTTCTATCCCTACTAACAACCAACGGAGTTATAGAAGAAATACGCACTAAAAACTCACCCTATATAAAGATGACTCATGTGATAAACATGATTATGAATGCGCTAAGCTACTTAAGAAAATGCGTTGCACATTGGAAACATTTTTCTGTGTTGACAGTACATTAAATTCAAAACTAAGTCCTATCAAGTGAGTAAACAAAATCTGGGAGTATAACCCCCACTTTTTATGCAGCCATTCCCGATGTACACATTTCCCACGAATTGTAAACGAAACCGAAAGCTAAATCCGAAAAAGTACTTTAACTTTTTGAATCTTAATAGGCTAAAGCGTCGTGAGTTCTTTTAGGGAGATAAAAACACTATTTAAAACCGGACAATCCATCCCGTGCCAAGTAATTGTTATTTTTATCTGCCTCGCAGAGTTAAATTATTTTTTCTACGTCGAAAATTCATTTTTACCCCTGCTAAGTGATTAGATAAAATCAGGACCTTTCCGGTTTATGATAAATACAGGTTGATGTCATATAACAACATAAAACATTTAACATAACAACATAAAATACTTTATATAAATTCATTTGACTCCCGGCTTGATCGTAAAGAACAAAAATATGGTGTGCATATACACACTATATTTTATATTCCGGTATAACCGGAAATATCAGAATGTTGACACTATTATTGATCGAGATAGAAATTTCGATAATTCCCTGTATCAAAATTTTCATTACAATGACTTCTGCAATGATTACACCTTCCTATATTTTCCCCAGTGCTTCACAGACATTTTTAGAGGACAATGAACCGAAATATTACATTTTAAGTTAAATCCATCTAAGGAGAAATAATTATAATAAATATATAGATATGTATATCTAATTAGATGTACAAAATATCATAAATTATCATTTATCAACATAATATTTACTTTTTACTTGTTCTTGTTATCTCTAAAATTGTAATAATAGTTGATATTTTAAGTTTTGTATTCATTTTACGTGTAACACAACCTTCGACAATGAATTACATTTTTTTCTCAAATATAAGGGCCATCAGTCAATTTCACTCATCATAGGATCAACTTTGTTTTCTAGAAATTGCAAATAAATGCCTCTGTTGAGGTAGCTTTGAATAAAAAACAGGGTTTCCTAAAAATTTCGGTCCAAATATTAAATTTTAGAGGGATTGGCATTTATATTTTAAAAATGGTAGTTACCATTTTAAGGTCAACTAAAGCCCCACTGCCCTATTGTTACTTACACGTTATATTTCCCTGAATGATTGCCTTAAAAAGTATAATATATTTTCTGAACTGAGAAAATTCCAATTTATATAAAATAAAATTCCAGTTATGTTTGGATTTCCAATAACATAATATGGAAATTAATGGCTTTTGTTGTTATCTCTGATTTAAATTTTTGCAATGGACATTATCAAAATGGCAAAATTGCAACAGAAATCGGTTTGAAAATATTTAGAAATGCATGAGGTTGAAATATATAGTTTAAACGCCTGAACTAACGCACTGTGTAACTACAGGGTGTCCCCGAAATGTGTAATAGCGGGTAATCACTAATAAATCGGGCGTTCTTGGAGTTGATAACGATTAAAGCTATTTTACCGGTATACAAAAAAGATACGCCAAATTTAGTAGCGTTATATCGAAGGAGGACCTGTTTGAGAAAAGGAGTGTAAACTTTTGAATGATGTTTTGCATCTGTTATTAGCAGTACAATAATATACAGCCTTATTCAGATCTTATCTCTAAAACTTTGAGGATATGTGGATCCTTAAATAAGAAATAGATATCACCAAAAAAATTTATAATAAAAGGCTTAGGATTTCCCGTAAACAATGTTTAAAGTTATACCATTATAAAGGACTACGTAGCTGGGCAACTGTACTTCAACACATCTGATACTTTTCTACCACATTCCTAAGAATGTGATAAAAAAAAAAGTAAACACGTTTTTGTCTGGAACGCCCACCGAATAAAGTTGGAGTGGGGATAATGTCTCTATTGTCTATGAGTCGTCAGTCTATGTGTGTCGCTCTCGCGGGTGTTTTATTTATCTTAGGAGTGTTAAACTGTAAAATTTTCATAATGGCTCATGTGTACAGTAATGCTGAGTTAATGGACATGATTCTTATTTATGGCGAAGTTGGACAAAATTCATTGGCAGCTTCGCGCTTGTATGCGGAACGATTTCCCAATCGACACACCGACACATCGACAGTTTTGTGAGTGGTTGTTGCAGCAAAATGCTGAAAATCTCCAATTTACTTAATAATTTGCGTTTACAAGATCAGCAACCAGGAGGAACATTCGGTTTAGTGCGGCAAAATTGGATAAGGCGTGCCCAAAATTGTGTACAAGTCCAGGAATATTATTTCGAACAGCTTTTGTAACAAGGTATTTGCAAATTTTTTATAAATTTCATGTTTCTAATACTTAGTAATCAAGTAGCGAAATTCTTCAAAATTAGTGTAACAAAATTTTATTCATTTTAAAGACACGTCACTTTGATCACATCTATCTATCTTTAAGTTTATTTTAAAGTAAAAACGCTGCAAATCTTTTTTGCGCCGGGTGCGCCGGTTTTTTTCGTGCTAGCCAGTTTGTATTGTCAGTCCCAAGGTCACTCCATTACATTGGACCAGTATCCAGCGCCGTGCAATGAAAAATTTTTAAATAGTTTTCAGACCCCGCCAAAAAAATTTTTTTTGCACTACCACATTTCTACATTTATGTTGAACATCCCCAAATTTTTTTATGGATAAGTTCTGAATAACCCTGTATACTTAAATTATTATTTATGGGTAAGAAAAGAAATAGCTTTGACCTTAGATGGTCTCCTTAACAGCTTCACTTTTTTGAAGAAGACCAACAACATTTTTCTCAGAATATTTAACACCCTCATGTTTATACTATATTGGTAAGATTACTTCAATAGCCAAATTTTGACATACTAGCTGGGTACATACACTTCCGAGATGGCCTGTATGTTGATAACTACAATATTGCTCCTACCTACCAACAGAGTTATATTATAGATTGATATACGTAAACAGAGAATATTTTTACACGTTCGCGCTCAAGTGAATCCAATTTTGTGCGCAATTTAACATCACGTCATGTATATTTTTTAAGCAATTAAAATCGCTATTACCAATTATTTGAAAACTGCATAGTTCAGTTCTAAGAAGTGAATCGTGTTAATGCTAACGATTTTAACTGAGACACAACCAAAATATAGGTCAAGTTTGGACCAGGGATAGTGCATTTTTTGTAGGGAAAATATAACAAGAGGAATTACATATCGGGTCATGGATTAAAAGAGTTTTAGTTATAAAACTTGATTTAAATTTTAAATAATAGTTTTTTGCAAACCTAAATTAATTTTTTTAAAATAGTAGGTACTTAGGATTCTCTTACCACAAATAAGAGGCTGGTATATCGAATATCAGAAGAATATTTAGCTCTGAAAATGAAATAACCATTATTTATTTTATTAGTTATATTATTATATTTCCTAAAATTTATCTACACTGAATTTTCAACTAACGGAAAGTCATTTCCTAGAACCTAGTGACAAGTAGGAAAAAAATCGATTCAACAGGAAAAAAACTGCATGCACATGGAAATTAACTGAAAAAAATTAACTATTTATTATTGACAATAATTTTATATTTATTGATAATTTTTATTAAAAATATGTAGTTAAATACAATATACCAGCAGAAACAACTTTTAAAGACAGACAGCTAGATATAAAAAAGCACCTAGTACAAAACAGGACCATCGCGCCATCTCTTAGTAAGACCCGTAAATTTTGTTAACGTTATAAAGTTTACGTTTATTACTAAGAGATGGCGCTTTAAGTATGGCTTCCAAATCAGAGTTGTTTGTATCTAACTGTTAAAATCGTCCACGGTGTAATTAAAATTATTAATACGCCTTTAGGCACTTATACAAGGTGTTCTTAAACAAATAATGAAAAATCGAAAATCAATTAAAAAATATCTAGGTAGTAAGTAAACTGTGTAACAAAATTTTAATCATTTTGTTCCCTGTTCCTGGTCAATAGTGACGAAAAATGTAAAATAAACTAGTTTTATACTGTTTATAAAAATCCAGTATTCGCTCTGGAATTGTTACTATACATTTTTTTAATAATTCAAATCAACGTTCACTATTGTTAAATGTAGATAGTCCTTTAATGGTACTAGATATTTATAAACATAATTATCTTTAATGCAACTTGAATTAAATGATGCATTCATATCATATTTTTTAACATGAGGGAGCTAGAAAAATTATAAATGTATATTATTTATTAACTACAAAAGGCATCCAATATATATTACAATTTTCTTCTTCCTAGTTTTCAAAACAATCATCGGTAATATTGAAACAGATCCTAATATACAAACTGCCCCCCCTTGAGGTATTTTCAAATTATTTCAAACAGTATAGTTATTTTGGATTTTAACAAAATACTTGTAACTTGGAAAAATCAATATATGCATGTAGGTTACTCCAAAATTTAAATAAATACTTGTATTATTTCATCTAAAAAAATGTGATTGTTATGAAATTACTTTAGAACGACTAAAAACATGTTGACGTTCTAAAGTTTCTGTTCATACATTTAAGTGTATAACATAGTTTCACTCTACAAAACAGTTTTATCAAATAATTTAGAGGAAAATTTTTCCATGAATGTATAAATTTAACGTGTTTACAAATGTTTTCAAAACTTTTAATAACCCTGTTTTGTGAAACAATACTTTCAAAGTGTAATTGAAATAAAACTTCAAACAACGATATAAAGCTTACAAAATCAAATTTAAATTGTCAAATAAATCCAAATTGGCATTTTCGCAATATTTATAGTACCAAAATAAGTCGGATTGCATGAAAGATATTTCAGCAGTCAAAATGAAGGTTAACTATTAAAACACTTTATCCATCTGTGGTGAGAAGACTCTTCTACTGGTCTCTATTATTGATACTGAATTTATTCGATGATTTTTTAATCAACAATCTAAGCCTGTCTACTCATATTCGATATCTGAAAAAGTCCCTAAGAATCACTCCTACTCGGAAGCCTACACTTTTGCATCTAAAAAGGCGTTTCAGGATTTCAGGATAAAAAGCCGAGAGGGGAGAAAACAGAATATTAAGCAGACGCGATATTATGAAAGTTAGCTGATACATGTTGTGTTTATGAGGTTAAACGGCGATAATTTTATTAGTAGGGGGATGTATGCGGTAACGGGCGATTTCGGGGTTGTAAAGTTATTTATTTATTTATTTACACTCCGATTTTCTCGTTTTATGCACTCGCCTGGCAGCTTCCCATAACTCAATCAGGATACATCGATTTTGTTACAGGAAGGACGTCCACGCGATCAACAGAAATAACTAATAACGAAAAATTTGAAGTGAAATTAATTTTTCCTCCCAATATTTACATTTTATTTGGTAAATATAATAGTGTTAAATTTTATTTCCATCGGACTTCATCTGTGCAACTGTGATGCAGAAACTGTTTTTAAAAAGTGGGTAATTAAATTCTGTAAAATAGAGCATCAGTTTTCATTGCCAGGCATCGTTAAATTGTAAAAAAATTACAATAAGTAATGACCCATGACAAAATTATATAGATGCATACACGCAACTCATGAAAAAATTGCAATGTAATATAAATAACATATATTAACACATAAATTCAATACGTGCTTCCTATATGTATACACTCGATAACAAAAAAATGTAGTTTTTAATTTAGTGTGCAAGTCGGGTATTTACAAGAATATTCCGTTCTATTGTATTTATTCATATTAAGAATTTTGTGACATCAAAAGTTAAATCTAATATTAGAAAAATAAAACATAAAACATCAATATTGGTAAACAAATATAATTCCCCTTTTTAAAATTGGTTATGAACAATAAATCAGTAAGACCTCTCCTTAATGTCACCATGACTAAAACTACATTGTGTAATATTAATAGTTTTAAATTGAAATGTGTTAAATGTTTGACAATATTATAGAAAAGAAGCCAGAGTACTGTCAAGGGTCTTCATAGTAAGGTGATTTATATATTGTTAATTTTATTTAATTTATCTGATTTTTTTAGGTGTAAGAAAGATTATTTATCCAGAAAACATTAATACAGACATATTTATTTATTTTTTAGGTCCTCTTAAACTTTTGGCAGCAAAGAATTCGACGATATACAGGGTATTGTCTAAGTAATTTGAAATACTGAAGGAGGCGCTTCTTCAAATGATTTCATAAAGAAAAGGCCATAAGTAGTTTCGTAAGTACCTTAGTTTTTAAGACAGAAGAGATCAAATCGATACCTTTTTTATTGTTTCTAAGAAAAGCTTCTCTTAAGAGTCCATTCACTAGGTCGAAATAAGCCCTAAAATCGGCGTTCGTCTCGTGTCTAATTATAAAAAACTATAAAAGATAGCGACTTTTAGTAAAAAAGTATTGAAAGATAAGACTTTAATCTAAGTCCCTATAGTAGTAATTTTTGGTATTTCTTTTTATTTTTAAAATTCCAGACAAACAATCTTGTACTAAAATAGCTTGTACTATTTTAGTATTTTCAAAAATTATTTTCTCTAAAATACATGTATTAAAGAAAAATTTGCTACTATAGGGATCTAGTTTATCTTTTGATCTTTCCGGTGATATATAATTTATAACATTAAAAAGAAATTTTGTTGCAATTATAAGACAAATCCGGTACCCTTGCAATGAGGGCTAACTTTATTTCCATGTGCCTTTTTACTTCGGTTTTACGTGTACCTCCGAAATCTTAATAATTCGATAGTTGGAATATATAAGTCTCCACCCATCGGCCACCCATCCTCTCAATCCGACTCAACATTCATGCCTGTCAAATCTACAGAGAATGGACCCTTAAAAACAATAAAACATACGTTACGTTATATAACCGTAGATCTGATTTAATATGAAATTAAAATATTTTAAACCTTTTTGGGAATTCTGGCATAACTATATTTAATTAGTTGCTATCGCGTATTCCAAACACAAATATAATATTTACAAAAATGTCCATCACCCCGAGCACGGCTTATTTCTCTCAGTATATATACATATTTATTCAGTTTAACTATTGTTTTCCTGAGCGAACTTATAATTATGTTTTCTTACACGATAAGGCAAAATTAAGATAGAGATACAAAAGTGTTCAGCAGAATTGGTTTACATTTTGTCGTGTGACTCAATGTGGGGCTATTTTGTCGATTTTACGTGCGTCAAAAATCACACAAAAAAATGTAATTAATACTCGGAATGCTCTAGCCGTCGATGTTTGAAGTGTTTCGTTGTGAACTGTGAAGGGGTCATTGGTTTTCCTTTCATGCTGACATTTCGGATTCGAATACAAAAATATTAGGGTATGTGTAAGTGTTTTGCTTATTAGTATTAGATACATATCAGGGATGTTGCCCTGTTGAATTCAACAAAAATAATATGTATACATACGTTTCTAGTACCTAGGTCTAGTTAAAATTGGATATTTTTAACGTGGGCGTAATGTTAAGAGTTTTTTCTTCCAGATACAAATGTCTTTTAAAACTTTTAAAGTGTTAAAAGACATATAAAAAGTTATATTAAATATATTTTTTTAATACTTCATGTCAGAAATATAATATTTTTTATTTTATTGTATTATTATATTTTCTCTTTTAAATATAACACCCTGTACGTTATTTTATTTCTGGATTTGTGTGGCATATCTTCATTGAAAATAAGTGAATATAAAGACTACTTAGTGATATTTAAATCTGAAATTTGAGTCACCCGTACTTTCAAGTATCCTAAGATTTATCTAAAATAGTGGCAATGTTTTGTCATTGCCGGTAACTTGTTATTTTAAGTAGGACATCATATATGTTATTACATTTCTGGATTCTCTGAACTACACTAGAGATACGTACTTTGTTAAGAAGTCCCCATACCTACATGTCACAGTTTTCGAGATATTAATTTTGTTGTACTTTGAAGATTATCCATAGAACATTCGTTTTAACATAATAGAATAATCTGCACAAAATATTACAGGAATATTTAAATAAATTTAATTGTTTAATAAATAATATAAGAATTTTCGCCTGGGGTTTTTCATAAGCAATTCTGAATGAAACATTTGTACCTATTATTCATGGACTTGCTTCGTTTAACAATAGGTTTGTTTACAATCTACAACAATAAGCAGTTTAATCAATAACATGATAAAAAAATGTTTGAATCACTTAGAATAATCTAAAATTATCCCAATCATATCCAAGAACAATTATGGGATAATCATAGAATGAAAAAAACAGTGGACTTGTTCATGCTATAGATATTCGCTGAACAACTTCATCCAGTAATATATGATCCCAGTATATCACTTTGTGCTATCTGGGTACAAGGTGTTGGAAATCATTGTCAAAATGGTCAAAATTAACTTTTTCTTAATTAAATTGATTATATTCTAATATATTTATCAAATGTTGGGTTTATTAATATTAATAATAATTGAGAATTTTCAGAACTATATCAAAATGTCCAGTAAAACAATATATCTATACAAAATGCCACAAATAAATAACTATAAGCTGTTACAAAAAGTACTTTCACCGGCTAATGTTTATTTTATTCAGGAAAAGGGGCATTTCATGTTTACAAAAATAAAAAATGGAATATATCAAGGAAGCCCCGATGGAAACCAAAACGTTGGCTAACATATGTATGTTTATCTGAAAGACAGGGGCGTTGTTAGCCCTTGGCGCGGGCCCCAATAAGGCAAAATATTTTTTTTGTGGCCTGAGACCGTAAGGGGGCCTGAAGAACTTTTATCTTTTACACCATAAAATTGTTTACTACCTATAGGTAGGCACAGAACATTTGTTTATCTTCGGTGCTATAGGATAATATACAGGGTGACCCATTAAGAATGGAAACACTCGCGTACAAAAGTTGTTTATGGACCGATTTAAACAGGATTTTTTTTAAAAGATAGATCTATAAAAGCTCTATGTTCATGCAAAATTTGAAGACGAAATTTTGATTTTCAAGGCCTACTACGAATTTTTTTTTAAGTGAAAAATAGCAAAATTTTGTTAGCGACTTTTTTGATAAAAAATCTGATTACACCACTGAATTTAGGAGCCCCTCGAATACATTTGAACCAATTTTTGCGAAAAAAATTTTGTTCTTAAAAAAGTTATGACAATATCGGCATCACCAGTGTTTGCCTTTGTCGGTGAACCTATTCTTTTATAAAAATCGAATAGAACCCAAAGAGAAACAAAATTAAACAACTTAAACACTAGTGTAATTATTAATAAGAACCATAAAAACCGGTATACACAAAATAACCAACAATTACTCTAATATAAACACCAGTGTTTAAGCTGTTTAATTTTGTTTCTCTTTGGGTTTTATTCGATTTTTTTAAAGAATAGGTTCATCGACAAAGGCAAACACTGGCGACGCCGATATTGTCATAACTTTTTTAGGAACAAACTTTTTTTCGCAAAAATTGGTACAAATGCATTCGAGGGGATTCTAAATTCAGTGGTGTAGTCAGATAAAAAAATCACTAACAAAATTTTGCTATTTTTCACTTAACAAAAATTCGTAGTAGGCCTTGAAAATCAAAATTTCGTCTTCAAATTTTACATCAACATAGAGCTTTTGAAGATCTATCTTTTGAAAAAAATCCGGTTCAAATCGCTCCATAAACAAATTTTGTACGCGAGTGTTTCCATTCTTAATGGGTCACCCTGTATGTTATGAGCATATCCCCGTGTTTGCTTTGCACTCGGTGGGGGACTCTATCCTGCCCACCCATTAGCGCGACGCCGCTGCCGAAAGGGATTATAAATTGTAGGGTCAAGCCTTGGGTGAAACTCGTTTTCACTTTCTTTGCAAAGGGGAACTTATCTAATAGGTAAGCCTAATGTCGAGGCCTCCAGCTATTGTGGCTATAGGCCATCCAACTATCGACAACTAGTGATAGCGATAGCGCAGAATTGGAGATAGCTTTGTACTAAACACAACCGGGGCCTACCGCCACTTTATCTTAAGCATTGGGACATTAGGTCATCCCCTTTTAATTTATAGTTCCACGCGTGCCAGTTCGGAAGGAAATGGTTTGGTGCGACGTTATTTTGTTTTATTGAACTTTAAAATTAGCATTTATCAGTTTAAAAAAATAGGTAAGCTTTGTGTTCTATGATTAAAAATTAAATATCCAATTCACAATTAGTCAATATAGTCAACATTTTATACTTCTTTTAATACACCAATCAACCATGTTTATGTTTAGATTTCTATTATTACATTGCAGTAGTGGTTATAGAGGTTGTCAATTAGTTCGTCTTAAATAATAACTAAGTTATATTTATATATAGGGTGGGACATTTGACTTGGATTGGTTTCAGTTCCTATTTTATAGTTTATTTTAGCAAAAAAACAAAGGCAGATCTATTTGTAAGAATATAACTTGTTATCTATCGTTCTTGGATCTAGGAACATCATTAGTTAAAAATTTTTCGTAAAAAATGAGTGGCTCTGTAAAGCAACGTCGATGTAAACTTTAATATTTTAAACAGGACACCCTGTATTCTTTTACATTTGTGGAAAGGAATAATGTGCTAAAAAGTGAATTTCAATTCGTTGCTAAGCGTCTTTCTCCAACACATCGACTTATGGCCCACTTTTTAGGGCATATCTCCGTTATTTTTAGAGATGGGCCCATGAAAGCTTATGCGCCGTATTCGTAAAAAATAGTTCTTTCCAAATATGTGAAAAATACGTGTTATATTTAAAATATTAAAGTTTATATCGACGTAACTTCATTGAGTGACCCTGTAAAAAATTAAATATATGTAAAGGTAAAAGAAAACCGACGGGTGGGAGCAATTTTTGAAATAATTGAGTATTTATAATATAACGAATTTATCCACTACATTATGAAAGCACTGTATAAGGAAACTAACATAAACTTCAAGAACTAATTTCTCACATTTAAATGAAAATTAGGAAAAACGAATATAAACCTTTACCTATATAAACTTAAGTGCATCTTTTTTTTATCACAAGGTTTAGTAATAAATGCTTTTTATTAATAGTAGAATGTAGATTAGCGGTGAGCATCTTATGCTCACCGCAAGTGTTTCCCGCATTACGAAAATACCAAACTATTAAATGAAAAATTCTAATACGAAATAGAATCTTATTAAAACCCGATTAGAGGCCTAATATAAAGGTAATTGTTTTGAAAAGAACATTGATCTCATTTAGATGTTCCAAGAAATATATAGAAAACACTCTATATACTAGTATTTCGGCTTGTTAGGCCTTTTTCATAGAGTAAATGTCTATTACTAAATATTTCCAAGTGCTTTTTTGTTATTTATCGGTTTACGAGTGCCTACCCCGATTGATCCCACCATCCGGTAAAGCCCGAGTTTTTATTACCTTTTCTAAGAAGGGCGAGAGTGTAAAATCTATCTAATCATTCGTAGTACACGGATTTATAATTAAAGATTTTTTAATTTCTAATTGCTCTAACAGATCTAAGCGCTTTCCTTTCTTTTCACGATGCAGTACCTTTACATTTTTCTGATCTATACTGTAAAGGTACTGCATCGTGAAAAGAAAGGAAAGCGCTTAGATCTGTTAGAGCAATTAGAAATTAAAAAATCTTTAATTATAAATCCGTGTACTACGAATGATCAGATAGATTTTACACTCTCGCCCTTCTTTACAATTTCGCCCTTCTTAGAAAAGGTAATAAAAACTCGGGCTTTACCAGATGGTGGGATCAATCGGGATAGATACTCGTAAACCGATAAATAACAAAAAAGCACTTGGAAATATTTAGTAATAGACGATACTAGACAAGTTGTTGGCTGTTATAGTTGAATTTTCTTTAATAAAAAAAATCAAAAGAAAATCTTTTTATCCTTTTATTTTTGGAGGACTTTCAGCTCGTTATTATTTACATGGATACATTCTCCGACGTTTCGTCCGAGTTTTCGGAAAAGGTAAGAAAACACTCTTTTGGATAAATATTCTGTCACTAACCTAATTTAATTATTCATGTAAAAACATTATTTTCAGTATTTAAGTAAGCTGTGAAGAAGTCCGAAAACTCGAACGAAACGTCGGAGAATGAACGTCGGAGAATTTACATAGATAGTAATAACGAGCTGAAAGTCCTCCAAAAATAAAAGGATAAAAAGATTTTCTTTTGATTTTTTTATTAAAGAAATAAATTTAGTAATAGACATTTACTCTATTGAAAAAGGCCTAACAAGCCGAAAAACTAGTATATAGAGTGTTTTCTATATATTTCTTGGAACATCTAAATGAGATCAATGTTTTTTTCAAAACAATTAATTATTTTCACAATGTTTCATAAAGAACCATCCGCTTCTAGTATCCACTTTAATATAAAGGTATTTTTCAAATCTCTTACAATTTATATTTTCTTGACCTATATCAGTTTTTATTACAAGTTTATCAGTAAAATAGAAATATGCTTTTAAAAGGCTCAATTTTTTCAGATTTCAGCAATGGCCGAAGAAATAGTAGACATAGACTGCATGCTCCAGCACGTCGGCAACTTTGGACGTTTTCAATTAATTTTAATGGTTTTATTCAGTATAATAAATGCATTTTCTGCATTTCACTATTTTGGACAAACTTTCATTAGTGTTCAACCAGAATATCATTGTGACATTCGGGACTACGAGGAGAATGTTACCGTAGCGAATACTTGTGACATATCAATTTTAAAAAACGACACTCGCTTTAACACTCCATGCACCGCTGGATGGGTTTTTATAAAAAATAACACTTATGGATATGTAGGGATCATTGAAGAGGTGTGTACATACAGGTTTGTCTCTTAGTTTTACACTTGAAAAAGTAGAGGTAAGTAAACGTAAAATATACAGAGTGTTACACAAGTCATATATCATGCTCATGCATGCATTCTTTTTTGCATTGCCCTACTTTTATAATTTATTAACAATTAGTTAAGTCACAATCGACAAAAATGTCTAAATAATAATAATCATAATATGTAGTAAAATCTACAGGATAGCATATGATAATTTATATCTTATAAAATCTAGACTTCCTTTTAAACAAAAGAATTTACCTGATCTGATAGTGAGAGGAGGAATTTTAAAATTTTGATAAAAAAGTTATATCCTAAAATATTATTTTATGCAGATTTCTTAACCAAAATTTAGATTCAAAGATTACTTTTTGGATAATATTTAAACAAGTTTTGTTAATATGTCGAAAATGCATGAAATGATTCTCCATTTTTTTCTAAGCAGTCTTGGATATAGATAGGTCGCTTTGAATTTGTGGAGATATGATTTTGTTTTACCTAAGTTGCCTAAAAAGAAAATTGTCTCACTTAAAAAACCCACGTTTTCATACAACTGCCTTAGTGCCGTTTCACATGGGACCGATGATCGGCGCTGACGATCGGGAGGGTTCATTGTTTCAAACGTAGCTATCACATGAGTGCGTATCATCGGTCGACCGATTGAAAACGCTGGAGCCATCGGTTAGCCCGTAGCTTGTCCGATCGTCGGTTTGTGATCAGGGATATTCAACAAAGGGAGCTGTTCACATGCAGGCAGATCATCGGTTATGTTTGAAATAACTGTGTTGTCAAATTTGCGATTTTGCAAGCACATTAATGATATAAAATGCCAATGAGCAAGGAAAATTATCGTTTTGATACTGAAATGCTAATAAGTGTAGTCGAACAAAAACCAGAAATCTGAGATACATCGTCGGAAAATTATAAAAATCGTGATTTGAAATTTAAGGCTTGGGAAGTTGGGACACTCAATAATTTTCGAGAAAATTGAGATTGCATGGAAAATTGAGATTGCATGTTTTGGGTGCTATCTGTTTTTCACCTTCTGGGACCCATTTCAAGTTAATGATTTTTATACTGAGTAGACTATATGATATGGGTATTACGTGTACCAAAGGGGAACTTGTCCTTCTCCAGTTTGTGATGTAGCTCATCAAATGAAGTAATTGACATTAGAAAATGCATAAAGAATTTGCAGGGATGTTCTCGCAAATCCGAATAGAGGGTGACAAAAGCACCTTTTATTGGCCTTTCAAGGTATAGGGGATGCATCCAAACTCTTCAAAGATTTCGATTTTTTTCGCCTCTCTATCAACTTTTTTACGCACAAAGCGACAACAATGCGATACTCTGCACTTTCCAGATACATGTTGATGACTGACGACTGACCATACGACCTCATGTGAAACCACTTGTGTAGAACTAATGATCAGTTGTGACAGATTGTTGGCACCGATCATCGGTCCCATGTGAAATGGCACTTAAAATTTGAATCTGCTTTTCCAAAAAAAGAACTACGGTAAGCAATAAACGAAGAAAGTTCCACTTTTATTTACACTAGATACACCTTATATACTTAAATAATATGCTTTGAATTGAATTAGTCATTAGTCTGATTACCATAGGTCTTTGTTTGTTACCAGTTTATCAAAATGAAGTTCTTTATTGGTTTATTAACCCATATGTCTCTGCTATATTAAAGATTAATAAAAAAATGTAAATACCATTTGAATTTTACCAGTCACAAATCACAGTACCTTGTTAAAGTACCGATAGTAATATTAATAAGTAGGTATTGTTATAAATTAAACTAAATTAAAGTCACCCAAATAAATAAATAAGCACAGAAAAGTAGATTCAACACCTACAAAGTGAGGTTACTATTGAGTTAAACTCAGCAGCTAAACATTGATACTGAAACTTATTGAATATTTCAGAATCGAAATTTAAAAACCAATTTATTATGTAATTTTAGAAATTCGATTGTATTTGCCTAGATTGCCATCTAGTGGAAACTATTCGAACTATACCACGTGCATCACTCATGAATTAAGCATACATATAGATCACTGTATGGCTGGTAGACACAGAATACGTATTTTAAATAAAATAATATAGAGGGCGGCAGCTTACCTAGTTGTTAGATTTAATCGTTGCCTGACATGTCCCTAGTCCTATGATTTGAGGATTGAGTAAAATAATAACTGGTTGTGATTTGATATTTAATGAAGAACCTGCTTTAAATATTTTTTTTTCAACTAATGTGCCAGAACTACTATGCTTTTTGGCACAGGTTTTACTGTAAACAATGATATTTTATACATATCTAATATTTATACAGTAGGTACCTACGTACCTATTTTATAATATAGTGCTGATATAAATTTATGATATTCAGCGATTGTCTGTACTCATATCGGGAGAACTTTTTTCGTAACTTTTAAGGCGAAAAATATTTTTTTAATTTAATTTTTTTTGTAGTTAGAGTGGGTATGTGACGAGGACTGGAAACCAGCTTTAGGCCAGTCAGTATTCTTCGTAGGTTCCGTAGTTGGCAGCCTAACTCTAGGAGTTCTAGCCGATTTTATAGGCCGACTTCACGTTTTAGTAATAGCGAATATGCTAGCGTTTCTTGGAAATATTGCCACTATTCTGTCAAATGACGTCGCGACTTTTGCTATTAGCAGATTCGCCGCAGGATGTGCTACAGATTCAAATTTTGTTATGATGTATATTATTGGTAGGTATACAGGGTGGTTAATTTTCCTTATAACAAATAATAACTTATCTAGTCTTCTAGACAGCATCTGTTCCAAGCAAAAATTTTATTATTGCGCCCCCACTTCATTCTTTAAATGAAACTATACTTTTAGTAATGGAATATACCAAACCAAGCTTGCGCACCCTAGGCCTAAACCTCTGCATAGGCTTGTTCTATTGCCTTTCTTGCATGGCAGTACCATGGGTGGCGGTGGTGCTAGGAAACTGGAGGAGGTTCCTAGTTTTTATATCAGTACCGCACTTATTGATACTGGGATTCTATTTTTTGGTACCTGAGAGTGCTCAGTGGCTTATCAGTAAAGGTAGGACGGAAGATGCTATTAAATGCTTCAGGAGAATTGCCAAGATAAATAAAAGGATTGTTAGTGAAAAATTTGTTGAATCGTTAAGAAGATACTGCTCGATGCACGTTTCTTCCAAGCAAACCAATGAGAGTTTTTTGGGACTCCTAAGAACGCCTAAGCTAAGGAGGAAGACTATAATACTTGTATTTAAATCGTGAGTACCTGTGATTCACCCTGTACATAACCAATTCTTTTGTTTTTATAAACAAAATGTGTCTTTCTAATTCTGTGTCTTCCACATTATATAACTGAATTTTATGTTTTAGGATGGTGTTGACTTTATGCTATGATGCAATCTCAAGAAATGTTAACGGTTTGGGATACTCCCCGTACGTCGTCTTCACAGCTACATCATCAACAATCCTGCCAGCATGTTTGTTCATTTTAGCAGTGCAGGACAAAGCTGGAAGGAAAGCTTTGGCAAGCGGGTCACTTTTGCTAAGCGGGATTTTTACAGCTGGTTCGGGAATCATACAAGCTATTATACTACGACCTGAGCCGATTTTGATTATTACTTTGGCTGTTATTGCTAGGCTGGCAATCAACGTGGCTTATAACTCAGGTTAGATAGAGTTTGAAAAGGATAAAGAAGTGTCCAATTTATTTCAAGTCCTTATCGAATTCTCGAATTTCTTACACTGATTCTAACAATTGAATCACTTGACAAATTTAAATGAATCATCGTTACCCAGTGGAACCTATTGGCGGTACATTTTAAAATTATTTTCGTAATGTATCGGGTGTTCCAAAAACACGAAACGTATCAAAGTTGATTTTTTTTTAATGAAACACCTTGTATTTTTCAATCGTATTCGATTCGCCTAGATTGTACCTGCAAAATAATATTTTATTTTTGAAATTCGGATGCGCCGTTGCCAGGTTATCTTAAAAAAAAACGCATTGTGCAGGGGCGCACTAAAAAAATCAGCGAGAAGTTATTTTCAGTGATTAAGGAAAGATATTTTGCAGACACCTAGTACTATCTTCGTTCTTCATCGCTACATTTCTGAAACTTGTATTTTTTGTACAGTTGAGTGTTTTTCACAGGTGTAGTACTTATTTTATCGATTTTCTTAAAATATATCGATATAATATTGATAAATATCTGCAACTTGTTTGCTTAAAATGGCATGTCTCAAGTTAACAGTTTTTCAAAAAATCGAGAGAATTTCAGCTGTTTGAAAATTGATAAATTACTACTCCTGTGAAAAACACTCAGTACAAAAATGCTGCTTTCAGAACTGTAGCGATGAAGAACGAAGTTAGTACTAGGTGTCTGCAAAATATCTTTTCTTAATCGCTGAAGTTAACTTCTCCCCGATTTTTTTAGTGCGCCCATGTAAAATGTATTTTTGGCAAATAACTTGACAACGCCATATCAAAATTTCAAAAATAAAAAATCATTTTACAGGTAAAAGAAAGACTAATTGAATAGATTGAAAAATATGAGTGTTCCATTTAAAAAAAAAATTTATTTCAGTTGTTTCAAAATTGATAAATTACTACTTCTGTAAAAAACACTCTGTACAAAAAATGCAGCTTTCAGAACTGTAGCGATGAAGAATGAAGTTAATACTAGGTGTCTGCAAAATATATTTCCTTAATCACTGAAGATAACTTATCGCTGATTTTTTTAGTGCGTCCCTGTAAAATTCGTTTTTGGCAAATAGCTTGACAACGCCGTATCCAAATTTCAAAAATAAAATATCATTTTACAGGTAAAAGAAAGACGAATTGAATAGATTGAAAAATATGAGTGTTCCATTTAAAAAAAAAATTATTTCAGCTGTTTCAAAATTGATAAATTACTACTTCTGTAAAAAACACTCTGTACAAAAAATGCAGCTTTCAGAACTGTAGCGATGAAGAATGAAGTTAATACTAGGTGTCTGCAAAATATATTTCCTTAATCACTGAAGATAACTTATCGCTGATTTTTTTAGTGCGTCCCTGTAAAATTCGTTTTTGGCAAATAACTTGACAACGCCGTATCCAAATTTCAAAAATAAAATATCATTTTACAGGTAAAAGAAAGACGAATTGAATAGATTGAAAAATATGAGTGTTCCATTTAAAAAAAAAATTATTTCAGCTGTTTCAAAATTGATAAATTACTACTTCTGTAAAAAACACTCTGTACAAAAAATGCAGCTTTCAGAACTGTAGCGATGAAGAATGAAGTTAATACTAGGTGTCTGCAAAATATATTTCCTTAATCACTGAAGATAACTTATCGCTGATTTTTTTAGTGCGTCCCTGTAAAATTCGTTTTTGGCAAATAACTTGACAACGCCGTATCCAAATTTCAAAAATAAAATATCATTTTACAGGTAAAAGAAAGACGAATTGAATAGATTGAAAAATATGAGTGTTCCATTTAAAAAAAAAATTATTTCAGCTGTTTCAAAATTGATAAATTACTACTTCTGTAAAAAACACTCTGTACAAAAAATGCAGCTTTCAGAACTGTAGCGATGAAGAATGAAGTTAATACTAGGTGTCTGCAAAATATATTTCCTTAATCACTGAAGATAACTTATCGCTGATTTTTTTAGTGCGTCCCTGTAAAATTCGTTTTTGGCAAATAACTTGACAACGCCGTATCCAAATTTCAAAAATAAAATATCATTTTACAGGTAAAAGAAAGACGAATTGAATAGATTGAAAAATATGAGTGTTCCATTTAAAAAAAAAATTATTTCAGCTGTTTCAAAATTGATAAATTACTACTTCTGTAAAAAACACTCTGTACAAAAAATGCAGCTTTCAGAACTGTAGCGATGAAGAATGAAGTTAATACTAGGTGTCTGCAAAATATATTTCCTTAATCACTGAAGATAACTTATCGCTGATTTTTTTAGTGCGTCCCTGTAAAATTCGTTTTTGGCAAATAACTTGACAACGCCGTATCCAAATTTCAAAAATAAAATATCATTTTACAGGTAAAAGAAAGACGAATTGAATAGATTGAAAAATATGAGTGTTCCATTTAAAAAAAAAATTATTTCAGCTGTTTCAAAATTGATAAATTACTACTTCTGTAAAAAACACTCTGTACAAAAAATGCAGCTTTCAGAACTGTAGCGATGAAGAATGAAGTTAATACTAGGTGTCTGCAAAATATATTTCCTTAATCACTGAAGATAACTTATCGCTGATTTTTTTAGTGCGTCCCTGTAAAATTCGTTTTTGGCAAATAACTTGACAACGCCGTATCCAAATTTCAAAAATAAAATATCATTTTACAGGTAAAAGAAAGACGAATTGAATAGATTGAAAAATATGAGTGTTCCATTTAAAAAAAAAATTATTTCAGCTGTTTCAAAATTGATAAATTACTACTTCTGTAAAAAACACTCTGTACAAAAAATGCAGCTTTCAGAACTGTAGCGATGAAGAATGAAGTTAATACTAGGTGTCTGCAAAATATATTTCCTTAATCACTGAAGATAACTTATCGCTGATTTTTTTAGTGCGTCCCTGTAAAATTCGTTTTTGGCAAATAACTTGACAACGCCGTATCCAAATTTCAAAAATAAAATATCATTTTACAGGTAAAAGAAAGACGAATTGAATAGATTGAAAAATATGAGTGTTCCATTTAAAAAAAAAATTATTTCAGCTGTTTCAAAATTGATAAATTACTACTTCTGTAAAAAACACTCTGTACAAAAAATGCAGCTTTCAGAACTGTAGCGATGAAGAATGAAGTTAATACTAGGTGTCTGCAAAATATATTTCCTTAATCACTGAAGATAACTTATCGCTGATTTTTTTAGTGCGTCCCTGTAAAATTCGTTTTTGGCAAATAACTTGACAACGCCGTATCCAAATTTCAAAAATAAAATATCATTTTACAGGTAAAAGAAAGACGAATTGAATAGATTGAAAAATATGACTGTTCCATTTAAAAAAAAATTTATTTCAGCTGTTTCAAAATTGATAAATTACTACTACTGTAAAAAACACTCTGTACAAAAAATGCAGCTTTCAGAACTGTAGCGATGAAGAATGAAGTTAATACTAGGTGTCTGCAAAATATATTTCCTTAATCACTGAAGATAACTTATCGCTGATTTTTTTAGTGCGTCCCTGTAAAATTCGTTTTTGGCAAATAACTTGACAACGCCGTATCCAAATTTCAAAAATAAAATATCATTTTACAGGTAAAAGGAAGACAAATTGAATGGATTGAAAAATATGAGTGTTCTATTTAAAAAAAAAATATTTCAGCTGTTTCAAAATTGATAAATTACTACTTCTGTAAAAAACACTCTGTACAAAAAATGCAGCTTTCAGAACTGTAGCGATGAAGAATGAAGTTAATACTAGGTGTCTGCAAAATATATTTCCTTAATCACTAAAGATAATTTATCGCTGATTTTTTTAGTGCGTCCCTGTAAAATTCGTTTTTGGCAAATAACTTGACAACGCCGTATCCAAATTTCAAAAATAAAATATCATTTTACAGGTAAAAGAAAGACTAATTGAATAGATTGAAAAATATGAGTGTTCCATTTAAAAAAAAATTTATTTCAGCTGTTTCAAAATTGATAAATTACTACTTCTGTAAAAAACACTCTGTACAAAAAATGCAGCTTTCAGAACTGTAGCGATGAAGAATGAAGTTAATACTAGGTGTCTGCAAAATATATTTCCTTAATCACTGAAGATAACTTATCGCTGATTTTTTTAGTGCGTCCCTGTAAAATTCGTTTTTGGCAAATAACTTGACAACGCCGTATGCAAATTTCAAAAATAAAATATCATTTTACAGGTAAAAGAAAGACTAATTGAATAGATTGAAAAATATGAGTGTTCCATTTAAAAAAAAAATTATTTCAGCTGTTTCAAAATTGATAAATTACTACTTCTGTAAAAAACACTCTGTACAAAAAATGCAGCTTTCAGAACTGTAGCGATGAAGAACGAAGTTAGTACTAGGTGCCTGCAAAATATCTTTCCTTAATCGCCGAAGATAACTTCTCGCCGATTTTTTTAGTGCGCCCCTGTAAAATTCGTTTTTGACAAATAACTTGACAACACCGTATCCAAATTTCAAAAATAAAATATCATTTTACAGGTAAAAGAAAGACGAATTGAATAGATTGAAAAATATGAGTGTTCCATTTAAAAAAAAAATTATTTCAGCTGTTTCAAAATTGATAGATTACTACTTCTGTAAAAAACACTCTGTACAAAAAATGCAGCTTTCAGAACTGTAGCGATGAAGAATGAAGTTAATACTAGGTGTCTGCCAAATATATTTCCTTAATCACTGAAGATAACTTATCGCTGATTTTTTTAATGCGTCCCTGTAAAATTCGTTTTTGGCAAATAACTTGACAACGCCGTATCCAAATTTCAAAAATAAAATATCATTTTACAGGTAAAAGAAAGACTAATTGAATAGATTGAAAAATATGAGTGTTCCATTTAAAAAAAAAATTATTTCAGCTGTTTCAAAATTGATAAATTACTACTTCTGTAAAAACACTCTGTACAAAAAATGCAGCTTTCAGAACTGAAGCGATGAAGAACGAAGTTAGTACTAGGTGCCTGCAAAATATCTTTCCTTAATCGCCGAAGATAACTTCTCGCCGATTTTTTTAGTGCGCCCCTGTAAAATTCGTTTTTGACAAATAACTTGACAACGCCGTATCCAAATTTCAAAAATAAAATATCATTTTACAGGTAAAAGAAAGACGAATTGAATTGAATAGATTAAAAAATATGAGTGTTCCATTAAAAAAAAAATTGAATTTCAGGTGTTTCAAAATTGATAAATTACTACTTCTGTAAAAAACACTCTGTACAAAAAGTGCAGCTTTCAGAGCTGTAGCGATGAAGAACGAAGGTAGTACTAGGTGCCTGCAAAATATCTTTCCTTAATCGCCGAAGATAACGTCTCGCCGATTTTTTTAGTGCGCCCCTGTAAAATTCGTTTTTGACAAATAACGTGACAACGCCGTATCCAAATTTCAAAAATAAAATATCATTTTACAGGTAAGAGAAAGGCGATTTGAATATATAGAAAAATAGAGGGTGTTCCATTTAAAAAAAATTAAGTTTCAGGTGTTTGAAAATTGATAAATTAGTACTCCTGTAAAAAACACTCAGTACAAAAAATGCAGCTTTCAGAACTGTAGCGATGAAGAACGAAGTTAGTACTAGGTGCCTGCAAAATATCTTTCCTTAATTGCTGAAGATAACTTCTCGCTGATTTTTTTAGTGCGCTCCTGTAAAATGGGTTTTGGCAAATAACTTGACAATGCCCTATCCAAATTTCAAAAATAAAATATCATCTTACAGGTAAAAGAAAGACGAATTGATAGATTGAAAAATAGAGGGTGTTCATTTAAAAAAAATTAAGTTTCAGGTGTTTGAAAATTGATAAATTAGTACTGCTGTAAAAAACACTCAGTACAAAAAATGCAGCTTTCAGAGCTGTACCGATGAAAAACGAAGTTAGTACTAGGTGCCTGCAAAATATCTTTCCTTAATCGCTGAAGATAACTTCTCGCTGATTTTTTTAGTGCGCTCCTGTAAAATGCGTTTTTGGCAAATAACTTGACAACGCCGTAAACAAATTTCAAAAATAAAATATCATTTTACAAGTAAAAGAAAGACGAATAGAATAGATTGAAAAATACAGGGTGTTCCATTTAAAAAAAAAAATAAGTTTCAGGTGTTTGAAAATTGATAAATTACTACTCCTGTAAAAAACACTCAGTACAAAAAATGCAGTTTTCAGAACTGTAGCGACGAAGAACGAAGATAGTACTAGGTGCCTGCAAAATATATTTCCTTAATCGCTGAAGATAACTTCTCGCCGATTTTTTTAGTGCGCCCCTGTAAAATGCGTTTTTTGAAGATAACTTGGAAACGCCGCATCCGAATTTCAAAAATAAAATATCATTTTGCAGGTAAAAGATAGGAGAATCGAATATGATTGAAAAATATAGGGTGTTCCATTAAAAAAATTGAGTTTCAGGTGTTTGAAAATTGATAAATTACTACTCCTGTAAAAAACACTCAGTACAAAAAATGCAGCTTTCAGAACTGTAGCGATGAAGAACGAGGATAGTAGTTAGGTGCCTGCAAAATATCTTTTCTTAATCGTTGAAGATAACTTGACGCTGAATTTTTTAGTGCGCTCTTGCAAAATGCGTTTTTTTAAGATAACTTGGCAACACCGCATCTGAATTTCAAAAATAAAATATCATTTTACAGGTAAAAGAAAGACGAATTGATAGATTGAAAAATACAGGGTGTTCCATTTAAAAAAAATTGAGTTTCAGCTGTTTGAAAATTGATAAATTACTACTCCCGTAAAAAACATTCAGTACAAAAAATGCAGTTTTCAGAACTGTAGCGACGAAGAACGAAGATAGTACTAGGTGCCTGCAAAATATATTTCCTTAATCGCTGAAGATAACTTCTCGCCGATTTTTTTAGTGCGCCCCTGTAAAATGCGTTTTTTGAAGATAACTTGGAAACGCCGCATTTGAATTTCAAAAATAAAATATCATTTTGCAGGTAAAAGATAGGCCAATCGAATACGATTGAAAAATACAGGGTGTTACATTTAAAAAATACAGCTTTGATACGTTTCGTGTTTTTGGGAATGTACATTACGAAATTACGAAAATAATTATAAAATGTACCGCCAATAAGTAGGCCCTTATTGATCCCAAAAATAAAACTTTTTTAAAATCAAGTAATCTAGCCACAATCTTTCGTGTCGAATAACTTGAGTCACCCTGTGTATATATTTTATTCTAGGTGCCCAATACG
Source organism: Pogonocherus hispidulus (assembly GCA_963924545.1). Classification (NCBI taxonomy): domain Eukaryota; kingdom Metazoa; phylum Arthropoda; class Insecta; order Coleoptera; family Cerambycidae; genus Pogonocherus; species Pogonocherus hispidulus. The sequence goes on from OZ004701.1 coordinate 424,151, forward strand.
CCGTGGAACTGATCCCTACTGTGGTACGAGGGCAAGGAGTATCAGCTATCCACGTAGCTGGTTATGCTGCCAGTTTCTTCAGTCCACAAATTCTATACCTATCTAATATATGGAAACCATCCCCAGAAGTGATCCTAGGAGTGTTACTCGTTTTAGGTTCAATAGCTTGCTTGTTCCTACCTGAAACCTTGAACCGAACACTGCCTGTGACTTTGAAAAATGGGGAGGAATTTGGAGAAGATGAAGGAATTTTTGAATTTGCTTGCTGTAGAGCTCCAACAGAAAGTATGGCAGAACTGAATCCTGGCCACTTTTCTTATCATTAAATAAATCTGCATTAAACTTAATGCGTGTTTCAATTATAAACCAGACACACTGTATATATGTAGGTATTTGGCATAATTTGAAGAATTTGTCTTGGCGGATTTATTTTAAGAGAAATATATAGAAACTTGTTGGTTACTTTGTATAAATCTGTAAGTATATACCTACGCCCTGGAATTTATAATATATTCCCTAACGGCAATCGGCAAACAAAATCCTACCATTTTGATTAGAAAAATAATATTCACTTACCTGCTTTAAACTTTCTAGGTAGGGCACTCTTTCTTTCTTGTAAATGATTTTTAGGTACACCAGCACGCACATAGGTTCGGTAAAAAAATGATTCACCTGTTATTTTACTAATGTAATGAGTAATGATTATTAGGTAATTAACTTTGTTGTAAATACACGAACGAAATATCACCTAAGTATCTATAATAATTCAAGATAAGTGCAGACAAACGACCCGCTAATCTAACCATAACAATCAACAATAACAATCGGATTCGCACTCAGCTTTTTCCAATATTTTTTGCCACTGCCTACTATGGCAGCAGTGTTTTTATCTACGAAAATTGCGCAAAGGCATACCTGCATTAATAAAAAATAGGATGAATCTATTTTCAAGATTACAAACATTATTTAGTATTAAATATGTTACCATAATTAGTGTAAAAGAAGGGATTTCAAAGGTCGATGAATTGAAAGGAACCCATCAACTATTATAGAACAAAAATACAACTACTGGAGAGTGAAAAAATAACTGATTTTTACGCAAACTGCTTAGAATTTTTTGTGGAGTACTGTTAAGACAGAATATATGTGCATTGTGCATTGTTGTCACAATCACAAGAGAACTACGGTAGATGCAGCACCAGTAGGCATGTAATATTAAAGAAATCAGGATTTTGAAGTATTAAGTTGTGCCTATCTCCATAAATATCATTGACAGGTTGATTAATACCACGGTCTGTATGATTAATACATTTTGTGTATTTAAAATGATTAGTGTAACGACTTTTTGCCGATACTTCTAATGTGTAATTAAAAATGTCGTAAAACAGTTATCTGCATTACCCGAGTGACGGTTTCACGCAAAAGCATGCGCTTTACGTCTATATTTCCCGCTTATACATATTCGGATCAAAGTGGGCAAATTTCGCTGCTCAATTTATATTTGTCAAAAGTTTGACAATTAATTAAATTTTTTTTCTGTTTGCGCGAACTTTGAAATTGAAAAAGGTAGAAATGGCAGCGCAAGTTCAGTTTGTCATTGAACCAGTAGAAAACCTCGAAGGGCTCAGAGCCTGCATGAATTGCAGGATAACAAGAGTAAGTTTCTCTGAAGATTTTGACTTGTAACAAAATAATTACTTTACCAATCTTTTTCAGACTTTTGAGCAGTTTGTTAATGCAGGCTGCCCTAACTGCGAAAAGTTTATGAAGTTTATGCACAGCCCAGACCGCACAAATAGCTGTACTACTGCTGGAATTGTTGGGTAAGTACATTAACAGTTTATTGTAATATTTGATATTAAAAATATATCTTTTGCAGCTTGGTGTCCATACCAGAGGGCTGTAAAAACTGGTGCACTCGTATAAGGCCTGTGGGTATGTAGTTACTTATTGTGGATATAAATAAGGGTTTTATAACACTCAAAAAATGGTTGTCGAATCTCAGTTTTCGAAGTTTTGTTGAAATAAGTGTTATTATTCTCCAATTATATTCATATACTAATATTTATTTCTTCTTTAGAGAATTTCGCTGCTGGTATGTATGCCTTCTGTGTCTTAGGGGCTGTACCATCCCGCTACATGTGTGAGCTGCTGAACGAAGACAACAACGCTGCCAACGGAGGACCGTCTTTGTAATTGTTCTTTACTATTGTGACGTAATGTGAAATTGAATGTATTAAATTTGATTATTTATTAATTGCATGTAATGTTAAAATAAATTTGAAGTACTTTTTGTATATTTTCGTTTTTTTGTGTGTGATTTGAGCGAGTGATGTGATTTGCAATGGAATTGTGTTAACTCTAACAATGTAGTAGTGTACGAAGTACTGAATTGATTAATAAAACAATGTTTTCTTCATAAATTTCTATATTTTAAGGTAAATTCAATTTTATCTTAGAGTTTTTGTGAAATAAAACATGCTAAATCTAATGCTTAAGAAACAACTTCTGATAATTAAATAGAAAACTCAAAGTAGACGGCAAAGTGTGCAAAAGATGTAAATTAAACTAATAGAGACTGTAAACGAGTGAAAATTTTGAAAAGAACAATTACAGGTAAGTAATGGTGAAATCATTTAAATAGTATTTATTAGAGATTAATAAAACCAGTAGTATTACTAAGAAATATTGATACAAACATATCAATTTTGTATATATGTGATATCATATAGTACATACCAAAACACTGATAAATATAATGTCTTCATAGAATTATGTCGCTACTATTCAGACATTCCGATATTAGTATTGATATTCCTACGAGTATCACTTCTTTGCGACAATATTTTCACTCAACGGAAACAAGCATTACAATAAACTGTATCATTTGAAAGGTTTTGGACAAAATATAATTATTTTGCTATCAGTGCATACAGAGTTTGAATGGAACCTGCTGTTCGTTCCTCCTTAATAGAAAATGGTGTTGAAAACTGATGAATACGTGTATGATTGTGTACACCGACTTGAAATGTACTGAATGAAATTCACAGACGTACGTGAATACGTTACACTACTAGAGTGATATGGAACTGGTGTTTGAACTGATCTTTAGATGGCATATGAAGTGAAATTGACAACGCATTACGCAATGATTTAAGCCTACAAGATAGAATGCTCTAGGTCACAATCCAACATATTCTCTTAATATTTATCAAAGATTTAGAAACAGCTATATCCATTTGATAATAAAAAAATTATACCATGTAATAAACCTTCAAAAAACCATACGAGCGAAGAAAATTAATAAGTCATTCCATTTTTGGGCAGTGAATTGAATAAAATCCAAGGCGTAAGCGCTGAGCGATATTTGCGAAAGCAAAAAATTCCAGTTTATATATAACTGATCAAAAAGTTGTATTTCCGATTATGATAATTTGTTATTCTGTAATTAATGTAAAATTTATGTTTATTTATGTAAAATATTGGGATTTCAAAACAAATAGACTGATAGAATAGACGGATAGAATGAGAGTCAATTTCGCTACTTTAAACGTCGCAATTTGTTTAATCTTTAACAAGTAACAAGAATATTTATTTTATGGTTGCTTTTGTTACTATCAAATACAAGCCAGATTAGAAAGAGGAAATCCTAAACGATGAAAGTGTTCAAAGAACTCATGGATAAAAGCCAACTGGTTACGATTTTTGGCTTACCTATTTACAAAAAGGCCAAAAAATTAAAGTATTTAAGGATAAAATTAGGAGTTAAAGGATTTAAGTGATTCTTATTTACCTGCCTATTAGGCGACTGTTATGTTTTATATTTTGTTTCCCCGTTTCTCGGAAACAATTCAAATGGTAAGTATTTGACGTACCATAAATATTTTGACTTGTTTTAGAAAAATAATCCATAAACAATCAACCGATTGCATTATTAGAAACGTAACATATTTGCAAACCGTAGAAGTTACTTTTCTAGGTTAACCTTTGCATATTTTTGAAGTAAACCATTCTATAAGTCGTGAAAGTTTAATATTTCTCTATGAGAATTTCTGACTGACGTTTGCAAGTGTTTAAATTTCATTATGATGTACTGAATATGTCTAAAACATGTCATTTATGTAGACCACAAAACAAAGAGGGCCAAGAACTGAGCCTTGAGGCACCAGTAATTTACATATACAGGGTATGAAAGTATGCAAGTTCGGTGAATTCTGTTATGAGAGGAATAGGACAAAGATGGTTACATTTATATCGTTTTACGATCGAGAAGGGATTTTCCCACCGTCCCAAGTCATGCCCAGAGAACCGTGACCTGAATAGGTACAGTGGAGAGAGAAGTGTACACACGCTTTGCCTTCGAGGTATACACAAGCGTTTTCACTGGTCAGCAGCGGTAGCTCATAAAATACGATCAAAGTGTGGCATCTATGGATATGTTATATCTCTGTCTAACTGCCTTACACAACAGTTTATCCTCTTCTGTCTTATTGTACCAGACCACCGAACTCGCTTACTTTCGTACCCTGTATATAGTTTTTCATAGAGAATAATTTGTATAAATGTTCAAAATATATAATGACCGCGTTCAGCAGATACAAACGTTGACAAACACTTGTGATTGTTCTGCTGAACGATAGTTGAAAATTATGTTGAATGTCAACATGTTTTATGAGCGGTAGCCATTTTTGCAAGGGTAAAATATTAACGCTTAATTTTCCCAACATGTTGAAAGCATAGAAAAAAAGGATAAAAAGGTTATGTTCACAGATTATGTTGACGGTTACGAGCTGTCGTAAAACGAAAATAATATGGAGAAAGAATATTTTGAAGCCAAATATATCCATAATGGTGTAGAATTTCAAACCACTACATTCGAATTTGAAACCAACGGAAAATAAAATAAGATCGTTCAGCAGACTGTAACCGCTGATTAAACGTTTTGCGTTTAAAACGTAAACATGTTCCGAACTGTTTGCTGTCTGCTGAACGCAGCCAATGTTAAAATGTTTTTTGAAGCAAGAGGAGCATTTTTTACCATTAAATATTTCTCTTCAACAAAATTTGACATTTCAAACTGTCGAAGGAATTCTTTTAGGAGTTCAGTCAGGTGAGTTTGGTGCGTAAATAGTGCGAAGTAAAGCGTGTGCAGAATGAGAAGAAAGAGATAGAATCTTAAAAGTATATTGAAAAAAATAAATGTACATATCTACAGGCAAAGTTGATAGTAAAAGTAAAGTATATAGTTGTATATACGCTTAAAATAAACTTATTTAAGCCGATAAAATTGAATGTGGTTAGAGGACTATAATTATTACAATTAATATATTTAAATATTTTTCCACCACTGTCAATTTTAAATTTCAAAAGTATATGGAATCTGAATGCAAAATCATGATGTGGAAAACAGTTGTGTGGTTCAGATTTTTCATTACAAAATTCTTAGAAAAGTGAATACTTAATTGAGGTAGTTTTGTTCATATGCAAAAAAACATGTTATTGCAAATTTTTCCGGTTAAACAATATTTCGTAGCAAACACCCCAATTGTTTAAATACAAGTTTAAGAAAGTCGACACAATAGGCAACTAGTGAACATTGTATAAAGATTCAAACGAAGCAAAATGTGGCGATGTAAAATAGGAGTGAGCCAAAAAGATACACATCTAAAAGTTCACTTACTTTTGATTTGTAACAAAATGTATTCTTTCATCTCAGATAAAAGTTTGGATTATATTAATTACAGCTTTGTATTAATTTGTTATTGTTAATTTATCCTCATGGAAAATTAAAAGCGGTTGCAGTTTTTTCCACTGTTTACAACAAATTAAACTCACAACTATAATCCGTAACATCTCGGCTTCTGAGCCCAATACCAAGGCGTTCAAGAGTTGTAAAAGAATAAATAGTTGTGATTTTTTTGGCCCACCTGCACCAAGCTGCCTGAAATTTCCATCGAATATTAATAATAATTATATAAAAAATTAATAAACACATCTTTTAACTTTAGGAACGTTTCATTCGTCATCATACAATTGAAATATTTCAGGCCACTTGGTAGTCAAAAATGTTGACGAGACAGTAATCATAAAAATTTACCAATATAACAGACTCGTATGCACTTCTATCAATAAATTGTTTACATGGTTTTCCTAGCTAATACCTAGAGGGCGCACTTAATAAATCTATTATATTAGTAGTTATTGTCCGAAAAATCAACAGCTAGAAAATATACCTAAAAAAAGACGATACATTCTCAAAACAAAACCAGCATAAACATTATATGCAATAAAAATCCTGCTCCGAGCATATCTACAGAGTATTCGAAAGTAGTTTATTCTAACCACTGTACAGAAAAATATAACAGTAGAATTTTATTGCATATAACGTTGATTTTGAATGGAAATATTTATAATTTTTCCTTTACTAAAAGGTTATCCCATTCTATGGGAGTGCCGAATACCTCCTGCTCTAACCATAAATTATAGTGTTTTTTAAAGCTTTCAGATAGGTCGTGATTTGTCCCTAGAACGCTGTTCACACAGTTATCCACCGGCTCAAATTCACTATCCTAAAACATACGAATCCAAGTTCAGACTAAAATTAAAATTATTCCACGATTCATTCGTTCAAATTCCATTGGCATATACTAAGTGTGTCTTTTAAAAATATATACTATGTTTGACATTAAAACGAGGCCCAAATTCTGAGCCCTGAGGCACCTCTGTATTTTACAAATCTAGTTTCATATATAGAATTTTTATATGACACATTTAGTATATGATACGACAAATACATAATATTTTCGCGAAAGATATTCAGTCGTTACCGTACATTTGAAGTACAAGAAGCATGCTATTAAAATCTCTTTATAAGAAAATTATATTTACTTGTACTATCGTTGAAAAATGTTTTGATAGTGCAACGACCGGACACTGTAGCAAATCGATAAAAATCTTCTCAGACAGCCGAGCAGCTCTTAAAGCTCTTGGTTTCTACCGCTGTAACTCAAAAACGGTATGGAGTTGTCAGCAGGCGCTCGCTCATTTGAGCAGCAAAATAGAGTAACTCTGGTCTGGGTCCCAGGCCATTCTGGCTATAAAGGGAATGAAGCAGCCGACTGGGCTGAGGGGCAAATCCTTCAGTACCGGCAAGAACTACCAAGATTAATTCATTCGAAGGCGTTCATAATAAACCCTTCAAAAACAAGAACTAAAAAACGTTTAGAGTTAAGCAGATTGAACCTACGAACTTTAATTGATTTAAATATTGGTCACTCCCATTTAAAATATCAATTGTTTCGGCCTAGCAGAAGATACTGAGTCCCGCTTGTGCTTAGAAGATGATGAAACGGCAGAACACATATTATGCACCTGCCTCGCTGGGGAGAGGATCAAATACTCATTATTTGGCAAAGGACAACTTCTGCCAGAGGATCTGAATAAGTTCTCACCCAACAAGGTGATCAGCTTCATTAAAAGGCTGGACCTGTTGGGTGAAATATAACTAGATGTGAGCCACAATAGACTATATGGTCGCGGTGGAAGGTCTGGTTTTCGGCCCACTCCCTTTTGACCCGTGATAACGTGACCCCATATATATATATATAAAACCTCATCGCAAGCTATTTGGAGGATAGATGGCTGATGGTCGGGGAAACTGGAGAGATGAAAGTGACTTGCGGAGTTCCACAGGGCTCGGTCATCGGCCCAACTCTGTGGAATGTATATTATGACGGAGTCTTAAGGATACTAGTTCCCCGTTGGGTTAGGTTAGTAGGATATGCCGACGATATAGGCATAGTTGTGGTAGCCAAAGATGCGGAAGGGCTGGAAGATATAGCTAACAACGTCCTGGGAAAAGTGAACAACTGGGTGAAGAATAAAAAATTAAACCTAGTGCCTCAAAAGACGGAGGCAGGGGCAGGGCAGGGGGAAGAACGGTTAAGAGAATAAAAGTAAGAGTTGGAAATCACATAACCACAAGCCAGGAAGCCCTGAAATATCTGGGAATGCACCTAGGCAGAAATATGAATATGGGACACCACATAAAGCATATGACAGAGAATACGGACAAGGCTATAAGTAGCATCGGTAGGTTAATGGCGAATGTGGGTGGTCCTCGGGAAAACCACTGTAGAATTCTCTGCACAGAAGCACAGTCCATCAGCTATATGGGGCAACAATCTGGAAAAGGGCGATGGAGAAAAAGATTTATCGAAACGTACTGCTTGGAGTCCAGAGGAAGGTGGCCATCAGAATTGTCAGTGCATACAGGACAACCTCGACGAAAGCACTGCTGGTCATTGCGAGAACCCCGCCCATAAACTTGCTCGTAGATGAGAGAGCCATGGTACAATAGGGAACAAAAAACGAAGCGAGAAGACAAACCATAGAAGCCTGGCAAGACGCTGGGAAGCGGACGAAGGGAAAGCCAATTGGACAGAGACTAGTTCCAAACATTAGACCTTGGATAGAGAGAAAATGGGGTGGGGTAAACTACTTCCTCACACAATTGCTTACTGGACACGGCGGTTTTTTGGCCTACCTGAAAAGATTCAGCATTAAAGAAAACGATGACTGTCAATACTGTCGTAGGACGGACACTGTAGAACACACCTTTTTTGAGGCGGTTTCCCCTCTACCAAAAAAAAAAAAACCTAAGAATGCCGAGACTAATAACAATTTCATCAATTTGTTTTTAAGATTCCTGTTGTTTTCTAGCAAAATGGAACAAGGCATTGGCGGTGATAACGTGACCTTAATGCACTATCAAAACTTTTTATATCGATTTTAGGTTATTTATAGAAATCTAAAACAAAGCACCGCACGCTGAGTCACCCTGTATTTTATACAATTAATATTTATTAACACATTAAAGATATGATTTAACGAAACATAGATTTTTCGCCAAACATTTAAATATTGCAATAAACATTATCTGTATAACTTGTATGGACGAACAATTTACGAACGGTTCAAATTTCGTCATGTTACTCTAAACCTAAATATTTCATATAAAATACTTACATTAAGTTGAGAGTATCTACGATTATTGAACCTGTCGACAGATGCTCTAAGTGCACATTCTTCAGCCTGAAAATCCCAAGGCCTTGCATCCAAATCTACAAACCAGACAAAAACCTTTAGAATGTACGGATATAACATATAAATATTTCAGTACCGTTTCCGTATGCCCAATCGTCATTCAGCCGGTGCCGAACTTTCTGGTAAATAGCACTTATAGTTTTCATATTAGACTTCCTCCACTGGCGCCCCAAATATTTAGTTTGCATTTTCAACAGTTTCAACACGTACAGTTGCGTCATGGCATGTCGAATCTTCAACGTTCGCTTCAAAATTGGGGCGGATTTGAAAACAACCAACATCTAAAATTGATCAGAATTAATCCGGCAAGTTGTTCGAGAAATATTCCCTACCATGATTCTGGAGTGCTTCCACTTGGTTAATTTGTTTAGTATTCGAAGCAAGTTGATGCACGAGAACATATTCCTCCATGAAAAAGCAGCGGAGTCACCGATTTCTAGACTTTCAGCTGTGAGTTCCGGTTGGTCTCCGATCACGCAGGATGGGAAATCCAAAATGGGGATCCTGAAACCACGAGTTAAGCATTTATGAACATGTCAAACGATAATGGACCTAAATTAGGACCTTGTGGTGTATTAAATAAATTTGTGTTATAAGTTTAAGACTTACACATTTTTTGCTCCAACATAGGCCATAATGTTCTGATTGAAAAACTTTAAAACCAGTGGTATACAATTCGCAAACACCAAATGCTGAGACATGAATTCAAATTGGTATACATGATTCAACTTAAAGTGTTTTAATAGTAACAAAAGAATCGCAGACACAGCTTTGACGATAATTTCCTTATGCCTATTGACATCAATTCCTAATTTCATCGATTGTAGAACTGTCATCCTAAAAAAAAATAATGAATTTGCAAAACACTGCACCAAATAAAAAGACAAAAGTTATATAAAAATTATTAAAACATTCTAAGTGAAAAACGGGAAAAAACATTGAATTATAACAATTAAAGTTAGTGATTGTACTTACGGCATTTCTTCAGGAAGAACGTCTGCCATGATGTTTATAGAATCGGTTTTAGCTTTAGAAGTAGGTGCGGCAGCTAGTAATATTTTTAATAAAGCTATCATATACTGAGGCAAATTAGGCAACATTGCTTGGTACAAAATTTCAGTAGGCGTCATATCAACTTCTCCTTCACTCGTAGATATAGGATTTCTCGCTATTTCCTCCTCTTTTTGGATTTGTAATTCCGCCAATGAGGTATACACATGCTAAAAAGGCAACAGGTTTTATATTTGAGGTTCTACTATCTGCGAATATGATACATTTGCCAGGTGATGTCATAAAACAAGTCAATAATATGTGGAACTAATAAGAATGGCCTAAATACTGAGCCTTGGGGAATACCGTGAGAAATATTATCTTTAAATGATTCAAAGTCGTCAAAAGTTACAAAAAAATTTACCAACCTCTTTCAGCGTTCGAACTCCTTCATGAATTGGTTCGGGCAAACCAAACAAGGTGGTTCGGTCGCCTGGCAAACTATATCCCAAAAACTTTAACCTCGCCCCATCCAAAAACATATCGATATCTTTCTGTCGAACTTTAGGCTTCCAAGGCAGCCCTCTAGGAATTATCATATTACTCTGCGAGGGTGGTGAACTAGGCCTGTAACTATCAATGTTGTTACGGTACATTTGATCACTGTTCTCATTGGCAGGACGCCGTTCGTCGTACTCGGAGAGCTCGTTTAATTCGTCTCCGTTATCGCCTGCCATTGCTGTATCCATTTCCATGCCTACCAGGGATTCGTGGTCATCCAGGCTGCTCTGCTTGATCAAACTCTGAAAATTGTACCACGTGTTTTGTAACTGATGTCAACATTTACTAATTTCAGCCTGATTAGCAAAAGAGGTAGTAAGGAAATATCTATAAGTTCACTAGTACGTCGAAAGATGTGTTAGAAATGAAATGAATTACTTACTCTCCTAAATGGTCTTGTGGTTCTTTTCTGATTCTGTGCTTCGAGAAGATCACTAGCACTGGCAGGGGGCGAAGACGATCGCATAGTCTTAGCTATTTCCATGGTATCTTCATCTTGGGGTGGCAGCCCTGCTTTCTGCCTCTTCTCCTCTTTCAGATCCTTCAACTCAGTCATACCTCCCAATGAGACTAAAATTAATTTCCACAGTAATAAAAGCACCTTTTTCATAGGAAAATGTGGGGCGGAACCGCTACAGAAACGTGTTACCATACTAAGCAGCTTTACTATCAATAAGTCATCGCCACTTGAGTTTGCTGAAAGAAAAATAAGTGTTACCTGTATAATAATAGACCATCCCTCTTTTTTTACAAATTACAGACTTTCAGTTTACTTTATGTACGCGATTAATTATTAATTTAGGTTAGAATGACATATAGCTAGGAGAATTTCGGTTTTCGCTAAATTGGTTTTCGTCCATATTTATACATTTTTTTTAGACTTTCGAACTGAAATGAGTGCGGAAAGGTATGAAAGCAGTCCAAATAAGAGTTATAAAAACTTACCAATTTCATAGCAAAAGGCTTTGACATCACTCTCATGTTCACTCGTTTCCGAGTATTTTTCGTTCCGTATAACCTCAGTAATTGTATACAAAACGGATAGAATAACTCTTAAATCTTGTGAATCGGCTAATGACACTGCTATTTTCCTCATTGCGACATGAGCTGCTGTACTATTCCTAAAAAATAGTTTTCTTCAATGCCTGTTTGCTGTTCAAAAATAACACAAGTTCTAGAAAAAGGCGTAACCGATAATATATCTTACAAATTTGACTAAAACACCTTACTCAAACTCAATATTCAGAAGGTCCGTGAAGGCGCTGAAGACACCCAGCTGATACAACAGCAACGAATTATTCCTCGCCCATTCTTGCTGCTCAGTATCAGATTGCATTTCAGCCCAGCAACCTTGAGCAATGTACAAAATGCACCTGGCACTCCTCATCCTTAAAGGCTTACTACTGACTTCTAACTGGTCGAGCAACTTCATAACTACCGACTTTCTTTTGTCAAGTGATAACCGTTGCCAGCTTGGCGGCAAGTTATACGATTCCATTTGGTCTTCGAACGCCTTGACATTGAGTTGCAGCTCAGGCTGTTCGGTGTAGCTGTACAACTCGGCGATTTCATTGATGTGGCTGTCGGTATCATCGTACACGAAATCGAGATCTGGAGAATCAGTTCCGCCACCCTAAAAGAGGTTTCAAGGTTGGTACACACCTTTGAGTTTAAGGTTTTGATCTTCATTTCAAGTACTTAAAAGGTCAATCAGGCAGTGATATTTTCTAGCTTGCTATCTTACTCAAAGAGAAGACAGGTGATTGATCGACTAAAAACAATGTTAGAGAAAATCTACTAGTTTAAAATGGGGAGAACCCATTTTCTAATAACTCAGTATCTTCAAATTTTGTTTTTTAAAGTACTGCGAACAAGTATCAACTGACAAGATTAAAAGTAGTTATGATATTCACTGAAACGCGACTGATTTTTAAACTAGTCGACTAGTTCGTTGCTAATAACTAGCACTGTCTGACTAAACAAAGAAGGCATTAGATGTAGGCCAATTTCAGTCTTACAGTTAAGAAAATCATGACAATATTATACATAGATTAAAGAACATTTTATAAACAAAATTTTAAATAAAAAAATATGTTTTTAATAACTATTGGTAATCCAATTATAATGAAAACTAAATACCTATACCTACCCATACTTAATACAATTATGTTAGTCAAAAAGTTTTTGTGATATAAAATAAAAACATTTTGTATAAATACCTAACACAGAACAAATTTAAATGTATTATGTTCAAATTTAGATCATGTATTTTTTAAAATAAAAATAAATATTAAAGTGACTATATGGCTTACAGGAATTTGAAAAATGTAGGTAGGTATATCTATTACTATTCTCCAAAACATGTGCATAAAGTTAATCAAAATAATTTTCAGTTAATTAAAGAAAAAAAATGAAGGAATAATTGTAAAATGGTGTAAGGAAGTTATCTAATTGTAAAGTTGAGCTGGCATATTTTTACATGAATAAGTTGAAATAATAATAAGAAAAAGGTTTTTTTTTGTTGTGCCTAGAACGCTTTTAACAACAATCCAATAATCAAATTGGCGTTGACTTTGACAAGTATAAAAACAAAAGGTTTATTAAAAATTTGACAGATTAAACATCTAGGTTATTAACTTCTAACATTCTAATCAACTTTACAATGTAGAATTCACATTCCCGCAAATTTAAACTAATAAAATGTATAAACTATGTATAAAATAATTTGTATAGCTTACGGGAAGCATTATTTTCAAAACAATTAAGATTTCTTACGTCCGAATCTTGGCGTTGACGTCTAATGATTTCCTTAAGCCTGAGCAAACCTCTCTTTCCATTTCCATTGGGGTCCATTCTGGATAAACCAGCATATTTAATTCTTCATAGTGCTTAACAAACTTAAATTTAAAACGGCCACTAGGACAAAATTACAAAATTATTCATTTCCTCTTCGCCATTTCCCAGTAAAGGGTAAAGAATTAAGAATGAATTAATGGATATTGACCCAAAACGTACGGGTAAGCGCCACCTCGTGACAGAGTGACCAAGAGTGACTAAGACTAAACCATAGATTAATTACTAAACCTCTCCCTTGGCAAGAAATACTTTTTAGGTAGGTATTCAAATGAAACGGTAATTTATCATTCTAGTTTAAGTTGCAAATATCAGCCAGACGTGTTATTGATCATTCGATTAATCTGAGACTGACGCAAGTCTGGGACTTGTGTGAGAGAGCTTATCATTTTGCGGGCCGCATTTGCGCCTCAGGAACGACTTAAGTCCCAACCACCATTTAGGGAAACCTGGAAAACCTCATTAGTTAGGGGGGCAGTCGAACATCAACTGATTTTAATCTCACATTAACTCCAAGTCACAGCTTATATAAGCTGTGACCAAGTTGACATTCTTCCCATCCTAGGCCATTGCCGGGATGGTTGCGATCCCATCCCTAATCCCTGCGAACAAGCCTTAATCTACGACTAGACGATTTAATTCAAAATTGTTGGAATGGGGATTGGAACCCAAGACCCTTGGTTGAGCGATGGAGACATTAAATCTTGAGCCACCGGCTTGCCTTGGCTGTTTTATTGTATTGAATGCAAATAGTTCTGACAAAAATTTCTTAATGCACTATAAACGTATATGTAATTTTTTTTTTAATGCAGTTGTTCCACTTACCTATTTAAATTCAGAAAACCCACAAATTTGGGGCTTCTTTAAGTTTTTTTATTTCTGACTGAACGGCCATGGCTATATAAATAATATATGTGAACTCTATTATCAGATTGTTATAGAAACATAGATTATAAAAATATCACACAGATTACTTATCTGTTGAAAGGGGCAAGTGCGTAATTTGGATTTTTTTGTCGTATAATTCTAAATAAGAATTTATGTTGTAAACCGAAAACCGTATGGTATAAAAGGTTTTAGTAAAAAAAAGAAATACATTTTTATAATAATTTATTAGATGACATGTAGTCTACACTGTTTGGCAACAAATCAATGAATTACTATGATACGAAATATGAATATATACAAATAATACACATCATAAAAGAACCCATCACCGGTGAGAATGAAAGTATAAAAGAAAACTAAAAAAGAAAAAGTAATGTCATCAAAAAATGACAAATAAATTTTTGGAATGGAAACAAAACTAAGGGCACTTATAAACTATAACAATACTATACAGTAACAGGGTTAAAATGTGATTTTATGTACAAAATAATTTTAACAAACAGGATACATTCCTACAAAATTAGTGTGTTTTTTAATAGTGCAGACCTAACACTCAAAAATAGGCCATAAGCTTAGTTACCCTATTTTTTAACAACGTCAAGGCTACATTATTTAACAATTATTGTACTACTACTTGAACAACAAGTTACTAGGTTTATGTTTATATGAATCCAAAAGATAATAAAAATACTATTGTCATATATAATATAAATTGTGTATATAGGTTGGTTTTCTCTAAATCTCGTGGACAAAAATTCGTTTCAGTTGACATTAAAGCTTCACGAAACGTTAGTGCAGTTACATCATCTCTTTCGAAGTACATATATTATATAAAGTTAATTCAAAGTTGTTTAGAATTTGATTCCTTCCAATAGATTTCGTAGGACAATGATTGTTAGAAACGACAAACGGGAAGATTGAGGTCCAAGGGACATAGAAGAATACTTAGGCAGTAGGCCTACAGTAGAAAACCTGATTAAGACAGAACTCTGGATGATATAGAAGTAGATGCGTAGTTATCACAAGAGCACATCATCAATGAGTGTAGATCTTATCAGGTCAATACTGAGCTATGTAGGGAAGGCTTAGCTAATAACTGACAACGAAATGCTTAATGCTTATAATGTTAACCATAATGTTATACATCCTTTAACTAAATCAGTACTGCTTCTAAATTAGGCTTACTAGAGAGAAGTTAGCAAAAAGAACTAGCTTATAACCTCAGATTTTTGTGACAAACATACAATTATTACCCTTAACAAAATATTTATTAACGCTTAATAAGTCCAATTAAACTGTAGTTACTCGAATCATACTAACTAGAAATCTAAATGAATTAAATATTTGGTTTTGATTTTTGCTCTCTTCTCAATCTAGTAAATTCCCACCTAAAACTTATCTTTTGGTCACACTTATATTAAATTTTCGAGTTAAGCATATAAGCTATTAAGCTAGTCATCAATGTTTATTAGCTGGTTATTCTGCATTTATAGTTATAGTTTTGCCTTTAGCATCATCGAATCTATCCATAGTTTTTATGTCCATCATCATGGTGATACCGAAAGTCATGATGAGTAAAAGAACGGCTGTGACAAAAATCCCAGACCAAATTGGTACTGATGTAAAGCCAACGCAGTCGTACGCGTCGGAAAATTTACTTGTGTTGCCACCATCGAAAAATGGTTGAACCTGTAGTAAACAAAGAACAGATTAAAAATAAACATGACACATTTTGAAAATAGTTATGTTTCATCTTTGCCTAAGAAATTACACAGTATCTAATGCTTGTTTAAAAAAACCACCTTTAACTTTTATAGTTACGACCTTCATACATGGTTAAACAGATGTGACATCTGTGAACACAAATAAGTAAAATTGTTACAACATAACTTTCCACTCATTTCTTAGTCAGAGGTTTAAATCAGAAGTAAAGACTAGGCTAAAATATACATTTTTATCGAATCTGTACTATTTTTAATAAACGAAAAACAAAAAAAAATATTCAAATAATATAAAAAACTTAAATAAACTTCTCAACACCCAGCAAATATTTATGCTGAAAAGATAAAATTTAAGTTGTATATTAAACTATAATTTTCATTACAAGAAATTCATACCTGGAAGGAACTGAAGTAAAGTTGAAAATTGTTGGTTTCGCCTGTAAAAGTTTGGTCCCCACAGTGGTAAGAGAATGTTCTTATAGCATAAATGTTTGAAAGAGATGCATTAAGGCTATAATCTGTCCCGTTATATGTTACACCAACATCTTGAAGTTTCCAGTAGCCTACACTAGTATTCGTTGAAAAATTGAACCTTAAAAATATATATATGTTACGACACACATATTATTTAGTAATTTTTTATATAAGAGAAATAAACACTTACTGTACTGTCAACTGGTCTGCGATACCAGTTAAAATGATACTGGTGTTCACTTTTTCGTCAGTGAAATTATTAAATGTAACTTCCGTGCTGTTCATACTTGCGCTATTAAAGAAAAAAATTAATACACAGTTAACTACAATTCTGGTTATTTACCTTGTATCAGGAATAAATGACGCTTGTGTATAATATAACAGGGAATTAGTATTTTCAAAAGGTACTGCTCTTTCATTGACAGCTAGTAGCGATCTGATTTTCCTTGAACTGACAACATCTTCAGGTGCAACCTACATATATAATTTTATAAAACAAATAAATTAAAAACAGCAGAACACTTACCCAGGACGTATGATGAGCAGTGTACAAAGCCAAAACATTTTCATATTTCTTGGCAATCTGCTTATAAATGGATATGATGGCAGAATCTGAAAATGAAACGATGGAAAAATGTATATAAAATTTATCGATGTAAACATACCGTGACGTTTCAACATATCGAGCCTATGTTCGTCATCTCTAGCATCATTTAGATCTATAATGAGGACATTTGTCTCGGGAAATTCAAGATTTTCGTTTAAGTCTGATATAGACACCTCAGTTACTTCTTCACCTAAATGCTTCAACGCTTTGATTGGATTTTGTACATAAGGTAGGTATGAAACTTTGGAATTTTTCTTATATCTTTCAAGATGAGGAAAAACCGTTGCACCCGATTGATCACGTTGAGCAAAATCTTCAGGACTTAGCTGAAAAATTTATAAGTAGGGATAAGACGAAGTATTAAAATAATACTAAGTACTCACTGTTTGTTCCGCAAACACTATCACAAATGGGTTTTCTTTCAACTGTTCTAAAACATCATCTTTGAATGAGTCTTCGCTGATTTTGTGCAAGGCAGGAACTTTTTCGTTTGCTCTGTAATCAATCATATGACTAGAGTTAAACATACAAATCTAAGCTGTTTTCAAAGGAAATACATGTAAATCCTTACTTATATATAACTATAAGTAACAAACATTATGTCTGTTGATGGAACTTCTATTGTTAATAAAGAATATTGCCCTTTAGGTGTGGCTAGGTAAAAAATATGAAAAATTTAAACAAAACTGCTGCTTACTTGCTAGAAGACCACATAAAAACTGGAACAAATTCTGTACATTGTACTAAAGTAATGGCTAACATTAAACTTATGAAAACTAATACACTTTTACACACACTCATTTTGCAGGAAATTGTATCTTCACTACTGTAAAATTACACGAACTTTATAAGATCACGTGAAAATTACGAAGTAACGAGCATTTGACAGTCAGGTGTACAGGCGGAGACGTCAAATCTAGTGAAAAACTGATATTGGCATCATAAAACTAGAACTGCTTCAGCCATCTACTATCCGAAACTAACACGATCTCACGCGCCATCTGTTGACGAATAGCCGAAGTAGAAACTACTCTACACTTTAAGTATTGGTGTCGAAAAACAATTGGTTATATGTTGGTCAAGTTTCTTCCTGAACATTTATTGCGGCCTCTAATGGCAGTATATGGAAGCTATGATATACTATAACAGATTTCTCTCAGAAGTTAATATAAAAAACATACTTCTGCGATTCTTAGTCGCCATTCGCCACTAGGTGGTGCTAAGTAATAATTTTGAGGACATTAATTAATTACAACTATAAAGATGTTTAAATATTTATTGACATTTATTATTTAGTATAGTCTTTTAAGATATCTACAAAAAATGTACATAGGGTTTTTATAATACAATTTTAATAATATAATAATAGGTACAAACAACATAAATAGAAATGTATATTACAATAATTATAAAGTTTACATATTCAATATAATAACATTTAAACAAAACATGGCATCGATATAAATTAATAATTTAATTCATTTGGGGACTACAGTCAATAACAAGGGTTGCGATACACCATCATTAACTTATATTATTTATTTATAAAATTCTGCCAAGTGCCCGAAAACTACAGATGTACAGGGTGTGTCAAATAAACGAACCTTAGGTTTTTGCTTATCAACCAGCGCCATAAAGTCGGCTGGATCTAGCCTAAGTCTTCAATTTCAAACCCAGATCATTAAATGAATACTTAATTATTTAACCAGGTCGAATTAATAAAATAATTGTGAAAGATTCAAACAAAACTGTAATCTGTAGTATCTGAACTTAGGATGTGTCATGTAAAAACATGCCAACATATTAAAGAGCATGTTTTATGGGCAAATAGCGGAATTTTCGATAAATATAGTTGTATGAATATACGCCGTTTATTTCAGCTAAGCTATATTTATTAGTTATAGTGCATGTATTATAATAAGTACGGTGCTTGAACATATTTAATGTCGTAAAGTAGTAACTCCTCCCCTCCATGCAAACTGAAATTTCCCATACTTTGTACACTTTGCCCTACTCTATGATAAATATTCTACCTATTACATCGAGTTAACAAATAAAATAGGACAAAATAAGTTAATCTATCTCAAGGGAACTGAAGAGTATTTTTGATTAAAAAACTTTGCATTAGGGTGATGACATAGGATGGATGTATGAAGAACATTCACCACTTGAAACATTCTAAAATCACATTACATAAATATACGCCGAAGATCTGTGGGAGATGTAATCATACTGCATTGAGGACACACTTTCTTGCTACCCTGTAAAAAATAATAATATATAAACATTTAAAAAAGTAATATATAATGTTTCTAAAAGGATATCCTTCAGTAATTTCTCGTACAATTTCACATAAAAACGATTCTTCGTCATGTATAAGAAAATCACATCTTCCTATCCTAGATTTTTAATGCTACATTTTCAGAAATTAGGATAGGCTGTTCTATATATCACGAATATATCCAGATCTGTGAAAATGTACAAAGTGTTCCTTTAAAAATAACAAGGATTAAAGTTGTGTGCAAAAAATACTGAAGGATATTTTGCAAGAGTTTGTCAAATTTGAGAAATAAAAAAGAAAACATTTCTACATTAGAATTCGTACTTTTTAGGGTATTTATCACTTACCAAAGTATGTAGCCAGCATTCCTCGCAATGAACATGCCAGCAAACCGTAGAGATGACCGGTTTCTTATAATGCTCCTACAAACAAAAAAGATAATATCCTAATAACACAAGATCCGACAGCACAAAACTATACATAAACTACAAAAAGTGCAAAGCGCATGCGTCGCAATAACGTATTCGAAGCACGTGAACATAACCTAGTTTATGTACGGTTTTGATGCTTGATCACCGCAAAATCTTACCAGACAAATTAAACATTTATACTCCTCGCTCTCTGTAGAGCTGGCTGCTTCTCCTCCTCCTTCTGCCTCCAGCTGCCTGATTCTATTTCTCAGCTCTTCGATCATTTGAGCTCGACTACTAGGTTCGGCATCCGACGTACTGACATTGCTGTCGCACTGCTGCCCAGCGCTTTCAACTTTTACCTCTACATCGCCGCTAGAATTGACAGTGGCCACCTGGGACTGAATACCGTCTTTCTCCTTACTGTCCTTCATCACTACATCAGATTCAGAGTACTGAGAAGGACCAAAGGTACTATCTTCCGGTTCGTCTCCATCTACGATAACATCGTCGCCTTCATTATCTAAATCCGTAGTTCGCCCTGTACTAGTTGGTATGGTTAAGCCACCTACCAAAGAACTCGTTCGACGTCGTTGACTTTCGTGCCAATCTTCTAGCTCTGAATCACCCTCTACATCCACTGTTTCGTCTTCTTCATTCATTGCATTCTTAAATAAAGTCATAGGACATGTGTTACGTTACAGGATTCAAATATTTGCGATTGTGACATTTTTCTACTTATAACTAACCTTTCTGACACATCTCTCCACATGCATATTTATTTCTTCTTGAGTCCTATGAGGATGACCAGTACATATAGGACAACAGTCATCTGCTTTTCTCTTTCGTATTTTTAGTCTTAACCGACCTTGTCGATTAGTTTTGATTCGCTGAAAAGTCTGAAAGAAATTAATAGCAATTGCAATAGGCCCCAAAACTGTACCTTGAGGTATACCAACATTTTTATGTAGAAATTTGGGTAAATGCATTGAATTTACTTACTGAAAAGCATTGAAGTGTAAATTGTTGGTATTGGTCTAAAACTGAACCTTGGAGTACACCAAAACTTTTTCTGATGAAAATTGGAGCAAATGAATGGAATCTACTTACTTCCCATCGTCCTTCAGGGCCACTATCGCCTGGAAGAGCAGGCGGTCTACCTGGTTCTGGCCTATTTCTTTTTCTTGTGGCTGCTACACCAGTACCACTTAACTTGTACAGCCTCTCCAACTCGTGCATGAAATGTGTTTCTAAATCCCCGGGAGATATTGATAATCCGCACACGGGGCAACTGGAGGGGTCTCTCTTTTTCTTGTTGGATACAAAATCTAAAAGAGAGAAAGATGTTGAAAAAGAATACATGCAATAATAACATTAAAGAAATTATTTATTGATTGTAGTTCGACTGTTAAAAACAGGGTTGGATTTTCACCATAGGGACCATTGTCATCGTACATGTTTTTTATTAACTTTTCTTTTCTTGACCGTTAGAGATTTAACACAGATTGTGTACAATCGTACATGTAGAAGTTTTTAATGTGTAACATTAAATTTGAGTGAATTATTAAAGAGGAGATTGTTTAATTTATATACAACGATCATTAATGATTTTTAATCATAGAAGATATCTTTAAATTGGCTGTATTGAGAAAACAGTCGATGTCCAAACATTTCACCATGTCGTTGACGCATAAATTAAATAACAAGGGTCCAAGAGTAGACCCTTGAGGAATACTCAAGTGGTAATATACAAGCTTTAAACACACTGAATGCTAAATACTGTTCTCTGATAAATAAGACTAAATATTTTTAAGAGTCCGTGTGAGAGTAATAATAATAGATAGTATTTACACGGTGTCTACAACAATGAAATGAGCTGGGTATTATATATGCAGCGGAGGCCATTATTCCAGTTAGAACCTGATCTATTAAGACACCGGCATATTTTCCGATCCCCGGTGTAAATTTCAGCGCGTCGTGATGACTTAAGCCCACTTCATCCCCTTTTAGCCGGTGCTGATTTACGTTTGGGGTACACACGGGCATGGGTCTAGTCGAGCAATTAACAAGGTTAGCCTGGCTAATCCCATGAATGATGTCCGCATCTGACGGATCGCCGTATCGCACTCGAGCCGAGCTCAGGATACAGTATGACGAGAAAATTAAGGAAATTTATGTTTCCACGCTGCTAAAAATACACTCTCGCTTGGATATATTCTTATTATATTCAATACAAACTCGAACTGTAATCTAGATTTAGCTAACGGTATACACAATAATACGTTTTAGATTGGTAACACACAAACAGGGCCTTTAAAAAGGAGGTAAGATTTTTTTATTATTACGAAAACTAGGTAGAAAACTTTTTATACATCAGGGTTTTGTAAATAAGGCGTTTCCTATATACATAGGAATTAGTGCTCCTGTTTAAAAAAATCGGTTCAGTAATTCAACTTTAGTAGGTCAGCTATAAATAAGTTTTTCGAGACACGATACAAAATCAATTATGACTTGTTCTTCTGTTTACAATATTTTTGTAGGTGAAGACAGATAAAATTTACTGTAAGTTTTTATTAATTTTCTTCGGCAGTGTAAGTTTTCTGACATATTTTCGTTTACCGCAAGGGATAAGATTTTTACTAGCAATAGGATAATATACATTTAAGGGCGCGTTTACACTCCCTTATCGATAAAGTCAAAAGATGAATTAAAGGTATTCAGTATGAACTTAGACAACCGAAATATAGATGTGGCACTGAAAATACAATCGGCCAAACAAATCGAAACGTATTAATCAAAAACCGTACTGGTCGGCTGCAATTTAGGGATTTTTATGTTGCACGTCACAAATTTAGTAGCCTATATGATACAGTGAATGTGTCATTATTAAATTTATAATGGGGTATTTTCTTTCAATCGAAATGAAAGTGGAACCTGTATTTTTATAAAATATATTTTTTTTATATTTATTATTATAAAAATTATTAAGATTGAATCGGTAGAAAATTTTTTATTCAATTTTGAAATTTTATTCTATATACGTGACGCCCCTAAGCGAAAACTAGGGAATATGTATCTATAAAGAGGCCACACTGATAATATGTGGCTAGTTTCAGTTTGTAAAGACGACAAACGACAGTCGACATTTCGATAATTGACATTTGACATTTCCTGTTTGTGTTTGGCTTGACAACTTGACGTGTTGTATTGTTGTTTTCTTGTGAAGTAAACTTTTATTAAACATGGAGCAAGGTTTTGCAGAGGCGAAGTCCGACAATTTACCGGTTATAGATCCTTTTATGATAAAGATCCTATAGATCCTTTCAGAAATAAAAGGGATGAAAAATGTAAGGTTAGTATTTAACTTAACAGTGTTACTGCAAAGTGGATTAAATATATTCAAAAATTACCTGTACAAATTACGATGTTTTTCTATTACTAATGAATACACTTGTAATCATTCACAAGCAGAGACAACAATTCACAGGTAAAAATATAAACTAAAAACATTGTCTCATGTTTACAATGATGTTTACCCTAACCAAAAGTAAAGTTATCACGCAGTGACACCAACCACACAAATGAAAATATCCTAGAAATCACTAAAAAATTATGCAAATTTTGAATTTTCGCTTAGTGACGTCACATAGATATCGCGCACAATAAAAAAATAATTTATGGACTTAAATGAACCCAATATTAAAATTCCAGATCTCTTCTTTTTCCAACTACTTTCCATTGCCGATGTAAAAAAAAAAAAATAGGAAACACCCATTGCCAAAGAATAATTAGGCCAGTTTCCAAAACGTTTTTACTGTCCTTAGTTAGTTTTTACTGCAGTGTCATCTAGCAGTAACTTGCTGAAAGGTTTGTTTTGTTTTTAAAAACAATACTTCTTTATAAGTGACAAAATGGAACACGACATTGACGGTTGATTTTAAGGGTCCATTCTCTGTAGATTTGACAGGCATGAATGTTGGGTCGGATTGAGAGGATGGGTGGTCGATGGGTGGAGACTTATATATTCCAACTATCGAATTATTAAGATTTCGGAGGTGCACGTAAAGCCGAAGTAAAAAGGCACATGGAAATAAAGTTAGCCCTCATTGCAAGGGTACCGGATTTGTCTTATAATTGCAACAAAATTTCTTTTTAATGTTATAAATTATATATCACCGGAAAGACCAAAAGATAAACTAGATCCCTATAGTAGCAAATTTTTGTTTAATACATGTATTTTAGAGAAAGTAATTTTTGAAAATACGCTATTTTAGTAAAAGATTGTTTGCCTGGAATTTTAAAAATAAAAAGATATACCAAAAATTACTACTATAGGGACTTAGATTAAAGTCTTATCTTTCAATACTTTTTTACTAAAAGTCGCTATCTTTTATAGTTTTTTTATAATTAGACACGAGACGAACGCCGATTTAGGGCTTATTTCGACCTAGTGAATGGACTCTTAAATTATTATAATTAAGCGCAATAGTTTTTACCTCATACGGTGTCCTCGAATTTAGGTACCTAAAAGAAATGGGAGAACCCGGTTTTCAGATTAGATACTTCTCTCAGTTCGACGGTCCTAAATTTTTTCAACCAGTGTACGCCCCCAGGCTGCAAACCCCGGCCCGCAGGTGCCGTATGCGGGCTCCATCGACGCTCCAAACAAATCCGCCAATCTGCCCCCTGTGACTATTAACATGACAAATGCTAATATATTTCACGGCTTTTGCCGGATAAAACAGATCTGAACTGATATATTTTTGTATCTTAGTGTTCTCCTTTTGTTTGTCTTTCTTTCACTTAAGTACGCAACTGCATTATTTATCTACGCTTCATTTTAACGACACGAAAATATGCGCGATTTAACGCTTTGCATAGGTGCGTTATACCAACACATACATACGTTGGCAGCATTAAATATAAGATCAATCCATTAAGCATAGACTTAGTATAGACATAGACAAGAAATAAAGTAACATAAAGTTTGAAATTATAAAAAATTCACGTTTTCTCAACTCTCTGAGTAAATTGGAAAATAATGACTATATACCGGCGGCCACCGCGCTGACCACTAGTACCAAAACTTTGTTAATATCTTGTTGTTTTGCCGAGACAGCTTAGTCGTGATATGAAAACGAATGGACCCTATGTAGCAGCGGCTAGATAATCTTTAATAGAACTTTCCTGTTTATCCAGTTATTAGTTTTGAAAAAGAGAGAACAACACTGATACAAGGTGTGGTAACATTAAATACACTGGAACAAAGTTTTTCTCAAAAACTTAAAACAGTACAACTGCGATTAAATAACCCAAAGCTCAGATAGAAAATGAGTTTAAGGCAAACTTCGACAAACAAAAAACTACCTCGTTTTTTTTTTTTCATTTATCACATTTCAAACTATCCCAGTAAAAATTAAAGACCAATTAGGAGCTTTGTATGTAGTGTATCAAAAAATTATTACAATGTGTCAACGAAATATTCACATGCTATGTTTTAACTAGGAAGGATAATACATAATTTTATTCTTAGAAGTGCTATTGTATTATTATTATGTATGAGTATAATATTTTAAGTAGTCTCATAAAAAAGTTGAGATTTTTATGACCTTACTGTATTAGACACAGAAAAGCAACAAGCACTTAAACATATTTATCGTTTACATAATTAAGAATCTGTCATTGTTTCATTGCAAGCTTTAATATTTAGCAGAAATGTCGTATAAATTTTAAAATCTATATTTTAGTATCCATTTACAATTAAATATTCAATTAATTTTACACCCAGAAAACAACTAGCTGCAGGAAAATTTCATTTGTCTTGAGAGAACTAAACTTTTTTATTTACTATACATTTTCTTTATCTTTTATTAATACTTATTGTTCGTAAATAACAAACAGGTTAACAAAATAACCAAAACTTGTTCGTACCTACTTAGATTGATGTTTCCCAAATATCAAATAAAATATATAATTAATAATTAAAAAACTTGCAGGCTCGTTAACCTTTTTATGATAAAACAAAAGCACGATTTTCCAATTTTGATCTATGATAATTTATTTAACTAACCCACAAAGCAACGAATCCATATTTCTCTAATTGGTAAAGTTACTCCTTAAATTCAGGCTTTTACTTATTTACGTCGATTCCCTGAGCTTAATTCTAAGTTCAGTGATAATTCAAATTAAGTTATTCATTCCTATGGATCATGGAGGCCTTAATTGCCGTAGTTGGAGCTTGCATGGGAATTATAACAATCGATACATATTTGAAAGTGTAAATCAAGGCTTAGGGGATTACAAGTGGGAGTCAAAAACGCTTATAAAGGAACGCAGGTACCTATAGTTGAGAGTGTGCCAACTTAGTAATGCGAATAGATACCAGGAATGTCTCGTTCTGCATATCAAGAATATAAAATTATAATTTTATTCTGAAAATCGTTTTTGTTATTCTGAAAATACAGATGTTCCCCAGGGTAGTATTTTTGGGCCTCTTTAAAAATTACTTTATATAAATAAATTTTGATCGGCCGTTCTATTTTTATTCTAATATACCAATGGGTATGAAATATTCAATCTAGCATGTTGAAAGGCAGTTTTAAAATTGATATTTATCTCGTTTGTTTTAAAATATACAGGAGATTTAATAGGGATGATATGTTATTTTTTAAAATAATCAAACACACCGAACTCAGAATTAGTAAAGAAATATTCTCTTTTAACAGACACAAAAAAGACGAGAAAAAACATTCTGTATATGTAAGATTAACTCTTATTAGTTCCTTAAATAGCTACCGATATATTAATATGGATACCTGTTCCTACTGTAATCGGGATACCGCTATGTAAGTCTTTGAAGTGTCAATTTTCATGAAATTCCAATTTCATACGTTTGGACCATATGCTGTAATTTTCTAACTGTCATGATGCTTTTTACGAGTCAGATTAAGCCCTAATCTGCTCCAAATAACAGGTGGGTTCATCAGTAGCCTAATCTATATTAAGTCAAATTAGTTATTACTGAAATCGTTAGAGCTTGTCGAATTATATTAATGTTGATATTGCTATTTAAGTTCGATTCATGGAACGATTACAAGATAACGGAGATAGTTTCATGTTTCGACACATCAATTATCTGTGTGAAAAAATAACTCGGAGTGGCCTAGTTCCAGGATAAAATCCGATGGAATATTTAGTTATCAATCAGAATGTCGGCTTATATCAAGAAATACACGTTGAAAATATTGGACTTCCAATATTTATTCTTTGTTCAGCCCCTCAATTTCTTATTTTATTTAAATTTTGTTTAAGAAAACTGAGATAAATTATTTTAATCTTGTTTTTTTGTGACATAGGTATTGGAATACTTGACAACTTTGTATCACAAAAATAAATAAATAATCAAAGAATATCTCGCAGGCGGCACCTTTGATGTCGTTACCGTGGATTCGTGACCTCAGTTCCAAAAGGGAATCGTTTTTTAGAGGATATTTTATTGCTCTTCCATAGACCAACCTAATTAATTTATATTTTTACGGTTTTGTTTAGAAAAAATGTTTTAATATAATAACAATAACATTTTTTAGATGAAATAAAACAGGTATGTTAGGGAACACACTCTACCACAGATGTGGAACGTGTAAGAACGACAGTGGGGGATGGACTAACCCGGGTGAGAGAGTTCAGTGGTCCATGTGGAGAGAATAATAAAGTATTTGCTAATCCTACCGACTGCGCCATGTTATTTATCTATTTTATTAGTTTCGTTATTTTTAATAAATAAATGTAATTCGTCTGTACTCGTGACGGTACAGCACTGGCCGTTTCAGGATAGAATCTCAGGTTAACATCAATAGCATCAAGGTTACGGGAAGGAATAGAGCGCGTGATAGGAAGATATGCTTCTGATTATTCATTTTTGTATCGAATTTAACTTACCTACCCTGTATAGAAAAACAGAAACATACAATGCTACACCTTGTATATAAAAACTATAAAAATACTACAAAAATATATATATATATATATATATATATAAAAATTTGCGTTTTATTGTTTAGATATTTTTTGATAGTTTTTTTAAGATATTTTTTAGAACAGCGGGATATTTTTGCGTAAACATGAATAAAAATCTAGTGCTTCTCCGAGCTGCAGGCATTATACCGTGGTTTGGTCTTATATGAAAAGCATATTAAAAATTCAAATGATTTCTTGTACGTTGAGACATAACACCAGGGCGCAGGATATATCTTAGGGTGAGTTTGAGTTTGAGCTATAAGTATGTGAGAACGTATGAGTGTGAAAAATAGTTATGGTGTACTGAAGCAAATGGGCCGCACTCCATTGCTTTCCACAAAACTCGGAAACCGCTCAGTTAACTCCGGAAGACCGAAAGCAATACCATCCAACTTTATGTTAAGACATTTACTATGTTTTCAATGGATTTGTTTTATAGAACCTCTCATATACATACGAATCCTTTATTTTTTATTTGTTTGTTCCACTAGATTCATATATCCGCGATAAAACAATGTCGATCTACAAACTAATACAGAGTGTTAACTTTCGAAAACTGTGAAAATTAAATTAAACCATTTTGTTACAAATAAATCCCTTGCAGAGGAAAATTATTATTAAAAAAAGTTCCAAAACTATTTTAACAAATTTTAATAGGTTTGTCTTTTTGTTGATTATCAAAAGAACCAATTGGTGGTATACAGCCAATAGCGTAGAAACAAATTGTTATTATGTTTTCTAAGAGAACATTCTATACGAATATGTAAAAATATACAGGGTGTCATTTAAAAAATGTACAATGCTACAGATCTGCCAAATATGTTCGAAAAAATTATTATACAGATAAATGACAATTTTTGGAAGAGCGAAGCGAGTCCTAATAAAGCAATAAATTATACATTTTTGTGGTACACTTTAAAGAAAAACTACTGAATGATTTCACTGAATTAGAGCTATATCCATCAAATAATCTAATCGTGAGAGGACGATATATCCAAATCTGTAAAAATACACAGGGTGTTCTATTTAAGAATTTAAGTTGCGGTAAACCTCTCCTTTTTTGGGACACCCTATATAAACCCTAGAGAATATTTTTAAATCAATTAATGATGATATTACGCCAACGAGGTGTGCAATTTATAAAATTTGGCTATAATCAATTTATAAAGTACCTACAACGGGACTGAAAAATGCGCCTGGGTGAAAAAGTGTGACCCCCATAATATAGATATTGATACTTACTAATCTTCGTGTGCATGTTGCTGTAATGTGTACATGGCAGCACAACCCTGTCTATCAATAACCTGATTAGCTACTAACGCCATATGTTGCTCAACACCGTGCATACCTGTAATGTTATGTGAACCGTTTCCGGGGAAATTTATCTTATTCAAAAACTACTCAACCAAAATTCATGTGGTTTTCATCATTTTCCACTTCACATTTCGTGCATTATTATGATTTAGCATACGGTTTGGGGCTATTTTTCAATTGACAGTTCATCGAGAATACCGATGACGACAAAAGGCCAAATTAAAATTGATTTATTGAGTCAGCGTTGATATATAGAGCGTTTCAAACACTACTACCACTAAACAAAGGATATTTTACTCTTTATCTTCAGTATTTATGCTATCCAAAGTTAGCAGAAGAGTTACCATTTAGAATATTTGATTTTTTTATGTGTCTAGGCTTGGTAATTTAAATTATTATTAATACGCATAAGTATACAAGGTAATACACAAAAATTTTAGATTTTGAAATAACTCAAAAACAGGTACAAACTTATTTTCAAAAATCATTTTTGTAAAAAGCTCATCACGTTTCAGACAAATGATATATTATTTTGTTGTTTTAAGTGAACTAGCTACACATTTTTAAGCAGTTTGGATTGTATAAGGATTAATGAGATTTCTGATCACCATGTAAAGTTGTGCCAAACTTGATTGTTTTGCTCTAAAAATTCGAAACACTTAATAGAAATAACATAACAACACTTAATCCTTAAATCACTTTTTTATAGTTTCAAAGCGTTTAAACTCTAGCCTATCGCCATTCTAATGAATCGTCAATGACCTCTTTTCTCAGTGTAAAAATAAGGAAAACCAACTTCTGACAAATAAAAGTCCTTACCATAATTTTAAACAATATCAAGTCATATTTTTTGAGTTGTTGATCTGTTGATGTGGTTTACTTTTTTTGTAACAACCATGTCTTTCCATGTCATTCCGTAATTAAATAACGAGAATACAGGGAAAAAATGAGGCAATATGGTGTAACGCCCGTTATAAATCGCATCCACAGGTAATGCGATCGCGTGTTGCCGACGTTATAAGAACATAATCTCTCATAAGGGTGACACGGAGTAGCAACAAGCCGCGGGGGGCATTTTATGAAGATATTAATTCTCAAATTGTCAAGTAGTGTTGCAGTTATTATACTTACAAAGTAATAACTGGCTGTTAGATTACGAAAAGGACGTTTAAATTAATTAATTAAATCTGTTATAAACAGTAAGTGGCCCAGTGAACATTTAAGAACAGCCGTTTGAGATTCTCGAACGGCACAATATAATCTAAAAGTTTCTCTCTTACCCGGATGCGCCCGGAATTCTTATTAAAATCATTATTGTTTATTAGCTTTCCTTTAATTTCGAAATTATTTGATGAATGCTTCACTTCCTGCGATAATCATTAACACTACGGATCAGATTCTAAGATCCTTAGAAAAATTCAAGCTGCTCCTCAGGATTAAATTGCTATAAATCTTTTCTTTGTAGTGATACATCCGAGACAAGCTCTCTTGATTTATCTCGTCTTGAAGACAATATACCTCTTACCTATGTTTTTACTCCGAGTCTGCCTAGATATGTGAGAGATGTCCTCAAGAAGATGAATTCGTTTCGTCCAACGTCACAAAACCTGTCTGTACCTCTAGAGACTCTTCTCTAGTCATCTAAACATATAATTAAGAGAGAAAATGTCTATACTGTTGGTAGATAGAATATCTCTCGTCCTACAAAACATCTCTCTAGTCTCGTCTACAAAACATCTCTCCCATAAAATATAAAATATAAAATATGTTTCATTCTGTTTAGATACATGAGAGATGTCCTTAAGAACTTGAACTCGTCTCGCCTAGCTCGAGAAAACCTATCTGTCCCTCTATAGAACCACTTCTCGCTCAATCAAGCTTACTTCAGGAGAGAAAATGTCTATAGTCTTGACAGAGAGAATTTCTCTCGTCCTACAAAATATCTCTCTCTCGCCTCGTCTACAAAACATCTCTCTCATAAAAAGAAAATGTTTGTCTTGGTGAAAATTATGCTTGTCTTACTCCAAGACCCAAGTAATGATACACTCAAGACAAGCTTTCTCTCGAATCATCTCGCCTTGAAGTTAACATGTCTCTTATGTGTCTTTAAACCAGTAGAGTTGTCTTCACTTCCAAGATGTGTACGCCACTGAAAACAACTAATAGTTAGAAACAGCTGTTTATTGTTTGATGCTAAGGGTGACGACCAAGTGGTGACCAAGTGAATATACTTCTGCCTACATACGTGAGAGATACTCTCGAGAACTTAAATTGGTCTCGTCCAACTCGAAAAAAGCTGTCTGTGCCTCTACAGCTACTTATTCTCTCTCATCCAAACTTATCTTAGGAGAGAAAATGTATATAGTCTTGGTAGAAAGAATTTCTCTCGTCCTACAAAATATCTCTCTTCTCGTCTACAAAACATCTCTCGTAAGAGACAATATTTTTTCATGTTTTTATTTATTTACCCATCCTGTAGAATTTATTTCATTCTTAATGTGTCTATACATTTCGAAGGATAAGAACAGTTCCACTATTTTTGCTTAGTTAAATAATTAAATATTTTATGTGGTAATGTATACGAGTTGTCTGATTAAATTTAAATTTGTTCTCAGCCTGGTAACACTGAAGTCGATGAAAACGAATAATATTTTTTTTCTGGACGCATCAACAAGAAACTTGAATTTATAGCTGCTGCATTGTGTTGTCCACTTATAGCCAAAGAATGTCGAGAGTAACATAATTATGTTGTCAAAAAATGAATCTTAAGCAGGTGTTTTGATTGACTCAACTGGTGATACTGGATACCACTGGTGTATTGAAGATACCCATATCAGTAGATGGTTTGTCAAGTGCTTATAAGATTTCAATTTGATTTATTATATATAGTAAAAATAATTAGATGTGAGGGCCTGCGGTAACTTATCACCAAAGCTATATGGATGTAATATATAACAGGAATAATAATTATCATTCTTAAATTGTTGTTATAGTCAAACTATATAGTCTGGTATAATCATTAAACTGGTATAGTCATTGGTCAAAAAGTCAAAAATAAAAATAATAAGTAAATGATTAATATAAATATTAAACAGATTAGGGCCAAGTCATGTACCCTGGGGAACATTACAACATGGTATAATCATTAAACTGGTATAGTCATTGGTCAAAAAGTCAAAAATAAAAATAATAAGTAGATGATTAATATAAATATTAAACGGATTAGGGCCAAGTACTGTACCCTGGGGAATATTACAACCTCAGACCCATTGTCGAATAGATTATATGGTACATGATTGTGCAATGTGTTGCATTTGACTCCAAGAAGTTACTTGGGCTTACCATAAACGACATCGGTGGCGTCATAAATCTGCTAATGATCACATCAGAACCACTGTAATGGTGTCATAAACTAAGGATAAACTCACGGAAGTCTTTCTTGCATGCATAAAACTGGTGAATTCCCGTTTTAAAAAATAATTTTCTCACTACGAACGCAGAAGTATAATATCGAGTTAGAGCCAACCTGACAGTTCTGAAACAAAATACGAATATATTAAACTTTTCCCCATGCTAAAAAAGAAACAAGTTTCACACGTTAGGGATTTGGTCTGCGATTCCAGTTGGTGTTTAACATCAAACGGGTGTTCGCACCTCCAAAGCGTACTAAATCCTTTCCCGGATTTGTAAACGAGTCCGGGCCTAAACGGCTGTATGTATGAGTGACCATTTATCATCCCACACCCCCGCGTCACTGCTTTGCACCCTTAGACGTCACCCTTCGCATCGTCACCTCTCGCCATCCGTAGACTCGCAATCATCCTGTATAATTCTTCCAAATGCCCCTTCAGCGACATTTATCTGCATCATCTCTCTTGCATTTATTGAAATAAATATTTTTACAGGGCACTTCGAAAATAAAAAATAATGTCATGAACTTATCAAATAAATATAAAATAATCAGTTTATACTGTTTTTACAAAAATATATCAAAGTTAATGCTTATTTTTATAATTGCAATTGTGTGGAAATTAGCCTTTGTTGGGAGCATGTACTGATCACAATCATTCGTGGCGTGTTATAGAGTTCGACATTTGGATGCGTAAGTAATGCGTAAAGGTGGGGAGCCCGTATCGTCACTCGTCGACTTAAATATCGTCATTAGTTGAGAAATAAGCCTGATCGATTCTTTTTTTATGTGAGAATGTTAAAACGTTGAAACATTTCACCCATTATTGGAGAAGACTGAACACTAAAAATCTATGTTATTCCATGCATTTCTATGGTGTTGTTTGACTTTGATCGCGACGCGGAACGCGGAACTACTCCCTACAAAAATAGGAATAGGCACAGTCTAACCAGACAAGCAAGAAAAAGAAAACCGCGCCTTACATAAAAGGATAAACTTTGCGGAGACAATTCCGCGGCAAATCCTACGATAAGTAGCTGCCTCTGCAGCGTAGCAGCATTAAAATAAGGCGGCAGAGCGGTAAGACAGTGGCGAATCCGTCTCTTATGACCCGTAAGGGTTCAGGGGTGGCAGGTTGGTCGTTCAATCTGATGAGCTATTGATGATTTCAACGTGTCTGCACCAGCTGAACCAATTACATTTTACAAATCCTTTACCGACCGCATCCCTGCGGTCCCCCAACAACTTATCCGCGGGATTACCGGTTCAACATAAGCTGGCGAGGCGCTCCCGATAGCGGGTAGGGCAATGGAAGCGGCAGAGGGCATTTACGGTAACTTAACCACAGTAAAAACCAGAATTAAGCAAAGTGGAATGACCTCGCCTATCTGGTAAAATGCTGTGATGCATGGGGGTGCGTATTCTGTTTTACCATTGGGCACATTTCAGTTAATATATACTCTTATACTATTCTATAGAATACTTCTAGTATATGCACTTCCACTTTTTTAACTAACACAAATAAGTATAAACAGTGACACAAAGAATAACTACACTGATTATTTTACCACAAATTTTTACCGTTAAGAAACGCGCGCCAAATAACCCAACATCACGCCACTGTTTCCTTACTACCTCGAGCGCAGTCGCTTGTTGGTTCCTGAATCGACCAATCAACGTCGTTGAAGCTCAGAGAAAAGAAAGGGTAAATGCAAGAATACTTATATATGTTAAATAAGGATGATCAGCTTGTCGTCAACTTTACGACTTTCGCAGTTGCCAGATATTCGGAAATTCGTTGATATTATTAAGTAAAACACAAATTAAACATTGTGTTTGCTTTAATAAAGTACAATAGGGATGAGGGACGTTAAAGACAAGTAAAAAAATGTGTAAATAAGGTAATTAATACGTTTCCTGTTTTAAATATGAATACTTTAGAAATAAATGTGACAACATAGATTTACTCTTTTTCCGGTCATTGCACTTTGCTTAATTCTGGATTTGACTTTTGGCTAGTAAATCAGTCTTGCTGTATCTTGATTTATTTCCATTTTCCTTTGAATCATTATTAAGGCTAATAATTATTCGTAACATTCCATTTGCGTCGGCAGCGGGTGAAACGCCAGCCCGAACAGGGTACACCGACAATAAGCTATTGCGATCAGTCGGCAGTAAATAACTAATAATTGGGAACCGGACTACCTATGCTGTATGATATTAACAATTGCTGTAAAGCTATGTGCAACGTGTGGATATTTTATATGATACGTGTATTTTCCGTTGGCGGTTTTGCTTAGTATAATTATGTCGAAGTATTAGCTTCTAATTAACTTATTATATTATTCACTTGTATTATATTGTTCACTTGTAAACATTACGGGCGATGCATTTCTATCTCCTCACCGGTTGTTGTCCAGGACGGCAGACGGGTGATTCACTGTTCGCTGTCTGATTTGCTGTTTATTATATGAATCCCCAATTATCTGAAGCATTGGCCCCCTCAAGATTTTTTGGGTGCGCCACGGTACCAGCCTCATTAATTATATCAATACTTCTAAAGATACAAGTTCTGCTCTGCAAAATATGTATGGATTTGTAAACACATTTTTAATTAACTGTCAAATTTTATTAGATAATATAAAAAAATAATAGTTCATAAAAATCCTTATTAAAACGGAAATAAAAGGGATGAATGAATGATTATTCCTAGAATCGACAATTCGTTTGAAATTTGGTAAGAAACTTTATTCTTCAGCTTCAAATGTTAGTTGGGTTGGTAAGATTAACGCAAGTTGGTTGATCATGCTTTACTGCCTGAGAGTGTCGCTACCTGTGCAGCGGCCGCCGCCTCCTAAAAGTTATTTTCTACCGCTTGAGGACCACAGTACCGCATCTGCTGACAGTTTAGATAATAGCCAACACTTATCTGTATGTAGATGGCTATTTAATCCCACAAAAAGTTAATAGTTTTTTTGGCGGATTAAGACTTCGTTATTCTTCGAATATATTCGGGCTTTGAGGCTTATTCATTTCACAAATTTTCTATTAGGGCGCTTCCATTTATAACGAATGGAATAGTACTGCATGGTGATAATGCAGATCAGTGATCCGGGGAGTCTGCTTAAAAAAACCGTTGTTTCATATTTCTTGAAAATATATCAAGAGCTACATGATAATGCTACAAATAAAACTGAAAAAAAATTACAAGTAGCCTTTTTCAAAAGCTATTTTCTCTCAAAACGAGAAATTTTACTGGTTTCTTACCAGATCAGGTTCTTTTATTTTCAGACTGGAAAATGAATCCAAAATTTCGATACGCCAATGGACTAGCAGGTAGTTAGGAAAATCTAACAATTGTCTTTCCATATTTACG
Source organism: Pogonocherus hispidulus (assembly GCA_963924545.1). Lineage (NCBI taxonomy): Eukaryota > Metazoa > Arthropoda > Insecta > Coleoptera > Cerambycidae > Pogonocherus > Pogonocherus hispidulus. Next base: position 460,156 of record OZ004701.1, read on the forward strand.
TCATTAACTTCTGTGCATTTTATATAAAATTATGTATAAGCACGCAATATTACCACTACAACAAATTTAAATCAAATTTTCCCAAGCATATTAAAAAATATATTATTTAAAAACCAGCCCAATACGGACCTGTGCAAAAAACTGTTTGACTTTTTCGACTTTTTCGACTGAAAAACATTTTCCTTCGACTGAGTTGATGTCAAATTTGTTAAAAATACCTTAAGAGGTTTAGAGATTAAACGTTTTAAATAGATTTTTTTTTATTTTGAAATCCCTGTAGTTCGAAAACGAAGGCTTTAAGACCCTATGTTTATTTAACAAAATTACGTTAATATTAGTCATAGAATACGACCCTGGATTTTCTGCACACCATTAGGAAACACCCTGTGTATCAAGTTTTTTTAAAATTAGCTGAAGAATACCTACCATCCGGAAACATTTTAACTTAGAGTGAGATTATACAGGGTGTCCCCGTTTTTTCGTTCATAACTTTGGCAAAAGATAGAGCATGCAAAAATAATAGAGTTTTTCCTATAACATTTTTTTCTAAGACACTTCGTTCTCGTTATACGGGGCGTTCAATTTTTAAAAACAAATTTTATTTTCTTTAATATTTACTGAACCTATAAATATTTTTTGTTGAAACTTGGCACACACTAATCGTGATAAAAATCTAATATTTTGACGTAAAAAATACTTTTCGACTAAAGACAGTGCCGTAGTTATGGGGTTTTGTTGGCATTTAAACCCCCTAAACTTCTACGCCAATGGCGAAAAATGATTTTTCGATACAGAAGTTAGTATTTTGATGCTTTGCCTAAAAAAAAGTACCCTTGACAAAATTCGCTAGGAAGCCCCCTTTCTGAGATATTTGGAACATTTAATAACGGTTATCTTATGAAATTATTTAAATCTTGGCTAAAAATTATTATTGTAGAATTATGCAGGCACTGCAAGTTTAAATTTTTAACAACAGTATAACACTATTGACATATGTCATGTTTAATCAGTTTGTTTGCTTGTAGTTTGTGTAATTTGTTGAAATAAATTCTCATTTCAACCCCCTCCCCCCGCAGCGTATACCCTAATGTGAAAAAATAATATTACAAATACAATATTATAATTATTACAAACGGCAAAAACAATAATAATTTACAAATGATTTAATCTAATAAATGCTCAAAATGATATCCTTCTTCTTGAATGCAAAGATGACATCGATTTCTTAATGAACGTCTTGTACGAATTAGCATGCCAATATTTATTTCATTACAAGCCATTCGAATACGATTTATTAAATCTCTATTGTTAACTGGGGTCGCATATACTTTTTTTTAAGAAGCCCTAAAACAAAAAAATCTAGGGGATTGAGATCAGGTGATCGAGCAGACCAAGCAACTGGACCACCTCGACCAATCCACCTTTCCCCGTAGACAGTATCTAGCAACTCCCGAACTTGCCGTCCATAATGTGCAGGACAACCGTCTAATTGCATCCAAGCATTTCTTCTCTCGGGGAGTGGTATTTCCTCCCACATGTTAAAATGATTTGTTTCCAAAAATTGAAGAAATGTAGCGGCATTAAGTCCATCCGGTAAAGGTATGGTCCAAAAATATTGTTGTTGAAAATTCCAACCCACACATTGACACTGAATTCTTCTTGGAAATTTCTCGGTCTTATACCATGCGGGTTTTCATGGGCCCATAAATGTAAGTTATGAAAATTTATAACTCCCCGTTGAGTAAAATGGGACTCGTCTCTCCACAGTATTTGCCGGAGAAAGTGTTCGTTGTTATTCAGGGAATTAATAATAAAATTGGAAAACTCTAAACGCCTTTCGTTATCTCCTGGATGTAAAGCTTGTACGGGATGTAGATGAAAAGCTCTTTGACGATCTTTGTGCAAAGTTTTCCAAATTGTAACACGAGGTATATTAAGAATGTGAGTAGCTGTTCGAACACTCATAGATCTTGTTTCTTCAAATAACCGAAGAACACGTCTAGTTCTACCTCTAACTAAATAAACATTATTATTTCTATTTTGTTTTCTCCTACGTGCAGGACCATCTTCTGAAAGATGCTGATGAACTCTTCTGAATACTGCTGGGGATAGATGTCTTGTATTTGGAAACCGTCTTTGGTATTCAGCTGCAGCAGCTACGGAATTTCCGTTACAAAATCCATAAACAAAATGTATATTTATGTATTCTTGATTAGTAAATCTAAACGACATTATTAACTTATTTAAACTATAACTGTAACTAATTTCAACCAATTACTCAAACTAGGTACATCCAACACTAATTTAAACAAACTGATTAAACATGACATATGTCAATACTATTGTTAAAAATTGAAACTTGCTATGCCTACTTAATTGTACACTAACTTTTAGCAGAGACTTATACATCTACAGATATACGTCTCTGCTTTTAGCCAAGATTTAAATAATTTCATAAGCTAACCATTGTTAAATGATCCAAATATCTCAAGAAGAAGACTTCCTAGCGATTTTTGTCAAGAGTACTTTTTTTTAGACAGAGAATCAAAATACTAACATCTGTATCGAAAAATTATTTTTCGTCATTGGCGTAGAAGTTTAGGGGGTTTAATTGCTAACAAAACCCCATAACTACGGCACTGTCTTTAGTCGAAAAATATTTTTTACGTCAAAATATTAGATTTTTATCACGATTAGTGTGTGCCAAGTTTCAACAAAAAATATTTATAGGTTTAGTAAATATTAAAGAAAATAAAATTTGTTTTTAAAAATAGAACGCCCCGTATAACGACAACGAAGCGTCTTAGAAAAAAATTTTATAGGAAAAACCCTATTATTTTTGCATGCTTTATCCTTTGCCAAAGTTATGAACGAAAAAACGGGGACACCCTGTATATATATTGACATTGCAGCAACGTTATATAACGTTTATATATAAGTTATATAAACAACGTTGGGAAATTCGCCACGTCAAATGTCCATGCAATTTTGGATTTGCAGCTATGGATGATATCTTTATTGCTACAAATATGATGTGGCTATGTAGGGTGGACAAGGGCTAGAACATAAGTTTCATCTGTTCATAAAAAGTCGTATGATTGTAAGTGGCTTTTCTCGACAGCGGGATAATCTTTGAAAAAAATGACATAGGGATTTATAGGGCTAACAATGTTCGAAAAGAGGGCGAACTCGGGATGACCGCTTGCTCGGACAGTGTAGATTGCCAGGCTAAGAAGAGCCCGTGACCTGAATATTAAACCTACTCCAACAAACTCCTGTAATACTACATAAATCCTACGAAAACAAAACACGTCAGATTGCTGTAAATTTTAATGCTATTGGTCTAAACCTACAAAGATAAATTACTTTCATGGTATGTATATTAAGTCGGTTTACCTATAATATATAAATTAACAGTAAGTTATTCATAAATTGTTATTAACTTTAACACCCTGTATCTCAAAAACGAAGCCGTTTAGTTATACTTTTCCTGTCTGAAAGTAACAAACAAATAAAGTAGGTCTACATACTTAATTAACACCCTGTATGGTAGGATAAATTAAATACGAAGTGTAGGAGATAAATTTAAAGTGTTTAAAAGTATTTTCCATATTCAAATATTGAAAGTTATTATTAGGACTAGATTCGGAGTATTCGTAATATATTTGCATGCATAATGAAAATGCAAAAATAGTATTCGCCCCTTTTCACTTAATTATACTAGCAAAGAAAGAAATCGTTAAAATGAAACATTTCCAGGATACCCAGAAATCCTTCTCCAAAGGCGCTCAATTGTTTCTTTGATCGTTAACAAGAATAAAAAGGTATAATAAAATTCAGATCTTTTCGTGGTAGGTAATCCTCTATTTAGCATATGGCAGGGTAACTGATCTGAACAAAACTCAAATATTTGTCGGCATTTTAAACAAGGGTAGAAGGAAAGTCGAAGGAAAAAGTAGAGCGCAAGAGAAACTTCACCTTAGGTGAGGCATAGGCGTCCAGAGAATTACCTAATTTATCTACAAAAATATATTGTATAATTTACTGTATCTTTGACACTAAAGTGATTGTCAACTATAAATTGATATTAATACTTGATAAGTTTTCACTTTTGAGAACCTCGCATATTCAATTACCAGTGGCGTTTCATGAATGTAAGACGCTATGGTACGAAACTACAAAATTCCAGAGAGTTTTAAACTTTCCATCGCCGACGAAATTCCCTGAATTTTTCAGGATAGCCAGACTGCTGTATACTCTGAAAATTCTGTTTGCTAGAGCAGGAGGAAGATATTCACGGATTGATTATACATCTAAAATCACTTCTTCACAGATGGATTTTTCTAGCCAAAGCCTGAGGAAAAAAGCAACTTGTTAACACCAAATAAAGGCAAATTGCAAAACGCGACTCCATAGAAAAAATTATAAGTTTCCGAGTGAATTTCCTCGTTGGCTTTGACTTGAACCTATTTAAAAGACACGAAAATTATCATAACACACATTACGCTGAGAAAATTTATTTGGTAAAATTGAAAGGTTACTGAAAACAGACAAACACTGCAATATAATTTTTAATGGTATATTTTAAATGTTATTTATTGGCTTATTTAACTGTTTATATCTTTCTTCATATAGGAATTAAGCCAAAAGATGAACTAAGAAATAAATTATTAATGAAATTATCAAATATTATGGTTCAATACAGTTTTAATTTTCCTTGTTACCTATAACCTAGGTACGTAAACCTTTTTATTTTAAAAATATGTCGAAAACAACAACTACCTACAACTAACAACTAATAATTTATCTCTCAGTTAACTTTTTGACTTAATTCCTATTAAAGAAAGATATAAACTGCATAACTATAGTTCTTCAAAAAAATGTCCCAATTTTACCCACTCGAAAAATTCGTTCCGCCCCTGGCACGCTCAGTCAAACCCTTAAGTTATTCCGACTTTTATGAATAAATTGGAGTTAAGGATATATTTTTCCTTTACCCTGATAGAAGTTCGCTAATTCAGGGTTGCCGGACTATTGTAATTCTTCAGCCATTGTTAATGTAATTACAAATCAATCCACTTCTACAGCCGGATGCCAATTAGATTAGCAGTGGTCAGCGATCAAATCGAGCTAATAGAGTGAAATAAGCACTGCTTTCCCAACCGATTCTGATTCGAAGGCAGAGGACGTTATGCTACAATTCACATACAAACAAAAATGTTTAAACCTCTGTTACAAAAGATTATTGTTCATTCTTATTAAGTTATTAAATATGACAGTGGCGCACCCAAGGAGGGGGGCAGGGGCCATGCCCAACACTACGGCCGATGCATTTTCGACGGGCGAGACGGGGACGGGTGATTCTCTGCTCACTGTCTGATTTGCTGTTTATTATATGAATCTCCAATTATCTGAAGCATTCCCTCCCCCCCCCCCCTTTGATTCTAATTCTGGGTGCGCCACTGAAATATGTGTCACTTGCGAAACATAAAAAGTTCTAGGCAGGTTCAGTAATGTAATAAGTGAGCTTAGAAATGATACACCCTGTATTTTATCAAGACGGTACGACATATACCAAGTTTCAAGTTCACAAGATCAAATTATATCAAAATTTTCACTCTCCAACAACATTTCTAACTTCAAAAAACTATAAAAATACCTTGATATGGCGGATTTTATCAACTTAATGTGAGGAAATTTTATAAAATCTGAAGCATTTTCCCCCCTTGATTCTGATTCTGGGTGCGCCACTGAAATATGTGCCACTTGCGAAACATAAAAAGTTCTAGGCAGGTTCAGTAATGTAATAAGTGAGGTTAGAAATGATACATCCTATATTTTATCAAGACGGTACTACATTATACCAAGCTTCAAGTTCACATCTCATTTATTTTAAGAGATACAAGTGAGAATAAGTTAGTTATGCAACTCCCTGTATCCTATACAAGTTCCCCATCCGTAACGTGCCCGAGAAAATCTATTTAAGTGTATCTTTTTTTATTTTTCGACAATGGCTTTGAAAGTAGAACCGCCACCTCAATTCCAGAGTTATAAAAATGGGGATATATGTTATTTCCAAGTCGTCGCCCAATGCCCATATACCCTTGTCACTCACTAAGACCTGCTACTTTTATTATATTCTCAATGTATTCAAAGCCGAGGAAAATTTGAATGTCAACGCGGATCAGTCGGTCAGACACCGCTTCTTGCCCTGTCAATCATTCTGTTGTGTCTGCAAGGCAGACTCGCTGTTAAGAGTGTTTTTAATGAAATATTTCTTGTCTCCCAATATTGTGAGGGCTGTACCATTTTTATTGTGTTTCATGGATATACTCGTATATACAGGGTCATTCACGTAACTCGTTCTTTGTAAGATTCTTCCACATTCTTTATGAATTTAAAATAAATTTAATATGTCATAATTTGTGTATGCATTTAAATTTAATTCATTAAGATTTTCCATATTTCTTGATTAATTTCAATTATTTGTTGACACAATACAAACTATGCGTGTCAAATGGCAGGAATTATCATCGCTTGTAAATTTTCTGACTACTAGCTGAATCAAAAATAGTATGAAATCAGATTGTCTAATAATGAAACCACGAATATCTCGCATACTCCTAAGAATATGTATAGGGAAATCTAATGCAGGTTGTTGCAGAATTTACTCCTGTATTCAGCGATGCACTGAGGGTGTCCCTTTTGAGAAAATTACTTTTACGCATTTAAAAAATGTTGTTTCATTGTCAACTAAATTTTGAATACCCTGTATAAAAATAGAATAATTTTTAAACTTCTATGAATAGTCTATAGCTTGTACATGCTCCAGTAAAAAAAATCACTGGTATTGCTTTAAAAATCTCGGAAATACACAATAGTGAATATTTCTGTATTAATTTAAAATTTTGCAAAAAAAATTAAAATAACTCAAAAACTGTCAATTTTAACGGTCATTCCATTTAAAATACGGTAATTCTGGCTCACTTCCGGCATAACCGGAAGTAGTACGGTCAATATTGCAGAATGACAGAACTCGTGGACTTTGCCTTAACCTCAAATTTTCAAAATTTCAAATAAAGTAGAACCTAATGAACGAGCTACGTGAATAACCCTGTATAAAGGATGTAACTGAAATAACCATATCTCAAGTATTTTAACAGTTATGTTATATTTCCACTTGAAACTGACAGCCTATGTAATATTATTGAAAGGAATTAGCTATTTGCAACTATATCTTAAAAACTACAACCAGATAACGTGCCGTTTGAAACGCTTAAACCGCCAAAGACAATAAACGGTTGCGGTTATTCTGAAGTCGTCCCTTTGCCTCCGGCTCCACCATCCGCTTAAGGACGAATATAGGGTTATCCTGAAGCGCTGTTAATGCTCGAGTGCAAGGCAAAGGTGAATTTGCCACGGAGCGCCGTGGAAATTGCTATGATAACCGGATTTAGCTTTTCATTTTTCTGCCACGTTGGTTTGATGATCGGCACCGGGATCGCAAGCCGTCTGGAGTTTATACGTTTCTCATTTCCCCTCTCTCGCATGACTCCCCCCTAACGAAATATGTACCTTATATTTATATGGGTTTTAGTTCGGGTGGCGGGATCAAAATTGTTACGCTTGGGTGGTGCAACACCCCAAAGTATTCAGCGTGTGGATTGTCGATTGAAATCGTCGCGTTAAGACTTGATTCAGGAATTATTGATAATTAAAGATTGACATCTACATACATACAGATAGACGGAGAGATGTCATGTCACCCTTGTCGCGCATCGACCGCAAACCAATAAATCCAATTAAGTGCGTTTTACGCCTCATAACGGGCTGCTTCACACCGACAAATATAAAAATCTCTCGTCCTCCGAACTATGCATATCAAATTGTATTAAAATTTTCACAGCAAAATGTCGAGCTCTATTAACAAGTATTTTGAGCCACTGAATACCGATTTGGCCTTAAAATCGCTCCAACAACGTTTCTAAATTCAAAAAACTATAAAAATACCTTGATATGGCTGATTCTATCAACCTAATATGAGGAAATTTTACAAAACTTATTTTTCATGAAATATACTTTTCATCATATAACCCAGTCAAGTTTAGTCAAATATTTATAAGACACCATATATAAGTAAGTAGATAATGTTTCCTGGTACGGTATTTTTACGCATTTATCTATAATCTTGCTTAAATAAAGGAAACCATGCCTTCGAAATCTCAATAATTTATCAGCCTTATAAAAAATAAAGGTCGGCTCAATCCCACAAATAACGTGTCACGTAAAAACCTAATAAACGAGGTTACAATTAAGGACCCGTTAAGAAGAAGTCGGCAAAAAGTCGTTGTGGGTCAGCGAATGCAAATCCCGAATCGATCTGTCGTGGTGTCGGCTTGAAATAGGTAAATGGGAGGTAGAGTGGAGTTTGCGAGATGTCAATCCTGCTAATGATACCGCAGGACCACAGCAAATTACCCGACGCGCGCCCTGCGGAACACTGCCAGGGCCTGTCTGCCACGCTACGGAGCCATATGGTGCATGGGAGTTAGTTTTCCCGTTTGTAATATTCCTAATGACGTGCACACGCGCTCCGAACGCGGCATGAAAACGCAACTTTTACCGAGCAGGAGTTAAGAACCCGCTTTATAGCACTGGGTAACATTCTACGACGATGAACACCAATATACAGAGTGTTTCCGATGGAATACGTGAACAGTTAACCTTATAATTCGGTGCAAAAATAGAAACTTATATTCTAAGACAGGTTTTGTAAATATAAAGTTAGATAAGAAATTATTTTTAATTAAGTTTAATATTAAATTAAATTAGAAGCAAAACAAATGTAAGTAACTAACTTGAAGGAGTGGAACTTGAAGAACCACACCATATAACAGCCCCAAATCTTGCCACCAAGGTAAATCGGGTTATTATTTCATTTCTGGCATTAGAATAAACCTAAAGTGAATGGTTGGGTCTGGACAGGTTATACAATTATAAAAACTAGTACCTTGAAAACAATAAGCTCCATATAAAATAGGATAACATAAATTTTTGCCATAGTCTTAAGTCAATATGACACCCAGACCTGTCACTAAGGTAAATTGGGTCCCTAGATTCCATTTCTAGCATTAGAATTGACCTAATGTCAACGAGTGGGTCAGGAGTGGTCAGAAAGTCAAAAAAACTAAAACTTCACTTGATATAAATGAATTATTCAGGCATGTCACATCAGTAAATGATATCAAAAAAAAGATATTACCAAAGTATTATAGAGAGATCGGAGAACAGTTACAAGATTGTGTGGAATGTGTTTGAACCCTTTGTGGTAACAACAATAATCGCAGAAATGCGAATGTAATACTGGAACACGAAGGAGCTCTACTCAGCTGATCAAACTAATGTAACCGTTGGGAGTTCCTCAAGGATCTGTATTGCGCTCTGTATTATTTCTTTTATATGTTAATGACTTGGAATGTTGTCTGGCTTATGATGTTTCCATTACCTTACATGGTAATGATACTTCTTTGGATATCTCTCATTCTGACAATATAATTCTCGAGACTATTTGTAATGATACTCTAAAAAAAATTCTGAGCGAGGATCCCTGGGGATCATTAGATAAAGGGTCCATTCCATTCCTGGGAATCCATTATTTTAATCCATTCGTTCAGTTTTTTAATGTATATTGTAGAAAATTCCTTTTCGTTCTTCTGGGTTAACATTGTATTAAATGAGACTCGAAATGACCTATAGGTAGTTCAGTGGTTTTCTGAGTGGTTGGTATATGGTGTAGCATATCTGATTTGTAGGTACATAAATATAACGAGAAAAAGAGTAATCTCGCTGATGGTTCAAGGTAATAAATTAGCTGTTAATACGTTCCTTGTGAGACACATAGTAAAGATGTGATTGAGGCTGGACAAATCATCTATTGTCAGTGCAGAAATCAAAAAGCGCGTTGAGCCATAAAACATGGCGAGTTCGAGCAAGATATAAACGGTGTCAGATAGAACATAATGTTTTACAATGTATAATATATCCTAAAAAGGCATAAGCCAAACATTTATGTATTCGTATTCGGAATCATAAAATAACAATGTTTTAAATGGCCCTTCGAACAAGTATTAATAAAAAGCTGGAATGTTGGGAGATTTTTATTTATATCGCCGGACGGACATTGTGTTTGCTATTTCTCGACATAACAACAAGACGACTCAAGACAGAAGTGCAATGGGGCCATGAAAAGTTGAGGGAACGGCCAGTTTCACGGATCCGCCGGCATCAGTTAGACTAACTCTGTATGAGGGTCGCTTAATCGACAAACTTAATTCATTTCAGAACTACTGAAGGCGCAGCCGGCTGTAGCCATTGCTCCATAACCTCGACACCGTCATCAGTACAATCACATCTACTTACAAACTAGAACTATCGACACCGCTATTTCAGAACCCGATCTTATTTAATTATCAATAAAATTCTACACGTAATTTACTGCTTTCTACATCAAACTACACTTTTAATTTGAAAGTTCAACTGTTCAAAACATGCGCTAGATAAAATACAGGGTGTTATTTAAGTACGTGGCCAAACTTCAAGGGGTAATTCTTGGAGTGATTCTAAGACGAAAAGTTTATATATGTTACATAGGTCCGGTAATGCTTCGTTTTCAAGATACAGGGTGTGAGACTTTTTTAAAAATCGTTTTTTCGTAAAATCTTTATAATCCTTTAGCCGATTTTGTTGAAAATTGGCAGTGTTATTTATGGTAAAGGATAATTTTGCCCTAGATTAAAATTATTAAGTCCAGTGGCGTTCCGGGGGCACCCTGATTAATATTTTTGACAAGTAAAATGTGCACCACTGACTTTTTTTCGCATTCCACAATTAAAAATACAACTTTTTTGTCTCTTGAATTTTTTTCGTATTTTGCTTCGTTAAAAACCACTTTATTGCATGTCCCTGGGACAATATATTAAAAAATTAAAACTACAAATATCAGAAACAAACGGGGGTGTACTTGTTATTTTTTTCCATATCAAGTCTATTCTAGTCTTGGAAATTGTTATAAAAATTATTTTGCGTCTTCTTGTTAAAAAACAAAGCTGTTTAAAGCCTATGTTGTTTGACACCCTGTATCTTGAAAACGAAGCATTATCGGACTTATGTTTATATAAACTTTTCGCCTTAGCATCACTCAAAAAATTACCCCTTGAAGTTTGGCCACGTACTTAAAAAACACCCTGTATAGCCTCAAGCGTACCAATAGTATCTACAAGGTGCATCGCAAAAATGTGTCTCTTTTTAATGTTTGCAAGAAATAAATTCAAAGCGTTTCAACGTTAATTTTCTAAAAATAACCTTTTATTTAATTTAACCGAAATTAACCCAAACTTAAAATTTTATTTTCTATAAATAACCACAGCATCTGCAAGATGCTGCCGTCACCTCACCGTAAACTCCTCCAAACATGGGCGGACCGTGAACTTTGGGGGTCCCGGGTTAATACTACTACTTATAGGGGCCTACCCAGTTAACCAAATTAACTGTCATTTTGTCAAAAAAACTGTTTGTTTTATAGGATAGTCCAACGATCGGATTTTGATAATGCAACGACCGTAAACCGTAGCAAGGTTGATACCGATCATAGGTGCGTTCATTTACACACGAAGTACCAAAACCCTTATACGTACCTGAACTCAACTCAGGTGGTGGATGAGACCGGTAAGAGACAGGCAGGATTTTCAATGAGTAAACAGAGACACGTTTCTACACTGTTCCCGGAATGTTAGGCGGTGTTGCCACTTTCTTAAGAAAAGTCGTTCAGTTCGAAAAATGAGGAAATCATCAGAAAAACGGTAAACAACCCGACCTTCGCGACTTGTATGCATACGATTATATCACAATGTAGTACAACTATAGTAATAGTACATATACAATATTAATTTTGGATATGAGTGGTAAATCCGGAGCTGCTTCCAAAGCAAAACGATATGGTACCGGTCATGTTTGCGCAAGTAAAAATAGCAAAATAAATCGGCAAGATGCTTCAGCGCAATTGCCTTATGATGCCTATTTCCCATGCACATAACCCCTTATGACACAGGAGAGGAAATGAAGCCACTACTTGTAACGGTGGTCCAGAATGCAGAATTAATTGCCCGAAATGAACCCTTCCGTTAATTTTGAGGAGCTATAAATCTTAAACCTTCATTTGCGGTGGTCGATATAAGCTTTCGAAGGCACAGTCACAGCTTAATCATACGTTGAGTCAGCTGTTGCCGTTTGCGGTTACAAACACCCCAAGACATCGAGTGTTTAGTTCCTACGCTCGGTATGTACCATTACCGCAAGCCAAACCATTTAGCGAGACGCACAAACTCGGTCTCGACTTCAGAGTTCCGATAATGAAATTTGTTCGACTTGGCAAACTAAAAAAATGACGGTGATATCAAGAAATAAGGTTGTTAAGAATGTCGTTAATGTCATTCTTCTATTATTATAACATATAACACAAGAATAAGTACTTGTTTTATTTCATCTAAAAAAATGTGACTCATTAAAATATTTTTCAAAACAAAACCGTAAAAATAGAAATTAATTAGGTACGTCTATGGAAAAGCAATAAAATATCCTGGAAAATACCTCTCCCTTTTGGAACCGAAGTCAAGAAGTCATATTCTACTAAAATTTGTAAGGGGTCTAAGGGGTCCAAATCGACAATTTTAACAAAGAAAAAATAATAACTAGCAAACTGAAAGCATATCTTCTTGTTTGCAATGGATTTTGATATAAAATGATCTTTTCAAGCGTAAGTATCTACCTATACAAATAATTGAAAATGTATTGTTTTTTTTTTGTTTGTGTTGTTTAAAATTGGCCTATTTCCGCGCCTAAGGCCAATCACCGTCGCCAGAAGACGAGCAACCTCCAACCTGTAAATTTTCGATGCTGATAAGCATTCTCTTTCACAGTGAAATATAAAACAAACCTGCTCTGGCCAAATACCCTAAGGTGGAGGCCATAAAATTAACAAGAAGAAGATGAACCTGTAAATTTTGCCGAACCCCCACTTTTTGTAGTGTGGTAGAGATCTTTTACTTGCCTATCATCTCATAGACTAGACAAAGGACTTACGGCTCACATCCTATCCCTCACATCTTCCACGCAAACCTCGCCTAAGTTTGTATAGCTGTTTGTAAGTGGGCAGACATCACGGATCTTCCCTACTTAGCCACCCAGCCAAGTACTAACCGCGGATCAGTTTGCATCGATATTTGCTTAAAAAGTTATTTTTCGTTTCCTAGCAACTGTTTCCTACAATAACTCCTGCAGTTGATTCGGGTATTTCAAACTGACCTAAACCTTTACAAATCTAATTTTTGCGCCCCTGCCACAGTCGGTCTGGCGGGCAAGCAAGGGTGGTTTGCGTTTCACCCCCGTATCTATCAGTCGCGACAGCATGATGATTTATTTCCCGTGTCACACCGTCGCCACTGACTCGACATGCGTCATTACCAAATAACCTGTGCCACTCTCAATTGAAATATTATTTTTACTCGTGTTTGGAATTGTTTTAATTATTGTTCCGTGATTTATTTACTATATTTAATTAATCCCTCATTGATGCCTATTAGGGAGCTCAACAGCAACAAGTCAGTCATTTATCATACAGAACCGATTGGGGGCGAAGGAAAGGGTTACACTCGCAAGATGTTTGTTTACAAGCTAAGGTATTCTCGAGGGTATTCTTCATTTAACGTCAAGTTATCACCGCCAATGCCGCGTTGTATTTTGTCACTTATAAAAAAGCTTCGACGAGGAAATTGTTATTAGTCTTGGCTTTGTTATAATACCAGACACATACCTGAATATGCCGATAATTTTTCTTGTAAGATTCGAATATTTTCTAAAAATGACGTGCAATGACCGGTTCATTCGAGGGGTGAATCACTGGGGTATTTTAGTGAATAACCAGGGGGAATTTAGAAAAAAATTGAGGAATTTCGGGGAATTTCGAGGTATTTCGGGGAATTTCAGGGTATTTCGGGCAATTTTTTGGGTATTTTGGGGAATTTCAATCGTACATGCTTAATTTTTCTTAAAATTTCTACAATCTTTCTTGTGGGTTCAGAACCTTTTGAGCTAAAATGGGTTGATTTATTGAATATAAATAAAAAATATAACGATATACGAAACCTCGCAACAATTTATAAATTTGTTATACTATTATTATGGTGTTGTCTTTTAAAAGAATATATCTTACGTTTATTTTATTCTTACTCAAACTGTACCTATCTATCTTAACTGAAATTAAAAAAAAGACTTTTTAAATACTTTTGTTTATTTTTGAAACTTATGTAATGCTGTAATACCTTTTAAAGGAATATCTTACGTTTACTTTATTGTTAAGCTGAACTCTCAACTCTATTTGTCCTAAAAGAAAAAACTGACTAATATAAGAAAATAGTTAAATGTTTTTGTTATTTTATTTTAAATTTGTAATTTATCCATTAAACTTACTTTATTCATAAGAATATCTTTTACCAAAAATGTTTTCTTCATTCTTGTATTTTGTTATATCTGAGGCCCGACCTGAGGATACCTAATCCTCGACATTTTTTAGTAATATTTTACGTTATATTTTTGTTAGATTTCATTATACTTCTTAAATTACGAAAACATTTTTTCTTGACAGGATTATAGGGTATGTCTTAAAAATGTTTTGTGATGGGACAGTTTATTGGGAATTTCAAAACGCTATGAGGAATTGCGGGATATTTTGGATAATTTCGGGGAATTGCGGACGATTTTGGGGAATTTCGGCGAATTGCTGACAATTTATATAGTGTTGACGTTGACATGAATTTTTTGTAAGTATAAATGTAAAATAAAAAATTACTGCGCGCTATATTTAATAACTATTTTTTTTACCAATTGAGACAGAATTAGATAATTAGATTATGCCAATTTTTTTAATCTAAATATTTGGATACCTTCCTTCTATGAATGCAAGTAAATTAAAACTGAAACGCTCAATTTGGAAGGTGTAGATTATAATTAATTTTTTAATTGAAAGAAGACACTACCCTGAGCTGTTACGTTTCAATAACCTGAAATGAATTTACTAATTAATTTTAGGGAGTGCCACTCTACAATCAATTTTATTTTTTAATGACATTTTTTAAAGAATTGTTAATTTGAGCAAGGATTTGCCATATACTGAATATTGAATAATTTTTCATATGTAGGTACTAGATAATGGAAAACATTTTCATTTTTTTTCATAGAAACACGTATTAAAAAGAATAATAACAAAATAGAAAACAAAAAAATACATTTCCTGTTGTCCTTTTTTGTCAGGGTGAAAATTTTATTTTTGGTTCAGGCAAAACAATTTTCCAGAAAACTAACCACGGCATCCTTTTTTAATACATGCAAAAAGTGTGGAAAATACCCACTAAAAATTAAGAATAATATGCTTATACAGGGTGTCCCGAAATTAGCGTTCAATATTTTACCAGTGTGTTCTATATGGTTAAAAAGGCGACATTTTCTTCATGGGTCGAAAATGCTTCCTTAAAATTTCAAAAGCGATTTTATGTCAAGACGGAGCATTTTATCGATTTTCAACAAGATTACCTTCTTTACATAGAAAACTCTAGAATTTTATATTTTAATGACAAAACCAGGGAAAAGTTACTATACATCTCATCTTATCGCAGTAAATAATTAAATCGATATTCCTCGAAAACGATGCGTCCTACGGATACGGACAAAGTTTACCTTTTTATAGTAAATAATATTGAAATTTCATATTTTTTAATCAAAAGCTGAAAAGGCCAAAGCACAGAAAAGTTGCGGTAATACCAAAGAATATAAATTAGTTTATTGTCTTTGGTAATACCCGCACTCCCCCCGTTTGGAACGTAAGTAGGTATGTGATACAAATTTTGAAATTTTATTTACAGCAAATGCAGCATATAAGACTTAAGACAGGATATCAAATTTGATAAATCTATCTTAACTGGTTTCGGAGATATTTAGAAAAAAATCAGCACTAGGATGCCCCCTGTAGGGCTGTAGCACCCTTGGGAAGCATTTTTCGTTTGTTTATATGAAGATGTTTATATGTAGAATATAAACCATGAATGTTTATATGAAGAAAAAGTCCTCTTTTTACCTATAGAACACGCACTGGTAAAATATTGCACACTAATTTCGGGACACCCTGTATAACAAATCTTAATTCCGTTAATCTGCTGAATGAAATTTGCCTCTTGCTCACCCAACGCCCATGAAGTCGTAAACCTTTTTAACGACATTAGTGGGAAATTTGATTTTGCATTCTTGCATATCTGACTGTCCGCGGCCGCCTGTTATAATTGTGTTGTTGCGGATGACAGTGTCCCGTCCCGACAAAACGAGAAAGGAATGCGAAGACTAACGAATTTCCCGGCTTCTCATATTGTTTTATATCGGTAATTTATTGTATTGCTTTGTTGTAAATGTCACGAGATTAAATTTCAGTGAAAAGGGGCTTTAAAACGAGGCGAGCAGTAAAATGGTGTAATTCAGTGTATATTTGTTGGCGAATCTTGTCGTAATTGATTTGATGAGAGCGCTTATGCTGGCTAATTCGCTATTAAAATGACTCGCAGTCATGCCAGAATGGGAACGTTCCTGACGCAACTGGGATGCATATTAAAACCAGATAGAGGAGCACGTGTGGGGCCAATTAAAGTTGTAGAATAGGTGTGTGTGGTCAGATTGACCTAAACTGCAACTACACATCGCACACAGAATTATTAATTCACTCTGATTTAAATGACCGCAAATTTAATGACCAAAATACATTTAAATATATTTGTAATAATTTAAACGTTATAAAATACATGTAGTAAGGTATGTGTGAACAGATTGAGAAATTCAACTACACTATGAATTCACTAAAATGACCGCAAATTTAATGACTAAAGTACATATACAAACATAATATAACCAAATATATATTATCTAATATTATAATGTAACAAAAATTATTAGAAACATATATGTAATAATTGGAAATTTATAAAATACATGTAAGTACGTGAATAAATTCAAAAAATCAACTACATTATAAATTCACTTTGATTTAAATGACCGCAATTTTAATGACTAAAATATAAATGACACAAAAATATATCTCATATTATGTTAAATTATAAATTATTTGAATATAATTTAATGAAGTAAGGCTTTATCTTCAATATCAAATGTCTGTGATTTAAATGACTGAAAAGTGTAATGACCAAAGTAAAAGTGAAAACATATTTATAACATTTTAAAAGTTACAAAATCTTTGTAAGTATACCTATAAACAGATTAAATTTTAACTATATTAATAAATTCACTTTGATTTAAATGACCACAAATTTTATCATTAGCTAAAATACAAATTAAACAAAAATATGTATTATACAGTTATGTTAAATTAAATAATATTTGAATGTAATTTGATTAGATTGGACTTTATCTTTAATATGAAATGTCTCTGATTTAAATGACCGCAATGACCGGAAACGTAATAACCAAACTAAAAGTGAAAACATATTCATACCTACCATTTTAGAAGTTATAAAATCTTTGTAGGTATATGAAGAGAATAAGCTTTAACTATATTAATTAATTCACTTTGATTAAAATGACAACAAATTTAATGGCCAAAATATATTTAAACATATTTGTAATAACTTAAAAGTTATAAAATACATGTAGGTAGGTACGTGAACAGATTAAAAGATCAACTATATTATTAATTAATTTATTAAAATGACCGCAAATTTAATGACTAAAATATACTAGATATATAAACAGATTTGTAACAATTTGAAATTTATAAAATACATTATATGTAAATAGATTAAAAGATTCAGCTACATTATAAATTCACTTAGATTTAAATGACCGCAATTTAATGACTAAAATATAAATGAAACAAAAATATTGGTCATAGTGATGTCAAATTATAGAATATTTGAATGTATGTAATTTGATTAGGTAACGCTTTATCGTCAATATGAAATGTCTTTGATTTAAATGATAGGAAATGTAATGACCAAAATAAAAGTGGAAACATATTTATAACATTTTAAAGGTTATAAAATTCTTGCATATGACTAGATTAAGCTTTAACGGCATTATTATTTCACTGATTAAAATGACCGCAAATTTAATGACCACATTTAGGTAAATAAATATTTTTTTGTGATAGTTTTAGTTTTACAATATTTGTAGGTATGTGAGCAGATTGAGCTTGACTTAGCTACACTAATTCAATTTGATTTAAATGACCTCGAATATAATGACAATGATCAAAAATGTATCCAGAAACAACAAATCTTTTTGAAAAAATTAAAAGAGCAGCATATACTCCTTGATTAAAAACTGATATACCTAATTTGTGGTTTATACCACAGCAACTAATTTAAATGACCATTGACCATGACCAGGACCAAAACGTATTTAACAAACATGTTCAATTTAATTTTAATTTATATGACTAGAATACAGTACCTACCTACACATATATCTAGGTACATCTTTTCCTTGTTAAATATGAGAAAAAGACTGTAAATGAATAATTTAAACCCCCTGTATGTATACAGAGCAGAAGTGAATATTACCGTGTAAATTGTATTGTAGAACAAATTAGCGATCACATGACCATCGGAGGGACAGCATATTATCTGAAAAACGGCAGGCTGTCACCCACATTGTGTAGAATTTACTCATAATATGTCCTGGCGATATTAAAATTTGTCGTGATTGATGGAACTTAGATAACAATCGCTTAGAAAAGTGGGGAACGGGCGCCCACCAGAGTTTTATTGTCAAACAGGCATTGTGGCTTGTCGACGACATTTTTTACTATGCACCTAAATTTATTATCTTATTTTGTTCCCCATACTTAAAGTTTTTACCACACTTTTCTCGGGACAATTTCCAGCAACAGCTTATTATATAGCGATGGAGGAACTTTTCCAGGCTTTTAAACGGTACTGTATGTTTCATTCTCTTGACAACTCATCAGCTGTAAGCTAGGCGATATGAAACGCTCTATACAGGGTTATTCAGAACTTATCTCTAAAACTTTGAGGATATGTGCATCCTTAAATAAGAAATCGATATCACCAAAAAAATTTTAATAAAAGTATTAGGATTTCCCGTAAACAATGTTTAAAGCTATACCATTATAAAGGACTACGTAGATGGGCAACTGTACGTCAACATCTGATATACCTACCACATTCCTAAGAATGTGGTAAAAAAAGTAAACACGTTTTTGTCCCTCGAACGACGACCGAGCGAATACAGTTGAAGCGGGATAATATCTCTATTGTCTATTCAGTCATCAGTCTATCTGTGTCTTCTCTCAATGCCGGTGTTTTATTTATATCGTAGGAGTATTAAACTGTAAAATTTTCAAAATGGCTCATGTGTACAGTAATGCTGAGTTAACGGACTGTTACCAGTGGATTATCAATTACAAGTTAAGTTTTGTGAGTGGTTATTGCAGCAAAATGCTGAAAATCCCCAATTTACTTAATAATTTGCGTTTACAAGATCAGCAACCAGGAGGAACGTTCGCTTTAGTACTGCAAAATTGAATAGTTTTAGGGACAAAATTTCGAACAGCTTTTGTAACAAGGTACGTGCAAATTTTTTATAAATTTCATGTTTCTAATACCTAGTAATCAAGTAGCGCAATTCTTCAAAATTAGTGTAACAAAATTTTATTTATGTTAAAGACACGTCTTTAACACATCTTTGGTCACATCTATCTATCTTTAAATTTATTTTAAAGTAAAAACGCTGCAAATCTATTTTGCGCCGGGTGTCTGTATACCTACTCTCAGAACTTCCGAGGTTTTTTTCGTGCTAGCCAGTTTGCATTGTCAGTCCCAAGGTCACTCCATTACAGTGGACCAGTATCCAGCGGCGTGCAAGGAAAATTTTTTAAATAGTTTTCAGAAGCCGCTAAAAATTTTTTTTTTGCACTACCACATTTCTACATGTAGGTATGTTGAACATCCTCAAATTTTATTATGGATAAATTCTGAATAACACTGTATACATAAGTTAAAATATGATAGGTATCAAAATTGTGCCCAAAAACTATTAAAAAAAGCACTGACCAATTCCCACTGATGCAGTGGCGTATCAATCGTAGGAGAAATAGTGGTTTGGAATGCACGCAGGGGTCCCGAATCCTAAATATGAAACCATTCCCATTTCTTCATTAAATAAATGCGTAGTATTGAATAAAAATTACTTGTATATTAGGTAGATATATCTACTTGTTTCATCTGAATATTTGGTGACTTCCTCAGGGTCATTCATTTTCAGACTTCGCCACTGTTAGACATAATAAACACAAGACAGTAAAATAAGCAAGATGTTTTGCTTTTGATAAGTTGTTTCCCACTAAAGGTTCATTACATTTTTCATTTCATGCAAAATACATTTGCTGACGTGCTAATGGTGACTATTGTAACAGCAAACAGAAAGACTTACAAAGGCGAATTTATTTGAATTTAAATGCTCTTGTAAATTACAATTTCAAAAAACCAAACCGCAATCTAAAATGTAGATGTACGACTTGCACCTGACACGAAAATCATTCCCTTTTCTTTGGTTAATGCCACATTTTTCTCGATGCCTCTCCTAGTGGTAATGTATTCGAGATAAAATATTCTGGTCTCATTTTCCCCCAAAGTCAACGTTACCCTATTATTACAATCGGATGACCCTATGCCAGGATAGATTACAGGGGGCATTCTCCACTGTCTTTCACAACTCTTTGTGGCGAGAATAATTTTTCAACACCCACACCTTTGCAGGTGGAATTTTATGGATAGTAATTACCCAGTGCCAACGCCTTAAAAAACTTAACCGCAACTGTTACTGGTAGAGGGAAGTATCAGAGACAGTTTGGCGGTATGTTAAATTGAACCAAACAAAAATACAGTTGTACGTTCACGGCTCAGGTGTGAGTTCGATCCAGTGGGCGTGGTTTGAGCTAGCCCCGCAGTGGGACTGGCTACACGCCTTTCCCCCCACCTCAGCCGCTTAAAAACTAGTCGAGATATTTGCAAAACATCTACGATATATGGCTACTTAAAGGAAGGCTATTAAAGTTGGTATGATGATTGCTTTAACACCACTAACCAGTTTAATGTGCGCGAAACTTTAGTTTGGGTTGATAATGTCGCTTGTAAGAGATGATAGGGCGTTGCCGGTCTGTTTCCGGTTTTGTGGTACTCGTAAAAATCGAAGGAGTTTGATTTGCGGCTAGCCAGAGAGGGAAGGATGAATTCATCCTGGGAAATGAGAGAATATATCTGTAAAAATTGGAGTTTACTGCAAATTTTTTGCAAAAATCGACCGCAATATTTATAATTTTAATTTCCTGAAAGGACAGTGCTACTATTTTTTGCACCAAAAGAGCTGAAAAATACATAAAACTTGAAATTATTTTACTCCACGAACTTTACGAAATTGAGAAAAAAATTGAGTTTCATTTGAATTCGTCCTAAACAATGCGAAAAAGTCAATTAACAACAAAGAAGATTTCTTGCTTTAGAGATAATTGCGTAATAGTTTCAGTAAGTTACTGCTAGATGGTACTGCTGTCAAGTACTAAATTATTTGGATATATTTTGTGTTTAGTGTGTTACTGTAGATAGAGGACAGGACTTAACTATTTTAAGGACAATAAAAAGTACCTACCTCTTGCAAACCTGGCCTAATTATTCTTTGACAATTATAAATTTAATAATGTGACACATTGACTGTTTCATAAGGCTACTAAATTGCGATGTGCAACATAAAAATCCCTAAATTGTTGTCAGCCAGTATGGTTTTGCTACAATTTGTTTGACCGATTGTATTTTCAGTGCGACATCTATGTTTCGGTTGTCTAAGTTCACACCGAATAGGTATGTTTAATTCATCTTTTAACAGCTTCATCAACAAGGGGGTGAAAACGCGCCCTTAAACAAATAATGGCGAATAGACAACTGCTTTATAAAAGTGTAAAAAAAATTTTTATTTCGTACACTGTTTCAATTAGAACTGCCAAGTCAAATTAATTTCTCTGATTATTTTTTTATTATTAGACATTATAGGAAAATACAAATTCTACACAGAGAAAAGTACTTATTTATTTGCATAAACCCACATGGTTAACTCATTGACAACCGAACATTTACTTAAATGTAAAAACTTTTTGCTTGAGATATCTTTATTCTTCGTTTTAATCTGTATAAGTATATGATGTAGGTATAAGAATTTTTTGATACATAAATACTTAATTAAACACCTAGGTACCTTCTTATAGAATCTAGAACATTTATTTCGCCAAAAGAAAGAACAAAATCATTTGAATAAAACAAATATTAGGTATTTAACTTACATAATTTGTTTTCTATGTGTATATCTTCAACCATTTAATGTAACAGAGACAGTAGGTACCTAATATGTAGCATCACACAGTATATAGATATCAGTACTAACCGTCAGTGGCAGACACCCGAAACTTTCTCGTAACACCACGTATATCTAATAAGGCCTATAAAAAGTAAGAATACCTATACATGTAGGAGGTCCCGTATTAATTTTTGTGGTTCTATGAAAGATATAAAAATAATATTTTGAATATATTTACTAATATTTTTGTAAATCTGGGAGTATTCTTTGCAAATCTTCATGATAAAATGTTGTAATATCTTAATAAAACTCATTAAGGGATGCATCAAAAATCATAAAGTGGTTGGTAGTGTGAGACCCAACGTTCTGGTCTAACAAGGAATATTAATTACGAATTCAGTTTAAAGCATTTGAGTTTTCGTTGTACCGAGTTAGGCATATGAAATTGTCGGCCATTGATGTGGAATAACCCCTATATAACATACTGTAATAATCTGGCTAAATCGCATTCCTCCGCGATGATAAATACTGCCCTCTGCAATATCTTCTTCCAAATAAAAGCTCCATTTTACAAATGTTATCGCAGTAATATATTTATAGGGCCCTAACAATTCCTGTCAGTGTGTCGGGCAATGTCTCCCGCTTTTGTATCATTTCATTTCACTCATTTCTGCAGTGTTTTGTGAATTTATGTGCCCGAATATTAGGTTGTGGCGGTGACAGCCGCGGCGTGGAGGTATATTTCCTTCTGCGGTTGCTCGGGCTGCTGAAACAATAAGTTTACGAAATAAATGTCAATGATTTAAACGGGATTATTATTACATTAGGGCTAAACTCCTTTCCTTTTGCCGTCTATTTATAGCGGCGTATTTTCATTTGCTGGGATGTAGAGATTTTGTAAAAAATCCGGGCCAAAATGTTCAAATGTATTCGCAAACAGGGTAATTATACAGGGTGATATAGTTATAGTTTCGTGTATACTTAGTGATAGTTTCGAAGATACAGGTTGTTGATAAAAAAACCTACTTTTTACAAATTTATTTGCAAACTTTTTTCTCGACAGCTGCGACAAAACCGCAGATCCGTTTTTAAACCTACTTTAAGTGTTAAACGTACTTAGTCGCATTTTTATGGACCACAACTAAAATTAGTCGTCCAGTGTCAGCCCATATGTCAAAGTGACATTTCCTTTTACTATTCGTAATAAATTGTAGTGGGTGGATTGTTTTAAAAAACTGCTGTTTTCATCAAGCCCCAGATGTACCGGGATATCAAAAATTATCTTGGTCAAGGGTGGTTGTGGAATGTAAAACGTGTGTCTTACTTTAGGTAAATTTGAAATAATTATGTCACTGTCACACTGACATCATCAATAACCTACAAATTTCATACCTATTTATTTCAGTTGTAAAACAATAATGAACTACAAATTATGAAATAACGGTTTTAGTAACAAGAAAAACTAAATTACAGTAATTGTTGGAAATGTCCCCCGTTTTGTTCGATGCACAAGTTGACGCGCCTCCTCATGCTGTGAAAAGCGTTTTGCAGCATTTCTGGCGTTATGGTTGCACATTGCTGAACAATTCTTTGTTGCAGTTCTTGCAAATTATTTACCGGAATATTTTGCGAAAATCTTGTTTTTTAAGTAAGGAAATATAAAATAGTTCATAATTGTCAAACAAGGTGATCTTGGAGGAAACTCAACTTCTGTATGCAAACTTATCAGCCGGTCATCAAAAAACTCGCGGAGGAAAGCAATATTTTCTCGTGTAGTATGTGCTGTTGCACCGTCATGCTGGAAATAACCGTACCGAAGTTCATCATCGTTTAACTGTTGCACAAATTCAGCCAAAAAGTTGTGTCTGTACCTTTCTGCGTTGACGGTGAAATCGAAAAAAATTGGCCCAATTATTTTTCTGCGAGAAACTGCCATCCAAACACCAATTTTTTGAGCATGTAGTGGCGATTCAGTAAAAACATGAGGGTTATCATTGCTCCACATTCGCATATTTTAAGAATTGATGTATCCCGAAAGGTGGAACCACGCTTCGTCAGAAAAAAAAGTTAAGTCCAGAAGATCGTCATTCATTAAATTATTGACAAACCAATATGGCAGTAAGCAAGGCGTCTGGGGTGGTCTGCGGGCAGAAGAGCTTGATGTGCTTGCATCTTATATGGATGCATGTTCAAGTCTTTCTTTAAAATTTTATGACATGTTCTATAAGAAAGTCCAATTTCCTGAGAAAGACGTTTCAAAGGTTTTGCAGGCTCCTCTTCCATACGTTGACGAAAGTCATTGACAACTTCTTCTGTACGAACTCTTGGTCTACCAGCACCTTTTTTATGAGTCACACAACCAGTTTCGCGAAACACTTCAACACAATTTGTAAGGCACGCATAAAAATTGTCCGGTAATATTGCCACGTTTGGGAAGTGCTCTCGAAAATTGTCCAAACACAAACGTTGACTGTATTGCCAATTTCCATTAACTAGCGCACCCGTTCGAAAATAGGCTTCAATCATGAAAATTTTGTGCTTTGTGGTAAGAGGCATGATTCAAAAACTGGATTAGAAAATTTCAGCACAATGACTTGACAGATTCTGACACAACCAAACATATTCAAAAATTTAATGTAAGACACACGTTTTACATTCCACAACCACCCTTGACCAAGATAATTTTTGATATCCCGGTAGGTATACCTATGCATCGGGGCGAGTAAGGTCCGGGATATGTGAAGGATAATTAAAGTCTGGTTTTTAGGGAAATGACTGTCACCAAAATTATCCCTAATAATTCTCAATGATTGACTGCGGTGTGACTCGTTGCACCGTCTTGCTGAAACTACTGTCTACGCAACAATAGATTTTTTGCTCTACAGAAGCGTCTCAGGTTCTGTACAAAAGGTACCTATCAGAACTTGCTGATGATATCTTTCACTGTTGACGGTGGCAGTTCGGCCCTTGGTATCATCAGTAAAGAAGGGCTGGTAATCCCATTTCCAGAAATTGTACGCCATACACTCACTTTTTCTTCACAAAGAGCTGTTTCAATCAATTTCTCAGGAGGAGTAAACTCACTGAATCTAAAAGACTGCCTATAATGTGATCAGAAAGTGATACATGGGATTCATTATTCAAGAGGTCGTCATCTTCATAAATCTTAGCCAGCACAGTAAACTAAACACTGGGTTTTATTGTTTTGGTTCAGTTTATGACACATATCTGAATTTTGTACCTAAGAGGAAGTGCCAATCTCCTTGATCATTAAACTCACAGATTCTCGTTTTAAACCCAGTTTCATGGCAGTTCTTCGCATGCTTCATTTCAGCAACTGTGTATGCCTTGCAGCATTACCTACTCATCTGTGATTTTCATTTCCTCAATATAATGTAATTAGTATCTATTTTTTTCTAGTAAAATATCCAAGACAGTTTTCCAAGCACTATAGAAGTTAAATACTACTAGGATCTGTTAAGATGAGGGCTTAGAATTTACTGTGAAATTCTCATTACCTTTTACACAATGATTTAATTAAAAATTATTTCATCAGAAGTGGGATCCGAACTCCCACCTCTAAAATTTATCTTGACGCTAAGGGCAGTTATACCAAAATTCATGGCAATACAGTTAGAGACCAAAGTAATTTAAACAGGTTGATGTCTTCAGGCGATTATCAGGACCCTGGCGATATAATTTTCCCCAGTAAAAGATCTTTACACGTTTTTAAAGAGAAGAGTAACAGGGAGCCGTCCCCCTAGTTTAATTTAATCAGTCCTTGAATGAGCTAACTTTTCATTTATTCTTATACTTTGTGACTTTGTCACTTATTACTATGCGCTTGGATCGTCGCGTCTTTTTATACTATTTTCGTCGTTCAACACACTTTACTTCAATTACAAGGGTTTGTTCTAAATAATCTAATTACACCTGCTTTACCTCGGATTTACGTTGCCAAGCTGTGCATTTCTTAGGCTTTTAATTACACGGGGAAATTAGCTTTGAGTTTTATAAATGTGAGGGTGAAGACAGTATTTTGATTATGATACGCTCAGATGCCTCATTTTAAATAAAACGATATTAATCCTTATTAGGCTCAACTGTGTAAGAGCCGTCGAAAATTAACAAGTAATTATATCTGCAAATAAATAAAGGTACATGCTATATCTCAGATATTATATAAAAACCAATAATTTACAATATATTTACGATTATCATTAAAAACATTAATTTCATTAAAATAATCTTATAGAAGGGCGCACAGAAAATTTGTATACACACCACTCACATCCAAAATTAATGTCGTATATACACTATTACTACTATTACTAATACCTAGTTATCATATATTAATATTTTGAATACAAGTCGCGTAGCGCGGGTTTTTTCTCGTTCTTCTGTCAAATGTGAAAATATTTTCTTTACTGACTAAATTTAATAACTCATTTCTCGAACTAAACGACTTTTCTTAAAAAGTGGCAACGTCGCCCATCATGCCGGGAGTAGATAGAACGCGTCTCTCTTCAACTCATTGCTGCCTTTCTCGTATTGGTTTCATCTACTACTTTAGTTGAGTCCAGGTGCGTAACACGGTTTTGGTACTTCGTGCGTATTTTTTATTCGTGTTTTCATGGACATATTGCCCATGGAGTAGTTGTTTTCGGCGTCTCCTTCAAATTAATATAATATTCTATATTGATTCAGTGCAATTTATTGAAATTATCAAAATTTTGTAGATCGACTATGTATAGGTATACAAATTTGAATATTAAACACTCGTTACTATGTTTTCATGTAGGTATCAGAGTTGGTTAAATATCTACAAATATATTAGATACCTATTCTTGATGGCAAATTTAAATTTATTACTTCATATCCAAAATCATCAGTCGTTCATTAATAATAAACGAATTGTTCTCTCGGTGTATATAAAATATTCCTTTCTATGGTGGTTGTAGAAAAAAAAACAGTTTCGTATCCATCTAAAATACCAAGGTTGAGATTTTATTGACATTAATATACGTATTAGGGTTTTATATGAAAAGCTTTACATATACCTATGTTTAATTTTTTATAGGATTTAAAAGAATAATGTTTAATTCATCAAACAATATGGGATTTGAGAACAAATATAATAAAACAAGCAAAAGGATTACTATACAGTATTTATACGAAAACTGTTCTTCAATAGTACTACATACATATAGCTACAGGAAAGGCTCTTTGATGGTACAGAGTTTTGCTTATGTCTCATCTTATATATCTTTCCCTTTTAGTTACCTACGCATCATTGAAAAGGAGCAAAAACTCCGAAACAGACACTTCGATTATTCTACCTACCAGACCTGCATTACCTTGAAAAGACTGTATTTATATTGTTTTAGCATCAGAATTAAGGAGACGCTCTAAAATTTTCATTTTGCTACAGTTGAAAGAAAAGTACAAAGTTTAATTTAAATATTCCACAGTGCCTACTAAGTATTGCGCCGACGACTCTTGTTGTCTTTCGATGTAATGTGCAAACTCGAGCGGGCGTCTTTAAGTGCCATCGGGCGTCCCGACGTCTATATCCACATTCGACCGTCTTGGGAAGCCCCGCCTTGGGCCGCCTCCAACACTAGGCTAACAAATATCTCTATCTAAGCGACAGCATACAGGGTGCCCATTTTCTATGTTGGTGCATTAGCAACATAGTTAATACTTAAATTAACAAAGTTGGGCAAAATTACAGCGGAAATATGTCTTCAATCTGAAAGACCTATTCAG
This sequence comes from Pogonocherus hispidulus, assembly GCA_963924545.1. Classification (NCBI taxonomy): domain Eukaryota; kingdom Metazoa; phylum Arthropoda; class Insecta; order Coleoptera; family Cerambycidae; genus Pogonocherus; species Pogonocherus hispidulus. The sequence goes on from OZ004701.1 coordinate 488,398, forward strand.
ATAATTGGATTTCGGCAGAATTTCCAATCCTAAACATTCCCGTGGACAAGAAATTGAACGGAAATAAACGTGGATTTTGACAGACATACATACATATATAATTTCCTAATAATAATAATAATAATCATGATATTACTTAATAATTTAAAATTTAACTGTACTAGTATTTAATGTCTGTTACTGTAATAAGACAATAATATTTGTAGTACCTAATAATAATATGAAATATAATCATTTATTAATTTTTATGAACCATAATTACCCCGTTTTCTTATGATAGTGTCCGCTGTTGCCATATCTTGACGTGTGACGCAGGGTTATTTTAATATATTTAATACAGTTAAATAATTTACGGTGCACAATCTTGCATGTACCGTAGACTCCTGATACCAATTCCTTGAATAATAACCATGACGTTAGGAATAAATAAAACGTATATATAATAAATCTATGAGATTACACGTCATAATTTAGTCTAGAGTTTATGATTAAATGAATCACCCTCTTTAGTAGTGACATAGTTGCAAATGAATGATTTAAATAGGGTAGCGGAGTCAACTGTCAGATCGGCAGCAGAGTGTATATATTTCTCTTGTCCCTCGGCTCCCTATTTCACATGAGCTGAATGTAATAACTTGTTATCGTTTGTCATTACTATTGTTCGGCTCTTGTTTATTGAAAGTTGTACCAATTATACCGATGCGTCTGCATGGACACCGTGTTTTTCATAATCAGCAAATTTCTATCCAGGGATGGGTCGGCAACCATCCTGGCGATGGCCTAGGATGGGAAGATTGTCAACTTGATGTTAATGTGAGAGCTGAGAGATTAAAATCAGTTGATGTTTAACTTGTCCCCCTAACTAATGAGGTTTTCCAGGTTTCCCTCATTTCAGCACTGAATGGTGGTTAGAACTTACCAACGTAAGTCGTTCCTGAGGCGCAAATGCGGCCCGCGAAATAATAGTATGCCGCCCCCTCCCCCACACAAGTCTCACACTTTCGGACTAATCAAGTTTAATAATATTACCTTTAGTATGAATAAAGAGTTGATACCAAATTTGTTAAAAATATATCAAACGATTTAATGATTTAGAAATAAAGAAATTTGAAATATATTTTTTTATTTTAAAAACTCTGTAGCTCAAAAACGAGGGTCTTAAGACGACCTTACGTTTATACAATAAAATTTATTTAATTTTAGTCAAAGAATACGCCCCTAGATATTCTGTACGGCATTGTGGAAACACCCTGTACATGTGGTATTATAATACAGACTTATGATGTGATAGTGATAGTTCAAACACATGTAGTGATCGCCATTTGTATTTTGAACGATTGTATATCAACCAGAACAGATACGATTTATTGGTAGCACTAAGAATTTTATCAGATTCAATAGAAGGAAACAAAGGAAAAATCCCATGTAAGTCCCCCTATTTAAATTTTGGTGAGTTTGTGTGGAAAGAGAGATAGTTTAAATTTAAAACTACAAAGCAGAGGGTCGGAGAAAAAAGAATGCGGCGATATTTTAGTGTTATCTGGATTGGAAATATCGGACAAAATGTATGCGGCGGCTGAGATATACAGGGTGCCCATTTCTCACTTCTAAGGGGTAACTTCGGTTATATCGCAAGATAGATATTCAACGTCGGAATCAGCTTAGTTAAGTAAACTTGTCAGAATTACAAAATATAGATGACTTTCGGAATATTTTGAACATTTCTGCACTCTTTGGAAAAACAGAAAATCTAAAAAATGTGTATTGACTAGAAGAGTTGGAATACAATTAAGTGCGGCATTTTATAGAAATTTTTATGTAAAATTTAACGAGTATTATGGCCCTATTAGTTTTGTAAATGCAACATTTTTTTAAAATGACAATCATATAGTTTGCTACGGTGGTACTATTCAAATGTTTTATTTTCAACTGATTTTATAGATATGATTCAATACACTTGTATTTTTTACACTTAACTACAGATAAAATAAAACCATTTCATTTGTTTAATTGTTTTTTTTTTACACAGTGGACGTTTTAATCGAAGAAAATGCCCCAACGATATATAGAAGATAATATTTCAAAAATTATTCTATATACGGGTCTTGTGGAAATTCTTTATGCTATCACACATAGAAAAGTATTTATTTTAGCTTTAAATATTTATCCTGAGAAAATCATAATTTCAAACCACTGTGTCTTTAGGAACACAAATATTTTAAACAAAAGAATATTTCATAACGAATTTTCTATAATAATAATCTCGAAAGATCTATGTATTTAAAGTGACCATTAAAAATGTCATGCTAGTGGATAAATATATAAATTATTTACAGTTCATATTTTATCGTGGAAAATCTCAGTCTCCTCTATATATTAAAATTATATTTTAGGGGAATTTAAATATTCAAAACATTCACTTAACTCCAATTGTAGACTTTTTGGAAATGGAAACTTTTAAGTACCGGGAACACCAACTTAAGTGGGCCATGATTTCTCTATGTAGAAGACAAATTTTAATTATTTATTCATGCCCAAAGTTTAATTCACCCCCTAGGTATATCGACTGGGACAAATGCTGCTCGATTGCACCTCACCAGACGGTGAAAATTTTGACAAAGCTTCAGTACTCGTCTCCATCAACTACCTTGAGCTTAAGGCAACGTCTTCAGCCAATCAAGCCTGATTTATAACATCTCGGGTGCCGCAAAGCTGCTGTTATTTTGAAATGTGGCCGATGTATTGTGGCCGTGGCCGTCCTCGACGATAAATACTCAGATAATTGTAGCGCGATTTGCTGGATAAAGTTGTAAAACGGCGGAATGTGATTGAGCTAAATGCCGTCATAAAAACTGAACGCGAGTGTGAGTCGGGTCTACGTTTCATCTCCCCTGACAAGTCGTTCGGAACAAAACTGAAAGGCCTAGCGCTGCATGGAATAGATCACCCGGAAGCGGTGTTGCCAATAAAAAACTTATTATGTCGCTGGAATAAGATCACAGGACCTTTGTGATACACCAAAGAGAAACGTATTAAAATTTTACTAGCTGTATTACAAAAAAATCTACACATAAAGGGTGTTTCATTTAAAGAACGCAAGAACACAATCAACCTGAATTTTCGTTTAAATTTCTTAGTTTTTGAATTCAGAGTAGGAATATCTCCTTGAAATTATTAATTTAACAATTTTTTATACAGGGTGTCCGGAAATATTCGGGGGGTGATTCTACAAGAAAAATTACTGTCCCAATTGGAACTTGGGACAATAATTTCCCAAACTTATAGTTTTCCTAAACTAACAGTTTTTGGAAAACTCAAAAATAACGGAGCTACAGGCCTTTGGAGTTACATTCTTAAAAACAACCGATTCTTTTCAAATTTGGTACACTTACTAGATACTAATGATCTTTTGTGTAATTCTTCCAAATTTGGCATTCACCCCCCTATGTTAAAGGGTTGAAATCACCCTTGCAAATAGATTAAGGACCTATAACTTTTTTATTTTTTGCTTTTTAATAATTACGATTACATAAAATGAAACAACAAACTAAAACTTAAAAAAAAGATGTACTTGTTGCATAATAAGCAGTTTTCGAGAAAACGTCTTTAATCTTGCAATATATCAATAACAGCTTATTTGCTGCGTGCCATAGAAACAAATGCTATGTTTCTATGGAAACCAAGACACCTACATGAAAATAATTTTGAGAAATTCAATTTTAAGTGAACTTCAAAGCCATGTAGCTCCGTTATTTTTGAGTTTTCGAAAAACTATTATAGGAACTTGAGACATTACCTAATTTTATTGTAGAATCAGTGTTTTCTTGTAGAATAGACAGTAGAAATTTAAGACCAATTAGGAACGTAACAAATTCCAGACACCTAGATATTTTTGAGAGTTTAGAAATTGCTAAATGTAAAAATAATATGAATGGTGAGAGAGGGCCAATCCCATATAGCCCGCTTTATTGGTTAGTAAATCATGGTTCACTGATCAGTCGCGATGGTACACTGAGCTGTCGCGATGGACGAGGTATAGTCTCCAGATGATGCCAACTTAGTTGGCGAAACCAAAATGTTTTGAAATACTCAACCAAGACCACTTTGAAGTTATAACGAATTGGAAAATGTCTATATCGTACTGAATACTGTTTACGAGAACAAGGTCTTTAAAAGTTATCTTGTACTGTATCAATAACAACTCATTTTATCTATTTTAGAAATTTTAACAAAGCGTGCCATGGAAACAAATGCTATGTTTCTATGGAAACGGAAACCAAGACGCCTACATGGAAATAATTTAGAGAAATTTAATTTTAAGTGAACTTCAAAGCCATGTATAGCTCAGTTATTTTTGAGTTTTCGAAAAACTATTATAGGAACTTGAGAACTTGAGACATTACCTAATTTTATTGTAGAATCAGTGTTTTCTTGTAGAATAGATAGTTGAAATTTAAGACCAATTAGGAAAATAACAAATTCCAGACCTCTAAATACTTTTAAGAATTTGGAAATTGCTAAATGTAAAAATAGTATGAATGGTGAGAGAGGGCCAATCCCATACAGTTCACTGATACGTCGCGGCGGTTCTCTGATCAGTTGCGATGGTTCACTGAGCTGTCACGACAGTTCACTAAACCGTAAATGGGATACAATGTTAGCAGGTTTAGTTTTAATCATCTCCAGATGATTCCAACTTGGTTGGGGAAACGCGTGTCGAGTGTAGTATAGTGTTTAGGTGTTATGTGGTATAACTGGCTGATAAAAATGGTATGAAATATTCAACCAACACTACTTCGAGGTTATAACGAATTTCAAAACGTCTATAGGTATCGTAAATAAAACGAGATAAAGGCTACATTCATATGAATTTTCCTCTTATACCATAATCCAAAGAGTTATCTTATAAATTTGTACTCAGAAAACAAAACATATATAACAAAGAGCATAAAAAAATAAATAAATATAAAAATACAAACAAAAAAATATGAATACAAATAAATATAAACAAAATAAAATGACCCATCTGGCAACACCGTCTAGTCGCACTCGTCCCGATGTCGTTTAGGTCCGCTCTTCATGCGCCTAATCAAATAACGAAAATGCATTAACGCATAACGCTTTAGTGACGCTTGACGTCTCGTCCACGAACGGCTCACTTGACGCTCTTCCCCTAAAATAGCGTCACAACGCGACAGCTAATAGGCACTACTGAACCAAATTTCACTCTGCACCCCACAGAATTACCTTAACTAATTACTTTACTCTTCTCCAACACCGGATTAACGAGAATCAATCGCGAGATCACAGTGGGATTCGGAATTTTGCAATACTTACAGGGTGTTGCAGTGTGAGAGCCCTCCCCTGTCTGCAATCTTGTAACATTTTGTCAAGACTTTTTTTGATATTAAAATGTTTTTTCCTTAAGGGTGCGTTTACATTCCCTGGTCGATGAAGCAGTCAAAAGATCAATTAAACGTATTCGGTGTAAACTTAGGCAACGGAATCATAGATGTCGCACTGAAAATACAATCGGCCAAACAAATTGGAACATTTTAATAAAAAACCGTACTGGTCGACTGCAATTTAGGGATTTTTATGTGTTTCATTAAGAAGGCTGACACTTATAAAAATGTCATCGTTTTGTTTGCGGTCAATAATTTGACATAAATACTGAACGGATAATGAAATGATTTTAGCCATGCAAATATTTGACTTCTCCAGGTCACTAGGAAGTGAGAAACCTACAAAATATACTTATTTACTTAATAAAAACTAGTAAAAATAAAACTGATATGACAATTAAATATGTAGAAATAAGTAAAAAAAAATTCAAACAAAATAAAAATATTACAAATACTAATTGAAAGTACTAACAAATAATTACTTGTAAAAAATATCGATTACTATGTCAGTTGCGGTAAATAGAACCGAGGTCTCGTGATTGAAATTAAAATTATGTCAGCGCAGTGGGAAAATGTAGCGCCAAGCATCACTAAATAACTGGTTGACAAATAGATCAGGTTAATTTACATCGGAAGTAACCCACAAAAAACGCAATGCATCTTAAAGAATGTGGTAATAAGACCTTCAGCGTGCTATTATGATATAATGGCCCCGGTACAGCAACCCTCTCGGTAACAACCCCTATTATGCAGGATATATATAAGATATGCAAAGAACGATGTTTGTTTATATCGTATCTTCTACGGCATGTGTAGCCATATGTTAGGGCCCCTGTGTTATCGGATCACTTTGCTGCAAATTGCCACGATCCTATACCAATCTGCCAGACAAGGAAGGGCCTTTTGTTCTCCCGTGGCCTAAATAAAGATGGAAAAAATGTCGTCAGTCCGCGAACCAGCGTCAAAATTGCTTTCCGGGGAATATCTACAGCCGCACCTCACTCGACAATTCACGGCTTACTTTGATACTCATTCCCTAATATATTTAATCGTATGGGAATTCTTCCTTGCGAGGGCTTCCTCACTTTTTTAAATTTATATAGGAATAGCTTGCTTTGAAGTACAGTCGGATTCACGCACTCAGTTCTGGGATTTGTATTTTGTTATAAGAAATACAGTGTTATTCAGAACTTATCCATAATAAAATTTGGGGATCTTCAACATACATGTAGAAATATAGTAGTGCAAAAAAATTTTTTGGCGGCTCCTGAAAACTATTTCAAAATTTTTCATTGCACGCCGCTGGATACTGGTAACCAGTAATGCAGTGACCTTGGGACTGACAATGCAAACTGGCTAGCACGAAAAAAACTTCGGAAGTTCCGAGAGTATACCGACACCCGGCGCAAAAAAATTTGCAGCGTTTTTACTTTAAAATAAACTTAAAGATAGATAGATCTGACCAAAGTGACGTGTCTTTAAAATGAATAAAATTTTGTTACACTAATTTTGAAGAATTGCGCTACTTGATTACTAGGTATTAGAAACATGAAATTTATAAAAAATTTGCACATACCTTGTTACAAAAGCTGTTGGAAATAATATTCCTCGACTTGTACACACTTTTGGGCACGCCTTATCCAATTTTGCCGCACTAAACCGAATGTTCCTCCTGGTTGCTGATCTTGTAAACGCAAATTATTAAGTAAATTGGAGATTTTCAGCATTTTGCTGCAACAACCACTCACAAAACTTAACTCGTAATTAATAATCCACTGGTAACAGTCCATTAACTCAGCATTACTGTACACATGAGCCATTTTGAAAATTTTACAGTTTAACAGTCCTGCGATAAATAAAACACCGGCACACAGAGAGTACACACATAGACTGATGACTGAATAGACAATAGAGATATTATCCCCGCTCCAGTTCTATTCGCTCGGTCGTCGTTGGAGGTACAAAAACGTGTTTACTTTTTTTACCACATTCTTAGGAATGTGGTAGGTATATCAGATGTTGAACTACAGTTGCCCATCTACGTAGTCATTTATAATGGTATAACTTTAAACATTGGATACGGGAAATCCTAAGACTTTTATATTATAAATTTTTTTGGTGATATCGATTTCTTATTTAAGGATCCACATATCCTCAAAGTTTTAGAGATAAGTTCTGAATAACCCTGTATATATGCAAATATCACCTCACGTTTAAAAGCCTTTCAATTTGTTAATAATGCAGTGTCAAATAAGAAACTGGTAGGTATTTTTTTATAAATTTGACCTGGACTGTTTTTCAAGTCAGACAGGTTAAAACTGAGATACCCAGTCTTTAAAAGTGACTTAATTTTCTCCTATGGTACCCTATTCTCATTTTGGTACTTACAACAAAAACTCCAAGCCTACAAAATATTAATAGATAACCCCTCCACCCACATAAATTCTTAAATCAACTCCCAACGTTCGTCTTTATAATAATTGCAGCAGTATCTACGAAATATGATAAAGATACCAAAATGTAACTTAAAAATCCTTAAAATATTTCAGGAATTGCGAAAGGGCGCAAGCGGATCTGAACCCATCTCCGTGTCGTGAGCTATAACCCGCACCGACCTGCTGCTTAGCCTAAAATATGGTAATTGCCACGTTAACACGCCTATTACTTTTACAATCCTTGGCTTCGCTTTACCGAGCCGCTACCGGAAGTGGCCATCTTGAATGCCTTCATCCACCTTGCTAACACCTTCCTCTTTATGTCTTGTTTCCTTTCTTCTTTTACGGATTACATAGGTTAATATGTACACGATGCCACTGCGTCTCGGAGTCCCTGGGCAAGATTTTATGGTGTCGTATATGTGGGTGACATTATCTTTTATGGAAATGGAATCCTCCTGTGTTAAGCGAGAAATTACTATACTTATGGCTGATGTGGTGACGTGGTTTTATTGTACTAATTCGTTGAATTTTTCTCTGATGGAATTCAATTACAAACTATAAAACTTTTTTAATATATGGGTTCCTCACGTTCCTGTTTTATTAGGATATCTTCAGAGAATCTGCAGTTAAAACTGTTCGGTTTTGTTTCTAATACATGGTATATTATCTGTCAAAATTGTATATGACATTGCCATTTTTTGTTTCCCCATTGTATTACTATTATTATTTTTTTAATTCATATTTAAGTTACGCTTAAATGTTCTTTTGTGGTAGTTTGATTAATTTTTGAAAAAGAATCAAACTATCACAAAAAAACAACATATTACACTCTGGGAAAAGATTACTAATTATAATTAAAACAATTTGGTTGTCAATAGTTTAATTTATATGAAATAATCACCGTTTAATTTTACTCTAAGATTATAGTAGGTTTATATGAACAGCAGCTTTAGTAACTGATATTATTAGGTGAACTAATTTCGATATTGCTATTAGTAAAAGTTTACTTATAGTTACAAAATATAAGATATGGATAATAAACCAAATACTAGGTATAATTGCCAATCCTTTCTCCGAGTGATTTAATAACTAAGGTAATAATACATGGAAATACAATAAATTACATTGTATAAATATAATAAAAACATAAAAACCCTCTCAGCAAACTCGACAACCTATAGAAATTATATTAAAAATCCTGAAAAATGAAACAAAAAACTTCTCCCTTCAAAAATCTCTAAAACGGTCCTGAAGATCTGCACCCTTCTTTGCCACTCCTTATCCCCAGTGTTTTATCGGCTTTTTAAATAGTTGCACCCGGGTCGTTATCTTTTTAATTGTACTTTACCAGTCAACTTATAGTCCAAGAGCTAGCAGACACATATTCACTTAAGAGAGTCATGTAACATGCTTAGAAAAACACAGTTTTTAGATATATAATAATATCATGAAATTCAGATCGTTTTTTGTGAGCGGGGTAGACATACCTATTATTATTCTGTAGATCATTTTAGCTATGTACAAAGCTATTGTAATTGCCAACTTCAGCTATTAATATTTTCAGAAGTGTGGTACAACATCCAATAAAAGAATAAATACCTATAGGTAGTTGGTATAGTGTCTGAATCTGAAACCCATGGTATTTTAGTCTACTGAGTTGTTGACGATTTAGATCGAAAGTATCATGTACATATATTAAACAATAACGGGCCCAAGCATTGATCCTTGAGTCATTCCATATATCTGAGTCCAAAAAAAATTGGAGATAGACTACCATTTTGGTGTGGCTTAAATGGATGTACTGCCATTGAATTCTAATGCCAGTGTGAAAACTCAAGTAAAACTTAAGACCACTATGGTGACCACTGAATATCGTCAGAAACGATTTTGTAGCAGTTTACTGTTCTGTGAAAATGAAGTGTAAGCAAAAATGTCAAAAAAGCATTCACCGACGAAGAGCCGAATAGTGATTTGAAAGAAAAGAATGGCGCTCTGACTAATAGCGATATCGCCGAAGTCGAGCCATCGCCGCTCGAGGCGGATTCCCAAAGTCTTTGAGCGACACCTTTTGATCGCTGAGGCGAGGCAACCCTTGGCAGGGGGTGGAATCGCGTAAAAACTCTGATACTAACATAATTAAAGTACAAGCACTGTAATTTTACTTAATTAAATTCCCTTTTTGGACGACTGTCGCCAGCGCCACACGGCAGGGAGATATGAACTTTTTCAACCCAATGAACATTAAAACGCGGCATTTAATTTCATCACAGATCTAAGAGGAGATTTTTGACCATAAAAAGAAGACAGTAGCTCGTTCCGTTGAGATTGCGAGGGTTATGCCATTGAACAGATGGACTTTTCACGCTTATCGCGAAAATAAAAACATGAAAACGAGATAAAAAAGCTCGCTTACTTAGTGGGTACGAGAGGCAATAGATCGTTTAATTAATGTGGTCGCGGAAAATGCCTTTCAAGAAAATTTCCCCGTGATTTTGAGACTCTAAAAACCGGCAGATCAATATTCCTATTTGTTTAGGTATATTTTCCACCACTAAAACGCTTAACTCCAAATATTGGAATATAAGCATAATTTCAAACAGTGTTGTTAGTTCTATAAAAATAAAAAAAATGTGTTATAGAAAAATTAAAGAGCATGTAATTTATATGAACCTTCAACAATTCATTTCTGACATTTAAAATAAAGAGGAAATAATAATATACCTACGCTTTAATTAATGTAAACATTGGCTAAATTCATATTTTATCGATATTTCGGTTTACACTCGATCTTTTATTGAGAAGAATCGCACAATTAAAAATAATTAAGTCACGTTTGGTGCAAACAATAAAACGTATTTCTCTAAATTTTGTCGTTCAGTGTAAATATCAAAGTAATTTCCTACTGTGAGAAAAGAACATAAACAACCACTTGGAGGTGTACATAACCCTAGATATTTTTACAAATCCACATATATGCGCCGTAACATTGACAGTTTATAGTTCTTTTATTACTATGTAAATGTAAGAATTATTGTTGTCACTAATTAAGTGGTAAGATAAGAAGAAATATTTAGTCGCAGACATGTCCAAGTTAGTTCCCAGGATGGGAATAAAAGCTGGTCACAAAATTGAAATATAAGTGAAGATATTTTCATACGCCGTGATAGATTATGTATGTTTAGTTTTTAATAAAAAAAAATGAAATAACGATTATTTTTATAAGTTATAGGTACCTACAACTATTTTAAATAAATAAAATAGCAGGTGAAAAATATTATTTAGGTGTGGTACTTAAGGTTTTAGTTCATGTGATTGTTATGAAACTAAAACATTTTAGGTACCTACGTCTCCCTTCTGAACCGAGGTCACGAACCCATCGGCAACCACATCAAAGGTGCCGCATGCATCTCTGCGAGATATTCTTCTGGTTATTTATTTATTCTTGTGGTGTAGGAATGGTACAAAAGCATGTGCATATCTCGAAATATTTATTACCACGGAGGTAAATGTATATAGTCAATATTATCACTAATTAGGGCAAAAAATTATTAGTAGATCAGGAATATTTACCATGATCGAAGAGGAAGGTCGTCTTGGCAAGAGCGTGGGCAGCAGGGGGCAGCCCTGGAACGGAGAAAGTGTAAGCTCCATTGCTGCTGAAGCCGCCCCCAAATAATGGGCCTACTGAAACAAAGGAACATTTCAAAATCAGCTGCACATTAATATTTACTATATATAGTTTACTAATTGTTATAGTTTAATATTAATTTACACATCTGGTTTTAAATTTTATACTATAATTTATGAAAAATCGTATACCCTATATAATGTGTTGTCTATAACAATAAACATTTCAAAAGATCCCCACTGTACTTCTATTTTTCAGAATTTTACACAAATTTCCACAGTCAACTTTCTCCTTACTCAAAATAGTGTTGATTTGTTGTACCAAATGCATAATTTTGAACAGTTGAAACTCAATAGAAGTCAGTAAAAGTACCATAATATAATTATATTTGATCCTTAAAATATTGCGGAAACATTTTTAAACCAAAAGGAGTTTTTAAGCTTTAGCTGTACTTATTCGTTTTTTCTGTATCCTTCATAAGTTACAGTTAAATTGGCGGTCCAAATTTGTGTTTGCATAGCATCTATACTAATCAAAGAATACCACCTTGTATTTAACTTGTGACTTGTAACTGAGATTTAACAGAGAAGCGAAACTTTCATCTTATTGAATCTGTGATTGTCACAAACTCCCGCCGATCGCGAATCGCATTGTTCGGAGCAAGAAGGGATTGAATAGTGAAAGCTGTAAATCGAATAATAAAATAGAAAATAAAACCCCGACGCGAGTATACACGGACGGACGTACTTTGACGTCAACGGCAGATGAGCGATGCCCCATGCAAATAAATCGAAACCATCGGAAAAATTCTGTGTCCGTTTGCTCTCTGAACGGTGACAGTTGGACAGCCGGCAGATGCAGGAAAGAAATCCTCGATCGCATGGTATGTCCTGCCCTCTGTTAGTACAGTCCTTGCAACATTTTCTGATACAAAAAAATTCATGAGTACATTATACAAGAGGCTTTGTGATTTTCCAAATTCTGGTCGAAAGGGGATCGACAGAACTCAGCCAGTGGACTTCCTGGTCTATCACCGCAATGTGTTCCATTTTGTCACTTTGCGACATCTATGTTTCGGTTGCCTAAATTCATACTGAATACGCTTAATTCATCTTTTGACTGCTTCACCGACAAGGCAGTGCAAACGCGCCCTTAATGGTAAATAATTACGCCTTGTATACAAGATAGTATGACCAGTATATGCAATTGCCTTCCAATTAGCAAGGATTGGCGAATGGCAACAATTTTGTTCATTTATCATGTATACTGTAGACAACACTGTATCGGAAAATTTCTTCTGAATTCAAAATGATGCATCATAATATTTTACACTTGTAAATGAGCCAGAGGAGAGTCGCAAGAGAAATGAAAGCAACAGATTATAATGTTATGGCATATACACAAAGTATCAAGAGTGGACCGAAAATAAAAACAATCAGATAAATACGATTATTTTTTATAGAGTGATAATATTATAAATTGCACCATTACTTCCGTAAACATTTTCAATGAAATGCTGTGAACGTTGTGTTTATTAAATCAGAAGTGGGGTTGGTCTATGTCTATGCGGTATTTGGTTCATAAAAAAAAATACAATAATACAATAATAATAACAATAACAACATAGATTCGTTAGAGTGGTTTACCAGAATGTGTATGGATTGTTTTCTGCAGAAAAATCTTAATGTGACTGTACTACATCCGCGAACGATGACTGGATGATAAGGTAATAACCAGACCAGTATTTAAATACATGAATTATGTAGATACGTACTTATTCGATTGGACATATTGATACTCTCTCCAGTACACGTTATTAATAGTCAAAATTTACACACAATACAATACCAAACTCCGAACTCAACGTTTCAATACAATTTATATTCAAATTCAATACATTCATTTGTATAATTGTACAAAACTTCAGTGCTATGTGAAATTTACATCAACTACTCAAGAGGATGGATTTCTTAGTTTTTAATCGATTATTGTCTGTTATTTATTTCATCTATCTCGTTCTCAACATCGTTGTTTATCAATTGCATCGTATCACGTTTTCCTACTTCGACATTCTTGGAACATTATCGCTTCCAACGTATACAGGGCAGATATCTTAGGCTTTGACAATTTGACATGTGTTCCGAGCATTACTTTTACGCTTCTGTACAGTGCGAAGCATAAATATTTCTTCATGTGAGAATATGTAAAAGCCTACTTGGTTAAACCCCTTGTATCTCGCCCTATATATTTTATTAATAGAAAAACTTACGGCTTGAATTATGGTATATTTCCATAGGTGTATACAAATTTAATGTGCTTACAAATGTTTTCAAAACTTTTAATAACCCTGTTTTGTAAAACAATACTTTTAAATTTTGATTGAAATAAAACTTCAAGCAACATATTTAAATTGCCACATAAATCCAAATTGGCATTTTCGTGCCGATAGTGCATCTCTTTCAAAGTACTTTTAATATCCTATTTTCGACTAATTATAAGGTTTCGTCTGGTAGATGCCTACTCCCATATTTCAATAATCCAGATTTAATCGCAATAACTTTTACTAGGATGAACATTCATCAAGCAACAATATTGCACAAGCGGGTGTGTGTTGTGCTCAACCGCTGGAAGTGATTTTGCGAAAGCCAAAGCGAAGCTGCAGACGTGCAAAAACAGTTGAAAACCATAACCGGGCACTAAAAGTTATACGCCAGATTATATATTATACAAATTTATATATACTACGTCACTCAAAACAGAAAGAAATGTCGTCTCGTACAATTTTTTCAAATATGTGTATCTACAGTGCTTTTGTAAGGTACTGGATAAATTCGTTTTTTAACAGCTATCCAATTTTTTAAAAAATCATTCAGATCCTTCTTTTATTTCTGCCCACATATTTAATTTTTTAGTGTTACTTAATGAAGCTACATACATACACCGGAACACCCTGTATTTTTTTACATATTTGGAAAGAATTATTTTTTATGAATACGTTTTATGAGTCTAACTCTTAGAGTAGGGGAGATATGCCCAAAAAAGTGAGCCATAAGAGCGATGTGTTGAAGAAAGACGATATCGAATCGATATTCTCTTTCAAGCACATTACTCTTATGGCACACTTTTTTTGGGAATATTTTCCTCATTATAAGGGGAAAAATAATCGATTTTTCGAACAAATTTAACTGGATTTTCTGCCCTTCGGGAGCAATTTCAAACCCAAGCTCAAAGAGGAAATTTTTGCAAGGTAAACCTTCTTTCGAAGCTTGTAACACAATTTCAGTAACATCCTGTACCTATATTACTTCTGCATCTGTAAAATATTTGTAATAATAGAAACGTTTCCTAAAATTTCCCTGATTCTGAACGATTTTCCTTGGAATTATTCAACAAATTCCATCGAATATTCGTATCTTGATCCGAATTACTCCGTCTAACCACGAATTAGTCCAGGTGCTAATATTAAAATCTGTGTGAAATTTTTCATTACCGGCGTTCTGTATAAATAATAAAGCAAATACTTGAAATCAGAGGGGTGTAACACCATATTGAGCTTCGGACGCGTAATCTCATTTATACCTTTACCCTATAGGCAAACTCACAACATGCCCCAATTTAGGCTCAGAAGTGTTTATTTAGCGGATTACTGTATTGATTTTAAAACTAAGCCACAGTCAGACATTCGCGGGAATTTTCCGGTTTAATTGCAAATTTTAAATAAAGAAATTGTTACTAGAACCTACACTGAACCTTTAACTTGCTTGAATACGCCGTACTTGTATGTATATATTGTAAAAAAAAAAATCAGGAACAAACAGTATACAGGGTGCTTCAAATTCGATGCAATACATGGGGATCTCGGAAACAGTAAGAGATACGAAGTCGGTTAAATGGAGGCAAAGTTGCGTATTCAAGGGGGCAACATAATTGAAAAGAGATCAAGGCTAACTTGATTAGTTTTCGAAATATTTTGAAAAAACCGAAAATGTCAATTTTCGTTTTTGTTTTTTTGCGGGCATATTTGATGAGGTATTCAAAAATAAAGACCACTTTTCTATAGCAACTTTTTGCCCTTTTTCGAATGGTGTTAGTGAATTTTCCGAAAAACGTTTCGTTTCCCGGAAACCAACATCAACTTAATTTTTTTAAATACGGACCTGGAAGTTTTTTTCAATTTTTTGGAAGCATTTTTGTAACTTGATAGAATGCCACCATAAAGGGAACCAGATTTAAACGTTTTGTCTAAGAAAAATCCATCATTAATAATTTCCCGTGGTCCTCTTAGATTTAGTTCTATCTAGGCAAACGTTTCTATGACAAACACATTTCAATGTTGTGTTCGCACTATCGGTACTTAAAAATGGCTTTCAGCAATACAGAATTTTTTAATTTTATTTAAATTTCCTCATAATTCAGGAATTGTGCGCAACTACTTAAATGAAACATTTCCAAACAGATGGATTGGAAATCATGGTGCTATAGAATGGCCAGCAAGAGCTTCTGATTTATCCCCATTAGATTATTTCTTATGGGGACGAACTAAAAATGTTTTATATAAGAATCACTATAATAACATTGAGGATTTGAGAAATGCCACTATTCGTGTTCTGAATGCAATACCTGCAAGGGAAATCGAAAGATCTATTCAAAACTTAAAAAGACGAATACGCCTCTGCATGAATAATGACGGGGGATTATTTCAACATCTGCTTTAGGGTTTTTATAGGTTTAACATATTTTGTTGTTTTATTCATTGTTTATTCAATTACATCAAAGTTTATAGTGGTTAATTCGTTGTTTTATTATTAGCTTTTGTTTATTTATCGTAAATAAAAATGAAACCTCAAAAATATTATTCAATATCTAGAATTAACAAAAGTCGAAACAAAAATACTAATGATGGATTTTTCTTAGACAAAACGTTTAAATCTGGTTCCTGTTATGGTGGAATTCTATCAAGTTACAAAAATGATTCCAAAAAATTGAAAAAAAATTCCAGGTCCGTATTTAAAAAAATTAAGTTGATGTTGGTTTCCGGGAAACGAAACGTTTTGCGGAAAATTTGCTAACACCATTCGATAAAGGGCAAAAAGTTGCTATAGAAAAGTGCTCTTTATTTTTGAATAACTCATCAAATAGGCCCGCAAAAAAACAAAAACGAAAATCGAAATTTTCGGTTTTTTCAAAATATTTCGAAAACTAATCAAGCTAGCCTTGATCTCTTTTCACCATTATGTTGCCCCCTTGAATACGCAACTTTGCCTCCATTTAACCGACTTCGTATCTCTTACCGTTTCTGAGATCCCCATGTATTGCATCGAATTTGAAGCACCCTTTATATTGGCGTCTAATTTTAAATTTGTGAATACTACCCTTTATTTCGCTGAGATTATTAATATTTAGATATCTTGCTGGACTGGGTTGATGTCATTGATATGCACAATAAGATACAGTGGTTTCAGAATAGACCCTTGGAGAACTTTGAAGTATAGTACGAGTACGAGACATGAGTAAACCATTTATTTGATGCACAGTGTATGTATCTTACATTAAATATATTTTTTGAAAGGTTCTTCTGGACTAACAACAAACCATTTCGAGTTAATCGTCCGTATTAACTGAATTTCCATATATACAATCTAGAGACTAGCGTTTACGTGTAGCCACAACCGGCAGCATGTATCTTGCATTCTCTGGACCGAAAACCCGCAGACAACTTATTTATGTTTGAATTGTTTTCAAAATACCGACGTTTTCCCACTACCGTAGCCTGTCCAATGGACTCATCGGTGCAGGAAATTCTAAAAACGTTCAAACGATTTTACAGAATCTTGTAGAGTCACGAAACCGTTGGTTATTTAGCGTTCCAGGCGTATTTAACGCATATATAGGACTTTCTATAAATGCCATAGGTAGCAGAACTTCGCGTTCTTACAGAATCCTTTTTTGCACCGCCGTCCCGAATGCCTTTGCGACGATTTCCTGCTTTACATACAAGAGGAAGCCCGAAGCCGCTACCCTACAAGGTGAACAAACAAAAAATGTTTCCAAATAGTAATTATGAAAACTGTTATACACATAGATCATACATAAGTAATGATGATATTTTAAATCCAAGTACTAACGGTTACTCGCGAGTATACATATACATTTCAAGTTCCTGTAAGTAACAATAATAAAAAAAACACGTATTTCTAAAGCTTCTATTTCCATTTTTTCGTGGATAACTCACGAACTGACTCACGTGACTAATAATGTAATAATAACAACTCAAAATCATGCAGTTTTGTATCTGTAACAGGTCCCAGTGGTGGTGTCCACCCTGTATATCAAGGGTATCAAAACAGGCTCATGGCGATTCTTCCACAGGTCACTTAATTGATTTATGAAAACGAATTGTGTGATTTGTCGGCGGCTACTAGATAGTACATTCGTCCTAAACCCGATGACACTTCTTTCTTGTGTTACACAGATTCCAATGTCGATAACACAAATATGCCAGCTCGAGCTGAAGCCGGCTGAGAAAAAAGAGAAAACCAGATTTATTCATTCAAATCCGAACAACATCTGGAATTTTTAAGTTACTAAATATCAATAAAATCTCGAAAATTTATACTGGGAACGGCTTATTAGAAATTTGAAACGATAATAAAGCTGGATGTAAAAAAATGTTTGAATTATTTAAGAGTAGATGAGCAAACATTAAAGTTGTTCAGAGCTGTGCTACAATAAATCTTGGACAATAATACCATACCTATGTAGTATGTTCTGGCATCATCTCAGATGGTACAAGGTTTACCTGGTTCAATCAAGTGTTCTTATTAATTTATGAAATATTTGAAGAAAACTTTACTGCACAATCTCTCGGGTTAGTCTTCGACATAAGTATATCTATCCACCCATATAAAAATTTACGACCCAGTAATTGTGTAAGGAGACAAATTCCCAGAAACAAAGCGAAAATAAGTGACGTAAAAAGTCGTGTTTGCAGTAAATATAATAACAATAAAATGTAAATTGATTTCTCACGGGGCAGGGGGTTCATTTTATATAGGGGATGGAACTCGAGATCACAGCTGGAGAAGCAATATAGAACACAAAAGGGTGTCTGCTCTATATGCTTGGCTATAAACTATAGCTAATAAACACTACAGGAGCGATATTGCTTGATCAGATGCAGTTTTATGCACTAAAGAATTAACCTTAAATATCAACTTATAAAAATTAGAACATCAGTGGAAGCACCATTATAATTATTAGGCATTAAAATTGTTTACTATCCAAACTACTTGATTGTACCCTTCCTCCGAGCTTAAAATGTAATAACTGTTTGGGAAATGCGGTTGTTTTTGATTTTATGGTTGGAAGAACGATTACGGGCATTTGTTAGTCCAAAATCGGCAATAACAACAGCACTAAAGAGTAAAACGCACGTTCTCATCAGCGCGCAATTAGTGTGTACGTGTTGCTCTGAATTGTCGTCGCGACGCGTCGGTACGCTGTGCGGGCCGACCGCTAACAAGTGACGACACCGCTTGAATACAAAATCACGTTTTACTCCCTGTAAAATGCGTAATTGCATCATTTCATTTCATTCCAAATACTCTAATAAATTTATTCAATTTTACCCACACCATATTCGACTTTTATTAAATCACAGGCCGATTGGTCTCCGTTTAGTTTTATGAAATTCCGCGTCAAATGGATGCCCTTTTAATTAAATAATACCTACAGAAATGTCCGCAATATTTCCAATTTTTAATAATTGGATACATTATAAATTATAAGAGTTTCTCTACGTAATTCTTTAGAGGCGAACTCCTATTTGCAATGCTTATCAAAATTAAAGTCTCAAAGAAACATCAACGCTATACAGTGTGATTCATATAAAGAATATGCACATAATACTATAAAAACAGGAATATTCCACTTTAAAATAATTTAAGTATTCAAAAATGAATTATTAATAAATCAAAAAAAGCCGACTAGAGGTTTCGTCTTTCTTAAACCTATAGACAAAGTGGACGGTCCTTAATACCGAAAAAAT
The DNA here is from genome assembly GCA_963924545.1 of Pogonocherus hispidulus. Classification (NCBI taxonomy): domain Eukaryota; kingdom Metazoa; phylum Arthropoda; class Insecta; order Coleoptera; family Cerambycidae; genus Pogonocherus; species Pogonocherus hispidulus. Next base: position 507,916 of record OZ004701.1, read on the forward strand.
GAGCCATACCGTATCGGAGTTAAATTAGAATAACAATAAAAAAGCGTATCACGGTGGCAAGAGTAGTTAGTAGGGAGCAATTACGGCGCTATTTGTCAAATAACACAAAACATAAGTGACTTTAGGACACCTGCTTCACGGTTCACTGCACTAAATAGCCGTTTGCTGTGCTCATTTTTGAGTGGCATACAGTCATTCAAAGCGTAGGGAGTTCTCGATACAGTGTGGTGCGCTGCAGTGGCGGAGGTGCCGAAAAGGATATTTAAAAAAAAAATAACCATAAAGCATATACTATTCAGTTGCACAAACTTCGAATGAAACTAAATTGAACAAATATTAAAATTCCCCCTTCTTGTTACTATCCATAGTTTTCTGACAATTGTCATTAATACACTGATTATTATTATTAATACACAAACACTACAAATTATATTCAGAAAAAATTGCGTCGGTCTTATTAATTTTCATAATTTTAAAGACATTTGTAATGACAGCAAATCGAGTAATGGCGGTTAAAAAGTGCCGATTTTTTTAATTAATTTAAACAGGGCAAGAAAAGTAGCAGTATTCTTTCGCATCGGTATGAATTTAATACAATTAATTATTTAGGATTTCAAATGAAACTTTAAATTTTCAGAGTTGGCTGTGATCAGTGGTTACCAACTACCTACGTTTAAAAATGGTCGATTTGACATCACCCTACATTTCTATAAAATTATGATAACTGATCAAATTAATATGATAATTGAATATTTTCGGGATCTGTGACCCAAGAAAGTATATAGAAAAATAATTTTGTTAGTACGTACCACCAACAATCCGAAGTTCAGCCATCACTTCACTTCACCACTTTATTTTAAATCACTAACACTGCAAATAACAACACAAACACTACAAACCACTAACCCCAAATTTCACTTTTCTTATTCACTTTACTTTTATATTTTTTAATAACTTAAATAATCACTTTCAACACAAATTTTCAAACACTAACTTGATCGTGTACTACTGCGTTGGTTTCTACACATATTCAACTGTTTTGATGCAAAATCTAAATCGTTCACCTATTTCCTAGCAAAATTCATGCCCGTTTTCTTCGAAAAGGTGGTAAAGCAACTTCGAAAAGATGGTTTAATACGCTTAGCACTTAAATCACTAAAAATAACACTTTGTTTTACCTATTTTTCTTAATAATTAGTATAATGTACTTGACCGATGTTTACGCTAACAGACGCGCACGCATACTACCCCTGGCGTTGGATTGTTAACATTAACTCATTTGTCATTTGTTTTGATTTGAAATCAAGATCTCACCTACTAGTACCAAGAATGTTTGAGTGGAGAATTTCTTAGAATCCGTCGAAGTTCTTTCTTGGAAACTCGGAAAAATAGGTCAAAAATGAAGGTTCAACAGTAGAATAAAACTATTGAAGGGAAGATTGTTTTAGTAGGTGTTTAAAGGGTTTATTTAAAAATTATATTTCCTTAATATAGATATTAACCTTTTTATCGTAGTATATACTTCGAATTAGGGTACCTATTATTAACAAGGAAGGTGAGATGTATAACTGTAACAGTTAGAAAATTATTATTTATTGATAACTCCCTTATTGTAGCATGTGTAGCTGCGCTCCTGGCGCATAGACAGGGCACTGCAGGCTAAATCCTGTGACTTACCTCCCTTTAGACCCCTTGCAACTAGGCCGACATCATTCCACCCAAATTAATCCTATTACATGATTCGTATTTGAACAATAATTCAAGGGGAACCGTTATAAACACCACTAGTTAAACGAATAATATATTTCACACTCTGCAATTTGTCATTCGGAAAAGGTACCAGTACTATACCCAAAAAGGTGCATTAGATTTAGGTATTACACGGGGATTTTCACAAGCTAAATAAACTTTGTTTTTTTTTCTAAAAGGGAAGCGGCCAGTATTCATACATACGTATATGTTTTTGGAATTACCAATTGTGTACTCTCTTTACAATTTTTAGGTATGTAGGTACTCTTTATAATAAAAAAACCAAAGAGCAACATTGTTAATTATCGCTGGCTACTACATAATTAAATAGGTAGGTAGGTAGCGATACAAAATTTATTAAATATTCTTAGTTATACTTATTATTAGAAAAATGCACTAGTAATACATCTCATTACTAAAAATATTCCTAAACTTAGGCACTATCTTACACTAACGACACAAGGAAGTGTATATAGATATAGGTACATACATCTAGGTATACAATTTCGACGTACCTACTGAATACAATTCAAAAGTTAATGACGTTGGCTATTTTGCTATTTATATACTTCCGGACCGTGCGTCTACAATGCAGAGGAACACCTTTTCTGTTATTGATAAGTTATAACCTCAACTTTTATTTGTAGTGTTAACGGGGATTAAGACTCTGCCCCCTCTTTTCAGTCGGTCTAGGGTGGCTCTGCTCTGCCAAGTGTTCAATTGTTGATACACTGGCCATAAACACATTTTGACTTCATTTGTATGGAAAATGTATAAGATTTTATCCTATTCCTACCCAGAAATAGTGATAATTAAACACTGGTTTATAAATTCATTTGTTGATGTTACCTATATTTATTAGTAAATATAAACAAGTGGAAATTTGTGGTAGTTTAAAACACGACTCCGCTCGTGTTCACGATTGTTTTCTAGCCTTCTATTGAGTGTTTACCAACTTACAGGTAAAAAAAACTGGTGAAAATATCTAAATACTCTATAAGATTTATTTATTGGAAAAATATTTGTATTAACCTTATTTGTAAGACAAATACAGAACACTGATGAATTTTCAAAAAGATTTTAGCGTGAAACTGGAATAAAGTTGTTTATTATTTCAATCTGGAGGACTGTGCTAGACAATGCAATAAAACCCTGTTAAATTAAACAAACCGTAGTGGCCATAACTTGACAAAACACTGGTAGGATTTACCATTTGTCACAAAAATGCATACCTAACAAACCAGCGGCCGTCGTACAAAAAAACCTGCAAGCGCTTCTGCATTTCAATTAAAAATGTGCAAACATTAGCTTGTCATTTATGCTTCGCGAAATTCCATAATTGATTGTGCTAGTTGCGTGCTTTTTGCAGTGGAAGCCAGCTTGGAGCAAGATAAAGCCATATTTCAGTTTAAAAAGTATATAATAAGAATAAGACGTTCTCTATCTCTTTCTTTTATGGTAATAAAGGAGGTTAACACTCGCTTTAATATGAGCACCCTCAAATTTAAAGGCGTCTTTAAACTCGCCATAACGTCCCAGGTGCGTAGCCAGAAAATTTGAATGCATGGATTTTGGAAAATTATGCATGCATTCAAAATAATTGTGATACGACTAAAAAATTAAATTTTTTTCTACAAGAGGGTGGTAGACCATGCTTAGCTACGCCACTGTAGGTATTCATATACCAACAATATTTAATTTTTTTTAAGAAAATATTATATTTATGTACTTTACGGTCACGTTATGTCGATAAGTTTTCTTTGTCGTAAGTTGTCGAAAAATAAACATTTGGATATTTTCTTTACTTATTTTGTTAATATTATTATTGAGTCAAAATACAACAATTTAAATATATATAGGTAAGTATTAATGTAAAAAAATAATGATTATACAGGGTGTTTCAAAATATATACGCAGGACCTCAGGATGTTATAGCTCGTCCAAAAATATAAAAAAAAGTTTCAATTAACTTACCCTCTAAAATGCACCATTTCAGAGATACAGGGTGTTGAAATTGAAAAAAAAAATCGTTTTTTGCGAATATCTCCGGAACCGTTTATCGTACAGAAAACAGCTTTTGTAAGCATTTTCTACTTATAATAAACTATGTTTTGTGCGGAATTTTTTTTTTAAAGTCATAATTGGTGAAGGTTTTGAAGGGATTGTGGGTGTTTTTCTCCCCAACTTCTACGCTACTGGAAAAATTCCGATTTTGAGACGCCCATTTGAACCGCCAATGTTTTCTACACAAAAAAGATACTTGGTCATAAGCTCTAAAGTCGATCGTTTTCGAGAAAAATCAACTTTTATGTTGAAAAACATGGTCAATTTTTTGAAATAAAATTTTTTTCTTACTAATTAAACAAAATTTATTTAAACGTTAGAACAAGTAACAAAACCAAACGTTAACTTCATAATTGCAAAATTTAAAAAAAAAATGAAAAAATGATACAAAAGTTTTACAATTTTATTTAAAAAATTGACCATGTTTTTCAACATAAAAGTTGATTTTTCTCGAAAACGATCGACTTAAGAGCTTATGACCAAGAGTACCTTTTTTGTGTAGAAAACATGGCGGTTCAAATGGGCGTCTCAAAATCGCAATTTTTCCAGTAGTACAAAAGATGTTTTCTGTACGATAAACGGTTCCAGAGATATTCGCAAAAAACGAAATTTTTTTTTTTAATTTCAACACCCTGTATCTCTGAAATGGTGCATTTTAGAATGTAAGTTAATAAGAACTTTTTTTCATATTTTTGGACGAGCTATAACATCCTGAAGTTCTGCGCATATATTATGAAACACCCTGTATACACATAAAGCTGATTTTCGCTTATTATGTATGAAAATCCCAAGTGGCATAAATAAAAACACTGGCTCTCATATTTGGGCAACAAGTGAATATAAACGAAGAAACGAAAAGAAACGAAGATGGCCATTTCGTGTTATAATTTTAGAAAATGGCGTTTGCCAACTCAGAAACATATCTAAAAACAGAAAAATGATGCCAGTAAGAGATGCCACCCTGTATATATTTTCTTGATAATTTACCACTGTGGTATGACTGCCCTTTCTAGACTAGAAGACCTTATAATTGAAAACATTTCCATATGCCCTATTTATCTACGCCTATGGAATGAACGTCCAGCATCCAACTCAGCTAATGAATACTTCCAGGCCACAAAATGATATCCAGCTTTGTGTAATTATATTTGTATCTGGCTAAGGGCTCTCAAAGGCGAAAACGTGCCCTTTTGGCAATTTTTCAACGCTTTGCCACTTTCACACGGCATCTTGCTCATATAACAATTAAGGCCTTCACCAAATTTATGAATGCTGATGAAGAATTCAAAACAAGCGGTTGACAAAACAATTTGTTATTTTGATTGTCAGCAAATAATAAGAAAACAATACAGGATAAAAAGAATTATCCCAGGCTCAGATTCATCAATTTGATATAATAAATATACTGGGTGGTTCAATTGAACGATTTGTAGTTATTCTAGAAGACGTATTTAATTATATCTGATGTCAGTATTATCTTTAGGGGGTAGTTCTCCCAACACAATATCGTTATTGTATTGGATTCTCGTACGATTAGGTTGATTTGGATTGTGTTGCGAGAACTACCAAGAGGTACAACTATGGTATAGGGTTGGCGTACGCAAAACGTACCTACTGTGTTAAGTACTTGGGTCTTCGCATCTTTAGGTATGATCACTTTATTGCACTGACTACTGACGAGATCATAAAAAGATCGAAACCGGTCTGAAGTTAGTGACATCCTACGATGTGGAGTCCAAGTATTTCCTTGTAGTTTTCGTTACAACAATATTTTATAGGCCACCAAGATTTGGATTATTCGACTTTATTTTGCTACTATAAAGCTTACGCAAATGCTAATTTGGATTTATTTGGCAATTTAAATATGCCTCACAATAATTTTATAAGCTTTATATCGTTGCTCGAAGTTTTATTTCACTTAAACTTTGAAAGTAATGTCATATCCAGTTGTATATCCAATTTTTAATTATTAACACCATGGATTTATTATTATAATTATTATTTACTAATATTGTATGTGGTGTAAACGTTGAAAATATTTTGGCAATGACTGTACCCGCGTGTCAGTACCCTTATGGGCAGTCAAAAGATTGAAGACGTCGCTTGCTATTGTACATTGTCCTAGCCAGTTGGAAAAAAACGTCGATAAATTATAGCCTTACATCAAACATGGTTGTATTTTACGATGACTTTATGACGAAATATTTAGCAGACTTTTGCGGACCAACCGAAAATTACAGTTACCAAAGTGCACAGGACAGGACCCGAATTTCGAAACGGCTCCAATGCCTCTTTAACAGGACTAACTGGTTAAAAAAGGGCAAACCAAAGTAAATGAACACACGTGTTGGATTTCCAAGCTAGAATCACAATTTTTATGGGTACACCAACTCTTTAAATATGAACATCAAGAGAAAACAAGATTCAAGTTTTTGGAGATTTACAAATATAATCCAACATATTCTTTTTATAACCAAATTAACTATTTGATTTTTGCGACGATCATCCCCAACAAAAAATAATTTTACAGGTTTACTCTTGTATTTCAATATAACACAAACATGCTTAAGACAAATCTGCAGACTGGGTGATTGAGCATTGAACACCAATGTCACTTTCCAGTTATATGGCCGGTAAAATTTATGAACCTGTACCTCGGTTGGCCCAAAATATCTACCGACCATCAGTAAGGCGGTATTAATGCTTCTACAAGATATATTACACGTTTAACATGAATTATTTAACGATTTCTTCAAGATAACTAATTAATGGCTTTGATTTTGCTTAAACAGCGAAGGAATTAATATTTTAATAGAAAACACAACATACTCTGTGCCTCCCTTATTAGGAGAAACAGAGGATATGAATAATTCGTTTGCAGTTATTAAAAAAACCAAACTTCCATTTCCATTTCTATTTTTCCAATTGAAACAGTCGCAGCTACAGATATTTTTTGTAATTTTTTATAGTATATTTTTAATATTATTTATTGGCTTACTTTACTTATTTTTTGTAATGGTTTTAACCATGGCAGCCCATGGAAAAGTTTGTGTATTAAGGTCACGTTATCACCGCCAAATGGCCTTAGTGAAACACATACCTGAATATGCTGATAACTTTTCTTTGTCGTAAGTTGTGGAATAATATTTTCCATAAATGGCGTACCATATTTTTCCAATTGCCCTTAAATTGTAGGCCATTTTGGGAACTACTTGTTAAAAAGCTAGAGAGATATTAAAATGTCTTGTATAATAAAACACACTATACAGGGTGTCCACCTAGTGCGCGTAAGTCCAATATCTGGGTTAATAAAAGAGATAACTTAATTTTTTTTTCTACAGGGTTGTCTAATATCCCGAGCTGCACAAAATGAAAATATATTTACATATTCAGGGTGTTCAGTTTTTCCTGGACAGGTACCAACTTCGTTTTTCTAAATGGAAATATATATTTTTTATTGCTTTTTCGAACTAAACCCTTGATTTTAGTAGGACTTTCATCAGCCTTCCCTATACCTAACTTAAACTGTTTTTGAAATATTGACGGGTGAATATTGACATTTTTGCAACTTTGACACCCTGTAAAATCTAAACGGTTTGAGATCAAGCAAAACGGTTTGCACATTCCTATCTTAACTTTTTATAAGCTATCGTTTGATACTAATTTCAAATGTATCCAGGAATTAAAAATTTTCCTAAAATTTTGAAAATTTTTAATTCCTGGATAAATTTGAAATTAGTACCAGACGATAGCTTATGAAAAGTTAAGATAGGAATGTGCAAACCGTTTTGCTTGATCTCAAACCGTTTAGATTTTACAGGGTGTCAAAGTTGCAAAAATGTCAATATTCACCCGTCAATATTTCAAAAACAGTTTAAGTTAGGTATAGGGAAGGCTGATGAAAGTCCTACTAAAATCAAGGGTTTAGTTCGAAAAAGCAATAAAAAATATATATTTCCATTTAGAAAAACGAAGTTGGTACCTGTCCAGGAAAAACTGAACACCCTGAATATGTAAATATATTTTCATTTTGTGCAGCTCGGGATATTAGACAACCCTGTAGAAAAAAAATTAAGTTATCTCTTTTATTAACCCAGATATTGGACTTACGCGCACTAGGTGGACACCCTGTATAATATATTAATGCTTTGTAATACTAATATGTCAGCCCATATTCCAAAATACCATTTGGTCGACTTGGAGGAAAGCAATAAAAATAATTCTCCTTATAAAACAATCAGTGTGGAATGCGATAATGTTCACCTTTTCAAATTTTAGGGTTGTACTGTAATTTGGGATAATCCTTTTAACTGGCAGTTTGTTTTACTATCGTATTTACGGCATCGCAGGCTTAACATCTATAAATAAAAGCCAAACGCTAAACATCATCGATCACCAATAAATAGCAAAATATAGCAGCCTCGTAACAATGTGGTTTATGGGGCATGTGAACAACCACATTATGCATGAAAATCAAATATTTTTTAACTGCGATATCCATCCGACGCTTAAATGTCTATAAATAAACTGTACAGTAAAAACAGTAGCACTAATTCTAGTAATTTTTTAATTATCCATTATATTATTCTACACCGAGAAAAGTTTATTATTATTATTATTATTAGCATAAGCAGAGCTTAGTGTTGACTCGCGAAGGACGGATTACTCACTATATGCAATCAATTTAATTGTTTGTATAAATATAACAATTGATAACTGCAAAAAATTGCAGCGCGGTGAAGTGCCGCAAGACTATTACTGTCCATTTCTGTTCATTATCCACTGTCGTGGTGTTTGAGTGTAAATATGTTTCTCCCCGTGTATTATATGTTGTTTTATTTTGGATAATTTATACATTGTAACAGTTTATTGCTTTTGTTAATAGTTAATTTCTTTTATTACGTGTATTATGATACGCACGCCTATGTCCTCCCTCGCATTTCCGCCAAGCCAAGTTATAAAGTATATATTGGATTGGATAAACATTGTGACGATATTAAAATATTTTTCAAAACAAATAAATAGATAAATAACCAGAATATTTCGCAGGCGGTACCTTTGATGTGGTTACCGATGGATTAGTGACTTTGGTTCCAAAAGGGAGACGTATTTTCGAGGATATTTTATGCTTTTCCATAAACGTACCTAATTTATTTATATTTCTACGGTTTTGTTTTGAAAACATGTTTTAATATAGCAATAACACCATTTTTTAGACGAAATAAAAAAAGGACCTACTTGTTTAAATAAAGAGTAACATTTATGGGCAGACCATTAAATTATGTGAATTTCTTCCTCAAAATAAAGAATTACTTCAAAGGAAATTTGAAACTGATTAATCTGGGATATCGATTGATACAGAATATGTCGTATTTATGTGACATTAGCAATAATGTGTTCCGCATTAGATAATTCTTCAATTTAAGCAACTTTCTATATTTTATAATAAGGATGGCAACAAAGGATGAGTGAAATAAGTCACTATAAACCGCAGTAATGATTTCATCACACAATTTACACAACGCGTATAGAAGAGAGGAGCGTTGGCCCAAGATTATGCACTGTCAAATTATTTTTTATCCGCCTCACCCCTAAGCACATTAACAATTCAGATTGGCGATGATATTCCTCCAAAACAGCCGCCCTATTCATCTGGAGCCAGCTCAGATGAATAACTTCACAGCTCTCGACAGGATGGTAACATACGAATATCCCCTTTAGACAACCTTTTTTATCATGTAAAAATGTTAACAGTTTGAGGGTTAAACCAGGTTTTACATGTCATTTTCCGAGAGGTGGAGATCCGCGGGAAATTCCCTTAATCCAAATTGATATATATTTCCACGTAAAGGCTTGGTTTTCTTTCCATTACTTCGGATTTTCTCCAGATACCAATTAAACTAAATTTTGGCCTAAAAAGATATAACTAAATAAGTAGGTAAGTAATTCCGTTTCTGGCAGCATTCGTGTGTGTATGTGCAAATATACAGGGTGCACCAAAACAAGCAGATTTAGAGAAAGAGCATTTAAAATTGGAGTTAGTTTACTCAGTTTGTTTAGGTTGATTGTGTGCAACATTCTTAGAACATTCTAGATGGTAATGTACGAATTGTTATGATTTTCCAAATAGTTTACAAGTTTGTAGCCAGGGAAACTCCTTTCCACTAAAAAACACACATTTATACACTTTTCTTAAGTTATTTTATGAAATTAGACGTTTTCTATATCAGAGCCAAACAGATATAGTATGTATTACAAACATTGTAAGGGTTATTATGCCTATATTTGTTAATAAAGTTATTGGAGGCGTATGTCGAATATCCCGCTCTGTATACAAGACTAATATACATTTTTTCCTGGTACTCAAGCATGAGTGACGCTGTATAAACATATATTAGTCAGCGCTTGCTTTGCGTGTGATTTTTGGAAACTAATACAACTATAAATACGCCCAAACCGGGTGCTTTATTTCCTTTTTACAGACAGACGTAAACAGAGCGATTTGTCTGTGTGCGAATACACGTAGGATATCACACTCGTGAAAATGACAGTGACATTTCAATTTGGATGCTGGTGTTGGTCGCCGATATGCGGTGGCTGCTTTGCCAGCCGTCGAAAGGGTGAGACCAGCAACCGATGCTTGATTACAACAGTGGAACTTGTTATTGAATTCAATTTGTACCAAATAAAGCAAATTGCGATGGGGTAACCCACTGCTCCTTCCTGTCTCTCAAAGACGAAGCTTCATAACGTGATTTTTCCTTGGAGAATACCTTCCTCTATTTGAGGTGATACACCGAATGTTTCCTACCCTCCATAGCCTGGTAATACACTTGATGTTAATCTTTATTTTTATCTAAAAATAAAGATATACTTATTTATCTAAGTAAGTATATCTAGATGATAGGTAGGTCGTGTTTGCGGTAAGTTTTATTTGGATGTAGGTATATATATAGCGTGTCCCAAAATTATGGAACAAAATTAATATTTTTTTGTTAGTTGAGATTAAAGAAAAACGTTGAAACAGCTCAATTAGTGTATAGAATATTTACATCGTTGATTATATAGAAATAACGTCAAAAAGTTAATAAAATTATCAAATATTATGGTTCAATAAAGTTTTATACTTCCTCGTTACCTATTATCGTAGATATGCAAAAGAATACCCTTATTCTGTCGCAAACACCTACTTTACGTCCAACATGCACCGACCAACATTGAATTACACCGACATATCTTCATATAACCTCAACTTGTTGTCTTTAATACATTTTTCTTATTAATACTGTTATCTACATTTTTTCAATAATGAAATAATAAACAAGCATTACATTACAGTAAAAATAATTATTTTTGGTTACGTACCTTTTGTATTGAATTTTTGAAGCAAGTTTGAATGAAAAAAATAGTAAAATAATGTGTCTTAGGCAGCCAGAGAAAATATACCAGTTCTATAGGTGTATTATTCAATGATTATTTGATGATTTGCAATTTCTAAATATATTTTAATAGTGCGAACATACCACATATATTAAGTAGAGATATATGTAGTTTATTTAATACAAATCTGAATATTTTTGCGGATATGGGTCTGTAAACGGTTTATTTCTCGTCCAGGTGGACACAAGCCACTTCAACGGAAGAAACAATAGCATACTAAGATCATATGTTTATTTAGTCAGAGCAGTTGGGTTTCATCTAGCCATATAAACAAATGTACGGTCTTAGGCAAACAAATAAAATTTGAATCTCGTCTTCTTATACTTATCCACATATACTACAACTCAGTTTTATGTTAAACACTAAACACTTCCCAATTTAATCACTTTTGATACATAAACTCTGGGTAAGTTATCTGCTTAATTGATTTATTAATAGAACTTCGATCAATAACTGGATTTTAAGAAACGCTGCTAGATTTTTGGGTTTCAATAAAAAAAAATATGTTATGATGAAAATACAATCTTTTCTAATTGTTTTTGTTGAAGTAAATGCTGTTTTTACGAGTCTTTCGATGGGGACTGAATCTAGCTATCTAAATCTACTAAAATTTTACTTGCACGAGACGTGAATACTACTAAATTAATTGTATACGTTTCTTAGTGTACTCTAATTAGGAATATTAACGGCTGTTTGATGTGTGCGAACTCGTGGTTCATTAAATCCATTCCCCAGCAAATGAAAACTCCAGAAAATGAATCGGTAGTGATCAGACCAAAAGTAAAACTAAAAACCACGAAACACACAAACCACTATGGCCGTTAAAATCACGCGCAAAGTCCAATTTCCCTCATAACACCGCGTATTATGTAGCATTACATGGACAGTTAAAATCTGTTAGTAAAAGCTTACATATGATTTGTTATTGCGGCTTTTCGGACCACGCAACATGGCCTATGAATTCTACATATTTGTTCTGCATAAATTCTTTGCATTTCCTCGAAAATTGATGCGCTAGATTAATCAATATCGAAAACACAAGCAAATTGCGTTTATCTACAGGGTGTTAATTACACACATGGCAACAAAATCGTTGTGCGGCATATTTAAATTGCCAAATAAATCTAAAATGGTACCGGGATATCAAAAATTATCTTGGTCAATGGTGGTTGTGGAATGTAAAACGTGTGTCTTACTTTAAATTTTTGAATATGTTTTGTTGTGTCAGAATCTGTCAAGTCATTGTGCTGAAATTTTCTAATCCAGTTTTTGAATCATGCCTCTTACCACACAGCACAAAATTTTCATGATTGAAGCCTATTTTCGAACGGGTGCGCTAGTTAATGGAAATTGGCAATACAGTCAACGTTTGTGTTTGGATAATTTTCGAGAGCACTTCCCAAACGTGGCAATATTACCGGACAATTTTTATGCGTGCCTTACAAATTGTGTTGAAGTGTTTCGCGAAACTGGTTGTGTGACTCATAAAAAAGGTGCTGGTAGACCAAGAGTTCGTACAGAAGAAGTTGTCAATGACGTTCGTCAACGTATGGAAGAGGAGCCTGCAAATCCTTTGAAACGTCTTTCTCAGGAAATTGGACTTTCTTATGGAACATGTCATAATATTTTAATTAAAGAAAGACTTGAACATGCATCCATATAAGATGCAAGCACATTCAAGCTCTTCTGGCCGCAGATCACCCCAGACGCCTTGCTTAGTGCCATTGGTTTGTCAATAGTTTAATGAATGACGATCTTCTGGACTTAACTTTTTTTTCTGACGAAGCGTGGTTCCACCTTTCGGGATACATCAATTCTCAAAATATGCGAATGTGGAGCAATGATAACCCTCATGTTTTTACTGAATCGCCACTGCATGCTCAAAAAATTGGTGTTTGGATGGCAGTTTCTCGCAGAAGAATAATTGGGCCAATTTTTTTCGATTTCACCGTCAACGCAGAAAGGTACAGACACAACTTTTTGGCTGAATTTGTGTAATAGTTAAACGATGATGAACTTCGGTACGATTATTTCCAGCATGATGGTGCAACAGCACATACTACACGAGAAAATATTGCTTTCCTCCGCGAGTTTTTTGATGACCGGCTGATAAGTTTGCATACAGAAGTTGAGTTTCTTCCGAGATCACCTTGTTTGACAATTATGGACTATTTTATATTTCCTTACTTAAAAAACAAGATTTTTGCAACTCCGGTAAATAATTTGCAAGAACTGCAACAAAGAATTGTTCAGCAATGTGCAACCATAACGCCAGAAATGCTGCAAAACGCTTTTTACTGCATGAGGAGGCGCGTCAACTTGTGCATCGAACAAAACGGGGGACATTTCCAACAATTACTGTAATTTAGTTTTCCTTGTTACTAAAACCGTTATTTCATAATTTGTAGTTCATTATTGTTTTACAACTGAAATAAATAGGTATGAAATTTGTAGGTTATTGATGATGTCAGTGTGACAGTGACATAATTATTTCAAATTTAAAGTAAGACACACGTTTTACATTCCACAACCACCCTTGACCAAGATAATTTTTGATATCCCGGTATTTTCGCAAGCTTTATGGTAGCAAAATAAAGCAAAATGATTAAATACCATGCAAAATACCTTACAAATTCGTTTTTAACATGCGGTTCCTGCAATTCGGTTTTAACTACAAACTGAGTAACTAAAATTAACAAAATTGAAGGCACTATAATTAACAAAAATAGGTGAAATGTGTTATTAAACTCATCGCGTAAGAAACAATTCCCTATGAACATACTATAACAACTTGAGACTCTAAATAGAACACTGGCCGTTTCAGGATAGAATCTCAGGTTAACCGGGCATAATAGGAAGATATTCTTCTGGTTATTTATACGTTCCTGTGACTCCAGCCTCCCGAACTAAGACTGTGTTTTTCCCTACTTGTTCAACAATAAATCAGCGGTTGATTTGTGGCTGGAGCGCGAATCAATCCGAACCAATAACAGTCTTTACGTTTTTAATTTCGATTGTCATTAATTATGTGTGAGATCGGTTTCTCTGGTTGGGGCTGCCCCAGAGGCACACCGTCCCCGATAGATCGCAATTGATTCGAAATGAAAGTAATATATCCTCTTGGAAGGACTGCTAAACCATAAAAATGCTTTAATACCAGTGTTTGTATGTATGTAACATAGCAGTATCTTTCAAGAATTCAACTAAATCTTTTGTTGCCCTCGCAGATTTTGCACCCACGATTTGCCTTACAGAATAATTAAAATGTTCCTTCTTATACAGGGTGTAAAAAATAGTATCACACTAGTAGTGTCACCCGACGTCTAGGGGTGACACGACATCTACAAATGAAAATGAAAGTTCCTATGAACATATGCCCTATTCCTAAGGGCGTTCTGTTCCCAGGGTACTATTTTGGGGCCGATATTTCTTCTATTACGCATAAATGATATAAAAATGTTACTTTGGCCTATCATAGAATGTCTAATAATATTTTAATCCAAGCACGTCAGTGAGGATCATTTCTAAGGACCCTATTGATTATATCATCAACACATGATACCATTTGTCTTTGTAACAGTATTTTGCAAGAGCATTTCTTGCAAAAAATGAATATTTCCAACAACGTTTAGAAACAGGTTGTTATTTTAATGATTGTAGAATTTTATTCAACGAAGAAATTTGGTTATGTTGGTGTAATACGACTGAGAATATAAAATAAATTATAACATAACTTTAAATACTACCAAATTGAAAAATAATGTACTTAAAAAGGGATTACATTATGGGCATATTAAAACGACCAGAACAGTGCGATCAGCGGTTAAATGTTATAAATAATTAATGATTAATATATGAAATATTCAACAGCGTCGATTGCCCAATATTTAATGATAACAAATTACTGAAATTCTAGTTGTTCGTCACATTTGTGACAAGATATATTTATTTATCGAATTTAAATAATTAATTATTACTGGCAATGGAACAGTGGGTTGTAATTTATTTAAAAGATACTTTGAATAGGTAAATTCTTTACTTTCATATGCAAATTGTATAAATTACATAAACTAAGAAAGAAAAATTGAGTTTGCGTTTGTGATTTTTTCCTAAACAATGCGAAAAAGTCAATTAACAACGAAGAATATTTCTTGCTTTGGACATAATTGCATAATAGTGTCAGTAAGTTACTGCTAGATGACACTCCTGTCAAAAAGTAACTAAATTATTTAGTGTTATTTTGTGTTTAGTGCGTTCCAGTAAAGAACAGGGCTTACCTATTTTAGGGATAGTAAAAACGTATTAGCGATTCAAATTACCGATGAGGACGCTGCAAATTGTAAACAAATATGGATGAAGACGAGTAAAAATTTTGCATTTCATATCACATCTAGCAATTTAGCATTCAGCTGCCATAAATATAGTTACTGCATGTGTTAGTTAGGGTGAAATAAAGGATAAAGAGTGGTAAAAGTAGTCAAACGTCCCATAAGTGCTTCATTGCTAATTATATGAATTTTTTGGACTGAAACAGGTACCCTAGTTTTTGTTTACTTACATTTTGGACTAAAATAAGTGTGATAAACTATGGTGATACCATATTAGTGCTTGTTTTTTGTTAGATAATGTTTAAATTAAAATATATTCTGCTTTTATAGGACTAATGATAGAAAAGTATAGACAAACAGCAACAAAGTGGTTATGTTGTGTAAATAAACGTATTCTCTGTTATTAAATTGTTACATGCCTTTTGGAGAAATGAATGAGAAACAGTTTCTGATACTAGGGCCAAACTTCTACCTATCTTCAATCTTAAACACTTCTATTGACACATTTTGTGGAATGACACCTATAAACATGGCAGTTTGTGTTGGGCTGATTTCTTTTGAATGCCATTTTAAAATGTAAAAATAAAGATGTACCTACAAATACTAACCACGTCGTTTTTAACTTTGTAATACCAAAAAATCACAAGCACCACTAAATTATTACGTTAAACAAACCCAAATACGTGTTATTTATCAATATAGCAATAAGCCTCCAAAAATTACCTTTTAAGTACGTTCAAATATTTTCATGTAGAGGGCATATTCACTTTTGGAATCGCCAATTGGAAACTGGTCTAATTATTCTTTGGCAATTATAAATTTAATGATGGGACACATTGACTGTTTCATATAAGGCTACTTACAATCCCTAAATTGCAGTCGACCTGTACGATTCAAATGCGTGCAAACGCGCCCTTAAGTTATTTCGGAAATAGCTAAGAGCATGAAAGTATCTTTCATATTCTTTTTTAGGCAGATATATGCAATTTGACAATTAATTTTGTTAGCAAAGCCTGACAAAAGTAATTCTCTATTTTAGATTACTTATGAAACGCCCTGTGGACATAGATAGCGGCCCTATTGGTAAATTTTGAACTACTTAGGTTGTGTTCCGATATTAAACTTGGTTAACCAAAATCCCGGTTAAGCGTTCCATTTAATAAAAATTCCTGAAAATTGTTTAATTTTGGAACTGTGGTCACCTGAAAAAGGTTAACCAAACGTCAAAATATTGACCGTGCTCTGGGAGCGGTGCATTGGTCAACCGAAGAGTTAGCAGGTTAGGTTTTAGCGTTGAGAGAAGAAAAATCAATTCTCTCAACGATTTTAATTATATTTTGTTTAGATGGTGAAGGCAGATGGGGTGGTGTTCTTGCGTTATAAGAGTTATAATAAATATTTATAAATTCTACTTTTCTGTATTGTATTCTGTAGTCCACTTGACCAAGTCGACTGAAAGCTACACTTATATCTACTTATAAACTACTTAGATCTTACTATAATATACCAAATTATCTGCTGTTTCATTTATTTTTTGACTGAAGACTAGAGTAATAGTTAAACACGGAATATGAAGGTATTTAAGGTTGAATGAATCCCAATAAAAACAATTCATCATCCATGTTGATTAACCAGCCAGTTTCTTAATTACACATTTTTCAGGTTTACCAATATTTCGGTTAACCGAAATCCTGGTTGGTCGCGGATAATATCGGAACACAACCTTAATCAATATAGATACACGAGGTTACTAGATAAGTTGATTTTACATCTCTATGATACATCTTTACCCTCATTCCAACAGGAATTCCACTTAGAGTATATATTATTATTAAGCAAACGGAATCAGTAGTAGGTACCTATAGTCAAAACTTACTTCTAAATCCTCTATTTTCCTCATGGATCCCTGGCGAATCATTGTCGTTTCCCTGCCCATGTCCATCACCATCTTCAGACATCTGGGCGTCGAGGCTCTCTTCCTTGACAGCAGTTTGAGGCTGGGGAGACATAGAAGCGCTGGCAGGAGAACAAGAATCAGTCCTAGGACTAGGACCCAGGATTCTATCCTCCGATGGGGAGAATATTCCATGGTTATGACTAGCGTGAATCGACTCACTACTCGTTTCGATTTTTAAACACTTGGGGGGCGCGAACGCAGAGGGCGATGGGAACGATTTCAGGTCGGCGAGCGGGCGGAAAGCGCCAGAGCCGAGAGATAGACCGGGGTGCAAAAACTGGGGTTGCAAGTGGTTTAGTATGTGCGCTGGTATGCCACTATAGGCTTCCATGTGGCGAAGGCCGAAGCTGGATGCTGTGAAAGGTCTGTGGAGGTCCTTGGATGCTTCCGACATGGCGAACTGAAACAAAAGAGAGTGAAATTATAAATTTTCCGTATAGCACTGTCAACAAATATTTTTGGAAGGTTAATTTAGAACCCTTGTTAGCCAGTAGCAGTTTTATAGTAAATTGAGGTCGAGGATTTAGTAAATTTGATATAAAAGAATATGGGGTATACACAGGGATTTATACGAACAAAATTCAAACAGTTATCTATACGTATATGCTTTATTTAAGGGATATAGGCTAGCAGACTTGGATAGTTTGAGTGGTCTAATATAGTTCTGGACACCCTGATGTGAAAATAAGATATTAGGAAATGATCTCGATCTGAATTATTTCTATAATATATTTTTTGCCGTTTTAAACTCAAACAAAAATATTTTTATGATGACGATTATTTTGATAATGGCACAACTGTAAATTTTCTGCTGTTAGAAGCATAAAAATTCAAAATGGCGACTTTAAAATGTCCAAATTTAATGTAAAAGTGTCAATTAATGTGTGATTTGTATCTAAAATGCACATTATTGCGTGCAAAAAACTACAATTTATTTCAGAGAACTCTAAAATAGCCTTAATACTCTAAAACAAAGCCATATATCTCAATTTTTACGATATTAGTACAATGTCTTGTAGGTAAGTATGTATATTTTGATTACCTAAACCATATAAGAAAAAATCGTAAATTTGATGACTTCCAAGTTTCCCAAAATTTCCATATAAACTTGAAAGTGATTAAATATTTCCTATTAGCATTATCTATTAAAGTATTACCTATTTTATGTCTCTACCTTTATCCTTTTAAAGAAAATGTATGTTTTTGGAAATTCTTAATTCATTTTGAAGAAAAAAGGTCAACAAATAACCAAACTTTATATTTTTAAATTTATACTACGACTGAGCTAAGTAATATATTTACCGACGGACCTCACTACTTTAGAGATTTCTGTAACTACTAACAAACAAAATATATTACCTAAAACAATACCTATATATTGTAAACCGTATTTGAAGATTTTTATAAAGAAAATTGAAAAAACTCCTAATCAAATTTAAATTTGTCCCTGGCTCTGTGGCTACATTTCAGGAACAAACTCTTCTAAATATGAACCAGATCAGCTTTAGAACCAATCAAAACTAGTTTGAATTACTAAAAATATCACAAATTTTCAATAAAATAAATAAATAAAATTATTGAATAGGTATTACTAATTTATTGTTCTATACCGTTTAGATTTCGTATAAGAACAAACATATTTATTTAAATACCTATATATATTTCTTGTAAGGTAATATTTAACAGTTTACTGACCTGCGGGTTAAATGGCCTTTGGATTCTCAGAGCATCTTGCAAGCCCCCGGCGGCTTGAGAAAACACCACTAGAGCTGGGGAGTTCAAATGGGCAGAATTTGGCACGTAAGCTGAGTTCTCCATCGCTGAAATATAAGAGGAAATTGAAATTCTTGAAAAGGGTCTACAGTAAGTTATTTTGAATATTTTGCTTTCTATTTAGGGTTGTTTTTATGTTAAAATATTAAACAATGTCTTCGTCAGGTACTTATTCTTTGCAACATATCTTCTAAAATTATAGAAAATTGGAAATTTATATAAAGTAACAAGTAAACTCACATAATTAATCCTTCAAAAATATACAGTAAAAAATATTATCAACTGAATAAAAAAGTAATTGTCACACTCAAAAAAATAGTGTTTGTCAATAAGTGGTAGTAAATATAGTGGTAGTGAATATAGTGGTAGTCAATATAGTGGTAGTCAATAAGACAAACGTGTTTTGGCACTATTTCTTGGTGAACCTCTTGGGAAAATAACGCGAGAATTTTTTGGCACAAAATTTTGCTGTAAAATTATTGAAATCAGTGGCGTACCTATATTAAATTAAGGGTATTAATGCATATTAATAATTAAGGTTAAATAATTAATGGTAAATTTAAAATAAACAGTCTTAGGACAAAGTTACGATGAATACAGATTTAAAAGCATTATCTAGCAATAAAGTTTCCAATAATAACAAAACAAATAGTGGTTAAAATAAAAAAAAATACGAATAAAATAAAAAGTATCAAAGAATAAATAATGACGATATATTTAAAGACCCGTGATTTGGCTCTGACTTTAATAATTTAACTTTGTTTAAAAAATTCTCTCCATCACAAATTGCAAAAAGAAACAAGTAATAAAAATTGGAAAATTAAAAAATTATTTATTTTTCCTCACATTTTGTACTTTTTTATTTCTGCTTTCTTAGTTTTTCTGTCTTTTCTGAGAGTTTTAAAGATAGGTGTGTCACCTGTAGTATGTTACCTTTGCACATAGGAAAATTGAAAAATAAAAATTCTACATCGAAAAAAATTACCTTCAACATAATTTTTGCAAATTACACATTTACTTAAAAAATCACATGAACTAAAAAAACAATAAATAAATTATTTGGATTATTACAGTTATTTTTTTCTAAAACCACAATTGAGAAAATGTTATTTTATTACCTTATCACTAGTTACTGTTTGCAAAGTAAGCACCCTTTAAAATCAGTTACTGCCGCAAGAGGGAGGAGTAAAAGGGGTACAAATCAATGTCCTACATAAAAAACTCACATCCTACCTGTTTGACTAACTGCTTCACCACCTGAAATGTCGAAATACGTGACTAAAAGTTTACGCGGGACGCGGTAACATAAACATTCTCATCCAGCTACCCGAGTTCGACTGACAGAAATATTTCCCCACTCCTGAAACCCACGTTGGCTCCCACCCCATGCGCGCGCACCACGTGGTTGGAACGCCAAAAGAACGCCTTTATTTTGCTGTGGCTGTGTCCATGGGAGTTACTACGTAATATCACAGGTGTATATTATTGCTAACAATTATTTATACCAACACGACTTTTTTGTATCTTGGTGCTTCTGCTAGACACACTTTGAAAAATATTACTATAGAGGCAAGCAAAGATAGAACTGTAGGTTGTAAAATATTAGATATGTCATAGGCGCCGACACTGTGGGTGCTCAGGTGCTCAGGCATGAAACCAGATTCATGGGTGCAGAACACCTGTGAGCATATACTTTTTTTACATCTGACATCTATATGACCACAAAACTAGCCAATTTTAAAGTTATAACAGCGTAAGTTCATATATATCAAGTAATACTTGAGAAGTATGGACAGATACAGATGTACTGAAGGCCCAGTACTCATCGAAGGTCCTTCAGACCGTTTATATTTGTTTTGTTCATTTTATTATATAGTTTTTAAGTTTAAAATTCTGAACTGTTAGCCCCCCCCCTGGCAAATTTTATAACGACGTCCATGAACAGAATACATTTTTCGCAAGAATATGTGAGGTATAAGATATACAATACCTAAACTACGTACCTATTGTTAAATTGTTTGTTTTGTTTACTTTTCCGTTTTATTTTGTTTTCATTTGTATGTATTTTCATTCAATTCTATCCTCAAAACGCCCAGTGCTGTAATGTCTCGAATGTACGAGTAGCATTTTAGATACGAATTTTATAAGGTATTTTGCATTAATAAAAAAATGTCTCACTATAAACAAACTTGCCATGTTTATGAACAATATTGTAAAGCCCACCAAGATTTGAATGAATGGGCTTTTAAATTTTGAATTTTGGAATAAATTTTCTTAACTTTCACTTATATTAACACTCTGTATAACGTAGCTCAACTCCGTTGCGTGCCAAACTACACTACTGCCATGCAAAAGGCTTTTCCTTAAAAAAAACATGGTTTTAAAGACCTTTCTTAGTCACATTAGGTCATGCAAATCTCTTTCTTCTCTATAAATAAGTTTTTTAAATCGCTTATCTCTTACTTATTTATTTTAGGTTAGGTGGGCTGAGCGTGTTGTGGCAGCATTTCTTGATCACACTGTCTATAAAGGTCTGGGTTCGATACCCAGCTCTGGCACTGTGAATGTCGATGGGTTTGGGGTATTTATCAGCGATTTAAATGTGTAACCCCTTTCGGACAGTCATTGGGTTCAGATTTGGGGGTTGTTTGATTTATGTGGCCTTTTTAATTAAAAATAAAATTTCCGTTATTATTATATTTTTATATAATTTTAATATAAATTTGTACAGTAGGTACTTAAAATATAAACAATGTAACAAATATAATATAAGTATAAAATATAACAATATAGAACAGTTTATCAATATATAAGAAAAATAAAGAACTAATGGAAGATTAGCACATTATATAAATACTTATAATAAAATTGAAACTAAAATCTGTACAAAAATACTGGAAAGCTAATATGGCCTTCAGAAACCACCAAAAAATTTGAATGAAAACTTATATAGTATACAGGGTGTTCCTTAATGCCATGTCATACTATATAAGTTAATTCCTTGTCCAAATTTAAGACTAAAAGCCCGTGTGTCCTAAATTGCCTCGTTTCCGAGATACAGGGTGTCAAAGTTTTTATAAAAAATCCTTTTTTTATTAATATCTCGAAAACTCTTTCGCCGATTTGTATTAAACTTGGTATGTTGGTTTGAAGTAAGTAAGAGGCTTAGTTTAACGTGAAAAGATTAAAATTGTTGGATCCAGTGGCGTTCAGGAGGGCAATCTATTTGAAATTTATGGGAAAATACATTGGATACGACAGGATTTTTACAATTTTTTTTAGCTTAAACAGTTTCAAAAATAACTTTTTTGTTTCTTGCATTTTTTCGTACCTTGCTTCGTTTTCGAGAAAAAAAATAAAAAGCATTATCTACAGTGCATGTCTCAATGGTGTTTATGTTAAAAGTAAAAAAACTGGGATACCCCCATTTTTATAACCGAAATTTAATACCTACAAACACTAGAAAAAGTGCAAGATACGAACCTAAATAATAATTACAAATGACTACAAACCTTGACACGCTGTATCTCAAAAACGAGGCAATGTAGAACACACGTTTATTTGGACTCTTAGTCCAAAAATTGGACAAGGAATTAGCTCCTACAATCTGGGCATGATATTAAGGAACACCCTGTATATAATTTACACTTATAATTAATTTCTGATTTTCTAAAAAAGTTAAAAAATATAAAACGAATATTATTGAAATAATACTTAGGAAGTATCTATTGTAAAATCAATTGTCAAAACATTTTGGCATGTGTAGGCACATTACTTGACTGATTTTCAGATTGGTTTTTATATTTACCTTAATTTTGTTACTATAATACTTAAAAATTGAATGTTCTCAAATTGTAAAATATCTAAATCATCCTATATCATTTTTTGTAATTGTAGCTCATTTCGTTGGCTTAATCTTTGGTAATTGCTCAGAAAAATATATAGTAAAGTATAGGCAATAAACTGCTTTAATTAAAAACATAAAATTAGTCACTTTCAGAGGATTCAGTCAGTCTAATTATTTTCTTTCAACTCTGACTAACATAAAAAATATGAAACATATATCAGTCTAATTTTTCTAACAAACCACTTCTAAAATAAATAAACTCAGCCAATCCAGTGTTGTCAAATACTCAACACAATGGACTGTATATTTGTGTTTAACAAGACTCAAATCAACTCACTTGTAACAAATATACTGTAATAAATATATTCAAAGTTATGCAATCAACTTTATCGTTAGGTATTACACACAATTGTATTCTACAGTCGATCTAAAAAGTTTTTTGATAGTGCACTTAATTCTCTAATGTTTCCGGTCGTGCACTATGAAAACTTTTTAATCGATTGCACTGTCTTTCACGAAAGCAGTATCAGTCTAATGTTACCAAAAAGAAAAAGCAACCACACTCGCTACTCTCTTTCATAAAACCAGTACACCAAAAATCCAGTCAGGCCAATGGTTGCAAGTACAGCAAACACAATCAGCTGTTCAATCAGTATGTAGCATACAGGTGGAGGACAAGCTGGCTTGTTCCTCTTCAGGAAAAACTTGAATTTCTTCCAGAATGTAGCTGGAGGAGATTCAATTACTATAAGATAGGATTCCAAACTTTTGATGTCATCATCGTCAGCAATTGAAAGAGAACGGTTTTCTGGTGAGACGATTTCAGTTTCACATTCTGATGACATGGGAGTTTTTGGTGGGTGAATTTCGATTTTGTTCAGATCTTCCTCCATGCCAGGTTTTGAAGAAGAGGTAGTCTAAATTTGGTCTTCAATAAAATCTCGATTTTCTTTGTTGTATTAGGGTTTGCTGTTTGTGGTCTAGGGTCCTGAAAAAATGAAGAAGACTCTTTATATATGGCATATTCTCAAATGTGCCAACAGTTCACAGATTTTTATACAGCGCCTTTTCACAAGCCTAAATTGCTATGCCAACTTTACTAAGTATATAACCAAGGAATAAAATATCATTTACGTTTACCTAAATTTAATATTAATGCAAATATAAAATAACCTTTCAAATATAAATTGAATATTCCTACCTAAACTTTTTACGAAATATATACCACTCACTAATCAAACTACCTCTACGGTAGATATAAAAAATTATATTGTTCATTTTTGTATAAAACTTGAAATATAATAAGTAGTTATGTTACCTTGTCTGGTAGTTCCAAAACAATGTTTATAAATCAAATAAATCCTCCGTAAGTTTGCACTGCAGTATTTGTTCAAACTAAACTAGACATTAGATATAATAATTAATATAATACTACAAAGGCTAAGTACCTTCAATTCATATTTAAATTCGAATCAAAACACAGCACTGATAAAATATTTCACACACAAATGTAGGTATTATAAATATAAACAGCAGATAAAATTATTCTGTATATACTCAAACTGTGAGCTCTAACCAAGCTCTGATTGTCAATTATTGTTGTTGTTGTTACCACCAACGCTTTTTTAATTGCAAATTTAGCTCTCTTATAGCAAATTAAATAAATAGTTTACCCCCCTACTTGCATTAAACAAAGGACGTTGCAATTTGGTATAGATTTAATCGAAATAGGCACACTGAGAAAACGTTTTAAGAATATAGAGCAGAGCAAACATTTTATTACACAGGGCGTAGAACATATTTTGGGAAAGTATTCGTCATTAGGAAAAAAAGTTGCCAACATATATTATCCGGAAATTGTTATGAAACACTTTTTAGAAAAACTAGATTGTCTGTGGAGTAGTGAGAAATAACAAACTCTCTAGTTTAGGCCACAAAAAAAATGTAATGATAACACACAGTGAGAAATGAATGTCTTAATAAGTAAGACAGGCAGAAGGTATTTTTATTACCTAAATATTAACATGAAACGTGAATCATGACTTCTTCTGTAACTAATTGTAACTATAAAAATATTTTATATCGTTATTAAATAGAATTTTTGGAACAGGCAGTATTATTTTGCTCTCTATCATTTTACATACAATTCTAATTCTGAAACACATACATTTGCTTCAAAATATTATGGTTAATTTAATTAACTCTTAAACATTACAATAAATGTTTTAGGCTATTAAAAAATAATTTCTAAATTATGGAATTAAGTATATGTTAATACCTTCAACTATTTGGAATAACAATTATTATTTAATAGATTTGAAATAAACTAATTTCCTGAAATAACCCAAAACATTTATATATTTAAACTAATATAGTCATCTATGAGTAAATAGTTACAATACTGAGTAATTGAACTAAAACTTGACATACATACCTAGTTTCCTTTCTATTGTTCACATCTTAGAATGCAATTTTTAAAATTCACTAATAGATGGCAATACTTAAATAAATCAAATTACTGTAGTTTTTGCTAGCGTGAATAATAATAAATTACGGCGACATCTGTACTTTTAATCTCAACTTTACTAAGGAAGTAGTTTTTCAGTTATAGTTGTCTTTATTTTAGTTTTTCATACTGAGAGGTTTTGATGATTTGACAGAAGATGGAAATAATGAAACATATCTGAAACAATTTATCTATAATTGAACCAGTAATTATAAAAATACATGCATGATTTTGTATCATGATATAGATGTACTAGCTGATTTAGCGGTTGAAGCATTGACTCAATAATCTAATATTTCACTCAACTGTTGAAGCAACAAACCCTTGTCTACATAAACTTTGCCTTATCTAAGCAACAAATAGTATTGTAGTTTTGTTGATATGTTCAGTATACCAGTAAATATATATAATTTAATAAGTACTGAGTTTACACAAGAATCAAAGCAGAAAATGAGACAATATATAGACAATTTTTAAGAACGTACATAGCAAATGTTTTGTTGCAGTTGTCAACAGTAACTTTATTTTATAATACCAGTTAAGTTTTCTAATATTAGTTCCTTAGAACTAGGTAGGTATCTTAAACTTAAATTTATTTGACACCGTTGGTAAACGACTTAAAGACTAAAAGTAAACTTAAACTAGAGGTAGGTATTGTAAAATACATTTTATATTCGAGATGCTTTTACTTTTACAGGTAAAATCACAAAATATAGTAAAATTTTATACAAAATAGTAAAGTACATCTACTTATTTTAAACATCATAGCAGCGCCATCTTTAGATAGATAGTTGATTCAGTGTCATTAAAAATAAAATATACAGATAACATTGTTTGAAGCTATTTAAAATAAGCAGTTTTACACTTTCTTTCAATAGGTGGATATATATATATATATATATATATAGATATTTTGCAGGCCACACAGTGTCCCACTGTCTAAATGTGTTATCAACTTGCTACCAGATACCAGATGACAGTATAAGAAAAAAATATTAAAATTTGATTATCTTTCAATTTGTTTTAATAAAGACGTCCGAATAACTAAAATAAAATTAAAAAAACTGTGCTCCCAGTTTGATGCATTACTTAAGCTATATAAGAAAGGTATTTCTGTAATAATTTGATTTTTTAATTTTTCAACTAGTCGGTCATCTATTGTCAAGTAGAAATTTCTAAAGAAGGAAGTAGGTAGGTAACTTCATTGCAGTTATTTTTCTCAAAAATTATAAATACATAATTTTTAAATATAGACGTTGATTAAATAATTTAATCATTAAGTCAACGATAACGAATACAATAATATTCAAAATAGATCCAAATCCTAAGATCTTGTAAATCATAATTATATAATTATCTTAATCAGCTGTCAATCAATATTTGTAATTCAAGATATTAAGGAGTCCACCAATCAAAATTCTGCACGTAAGGACACATGGATTGTCTCAGTGGCGTATCTATAAATTTTGGCAGTTCATTATGATTGAAAGTACTTATAAAGATTTAATGTTCATGAGAGCAGTCGAAGACCTTCGTACAATTGTGGTATAATATAATATCAACTAGATGTAGACCTTCTCCTGCAATCTTTGTATTAAGAGTAAGACTACTTCTTCTACTTAGGTACTTCATAGTTGACAACATTATTTAACAAAGGTACAGTCTTTTTTTCTATTTTAATAGATCTTGTTTAAGTCTCTTTGGTAAAAAGTTTGAGTTGTTTTTGTGGTTTCATTAATTTATTATTGAAGTATTTCAAAGTTTTCACAAAATTGTGTTTGGTTAAAGTAGAAAATTAAAACGACGCCGCTGTCGTCAAAAATAGTCCACCCCTTCCTTCTGAATCTGAACAAAACTGAACAAACTTGGAACAAACTGAAAATTGTCGTCAATTCTTCTATTATATATATAATATAGTCAGTTTGTGGTTAGTTGCTTTCTGTGAATATCACATTATCAGTTAAAGTGCACTGGTTTCGAGTTACCTACTCAATTTCAATTTGCACAATTCCTTGCGCAGGTAGGGTAGTTTAATTTTTCGCTGTCCTGGGAAATTAGCTGTAGTTAGGGAAAACCGAAAGCCCAGATTTTTGTTGTGCCATAACACTGCTCTACACAACCCAGTACTTAAGGGTTGTTTTGCAATAATACCCATACTCAAGCGCAGTGTGCAAATTTCATTTATAAAAGTCCTGGGTGCAACAAAACAGAGTGCATTATTATGCCATTCAATAATTGACCAAGGAGGTGCTCTATTAAGATTAAGGTATTAAAGAATGCTGCGTTGGTTTGTTCTTGGGTGGCTAATTTTCAACATAACCTCAGAATTAATACAAGCACTTGGAAATTTAGAGCCTCCTACTAATACCAGTAAACTACCTCCTTGTAAAGCATGCAAAACCCTTGTGGAATCATTCAAAAAGGTATGTAATGTTACGATTATGTAATAAATATTTGTACACATATCTTTTTGAGAGTTACGTTTATGAATGGACAATGTTAACAAATAACTTTTTTGCAGGGTCTTGAACGGACAGCCAAATTTAAATTTGAAGGAGGTGACACAGCTTGGGAAGAGGAAAAACTAGGCAGTTACGCAACCAGTGAAATTAGATTTGTAGAAATCCAAGAGAAGCTTTGTTCAGAAGTACGTGACGGCAAGGAATCATGCTACAACCTCTTGGAAGCATACGATGAAACGTTAGAAAACTGGTGGTTCAATAAACAAAAAGAAGAACCTGATTTGTACAAACATCTTTGTATAGACTCTTTCAAAGTTTGTTGCCAGGATTTGCATTTCGGAAAGGATTGTTTGCCTTGTCCAGGATATCCTGATAATGTTTGTCACAAAAACGGCAAGTGCAAAGGTGCTGGAACAAGGAAAGGAGACGGAAAATGTTTTTGTGACAGGGGATATGCGGGAAATTATTGCGATGAGTGTGCCAATTCGTTCTACGTTTCCTACAAGGATGACCAAAAGATATTGTGTTCCGAATGCCATTCATCGTGCGATGGATCATGTACCAAAGCTGGACCTGTGGGTAAGATATTTTTAGTAAATCAATATGCAATTTAACATCACATTTGTATTGGATAATTGCTTTTTACTGTGTTTGTTAAGATTTTATTTAAAATACTTTTTTTTTTTGTTAGGTTGCAGCGGATGTAAATCAGGATGGATAATGGACAAAGAAAAGGGTTGTTTAGATATAAATGAGTGTGCAGCATCTAAAAGTCCTTGTACACCTCTACAGTTCTGTGTAAATAAAGAAGGTGGGTACAGATGTCTAGACTGCGACAAAGCTTGTGCAGGATGTACAGGAGATGGTCCTGACATGTGTATACATTGTGCTTCGGGATTTTACAAAAAAGACAATATATGCATAGGTAAGTCGGATAATCAACACATCACACAAAATATTTTTTTGTAAGGTAGTAAAGTACTTGTTTTATATTTTAACATCTCGATCATTTGATTAAAAAACAAATAAATAACAATAAAAACCTTTAGGGACTAATGTGGTCTTGTAGGGTAAAATAGATCAGTTCATTCTTGAATTTGAAAGATCTTTAACTCCATCGTAGTGGTTTATGGGGACTATCAAAACAGTGAAGGTCCCTAGGGGCTATTACACTAATGTCGGTCTCTAGGGGCTATAGTACACGTTTGTCTCAGGCATTGTAGGTTACAGCCATTCCTAGGGACCACAACACCTATTTTTAAAACAGCTGTCATTTATTTTCAGATGCATCTGAGGAATATCGTAAAAGCTACGTCGTCATTGCAAGATACTTGACGTACTTAGGCCTGTGCGTGACCACGTGCATAATCCTCAATAAGAACACTTATTTAGCAGCGATTATCGGATCCTGTGTGGCTATCTACATAACCGTTTCGGAGTATATGCTGAATGCAGCCCCCAAGTCGAAAGAAGTAGAAAACCAAGTAGCGGAACAGGTCTTGAAGGCCTTTAACTGAATGTAATTTCTCTTCCCCAGCTTCATGTGATTTCCAGTCCAAATATATACAGTGATGTCATGTCTTGTGTGCGGACAGATACAAATGAATGTGATGTTTAAGTTATTTCAATAAATGATTTTTTTCTTTTTATATTGGTATTTTATTGTCAGTATCTTCTTCATATATACTACAGAAACAACTTATAAGATTTCTAACAATATCTCAGCAAAATTAAGTAACCACTTAAATGTAGTATATTCCAATAGAACTGGGAATTTTTTGGAAATGTCAAATTGTATGATTTGCTATTCTTAAACACTTACAAAAAAATAGATATGAAAACCTAAATCATATCAATCAGTAAGTTTCAGTAACTTTTACAGCAAAATCATAATATAAAGTCTAGCATTTCACATTTTAAATATACAAAAACGTGATAACATTTGAAAGAATTCTGATATGTCAACTTTTCTAATGTATGCAACCAGTATAACGACTAGAAAACAATTTTAGTTTCTTCACAGAAAAAACTAAGCTTTGTTTTTGTGAGCACTTCAGTTTCTTTTCTATTCGCAAACTTCAGCAACCATTTGAAATAAATTAGCAAAGGTCATTCTTGAATTTGAAAGATCTTTAACTCCATGGTAGTGGTTCATGGGGACTATCAAAGCAGTGAAGGTCTCCAGGGATTATTGATTGATTAAAAAAAACAGAAACAAACGAATACTGAGTCAAAGACAATCAGACAATTATTCTTTGACTGAGTACTGTTGTATAAGTTCAAATAAGAGGACTGTCAGCTTTTATTCTGTATAACTATTTCTCTACTATCCATATTCCCATAGCACAATTTTTATTGTGTTTATTTAAATGTTAATGTTCATGTCTAGAAGCAAATAAACGATGAACTATGTATGTATCGGGTATTTTTATGAATATTTAGTATTTCATATATATTCTAGTTATCTAGTTGTTACTTTGCAAACATTTTTTATAAGCATCCACGGTTTATCACTCAAAATTAGACAACCAGGTATACGTATGGGTTATATTTCTGCAATGTTGTTTTTAATATTATTTAATTAGTCTTCAGCGCCATCTTATGGTTATTCAAAACACTAATCATCTGCCAACTTCAACTCGTGTTTTGATCTGTCAGTTACGTGGCTGATGCGTGGCGGTTTTTATTCGGCATTTAGTTTCTTCTGATTTTACATCTGAAGTCAAAATTTGTGTAACGTGTACTACATAGTCATATTACCATTAACTTTAGATTAGAACAGTTATTACTACATTGATATAAATTAAAGAGACAAGTAGGTGTATCAAAATCTATTTAGTGCCACTAATGCTGCTATTTTAATACCAAGTTGAAGTTTTTAAAAGATTTAATCATTTCTTTTCAGAATGTATAAACAAATTACTATTCTACTTTTGGCAGTATTCGCCTTAGTGTCTTGTGAATCTGAAGAAGAAACAGGCCCAAGGCTACTAGTTTCCAAACAAATTCTTAACAGATATTTAGTCGAAACTAAGGATGTTGAGGTTAAATACACTTTGTACAATGTTGGAAGTGCAGCAGCTGTTAACGTACAACTTGTTGACAATGGTTTCCATCCAGAAGCTTTTGAAGTTGTAGGAGGGCACCTGGTGTCGAGGTTTGATAGAATACTTCCTCAAACCAACGTAACACATGTTGTAGTTGTACGTCCGTTGAGGTTTGGATACTTCAACTTCACAAGTGCGGAAGCTACTTATAAGGCTTCTGATGATGCCTCAGCAAAAGTAAGTAACCACTTTAATATAATATATTCCAGTATAGGACTAGGCATTTGTGGAAATGTGTCAAACTGTATGTAATATGCTGTCCTTAAAAAAACACCATATACAGTTTTATATTGTTTTAAATTTCTAGCCTACAGTTGACCTATTTTCATGACCTGTAGTTTATAGACCATACTGTTACTATGTAAACATCTGCCTACATACTAAAAAATGTAAATGATTAGATATATTATAGATGGACTAATTATTTACGTTTACAAAAATATTTTTATTAGACTGCCCATTTATGTGTTTCAATGCTCCTTGTAGATAATAAATAAGTTTACAAACTTTTTATTTATAAATGAGAAATTTGAACTGTAAGAGAAAAATCTAATGCTGCATCTACTTCGATTTTTCTCCATAATTTTGAAAACACGTTTTAGACCACTTTGAGCATTTTAAGAGTATATTTAATCTTTCAGATCCAAGTGTCGCTTAGCAGTGAACCAGGTGAGGGTGGAATCATAGCTTTCCGTGACTATGACAAGAAATTCTCTTCTCACTACTGGGATTGGCTAGCTTTCGCCTTGATGACTTCTCCTTCCTTGGCTATCCCCCTCGCTTTGTGGTACAGCAGCAAGAGCAAGTACGAAAAGTTGGCGAAGCCTTCAAAGAAAGCGCACTAAACTAGCAAATGTATCATCCTTATTTATTTAACATCAACATCGTACTTCAGTTCCGCTACAAAGTCATTGTAAAAAACCATTTCATGGTTATTGTTTTTTTTTTCTCAGAGACATGATTGTTACTGTTAATTTTCCATGAGTTTTATTGAAGCTGTGAAGATTTTTCTATGAAAAATAAATTAGTTTTTTGTAATGTTTTGTTTTATTCTTTGATGTATCTGATTAAACCGGGACGTGATCTCCCTACTCGTTCAAAATCTGTCTGTTTTATATTGAAAATAAAAAACTATTACTTTAATGCAACTTCAGGTTCTAAGAACCACCCATACTAACCGCATTATAGAGTTAATCCTACCCATGCTTCCGTTTTGTGCGGTTATAAGACCAACATACTGTTCTTTGTTTGAGAAAGGAATATATCCAACTCAACGATATATCTCGAATGCCAGACTTTCCCAGAAGTTTGTTATGATCAACACACTTGAATGCCCTGCTGAGATCACAAAAAGTCCCAACGGGACGCTACATTGCCTACTTTAATAGATACAACTGATCTTAGAGCTTACCAAATTATATATAGAGTTAAATAAAATTGGTTTAAACCTCAGAACCTAAAAAATATGTTTAATTATATCAGTCCTAGAATATTTAAACAAAAAGAGATGATTTATTGTTCAATTTCAATACAAATAAAACTGTTTTATCACCATTTACTTCCATGGGAGTATAAATTGCAAAGAAAATCAAAGGAAGCAAGAAATAAAGTTTTGTATTAGATTAGATTACATTTATATAGGAGTCGGCCCCCTGGCCTGGTCCACCGCGACCTAGAAGATCTATTGTGGCACTCCCGACCTATTTAGACCACTCTGTCCAGCTTTGTCCTTTGCATTAGAGCCCATAGCCTTGATAGAGGCTCTTCCATGTAGCTATTGGCTCTTGGTCTTCCTTCCCCAAGTATTTGAAATCTCAGTCTTGCCAGGCCCTCGCACTGGCACAGTACGCGTACTGAGGTTTCCTCTTCTTCTTGACAGAATCTGCAAGTTGCATCTTCTGACAGTCCCATAAGATTCATGTGCCTATTTAGCCTAGAGTGTCCTGTTAGGAGACCTACTATTATTCTGATGGCCTTTTTATTCTGGCCTAACAGATCTGCTGTGAATTTAGGCGTTGATTTGTATTAATGTTATTTAAAATATTTTTGTGCAAAATTATGTGCATATTTCCTATTCCTGACGCACCTTCTATAAATCTCAAAAATGTAAAAAAAATACTTCCACTTTTATCTACCATTACCAGGAATCAAATTAGAATGACTCACTTGTTTTGTAAATTAAAAATTTAACTTTCCTTTGTATATACAAGTTATACTTACCAAATTACTCATTCTGAACTTTGTACTAGGATGTATGTATACATATGGGTAAATTTTCAAGGAAAATAAAGCACCTGTGTTTAATGATAAGAAAACAATCTAAGATTATATATTTAACCATCTAATTAACTCCTTTATAGCAGTATCAATGATCATAAATTAAATTATAAACCTGTTATCTTTGCTTATAAAATATTTTCTAACTAAATCTTTTGCATTATAAAAAGAATTAAAAGATGGTAATCATGTTTCATTTGAACTTAAGAAAATTGCATTATATTTGCTCAACAATTGTTATTTTTCATGTTTTTGCCTTTCTAACTGATACCTTATTTAAGGACAACTGAGGTGAAATAAAACTATATATATACAACAAAAATATATTGTACTTCCTACTGTATTTTTAATCCACTAATCAACTATGCATACAAAACAAATTAAATATATCTCTCAAATATAATTTGTTAAAAAAGGATTAAAAACTTAGCACACATCGGATTGATTATTATAGTTTTAACAACTGTTTATTAACTAGTTTATTTTAGTATGCTCATTAACACTATTCAAAAATGAGTACACACATAACTGATTATTTTTAGAAATAAATTATATACTCTTATGTATAAAAATACATTTCAAATTATATAGCTATGATTTTTTTTTACTTTTACAGTTTTCATAATATATCTTAATTACATGGGTACATATTTTTAAAATTAAACGTTGTTAAACCAGATCACATATGGAAAATGCCACCACCTAATCACCATATAATTATTTACTCATCTTGTACCGCTGAAAATTTCCATTTTTGTTCTAGGAGACAGGAAAATATTTTGTTTATACAATTAAGATTTACATATAAAGGTGACTGACTTTCTATAAACTCTTTAGGATATGAATCTAAACCTGCAACCTTTTAAAGTAAATTACACAATTTTTAACAAATACAATTATAAAATTTAAAATGATTTTGATCATTTGAACTAAAAAAAAGACGATTACTAAAAATGTACAAAAACAGCACCTCAAAATAATTATGAAATACATAATATATATAATGTCTTGTTATAAAACTAGTATAGACAGTATCACAATAGGTTAATATAGTTTTATTTATACAGAATCTCAAGCTACATAATATTTTGTATTCATTTTAGTAAATAATTTTGCTATTAATACAATTTGAAGAAAAAAGGAAGGAATTATAGTATTTTTTGAACATTAGAAATATTTACTTAGCATGCAGAAAATTTTAACAAATCTTTATCGATTTTTCTAACAAATTTCAAAATAATACTTGATATAATACTACTATGTACTTATTTCCAATTTCAGAATATTAAATTTTATACAAAATTTCTCAAATTTATAAAGCCCTCTTGGTCATTTCTATGAAATTTAAAGATAAATTGAAATCAGATTGTAATACTTAATTCAAAAAACAATAGAAAACACCACTGTGCATGTTAAGCAAAATTTTGCAAAGTATCAGGAACGTGGTAAATGCATTACCACATGTTAAAATTAGTCACAGCCTTAAAGAAAAGCTACAAAAATTTTAGGCAGTACTAGAACCGATTTCAGGAGAAATTCGAATACCGTTTTCATTGATATTAGAAGTACCATACACGGTAGGTGATGATCGATCATACTCAATATGTTCAAGACTACTTGAACTAATCAAAACAGGAGCTACATACTGCTCATTAGTATCCGGCAAGCGAGAAGTATTTAAAGTGGTCGGTTTACAAGACGGAAAAGGTCCTAAGAAAAAGAAAAAACAACTAGTAACAGCAAAACCTAGAAAAGCTATACACGTCATCAAGTTTAAATTCGCTCTCAAGAAGAAGAATACAGCTGTGATGAGTTGTAATAATATTATAGCTATCCTTACCATAACTACTGCATCACCATGTATTTGCTGACCTTCTCCTGACATAGTTATAGGCCTATACACGTAATATATATTATACTTATCAACCAAATGTTTTAAACACAGATATAATAAACCAAAAGGAGTTATTAAAGGACAGGTTAGACTATAAACTGTACTAACAGTAAAAATCAGTAAAGTCCAAGCATAATGTATACCAAATGGAAATTCTGACAAAATTTCTTTACGTATTATTGATTTCTCGGCCTCCGATTTTATCCTAAGCAGGCGCCAAGCATACATGGCTAGCTCAGGAAACCGGAGAAGTTCTAATGCTGTACCGATTAAAGCTGAGGTTATGACATAGTTGACAAAAAAAGCACCTTTATCAGCTAAGAATATGCAATCCCAGGGCAATGTGACATTTTGTGGTTGAATTTTCTCTAGAAAAGCTTGTGCACTGGTTAAACCAAGAGACGGTAAAATTAGTACCATAAAGAGCAGGAAGATGAACGTTTTGTACATTGTAGCATGGTTCTGTTTAGACTTAGTCCAATGTGACATCCACTCGTCTGTATAAGCTACAAGAACTGGCATAATCGCAGACATAGACAATAATAGTAAAGTAGGTAAAAATTCAGACACTACTGGACTAAGCTTCTTGATAAATTTATCTTGTGCTATTAAATTATTGAAAATATTAACAAATATCACTGGGGTTGTTAGAAAAAACAAAATAAGGAATAGTAGTGAATTTATAATTATTGCTTTAGAATACCAATTGCGGTAAGAAATTTCCAAATTTTCCCAGTTAATATCTGAAGGAGAAGGTGCTTTTGTGATTACCCAATTCCTATGTGAACCTGGTTCGAAAGACTTGATCACATGTTGTGCCATTTCCTCGGAATTTAACGTGACGAACGCGATACCAAGAGGGCTTTGCAAAGCTCTTGTTCTTTCAGCAGTCACCAAGTTGTTCAATCGTTCCTCTTCTCTAGTGTAGTACTCGAGAGCATCGACCGTTTTGCAAGGACAGCAAGCTATGCATCCATATGGCTGCACTTTGAATTCATTTTTTTGAATATTACTCACGCAGTACATTCTGGCTTCATGAGCTCTTTCACGTTGCTTTTCTAAATTTGTCAATGTTTTAATCCTATGTGCAATTTTTACGTCACATACCTCTATTCCAGGATAACGAACAGTAAAGTAATTTTTAATATCTTCAGCGTTTCGATGAATTTTAGATATGTTCGTGATCAAAAGAGTTTTTGATGCTAGCAAAGTTGAACTCTTTGATCTACCTGAAGATCTTCTCATAATTAATATAGTCACTGGTACAACACACATAGAACCTGCGATATGCACCCATAACCAATTTGAATCTGATGTAAGATTGCTTATAGTTGTATGCCCGAATGTAGTTTTATCACCTTCTAGCGTTCCTTGAAAGTTTATCGGTAAAATCACACAAATAGAAAACATTGTTATCGCAGTCATTAAAAGCAGCAGCTGTTGTTGAAACGATAAGTAATGTGAAGCATCTGGTCCACACCTCGTATAAATACGATCTCTGCTTATCTTGAAAATTGATGGAAACCAGAGACAGCCGGTATCAGGTATCAAAGAGATATCGTGGTTGGACTCTTCCACTGCTACAGCATCATCAGTGTTCTTATAAAAAAGTTGTGTCCACTTTTCTGTGTGAACCAAGGCTAATCTGCCGTAGTCCCAAGCACGGTTCCTCAAGATAGCGAATAGTAGTATAAGCACCAGCCAAGACACTATGTTTAAAATTAAAGTTTCTGGAATTCCTTCATAAACATTACTTATAACTGTTTTGTTGCCTCTCCTAGCAGTCAGGCAGGTATCGTTATCGTTACTGAAAACTGAAATAGTAATGTTTGGAAAATCTTCGTTTCGTAACATCTTGTTTAGATTGTACCTAATAAAGGTTATTCACTTAAGAAGAACATTATTCCGCTATCTTGCACCAAGAATTGTACTTAATAGTAATTAACAGTATTAACACAAGAATGTTATCGGTTTAATGTCGTGTAGATATTTATTAATATCTAACCTGATTTTGACAACTCTGTGCTTATCTCATGTTACATATGAAGCAATGCGGATTGCAGATTGTCATTACTAGTCAAAACCACTAACCACTATCACACGTCATAATGAGAATGCGTAAAAGTTTATTGTTCACCAATAATAACCAAATACCAAAACCAAAATAGCGATTATTATCGCTCTCACACCTTGCTTTTTTTCTAACCTACATCCTTTTCTGTGGATCTGTGTGTTTCTTTACTGTTCTGTTATTTATTTATTTGATGTCAGTTCGAATTGTACATGGAATAATATGTTTCTGTAATATTTATAAATTGGTTTACAGAGTTCTATTATTCATATCATCCATCACATACTCTTTACACAAGTACAAGTAACTTCCTATTTACCATTTGCTCAACCATTCAAATATAACTGTCCTAACTTGACAGATGGCGATAGTTACCTTCAGGTTTGAATTCTAGGACTTGTTATTGTTGGAATCACCGCCGCCGCCGCCAAGATTGACTCCGTTTTAAAAGATTATCTAGGCGGCGATGGTTGAAATGGACCATATAATAAAAGATAATGCACTGAATGCTCAGATATATTTGAATCGGTTAAAATATCGCGTTGGCTGCCTACTAAAAAATGATGTCATAGGCAGCCAATCAAATTTGTTTATTTTAAACAATTGGAGCAAAGAATATCATTGTCGTATTAATGACTTAAAAGCGGTGAATTAATTTCAAGTTAAACATCTAAAGTTAACAGTTGATTAAATAATGTTATATTAAAATTCAAAATGCACCCCTAAATGTACTCAAATAATTTTACTTCTATTAATTCACCTCTTTTGCGCGTTTAGTTCGTGATTTTCATTTAAACATAATTTATTTGAACTTGGAAAGTCAAAAAAAAATCGTGGACTGTGGCAAATTTTTTTGTAAACCGAACAACTTTTTCAATGTGTTTTAGTGTTAAGTGTCAGTGTTAGTTTATATGATATACATTCATTTCCACAAATATAGAGGTGAATGGTTCCAGAGGTTCTCTTTGGATTGCGATACATGTAAGTGGCCATATTGAGTATTTACGTTGAGCGACCAAGACCAAGATACTTGGTCACTCAACGGTATTTGTTATTCCTGTGCAGGTAGTGTAATTTTTCTAATTTGATCTGTGCTGTATATGCATGTACAAAATTAAATTAGAATAACAACTTATCAATTTTATTGATTAATAAAATCATATGTGTGAATTTTATAAAACTTACAGTGTTTGAATCACATTTAAGTATTTCTGGGTATTTCACATTTTTAGAAATTATGCTGAAACTGTTATTTTAAATATAGTTAAGATTTCGGTGACAGAA
The DNA here is from genome assembly GCA_963924545.1 of Pogonocherus hispidulus. Lineage (NCBI taxonomy): Eukaryota > Metazoa > Arthropoda > Insecta > Coleoptera > Cerambycidae > Pogonocherus > Pogonocherus hispidulus. The sequence continues at coordinate 546,675 of OZ004701.1, forward strand.
GAAGTACTACTTTTTTACATTTTATTATTTTTTAAACAACATTTTATTTACATTTTTAACTTGTAATATACTTTTTTTGAGAGTAATCAAAAACAGTCATGTATTAAATGGGTGAGAGACCTCTTTTCTCTGCAGCTGTTAATTCAGGGTGCCAAACATCGACAATCAAAACTAATCTCAACTCCGTTCCATTGTGCCACACTTCGTGTTCAAAGCTGTCGTCAAATACGAATATTTCGCCTTCTTTCCAACTTCTGAAAATTATAAAAAATATTGTTCTTAAAAAGTGGAACTCGTTGGACATTGGATCTGTAGAGATGATATTCAAGCTGAAGATCATACTATTCAGTTGTATTAAACATATCGATATATAATAAAACTGCATTATTGGTTTAGTCAATGCAGTTTGTTTTAAAGGTTTTGATTTGACTAATTTTACAGTATGTTTTGTATAATAAGTGAAACCCTACATTTAAAATATTTATTAAAAAGTTTCTCCTGACGATGATGGTAGATAATCCACCACCGTTCGGAAAAAGTTTTATTTACTCATTATAATGATCGAATGGCCAAGAATAAATGAAAACTGTGTTACAAATAAGCGATGAGGAAAAATAAAACATGTAACTGAATAAATAAAATGTCTTCTCATTTTAATCCCATATTCTGAACAGCCTGTATTAGCTAAAATACCAAAACTGGTTGATCAGTTGAGTTGTTGGCTAAAAACGAACAGTTGACAAACCAACATTCACATGCTAATTTCTATAGAAATGCCCACCAATAATAAGCTTTTATCTTTTTATAATATGCATACTATGAAATTTCATAAACCTTTAAATGTAAGTATAGAATATTGTTAAAGGTAATCTATTGTGCCACACTGTATTTCACAATTTTTTTATACGCCCTGTATCTTGGAAACTTGCCTTTCAGTTTTGAAATAGGATAAAGTACCTATAACATTATTTTTACCGGTTTAAAATATTGAAAGACTCTTCTTATTCCTTTAGCTTACCTTACTTCATTAGCAACCCTTATAAAAGTCTTGGGAGGCACCTTAAGGCCCAAATGCGCCCTTAACCTGCAGTTAGTCGGTCCGCAGTGTGGCCAAACATGTGTACCAGGATGCATTACACTGAACTTCGTCTGCCCTCTTTTACAAGCCTTGGCTTCCGGAATTCGTTCTATAACGCCACACGTAACAGGGCAAGCCCTACAGTGGTTCATGTTCTTCTGCCCTCTAGCAAAAAGCTCGAACTGCTTCCATTCGCCAGTATCTTTCAGGTTTTCTGATTCGTCTTTGAAGTAACCCTTTTCGTTCAAGATGGCTAAGCCTTCGTCCCGAATTTTCTTCCAGTTTTGCTTAAGAAGGCGGAATAGGTCTTGGTATGGTAAGTCTGATTGGTCCCACCATGGTTTACCGGTCAGTCTTGGGACATTGTATAAAGACCTCTGGTATTTCGATAGGAAAACGTTGTTTTTTACGCCTTCGTGGTATACCTAAAACAGACTGTTTAAACTACAATACTACAGTACCAGCGATAGTACTTTGTCCAATCTAAAATATATAGACGCGTGATACAAATTCGGCGACGGCATTTTTTAATTGTTCCAATGTTTTGAATATTTTTTTAATATTGTATATTAATTTATAGTTATGAACATTTTATTTGTGGTAAATAATAAATTATTGATTTAACTTGGTGATGCTTCAATGAGATATGTAATAATAAAACAATTAATAATCATTAAAAATTAATAACTATTCAAAAGTAATTGATAATTAATATTTATTTATTATAGAACATGTTACTTAAATCACTTTGAAATAATAAACAAATTAAAATTAGAATAATTTGCTCCAATTATTTAATAAATTTTGGTGTATCTACCTGCGTTAAAAATAAATTATATACAGGGTGAACCATTAAGAATGGAAACACTCGCGTACAAAATTTGTTTATGAATCGATTTGAACCGGATTTTTTTTAAAAGATAGATCTCCAAAAGCTCTATGTTGATGCAAAATTTGAAAACGAAATTTTGATTTTCAAGGCCTACTACGAATTTTTTTTAAGTGAAAAATAGCAAAATTTTGTTAGCGATTTTTTTATAAAAAATCTGACTACACCACTGGATTTAGGAGCCCCTCGAATGCATTTGCAGCAATTTTTGCGAAAAAAAGTTTGTTCTTAAAAAAGTTATGACAAACAATATCGGCATCACCAGTGTTTGGCTTTGTCGGTGAACCTATTCTTTTACAAAAATCGAACAGAACCCAAAGAGAAATTAAAACAACAAAACAAACAAAATTAAACAACTTAAACACTAGTGTAATTATTAATAAGAACCATAAAAACCAGTACACACAAAATAACCAACAATTACTCTAATGTAAACAACAATTGATACAAAAAAGTAATGATTAGAAAATTACATTTTTAAAAATGAAAAAGGAGTCTGTCAAATTGATTCACACTTTTTGAATAAAAAATTATAATGTAGTTATTTTTTATCTAAGAAGGTAATATTATAGTTTTGGCATAATAACCACAAAATAATAATAATTTGACGAACTTACCTATCAATTGTTGTTTATATTAGAGTAATTGTTGGTTATTTTGTGTATACTGGTTTTTATGGTTCTTATTAATAATTACACCAGTGTTTAAGCTGTTTAATTTTGTTTCTCTTTGGGTTCTATTCGATTTTTATAAAAGAATAGGTTCACCGACAAAGGCAAACACTGGTGATGACGATATTGTCATAACTTTTTTAGGAACAAACTTTTTTTCGCAAAAATTGGTACAAATGTATTCGAGGGGCTCCTAAATCCAGTGGTGTAGTCAGATTTTTTATAAAAAAATCGCTAACAAAATTTTGCTATTTTTCACTTAAAAAAAAATTCGTAGTAGGCCTTGAAAATCAAAATTTCGTCTTCAAATTTTGCAACAACATAGCGCTTTTGGAGATCTATCTTTTAAAAAAAATCCGGTTTAAATCGGTCCATAAACAACTTTTGTACGCGAGTGTTTCCATTCTTAATGGGTCACCCTGTATATAGTGATATATGAAAGTGAAATTTGAATGAAAATATCAAACTGATTATATCAAAAAACCATAGACAGACAAAGAATAAAAAGAAAACAACACACCTAATTAATAAAGTGGTTTTTTTATTATAAGTGCCTAAATATTTCATTTGTATGAAACCAAACGTTTGATAAAATTTTTTATATAGGGTTTTTATGCCGATCTTTAAAAGTTTGCGGTAATACCGGCACCAATTTCTGTTTTCATATTAATTTTGTAGGTGGCAAAAAAATAAGAGAAAAATCGGGAAGATATAACTTATATTGTTAAAATATATTGCTGATTCGAATAATCAATTCAAAGTCCAAATGGTTTAAATTACTTTAAGGGCACGTTTGCACTCTCTTGTCGATGAAGCAGTCAAAAGAAGAATTAAACGTAGTAAGTGTGAACTTAGGCAACCGAAACATAGATGTCGCACTGAAAATACAATCGACCAAACAAATTGTAACATTTTATTAAAAAACCGTACTGGTCGGCTGCAATTTAGGGATTTTTATGTTATGTTTAATAATTAATAATTAATATATGTTTAATAATTCCAAGATTTTGTTTTTTTTTTTTGTTAAGTGACAAAATAGAACCCGGCATTGGCGTTGATAATGTGACGTCAAATTTCTAAAAAACATTAAAAGCAATTTAGAGGTATCTACATAGAGAGCAAAATAAAATACCTTCATAGCTTCATCGTTTCTCCCTAAACGAGCTAGAGCATCCCCTAGGTGGAAATAGAATCTGCCATCTATAACGCCTTCTGACCTAGTTTTAAGACCTCTTTCTAAATATATTACCGCCTGTTTTAAGTCATTATCGGCCGTTTTTAATATAAAGCCATAGTGGACTAATGCATAGCCATCATTGGGCCATTTGGCAAGTACTTGTTTTAATACAGATCTTGCTTCTTCTACTCTAAAAAGGTGACATTATTTTCAAATTTTTAGCGCAATAAATGTAATAACAAATATACAAACCTATTTACTGTTAAATATGTAACAGCTAGGTCGTTTTGGTATTTTGAATTATTGGGAAATCTTTGCATAACTAATTTGTGCACATTAATGGCATTTCTGTATTGGCCTGGAAAAAAACTGCAATCAAAACAATCAAAAACTCGTATTTACCAGTTTTATTACCTACAAATCTCAAACGGTTGATGCATCGTTCAGCTGCCACCTCAAATAATGCATTCGGCACATTATGGGTACTTAAAAGTTGTATATAAAACTTTAGAGCTTGTTCCAAAATATCATTGCTTCGTTTTTGGTCCGCCAAATAGTCTAGAGCTAATGCTTTTCCGTAGATGCTTCTAGGAGAGGAAGGGTACTTTTGTAGGATTTTATCAAAAAGCTTAATAGCATAAGCTGAATTCTGGTGGTTACAAAAAACAAACAAAATACATATTAACACAAAACAGTCTTAGATGGTATAGTAGTTTGTTAGTATATATCAAGAATGAATAGAAAATACGGAAATCATTGAATTTTTATTAATCGTGGTGCGGAAAATTAATAAAAACCGATGATTAACCGAAACGAACACTAATAATAATATAACAGAATATTGTACCAGAATATTTTAAAAATGCTAAATCAGAAACACGTACAATTTATGGATTATGTCAACACTCCAATTATTACACTAAGAAAACAAAACATAGCTGCTCAATGCAACAAAACAAAACCAACAAAATTAATTAACAAGTCAACAATCAGGTTATAAGCTAATAAAATTTGGTTTACAGGAAAGGATTTTCCAAAATTTATTCCTAATAAAATATATAGAATTATTATAAATGTCATATATACTAATTTATCTTTAACTTACATTTTGTACTGATTTTTGAGCTTCATCAATATCGCTCTTTATCTTGTAATCGTCTTTATTTGTTATATTTGAGAATTCGTACCCAGCGCCGTCGTCGGATTTTTCAGAGTCTGAATTTTCAACATCAGCTTGTCTTTCGGTAGCACCTGTGTATCAAAAGTTGTCAAAACATGTGATATTTTTAAATTAAATTATCTAAATAATAATACATATTGTTGCATTTTTAATAAAACATTCGACACCCTTATATTAAATTCTAACTCCAGTAAATATCTAAATTTGGTTGTCTTAAGTATCAGTTAACTTAAAAATAAAATGTGCTGATATGTTCTGGTTAATGTACCAAGACTAACAAAAACCAAAATTCTAGAACTAAGTACTTAAACAGATTTTTCCCATTGTCACCTTCTCGTAGCTTTCCGTATTTGGCTTCGAGTCGTTTGAGTAATTCTTCGTCTTCGTCTTCATCGTACTCTTCGTCTCCCGCTTCTTCTTCGTCTCCTCCTTCTTCTTCGGATTCGCCCTCTCGTTGCCCCTCGTCCTCTTCCTCTTCGCTAACGTCTTCATCTTCTTCGTCATCTGCATTCTCTTCATATTCGTCATCGTATGATTCTGGAGACTTGTGATAGTCAATTTCTCCTTCAGGAGTTAAGGATCGAGTGTATGTTGATCGAAGTTCTTGGTATCTTGTTTTCGCTGATTTAGCTTCGTGAGTTTCTTCTTCACTTAGCTCTTCTTCTTCAGAATACTCTGATGAGTTTAAAAAGTATTAGTTGCAACAAATACCATTTACTTTGAATGAGTCTTTTCTACAAAAATGAATGTGGAAAACACGTAACAGTACTTATGATATTAGAAACGTAGATTTTTATGACTGTAGAAAGACTCATTAGATACTTCTAAAAATGTACTTATAGTATATATTAGAAGTAAAACAGGTTACTGCGTTTTAAGAATACCTTCTTCATCGGGTTCTATATCTGGTTCAACTTCTTGGAAGGTAGGTGGAACAACAATGGTATTTCTTCTAGACAAATCTGGAGTTGATTCCTCCACATCATCTTTTGAAGGTATTGGTTTATCATCAGGGCCTTTAAATTTTAAAGATAAATAACAGGTACAAACAAAAGATGATCATTATCTACTGCAAAATGTTTAAAGATATTTTTTTAGAATTTCATAAAGAATTTATGTTGTCTAAAAGTGATCGGATAATAGTGAATAATGAGAATAACAATAGTGATAACATAGCAACTTTACATTGAAAGCAGTACAAATAGAAAGTACCAGGAAATGCAAAGGTGTTAGTTGCAGATAGTAAGCAGAGGCATTTTACAACATATATTAACTTATTAGAAATATTTTTTACCAGGTTGAAACATCAATCACATGCATTTACTGACCAGATCTCCATTTTCTAACCAAGACAAGGTGTGCTACCACCAACAGTGCTACGCCAACACCGAGTTTGACAGCCACTGCAAAATACAGTAGCTATTTAGAAATTTGCATTTCCTGACTTACAATTGTTTATCACTCAAATTATGAATTAGGTCAACAATCCTAAGAAACTTTAATTTATATTAAAGTTAGAATTAGACATGTAGGGTAAAAGGAGTTCTTTATACATTAACCAGATATCTTTGTGCTTCATAAAACACCAGAATTATATTGTCTGACTCTTTAAGTTGAAAATAATATAATGTATTTGTGATTGTATAAGATGTTTACATTTTTAGAATGTCAATACATAATAGGTTATTGGCCCCTTTCTGATAACATAAAATATGACTTACTGCCTGAGCTTTCTTGTTGTGCTTCTTCCACTGGTGATGCGTCATCATTCTCAGCATCTACAGTTTCGATTTTTTTGGCGATAACAGGTGCCTGTAATTTTAAAATACAAACGAGTCTATAGATAATTAAGCTATCACCAACCATCATTGTTAGTCCAAAATCCAACCATGATTATATTGTTTATGCAATCTTAAATTTATGTTAGAAAACATGCTTATTAACATATAAATATCCCACTTTTTCATCATCCACTGCATCTTCATCTCCTTCGTCGTCATCTTCATTTCCAAACTGTCTTTCAGCAGACACCTCATCACGTTCATTCTCATCTTTATCTTCTTCACTTTCAATATTTTCTAACTCTTGTTCATCTTCATCATGATCTTGTTCATCGTCATTTTCTTCATCTTCATCTTCCTCATCTTTTTCCTCTGATTCGTCCACCTCTCTCTCTTCTTCAGAAGCTTGTACATCTTCATCTTCATCATCTTCCTCCAACTGGTTTTCCTCAGACTCTTCAACAGCTTCTTCGTCTTCATCTTGCTCTTCATCATCTTCGTCTTCGTCTACTTCCTCAGACAGCTCGGCATCGTCGTTTTCCTCATCCTCTTCTTCACTTGGTTCGTGCTCTTCTTCTTCCTCTTCTTCTTCATCTTCTTCCGAAGCGTTATGTTCATCATCTTCTTCGTGGTCTAGGCCGTGGTCGTCCAAGGCCTCTTCTATATTGTGGTCGTCGTGGTGATCAGCGCTGGAGTCTATCCAACCCTCAAAAATTTGCGAAAATCGCGATTCTGTGTCTACAGTGTCAACTGAAACAGAAACAATTTAGGCAAACAAATCTTGAAATATCTAAGACAGGTTAAAGCTTACGTAAAATAATTAGATTTAAGCAAAAATTCAAACTAAAGAGAGTCCATCCCAAACTATCCAAGAGAGAAAAACTCCATGATTATGAGATTTATGGATCTTTAGTATAAAAAACCGGCAATTATTTTACGAACTACGCTTTTTTATACAAATTTAAGTATAACTTTGTAGTAAAAAATATTTATAGTACTTACCATCTGTGTGTCCTCGATATTCTGTAATAATCATGCCAATGACGACTGCAAGAGCTGAAAGCAGCACAAAAAACACTAATTTAGCGCAAATTCCACCCCCTGTACCCCCTTCTTTGTGCACATGGATGTTAACGTCATCGCTTGGTATGGTTGCCTGTGGTGGAGGCGGTGGTGGTGCTTGAGTCTGGATTGGTATTTGTTCACCTTCATCTATAAAAACCACGAGGAAGATTTTCACAGATAATTGCAATATTTAACTGGTATGACACAGCACAAATTAAAAATAGCAATCGGCGTACATAAGTAGAATGGTGCGGCTAAAAATAATTATTTAATGTTATAGGAAAATACCTTTTCTTCTCTTTTTGTCTTTTCTTTTCCTCGGTTGGACGTCACCCGACATCTTGGTGACGGGTTTAAGTTGAAGAAGACCACTCCACCATATAAAATTGTCTTTTTCAGGAGTATTTTTAACACGAGGGAGTGACAGAAGGTTTGTGCCGTCTAAGCCGAACGCTGACCGAAAGTCACCGGCATATTCCGATCATATCTAAAACAATAATTAATTTATTGGTGATTGAATTACACGGTAAATATGCGGTTAAGGTTGTTGACAACTAATTAAATTCTTTTGTATTTTGACCGTTTTAATTACTGTTGTTTGGGACGGATAGTTTATAAATAGCTGCACCAATAGGCTTACGTAAGGAATTTTGAACGTTCATTTTTATAGAATATTTACATGTAGTCGGGTTAGTCAGTAATTTAAAATTTTAATTTGTTCTTCATTAATAAGGGCACGTTTATGGGCACTAAATTCAATACACTCTTCTATTGTATCTATTTTCTTCTAAACTGGAAGTACCACACAGCGAATTTATTATTTTTAGAATGCCTATACAGGATAATTACTTTTACTTGTGTCTATTAATAGCTTTCGTAACGTATAGCTGAAATAAAGTAACTTGAAATAGCATGCTTTGACCTCTTTTTGAATACTTACCTTATATTTAGTTGATTTAAAAGACTTCTACTAAAGACTACTTTAAAGGGAGTAGTTTTAAACAATTTTTTTATAGGGATGCATAAAATTGGGACAAAATAAAGCTATGTCTATATTTATTTACTAATTAAGGTATTTATATAATTTACGGCTTGGTAGAAAAAATTGTATAGTCCTACAGGTATTGGCATACACACACACGCAGGCACACGAAGGGCCAAGGGCTCTATCAGGCCATTGAAATCTTGGCCGTATTCTTCCGTTTTTATAAGCGTACTTGCAACAATTATATATGGGTGAGGTTTTGTTTAGAGTAAACCCCGACGGAAGGGCACAATGCATTTTTGTTATAAGCTAGGCTTGGCGCGTGGCAGTCGATGTGACGACCAGAAAAGTGTGTTTCCCACGATACCCTCTACTTCGCCCTACCATGATATGAAGTATAAAGGACCACCCCACCTAAATCGCTAATCACTTCCATATTCCAGTCAAAAATGCTTGCGAATACAAACTATCAAATTGGGTTCGATGATTATCAAATGATACAAACTTTGTGTGTGTTTAGATTATATTATAATTCATTTGAAAATATATGCCACCCATAAAACCAAAAGAAGGAAACAAAGTATTCAATTGTGTATATCAAGGCATACAAGTTTCACAAAAAAAATTGTTCTCCCTTGTCGATGAAGCAGTCAAAAACTGAATTAAACGTATTCAGTGTGAACTTTTTTATTAAAAACCGTACTGGTCGACTGCAATTTATGCACCAATGTTGATTTTTGGTATGTTGCTACTGAGCCTAGTGATCACTCAGTATGCATATGCAAAGTTTACCGTTTAGGGGAATCATTTCCAGATAAAACCCAGAATGATTGGACTAACTTACAGATTACTACTAACTTTCCACTGTCGTTTTTTGTCTTTGATGCAGAAAACCCACGATTCATGTAACAATGTATTTGCACCGGGCACCGGCAGAAAAATCAAATAAAAAAATAGTAATAAAAGATAGTGACTGAAGGTATTTCGTCAAAAATAACTGTTAGATCAAACGTGTTGTTATTTTCTTCAAAGAGAAATTGACAGTGAAAAGGTAAAAATAAAATAGTGAAATGTCCAAATAAAACCAACTATTTTTCGTTTTTTTTTCTGAAACTGCTTGGACATTAGATTTATATGGAAAATATTGTACTTTTGATTTATAATTTTGCATTATATTAACCAAACCACTATTGGTTGGGTAGACACTTTGATAAGGTTTCTGATTTGAATATGACAAATAATTTCCAATATCAAAAACATTAAATTTATTTTATTTTCAACATTGTTAAGGGTAACATTTTGATAAAGGTGATGAATATAAAAAAACTTCCGGGTATTCTATTACTGCCTCAAAATTGTCTTATAAAATAGCAAAACCAGCATCTGCTTCTTTGAAAATGATTATACAGTAATAATAACTGTAGATATGATGTCTTCCCGTTATCTATTATACGAAATGCTTCCGTGTTTTTATGTAACTCAACCACCCCCAATAAAAAATGCCATAATTTACGGTAAATATGTTTTATCTTATATCTAATATTTCAGACATGTGGCAGTGGAAGCGAAATGAAAAAGATTCTGAAAAGGAAAGAGGTAAACCTGCCCTTTCCAGGTAAAAAGGAAAAGTTGGTTCCCACACCCCCTTAAATTTTATTATTATTCTGCAGGGTGTTTTGGTTTAATGAAAGGCCCGGATTACCGAGGGTTAATCATCGGTTTTGGTTTTTAATTTTATGCTAAAATCGAAAATTGCCAGGTGGACAATGTTGTTCTGACGACAAAGATATTAGATATCCAGAATTAAAGAAATTACTATAGGGTACTTGTATATGATGTATTTACAATTTTTATTTATTATTTTTTCAACCAAATCAATTTGTTTTTATAGTTTATTTTTATATTTGGTTTATTTTTTTTACCCTCTACTTTTTTCTCTTAAATTCACTCCATATTTCATACAATTTCTGGGTTACTTTTCAGTCAAAACAAAACGGTGTCTCATCGGACGCACGCTACCTATAAATCTAGTATTCCTTTTTTATTAATTTTAGTGGAAGATGCGGGATGAACCAAAAATTTGGTTATTGGGGTACACACGCGTTTGCCATGCTAGCAAATCATCTACGAGATGAATGAGAAGCACTAGAGAAAGACGCAATATAGGGGTGAGTAGCACATTCAAGAAAGAGGGTAGGACAGGTCGCGTGTGCCGCGTACTACCGGGTGGGGATGGCGGTGGGGGTAAAAACGTGTCCGAACGTCGCTAAGGCCGCCGGTTGATCAACAGGGCAAGACACATTCAACACTACGATCGGCGGTATAACACGCGTGTGTTTCAGACTGACAGGCGTTTGACACGCGCCTGTTTCCGATCATCATCTTGCCGCAAGTGTCAAGTTTGTGCCTGTGACAGTGACCTATTTCGATCATGGATCATTCTTTGTCTCAGAATACGCCTCTGCACTGGGGTTATTCCGGGAATAATCCAGGGAATACTTCTTGGCAGCCGGTGTCCAGGCCTAACAAAAGACCGCTGTCAGAAAGTGACTGTGACGATATTTACTCGGAGGAGTCTTCGAAAGAACAGTAAGTATTTGGCTTGACTAAAACTTTAACTTTCCATCAGTTTGATGTTTTCTTGTTACGAACTTATCTTTCAATTTGAAGTCCAAAACCAATTAAGTATGTTAAAACATATTTCTCTGACTCTCAGCAACTTATTGAAACTTATATCTCTGAAACAGTCTATCAACTTTTAATGGTCATCAATTTTATTAATGCTACTTTATTTATTTTCGAATTTTTGAATTATTTGTATATTTTGCTTAAATAAAACATGAAATTATTAATGAAATAAAAATTAATTTATAATTACTATTGATAAAATCTTCATAATACTTAAATAATACATAATAATAAATACAAAACGTAACGTAAATAAAAAAAAATGTAATTAATGTTTCTTTGTAATTGAATTTTAATTAACAATAAACCAACTATAGCGTATATCATAGTATCATGGAATTCACAAGGAAAAAAGTTTTTTTGGAACTTAATATCATCATCTGTCATTTCTTATAAACTTCACCCTGTAAACACGGAAGTAGATATAATTTTGTAAATTTGATATTCATTTTGTTTTGTTTGAAGTTTAGTATCGTCAGTAATTTTCATACTTACGAAAACATTTTCTGACACCGTCTCCCTGTAAATATGTAAATATATATAGACATGGGACGTTCTAATTTTTGTCTCTTGCAGATGCACATCTCCAGGTGATGCCGACAGTTGCCAAATGTTATCCAGGAAGAAAAGGAGGGGTGTAATTGAAAAGAAACGTAGGGACCGCATTAATATGTCCTTGAGCGAATTGAAACGTCTCGTGCCCAGTGCCTTCGAAAAACAAGGATCTGCCAAGTTGGAAAAAGCTGAAATTTTGCAAATGACGGTGGACCACCTGAAAATGCTCCACGCCAAAGGTAGGTCGTTATATGCACAATAAATTTGTGCCTAGTAATTAGTAATTACGAAAATGAGAACAACGTAAATAGGCAAAATGGCACGTTGTAAAAGTTTATTCGACATAGTCACGTGCGCTTATATCACGTGTTTATCACAAATTCAGTAGTGGCTGAAAATTTTAAATTTGAATTATAGGTCAATTTCTTTAGCAGTTTGAAATGATACATTATTTTACAATATAATTTATAGTATTAATTTTTTTTTATTAAGAAATCATATAATTTATGTGTAATATTTACAAAAAAAATATTAAACATTTCATTTTAGTAAATTCCTGTTGAATATTTGATTTATTTGCATAACGTAGTCCTTATTTTTTAAATTAATTGAAAAACTGTGATAATGTGAATCAGTTCTTGTTTCTTTGAATTGAGGCTACTCTGTATGTTTATATTCATATATACAGATGAATGTTCGCTTCGAAGTCCGCGCATCCTAACGTTTTCCCGAAGGTTTCTGTTGAACAATTGAATATGATCTACGTATAAAAAAAGTGAAAGAAATAAAAAGCGTTTTTGTTTTCGATTTAGGCGAAAGTTAACCTAATTTTATATTTGAAATTATGTTGACCTTGAAGAGATGTTTATTCTGTTCCTATTTTCTCAATAAGTTTAATATATATGTGACACTATATGTGAAACATTTTTCGAAACGAAGCATTTAAGGAAAAATTGAAGAGAGAGACAAAACAATTTAAACAAAATTGACTTAACAGGCACATTTACAAAAATAAGGAACTAAGACGTACTGCCCCTGTTTTTAGTTTATTTATCGAATTTTAATAAACCAACTCGTAGATGTTGATATTAAATCAAAAATAATTTTCATATTTTACCGTGCAAAAACAAAATAAAAAACTTCTATAGAAAGAGCCACAAGCATTCTTTGTTAGAGATGAACGACAGGTAAAATTCTTAACCTTGTTGTGTATAAAAAATATAAAATCAGGTATATGGGGTAGTTTATTTTTGTGAAACTTTCTCCATTTCCATATGTCTTAAGGGCCAAAAGAATTAATCAAAACAAACACCGCGGTTCATTCAAGAAGTCGGCACCGTGGCCTAATAGTAGCGCACAGTTATTATTGGACGGTCATGCTGTTAAGTAGCAGGTGAATACGAATTAAGGGGTTAAAACGTGCGGCGTGGGAACTGCAGTAGGCCAGCTGTAGCACTAGACCGTAGTGCTAGCCGGGCCTCGTGGGAAAACTTGGGAGCCACTGACTGATCAGTGATAACTCGCAACAGGTTTGTTGATTCCCCACGTAATAAACGTTTTGGTTTATTGCGTTAATTCCGCTGGCTTTTCGCACCCTAAAATTACCTCTACAGGGCGTCCCTCCAATATAGTCACCAGCGCCAAATTTTTTAAGTTAAAATATGCTGAATGAAGAATTTGGTTTATAAATACATTTTTGACGACTTCAAAACTTATATTTTGATATTTGAATAAAACTCTTATTTTATTTTTTTCTATAAGTAAACAACATTTTTAAATAGTTAAAAATAATTTTTAACGGCGTTGAGCAATTGTGCTGCAAGTTGCAGCTTTGTCTTCAAAGACAGCTTGATTATTTTGAATGTAAGCTTGATTAAATTATCCCATTTGTAAAGCCGTCAGAAAACTTTCAATACCAATTTTTTTCTTTAGCGGTTTTACTTACATCTTGATTTACATTATTACATACACAAGGCTCGGTCTTGGGGCCACTTCTGTTGATTACTTATACCTACAAATGATCTATTTAACTTCCTCTTTCATTATAAATTAATTATGTTCGTCGATGGACCACAATAATAAATTTAAATAAACATTTTATTGGTTACATCTGAAGCTTTTGGTGAGATATAAAAAAATTGAGAAGCTGATTTAGAATAATAAATTAATTAATTAACACCAAATTAAAGCTTTTTTGTCATTATCATTGTTAAATGCTCGAAATCGAAAAAATATCCGTGTGATATCTTTTTTAAAGGAAATAGTAACAAAAAGCATCAAAAGATCGAAAACTAGTAACATAGATCATACCGACTGGCTCAAATTTTATTACAAATAATGTATTTTACTTATATTCTTTGCTTGGAAACCAAATTGGTTAAATCATAGTTCTAGACTGAATTTTAATTGATTACACCAAAATAATCTGCTAAACAGACCTTAAAACATTACAAAACCTCTCTGTTCTAGGTCTAGATTCTTTCGCTTACGACCCTCACAAATATGCAATGGACTACCATGGAATGGGGTTTAGAGAATGTGTCGCCGAAGTAACAAGATATCTAGAACGAATAGAAGGCTTAGACGTCCAAAATCCTCTACGACTACGCCTTACATCACACCTCCAATGTTGCGCCGCCCAAAGAGAGCTGGCCTCAAAACAAGCAACAACTGCCCCATGGGGTTACGGAGGTTCTCAACCTTACCCCCCGTTGAACACGCTGCCTCCTTCACCTGCCTCCAATCATGGACCGATCGGTAATTTGAATCCTCATCAAGCTCCACCCCCTCCAATTCATCATCAGAACATGCACCATGATTTGGGACACTTCGACGTGTCTACTTCCTGTGCTCAGAGCACAGCACCAGTGCCTTCATCGGATAGATTAGCTCCGTCTACATCTATCTTAACGCCTTTAACTACCACTACCTCTTCTGCTTTGGCGTATAGCCCGCACCAGTATCCTGTGAATACATTTAGCATTCCAACTACGAGTCACCATCAGAATTATAGTCAAAGTATTCCTACGTCGCAAGGGATGAAACCCTACCGACCGTGGGGAGCAGAGGTTGCTTACTGATGAGTCTAGTTAGTGTGAAACAAGTGCCCTCCAGTGTACCTTATACCAGTGTTCAGGTGGAAAAGTATTCCGAGCCTAGCTGTATATATAATTTCCGCTTCGCACGCCTTGGAAGGTTTAGTCATTAATTGTACCTAATGAATTTTTTTATTTATTTTTCTTAGTGTATTATAGATAGTCTTACAGAACTTATAATGAAGGATTCGCCGATAGGCGGTGTATTTTTTTATAAATATATATCTTATATGATCTCACTTGATGTGAATGATTTATTGTGATTTCAAATTTTTAGTGTAATTAGAAATAAATGTTATATTGAAATTTTTATTTCGTATTTCTTTTTCTTCTTAAAGTGTCTACACTTTCTTTTTTAATTAGGAAGAAGAGTGACATCATAAGTCAAATTTACAAAGCGGAACACTTTCAAGGTAATTTTAAAAAGTAGGGTTAAGGTTAAGATTAGGGTTGCTAATTTTTGCCAACCATACAGAATAACTTTGATTAATAACAAATGACATATGTCATCTTGTGGAAAGTTGAAATTTGCCTGTGTGCAAACGGTTTGATTTCAACCAATCAGAGAGCTATATTTTAGCGGGTAACTTTAACATAACTTAATTAAAAAACGTAGTATAGCAAACTGAAACAAATTTGTATTGAAAGCACCTATAGACATGTGCAACATATAATATTCCATGATTTTGATGCCATAAATATTTTGGTATTCTGCTGCGATCTCTATTAGCATAATATATTTAACACATATCGAATCAAACATGTCAAAAAAATTAATTCAATCTTTCTAATGCCCAGTAATGAGAATTTTCGTTTAAAAACTTTGGTATTAACATCCACAGTTACTCTACACAAAGCTTTTGAAGACAAAGCAAATTGTTTAACAAAACAGGGCTCACTGTGGATCCTTGTGAAATACCATGTTATTTTCATCGTTCCTCCAATAATAATACTAGATAATAATTTTATAAGAAAGTTCAAAATTATTTTATATGTAGTAACTTAGACGAGAGGATTTGGTATAATAGCACAAAGCTCAGTTTCTGAAAAGGTCTTCCCTAATTGGAATAACTGGACACGTTCTAAGCGGCTAGTGAATGGGGTCTTCCAAAAATCGTAATACAAAGAAGGTCCTCCCCTTCCTTGCTGAAATAATCGTCCTTTATGTGATTTTCGCAACGCATTACAAACTAGTAGAACTGGAATAAATGCCGTAAGTGTTAAGCCAGTTCCAGTGTTAGTTTACAGGTCTATACAGAGTTTAGAATAATTCTCATGCAAATATAATGTTAGGTATTTATTAATTTATATATCTCTAATATACAGGGTGTTAGTTAAACATGCGGCAAAAAGTCAAGAGGTTATTCCTTGGACTATTCTAAGGATATTTTCTCCTTTGATGATTTTTGAAAAAGCGCTTTGTTGCGAAGATATAGGGCGAAAAAATTTTTCAACAAATATAACAATTTATTACTAAAAATTACATGTAACATTTCTGAACCTACGAGAATTGTTCAAAATGGCTACCTCCAGCTCGGATGCAACCATCCAATCTTCTCCTCATAGACTCCCGAACTCTTTCAAAAACACCAGGGTCATTTCTTATTGAGTTACACCCAGTTACATCCGATCTCTTAAATCGTCCACATTTTCCACTGGCCTAGTATAAACTAATGACTTTAGATGATCGCATAGGAAATAATCCAGGGGGTTTAAGTCCGGGGATCGAGCAGGCCATACGTGAGGACCTCCTCGACCAATCCAGCGATCTCCGTATGTTGCTGTTAAAAACTCTCGAGCAACTACACTAACCATCATGCATAAACTACATTGCCTGTCTTGTAGCCAATGGTACATCCTCCAAAAACTGAGGTAGCGTTTGTTCCAAAAAGTTGCGGTGTACTTCGCCGGTAAGTCTTCCTGGTAGAAATACCGGTCCAATTAGCCAGTCACCCACAATTCCAACCCAAACGTTCAACGAGAACTGATATTGAAACTGTGAGCTGATTTTCGTCAGCCCACACATGGTTATTGTGGAAATTCCTTATTGCATCTCGCGAGAAACTGGCTTCATCGGTAAAAAGAATCAGCGTAAATATTTTCGCCTTATATCTTCGCAACAAAGCGCTTTTTCAAAAATTATCAAAGGATAAAATATTCTTAGACTAGTCCAAGGAATAACCTCTTGAATTTTTGCCGCATGTTTAATTAACTAACACCCTGTATAGGAGGTTTACAAACGCATTTGCATGTATTTAAAAAAAACTTGCAGCAGAAAAATGTAAATGTAAAGAATTATATATTAAAATTATTTTAGATACCTACACACAAATTAACATGTATTTTGACTGCCAAATTACATATAAAAATCCAGATTCTGCGCTTCCCTGGATACCTACCGAAAATAGGACAGTCTCTACAAGTTTTCTCAGTGTAATCGAATTTGTTTGACAGAAAACTCAAATGATCACAAAATAAGCAACTGTGCAAGAGCTTATTATATAGAAAAAGTAATAACTGACCACCAGTAACCCAGTGGTCACTACAAAATTTTAATGGTCGACTAGTTAATAATAAAAACGTGTATAGCTAATGAACTTCCTGTTCGCAAGACACACGTGCAAAGGTATTGTTAAAATATTCACACATATTGGTCGTTGCCGTTTTTTATAGATAATGTAAAACTTAAACCCTTGCCGCTTGACCATCGCATATTATTTTGTGCGAAATACAATATATGGAAACCCGGCCTTTGTTGCCCAGATTATCTTCATGGATGATGAGTTGCAATAACCCTAAACAGGTTTTGAATCTGCAAACAAGGGGACCACTTTTAGGCATTATTTGCTGAAAGATTTCATTTGCCAATACCATATTTCGTGTTGCCTACCGAAACAAATCAGGAGATATACAGATACAGGCTTTGAAGAATTATTTATATAAAATATTTATACAAAAAAATGTTAATATTTTTGGCTATTTGATACAATATTTCGAATGAATGAAAACAAATATTTTTTTGGTAAAATAAGTGTACTAAAGTTTAGAAACTTTGATTACGCTGTGTTCAGTTTAAGATTATCTCGGAAAATTAGAGATAGTTGGTTAAATTAGGAACAAGTTGGGCAATTTTTGACCCAAGAAGAATCCAAGGTTACTATTTCAAGAATTCCCTCCCTTAAGTAGATACAGGGTGAAAACAAAAGGTGTGCATTTTCTGCAAACGTCCATAGCTCGTTTATTGTAAAAGATACAAGCATCAAACCTTTAGGACAGGGATAGCAGTGAGCAAGGATTTCAAAATTGGTATCTAAAAAAATTTACGGATACTAGACTTTGTGCTAGCATACTCAACTTTTGTTTTCCTTATGGGCGTCATATCGGATTTTCGCAATTTGTTTTAATATAAAGGAGATATTTGTTTAATACTTTTTAACTCGTTCATAAAAATGTATTAAAACAATATGGTTATGTGTATGTACTTTCATGTTTATTATGTTCTATTCAACAATAATTTTAACCATAAAATGGATTTTCCAAAATATATTGCAATACAAAAACCTTTTCCCGAAATTAAAACAACACAATTAATTCTCTAGCTGTTGCGCTAGGTACGCTAATATTACGTGCTTAGAGGAAAGAGAGAAACTGAAATGCAAATAGTAGCGTTTAGGTGGCATGGGGTTGTAATGACATGACTTGCTTGGGGTGTCCTAAACGTGGGAAATAGTTCGGAAGCAGGCTCTCATACGTACGTCGAGCGGCGGAGCACCGGCAACTTTATGCCTAGCTACGACTGTGGCTGCACA
This sequence comes from Pogonocherus hispidulus, assembly GCA_963924545.1. Taxonomy (NCBI): domain Eukaryota; kingdom Metazoa; phylum Arthropoda; class Insecta; order Coleoptera; family Cerambycidae; genus Pogonocherus; species Pogonocherus hispidulus. Next base: position 565,648 of record OZ004701.1, read on the forward strand.
CGCCACTCGGCGCTGTATAACAACCCCCAGCACGGGGTTAGGGGGTGAAAACCTAAGGATTTCGGCGGAGAGGGTTCAACACTGACACCTGATTCGGAATTTTTATTTTGCGCCTTCAACGAAGGGATCTACGGGGTGCTTTTGGAAACCAGAAACACGATATTTTAATTTTTATAGAAAAAATGTTTTACTATGATTATATTGAACTGAGACTACCAATAACAGAAACACAGTTTACACTGTAAACAGGGTGTTTCATAATATATGCGCAGGACTTCAGGATGTTATAGCTCGTCCAAAAATATGAAAAAAAGTTTCTATTAACTTACCCTCTAAAATGCACCATTTTAGAGATACAGAGTGTTGAAATTGAAAAAAAAATTTCTTTTTTAATTTTGCAATTATGAAGTTAACGTTTGGTTTTGTTACGTGTTCTAACGTTTAAATAAATTTTGTTTAATTAGTAAGAAAAAAATTTTATTTCAAAAAATTGACCATGTTTTTTAACATAAAAGTTGATTTTTCTCGAAAACGATCGACTTTAGAGCTTATGACCAAGAGTACCTTTTTTGTGTAGAAAATATTGGCGGTTCAAATGGGCGTCTCAATATCGTACTTTTTCCAGTAGCGTAGAAGTTGGGGAGAAAAACTCCCACTACCCCTTCAAAACCTTCACCAATTATGACTTAAAAAAAAAATTCCGCACAAAACATAGTTTATTATGAGTAGAAAATGCTTACAAAAGCTGTTTTCTGTACGATAAACGGTTCCGGAGATATTTGCAAAAAACGAATTTTTTTTTTTTCAATTTCAACACCCTGTATCTCTAAAATGATGCATTTTAGAGGGGAAGTTAATATAAACTTTTTTTCATATTTTTGGACGAGCTATAACATCCTAAAGTCCTGCGCATATATTATGAAACACCCTGTATAACCAACTTTTTTCCTTTATAATTAACGAGTTTTTAGAACTTTCTCATAAAGGCTGGATGGATGGGGAGTTGTTTGGGGTGACAAATCGTAATACATATTCAATTTTAATTGTTAAAAACCCGTAGCCTTTTTACCCGCAAAGTTACGACAGTTTTCGAATAAAAAAATGTATTTTTCTGCATACTGTAAACTTTCACATCGGTTTTTGAGCAACTATTTCAATAGCCAAGATTAGTTCAATATAATATTTTGATTTCTACGTTTTGTAGCATCACTTATCAATCACTCTGTATTGTTTTAATAGCTTCCGCTGGAATCCCTATATTTTTCAAACAATTATATATGTGGCGTAAAAAAAATCACTGTTCACACACACATGTGTTTTTTTGTATACATCTAACAGCAGTCGTGTGTTGCTCACGATCACACCAATCCTAAGTAGGTAAGGAAGGTTAACCCACAATGGGATCCTCCACAGAAGATAAAGAAATAAGTGTGCTGGATTTATCGTTTAAATAAGGTGACCATACGGCGTGTGTACAATTTTGGCTAGCACCAAAGTTGGCTTCCCGTACGTGGTAATAAAATAACAACGGAACCGGAACAAGCTCTCTCCCTCTCTGTTCCAAGTCAGTTGATAAAATGGTCCTACCGTTCTACCCGCATTTATATTATAAAGTTAGATAGATATCATAAACTGAAAGCACCTGTTTTGATAGTAATGTTTTTATGTTTTCCGTATATGCACGTAGACGGTGTCTACGTATACATATACATGTTAAATTAAACACAATTTTGCTGAAATTGTTAATATTGTAGAAATATTCAGAAACCAGATAAAGTTGAGGGTTTTTTATTTAACATTATCCTAAATGGCCAGCTAGGTCACCTGATTCCAGTCATCAGTCTTTCTGTTGAGATTTACAAAAGTATTAAACATTCAGATAATCTAAGTGGTATTCGGTCACCTGATCGTACTGATATGAACTGTACTGAGTACTGAAAGAAATCAAGCTGAATCAAGAATCACGGTGTTCCATTTGAAAAACAACACCCTATAAGTATTTCGTTATCATGTAGAGTGATCTGTCAGGGGTCCGTTATATGAAAGGTAACCGAAAATAAAATGATGACGTTGAAAAAGCAGATAAATTACTAATTAATTACAAATTAGTTAGTCCTATTTGCGTCATCCTAAGAATGACCTTTTATCTTATTACGTTAAGTTATTAGCATGGTGACAATATTTTGGCCTTATTAACATTTTCTATTAAAAACGAATTAGTAAAAGTTTTGTTTTTGGATAAAGATTGAAAAATAATAGGTGCTAATACCCATCGCTTACGTACAACTAAGTAAGGAATTTATTTAGGAAAATCAATTAGGTTTTAATTAGAATATTACTACAAATAATGGTGTAAACTAGACGACAAATTTTTCTTATTATGCCCCAAAATGTAACGCCAATACGTTAATAATAAAATTAAATGAAATAGGAAAGAAGGTGAAGCAATTTATTCAGTATGCTTTTGAAACCACATTTGGACGATGCGATGGAGTCAATTTAAATGGATAAAAATTAATTAATCCATCAAATATTTGTATTATTTATTGTATTTTTTATTTTATTTTTAAAACTGTATTTTTTGTTTCCTATTATTATTTTTTAAGCGGCATTTTATTCCCGAAAGAATTACAAATGGATAACAGACCTTTGTCCAGAAAAAAATAATTTTTACTCCACAATTTATCCGCTGTATGAGTTGTACTGGACGCCCTGTAATACTGTGAAAGTTTAATAGTTTACATTAAAATATTAGTACTTAGTAGTAGTGGTAATAATCGTAATATAATAATAACAATGCTCCATATTGTTTTGACGCAGTAATTGATATGTAGCTGTTAATAAAACCACATGCCAATAAATCATGTGCATTGTTTTCATCATAAATTACTGAAATGTGCGATTTTATTTGATTTAGTCATCAGCACATTTAGACGTATGAATGTGGCAGTTTCTGATTATTTTTCGTATTTACTCACCCGTAAAACGAGTAGTAGAATTAAGGTTCCCCTCAACAAACTGTTGTACATTATCATAAAGACTTCTTGGAATACGAGATAACCAAAATATATTTATTGCAGAGGGAGAAATAACGAGGACCTTGTTATAGGGCCACAAAAATCGCGGGATGTGTTACTGCGGATGTTGATCCCAAAAACTATTCAGATGAAAACAACAGAAGTCCTAGTAAAGTATGATGTGTGGCAAAATGGTTTGTCTGTAAATATCTCTCTCTCTCTCTAAAATGTATGTATCTACCAGCAGCTAGTTAAAAGTCATTGGGTGTTGAAATACGATTGAAGCCGTCTTCTATAACTTTGAATAACGAAATATATTTTCAAGCTACTTGATACTTGATAATAATCATAATCGACCGATAATGTACGAAAACGTGCAAGCAAACAGTCCTGCAAGCTCATACATGTATGTGCATAGAAACAAACTAGGAACACGATACACTAATAGTGTATCATATATTAGTGTATCGTGGCTAGGTATGGGTTTCTCCTTTGCCCGAGCTGACTGGAACAACTGCGCATGTGTAGAACTGAGTTGTGAGTTAGTGCAGTTTGTTATAGTGTCTCAATTGTGTGTGCGTGTGCTGTCAACTGCAATTATTTGACAAATCAGATCTTGTATGGCAAACGATGACAGTAAGGACTGCTTACTGTCATCAAACGATGAAAGTAAGGAAGAAGACAACGCGTATATTAGAGAATCGCTTTTATTTTTTAAGGAAACTGGACAATATGTATATTTCGTTGTTATACACTATAAAGAGTTTATAGTATTGTTTTGATTTTACATATATTTTTTTTGGTAACATTACACATTTGTAAATAAAGGTATTAATGGCAAGGGTTATTGCACTGTAATTCCTTGATTTCAATTAAGCATACAAAAAAACAAATAGTCTTGAACAACTTCTTGATTTCAACAAGTAGTTCAGATATAACTACTAGACTTGATTTGATGTGAAACAGTATAATTTGATCAAACATTCAAGATTTTCGAAAACAAAAGCTGTAACTTCGCAAACTGTGACGAAAAAGTGAAACTGTAATTAATTTGTCGTTAAATCTTTTCAAATCTAGAGAAAGTAAATCCTATGATCAAACTGATGGTAAATTCTCTTTAGCGCGTTAAGTGAATTATTTTTGGAACAAAATCTGCCCCCGCACACCGTATTAACCGCATAAAATTAAAACCCCGGAGTCCAATCATCCATCCCTGCTAAAAAAATTGACCCGCGTAAATACCGTGTGAATTGTATCCAATATTTAAATAATAATTCTCATGTGACGTTCGAACACATATCATCGAGTGTGGGAACATTATTATTTCCTTATATGTAGCTGGTTATGTAATTAGGGGGTGGTTGAAATAGGGTGCAGAGTTAAGTGCAAGAGTACTTAGAGAGGGGGAAAATATATTATATATACAAGAGCTGCGACGCGTTCGTTATCATTTCAATTTGCGCGGTGTGGAAGTAGCGACAGAATTTACAAAAGTGATTAAATTATGTCCGTGAGAAAGTTTTTCCAGTGGACTAGCCATAGCTGTATAAAAGTGAGTACATTTTTTTACTGTCAAAGCTTCGAACGACTAGCAATCGTGATACGAGTAATTTATTTACACCTGCCTGTTGTTTTAACAGGTTTTCAAAAACTGGACGACTTCAATTCAGAACAGGCGGTACAGGAAAAAATTTAGCAAATCTGGATCGATGCTTTCCATGTCAACGTATGGCAGAGGTAGTATTTCGACAGAAATGACGGTCTTGGATTATGACATCTCGGCGTTTGGGTACCACTATGGCAACAATGAAATAAATGAAAATAAAGTAAACGAGTGCATCGAAAAAAGAAAATTTAGTTTGTAGATAGATACCTAAATTTATATATATTTTTTATACTGTATTTTTTTTGTGTATATTATATGTGTAAGCTATTGCCGACTGTGATATTTATGGAAAAATAAATTTTATGTGCTATTATTATTATTATTCATTCTTTTATTGGTGTACTATTAGAAAAATATATGGTAAAACAATAAGCCATTAATGGGACATTGTTTTTTAAAATGACTATTTTCTATGCCATTTTTTTTAATAATTTAGCATATTAAATTCAACTTCTAATTTAAATGTACGTAAATGTACTATTTATAACTAGTAAATCAAATTTTGCTATTATTTTTTCTTAAAATTTCCATTTATTAGAAGCCCTATAAATATTAAATATTGATTTAGAATGTTCGCTAAACAGTTCATTAAATAATGGAAAGGTTAACAATTAAATTCTTTCTTTTATGATGTTTAATAGAATTTTTGCAATATCTCTAATTAAAAAGCACATCTTTTCAGTAAATAAAAAATCTAATGCAGATATTAACAAAGCATATTTGTAGAATATAAAACTGTCTAGATAATCTCCAAGGTACTGACGACAGCTGTTTTTTCCTTATTATTTACAGGAGACTTAAAATCCATTGTCCAAATAGTACCTTTTACTATGCATATTTTGACATAAAAATATATTGTTCCAGAGCTTTTAAGATTTATTAATTCAGAATATAATAATAATATAAGTCTCAACATATAATAAAACACTGCTATAGGCTAAAATAATAGCTGTTATAAGAAAAAACAAAGATGTTCAAACTCTTAAAGTTAGATTTAGACTAAAATCTTTAACCATGATTAACTAGTTATTACAATTTTATCAAAAGACACAATATTAAGTCGACAAGGCTTGTATTTTGTCCTGGGTACATCAGATAGATGAAATATTCAAAATTTTTGAGATCTAGGTAGACTGGAATAAAATATAGATATATGTGTTGTTAATGTTTTAGTAGGTACATATATACATTGACTAAATATTTTTCACAGTTAACAAAAATATTTTATATCCATTAATGTAAATAAACAGTGAATTAACAAGCAGTACATTTGTTAACATCTTTTTTCACAAACATGTTTCTTGACTATTTGTGAAAAAATTCCTTACCAACACATGCTTTACAAGAAAAACTTAATTAAACAATATACTTGTTTACCTTGAATATTTTACTTGTCCAGGGAAAATTAATTTTTTTGAATACATCTTTAGGTTTAATAATTATAATTAGTATAATCATGTTAGATGGTATTTAACTTTGCTATGCAAAAAAGTATTTATAGTACTCTATAAAATAGTGATGATTTATATCGTATAATAATATAAAATATTGATTTATATTATTACATTTATACATTTTGAAAGACGGTCGATGTTGGTCGATACAATTAATTTTACTCATTTGTTTTTCATATACAGGGTGTCCCGAAATTAGTGTGCAATACTTTACCAGTGTGTTTTATGGTTAAAAAGGGGACTTTTTTCATATAAACATGAGTCGAAAAATGCTTCCTTAAAAGTTCAAAATCGATTTTATATCAAAACGGTGCATTATATCAAAAGTTGGGGTTATATTTACCCCACCCCCACCCGTTTGGAACCTATGTGATACAAATTTTAAAATTTTATTTGCAGCAGCCAATTCAGCATATTAGACTTAGGCAGGATACCAAATTTGATAAATTTATCTCAAGTGGTTTCGGAGTTATTTAGACAAAATCGGCACTAGGATGTCCCTTCAAGGGGCTGTAGCCCCCTTAGGAAGCATTTTCGACCCATGTTTATAGGAAGAAAAAGTTCCTTTTTCAACCATAGAACACACTGGTAAAATATTGCAAACTAATTTCAGGACACCCAATATATTTTGATCTTCAAAACCAAACAGAAGTAATGTATAGGTATACTTTTGGGACACACTGTTTTTATCTGGGGGCGGCGCCATGTTTGTTAGACCTTACCAAATTTGTATGGACCCTACCCTTTAAAAATGGCTGTCGATATAACGCAATTAAAATAACAAATTTTTGATATATTGAATGCGGAGTCCAAAGCCTTTCTTCGAAGTGAGTAATGTTTGGTCAAATTAATGACACAGGGCCGTATTTACGACACTAAAATATGGCAAAATATAGATTCTAAGAGAACTAAAAACTTTTTAACAGATTATTTACTTGAACAAGATATTTATTGCTCAAAATGAATCAAAAATTGTTTCTGACAATGCAATGGTGTAATGTACATCCAGTTTTTTGTTAATGCTGCACGATAGTCCAAAAAGATGAGTCGTTACTGTAAAATTATCATCAAAACCAAATGAAAACAAACTTTTTTTCATGTAAATTAAAAATATTATCGTTGACTGAAACACATGGTAAATTAGCACTCGACACGAAAACACTGTCATTACGAGAAACTATTTTGATCGGAATTTTTTTAGATAATTTTAAATTTAAAATATTTGCATTCTCTAAATGCTAACCATTTTTGTAAACAACGTATGTTCAAAGGCAATGAACTTCTGAACTATATTGTAGAAAGCAGACCGACTTCATTTACTATTATCAGATCGTTCACATGCTTATTTTTACAAAAAAAAAAATGCTGAACACATCATTTTGCGTCTAGGAAAAACAAATAATTATACGAGGCACATGGAGAGGCTCAAGGAACATAAGACGGCCCTGAAAAAGGGCATTAAGGATATAAGTCGGCCATTACGGTCACGTGCTGGTCTGAAAATCGGAAACAATAGACAGAAGATCAGCGCGTGTCTGCCACGCGCGCTGACGTCATAAACTCAAAATGTTCAGCCACTGCTTTTATAGTTCACTACTTTGACATGCCGAAAAGGTATTAGCATTAGCATGATTCATAAAACTAGTGATAATTTTCTGGAAACGGCCAAGAGGGGCGTCTATTTCTAATAATGTTTAGAGTACTACCCAAAAATTCATTACGTTGTGTTTGCATTCGGATAAAGCTTTAGTCTGCAGCTGTAAGAAGGACCTTTTTGTATTATATTTTAGACAATGCGAACTGAAAATTGTCAATTGGTGACATATCTGGCAAATTATAGGCGCTTGGAAGCAGTTTTCACTTTTCTTACAATAGTTAGTACATTCAATGTATTAACACCTACTTAATATAAACATTTTGTATTCAGCTTTGTATTTGTAACAGCTAATTGCTAAAAGTTGATAATTGGCGATAATCCGCCTTTCTAGGTCACTTTCTCATCCCTTTACAATATCCCTTTATAGCAAGTAACTGTCTGATCAGTCGGTATACATTTTATTAAACTCAAGCTGTAGTAGTTAACATAAACGTTAACAATATTTGGCATGGGAAAAGACAGATGCAACATATCGTCACTATAAAATCCAAAATATACACAGAATTTGCCAATACTAACACAATGTCATAAATTAAGTGTTTAACAGTAAAACGTGATACAATAAATGTAGTACGAGGCTTGTGTCAATGACGGGTAGCGTCACAATCTTGTATACAGTGGCGCACCCAGAAAAAACTTAGGGGTCCATTGGTTCAGATAACTGGGGAATCATATAATAAACGAAAGAGAAAGAACGATGTATAAATGTCTGTGTTTAAGTGAGAGTTATCTGTGCTTATTAAAAAAATATATTTTATATGAATCCAAAATGAATATTAAAGAAACAATACAATATTTTCTAAAATAGAAACAAAACTAAAATATTTCTTCTATAAAAATAATATCACAAAAACAATAAAATAAAATTAAAAGAAGTCCATCACCCGTCTTCCGTCCTAGACAACAACGGGTAAGGAGATTGCTCGCCCGCCCCCCTGGGTGCGTCACTGGTTGTATAATTTACAGTTAAGTGTGCAGATTATGCATAGTTAACACCTGTGCACAAATTATATTATTTTTCGGTTAAGGTTATTATTACCTAAATATTTGTTTATGTATATTGGGTTGCCATTTTTATGTTAAAATAATAGGCATTCGCTTAGAGCCACATTTTTAATTTTTCCACTGACTGGGTTCGATGTTACACACTGTATGTTTTCCCTGCGGAACACAGTAAGGTGTTTGTTCTTCCCTGATACTCCTGTACTGTGGTAATTTCTACAAGTACAAACTGCGCTTTAATGTTAAACGTAAACACATAGACGGATGGGTCTACAAATAAACATCTATGTAGTACTATTACGGTATAAACTTAGATACATACAGAATCGCTTTTATATACGTCATACTTTTCAATGAATTTATTACGAATAGAATAAGTTTTAATTTTACGCGTGTTGTTTATATTTTTTCACTGATTCATCTCATCCTCTTTCGGAAACAATGATTTTCCCTAGACGTCATGTCCCCTTGTTAAAGTTTTATTGTTTACAATAGCAACAGAGCTAAGGGGGTTTTATAAATTTATTTAAAAACGTAAAATTCTTAGTAGGAAGTATTTTAAAGCTTGGAGATGATTTACAGTACGGGATGGTCAATTATTTGCAGATAGACGACCATCGGCTATATATCAACAGTATTTTGCAAATTCTATACGGATTGCCAGATAAAAATATGTTCAATTTGGAGACAAGGATGGCTCGATAATAAGTAAAGTGTGTATTAAAAAGAACGGTGCATGGGTAGGCCGAGATATCAATATCTCTATGGGTGGGAGACGTGACACGGGTGACAGAAATCAGATGTGTGGCCACAGAGGTGGGTGTAGCTCTCAGCTGCGTTGGAGATATTTGGGGACCTGTATAATGTCACATTTTGGCATGCACCGCATCCGCACGCCCTGTATATCAGGATAAAGTGAATACAGCACGTGTTCCATGCCGTGTAATCAAACCGACATCAAAATATCCTTATACAGTACTGAAAATTCAATGAAAAAAACCGCAGCGTTTTCTCTCTATCAGAAAATAATATTGCGACAATAGCTAAGCAAACAAATACTTTCTTTTATTTCAAAGAATCGGATTGACGTTCGTGTTCGATTTGGGAAGACCTATACCTATAGATGTATTGTCCTCCATGGTATTTTAATACGCATAGGTACTGTTTATAGTTTGCCAAGAAACAATAACATATAGATAGGTAATTCAAGGAAATAATTTGCAAACCATACACACAGGTAATAATCATGAAAAAGATAGGCGTAATAATTTTATTCTAGAGCTAAAGACTGATTAATTAGTACAATATTTGGTTATTAATTAGGTGATCAGAAAATTACAAATTTATTATTTGTGCTATTCATGCTTTATTTAAAAAATTAGGTTCTCGAAAATACTGTTTTGCAGCTGCTCTCAAATAAAAGGAAGACATTTTCCTTTAAATAACAATTTCCCTAATTAATCTATAACTGATTTATAAAACCAATATTGGGCAGCAAACGAAAGCAATGTAAGATCTGGACAATGACTTTCCAGATTACTCACTTCCTATCGAACAATAAGAATGTTATTGGCGGTAAAATCGGATTATAATTCTGGGTTTCAAACATTGAAAACCGATCAATCATACATGCGGTAGGTACTAGGGTTAGGCTCAATAATCGAATAGAAAGTGTTCAATAGAAATTGACTACTTCATCAATGGCAATGTCTTTTCTATTGATAAATTGGCCTAGGATGATTGGTTAAGTTTTAACGAGTTAGTTTTACAATCACATCCGTATTGTAAATCGAGTAAAATAATTATAATATGAGTGGAGGAAGTGAAATAATCAATTTATTATTTATGAACATATGAAGCGAAAGGGGCGGTTTCCTAAGGGTAGTCTCATATGTCGGAGCAGAAAACTAAGGGATGCAATATGCATTGATATTGGAAATAGCCTGTGCCAAAATTAACTAAAACTGAATTATACAGCAATAGTACTCATACAATATACAGGGTGTCCCACAAGAAACCACATCGATCCATTATGTGGAAACTGTAATTAAGAAAATCTGAAAATTTGGTAGCATATCAACGTCGATTGGTATGCTACCAAATTTTTAGACTTCCCCTAACAATAGTTCCAATAATCGATCGATGGAATTTCCGGTAGGACACTCTGTATAACTGATTATATTTCGCACCCTACTTTAACAACTCAAATATTAACGCTCAAAAATAATAAATAGAATTAAAAAACAAATAATTTTCATTATCTTATGGTTTAATATGAATGTTTCAAATCTTCCCATCTTCTTGCTTATCTATAATAAATGTGTTTATCCCTTGAAAGACTGATCCGTGTTGATTAAAAATATCGTAGTGGGCGTATGCAAACGAGGGTCGACGCAAATATATTCGAAATTAAAACACATCCAAAGTAAACAGTATAAGGAAGTTATATAATTGACTTTGAAGAGCAGAGACGCGTGTCCGTCGGTCAACTGCTCCCTAGGGCTTGTACAGCATCCCATCGCTGACGTGCCGTTTGGTCAGATGCAACAATAGGCTCTTCAACAGCGATGCCGATTTTGCGACTGTAGCGGTTTTATCGAACAAATACAATAGATATCCGAGAAAAAGATAAAAATTGAACGCCTTGTATATCGCCCAAAGCGTAATAGAGATTGCGGTAATACAGTGTGTCTCAAAATGGAGGAATAAAATTCATATTTTTCTTTCTAGTGGACATTAAAAAAAAGAACGCCAAAACAGGTCAATTAGTACAGTGTGTGTGAGTTTGCATTACACACTCAATAGCTTCGTAAATGTCAAGATATTAAAATTTTTCAAAAAGTACTTCAAAGTGATTTTTTGTGCTCTTTTCAACCCTCTGGTTAAAAACGCTCTCATTAAAAAAAATCCTATCAAATTCTGAATATGACACCGTTTTTATTTTTTCTTAAAAATGATAAATAGCAAAACAAAAAATTATCAGTAATAGCGAAGTTTACAGAATATTTATTCTGATTTATTGAAATAAATGAAAATAAAATCATTAACAAAGTTATGAGTTATTTGCATAACTTTTTTCTTCATAAGCATGCTTTGTTTTCAATAATTGTGCAATCCATCGCCCACTACCTATAATTTTTTGTATTGCTATTTATCCATTACACTATTTATCACACTGTATAGAAATTACCACTTTTCTACAATATTTCCTATTATTTTGAGCCTTGTTTGACGGAGCAAAAACATTACATTTTTTTTTTAAATAAGACATTCTATATTTTATAGCCCAAAAGACGAATTCAGTAATGTTTCAGTGTTTTTTTTAATTTCGACTAGAACAAAAATATAAATTTTGATTAGTTGTGTTTTATTTAGTTTAGTCAAGTAGTTATAACATCACTATTTGATGTCCTGATGTCCGCCTGATGAAGGGGATTTTCCCTCATTCCAGCACTGAATGGTGGTTAGGGCTTACCAACGTAAGTCATTCCTGAGGTGCAAATACCGCCCCTTCTCTCACACAAGAATCAAGAACGAAATTTAATTAATAATTAAAATTTGTTTTGAACTTAATCAGTAAAAAATATGGTGTCTGCGAAATAACATACTGATCTGAATTCTACTCTACGAATAGAGTCAATGAAATAGGTAAAATTAAAGAATTTAAAACCCCAAAGGCTTTACGCGCAGTTCAAAATCGCACCCTCTTTACATTTGCAACAATTAAACGTATTTCACTGTGACAGAGGGGTTGATTTTTTTGTCAGTTTACTTTCTTCTTTGACATGCTCTTGACAGTCGTACATATTATTGTTTCCATTAGTGCACAATATATTTTAATTACACCCTTAATCCGTGTAAAATCACACGGGCGAATTTCAAAGATGAATTTGAAACCACACAATTGACATTCGAAAGGGTAGATTTTAAAGTTATATGGATTACGGTCCTCTTACAGTAACCCTGCTTACAATACCCTTAAACTATACATTATATCATCATAATTTGGTTTTCTTATACAGGGTCTGTTGCCAAGCAGCTGAAAAGTCGGAATATATTGAGTCAAAATTCGATTTTTTAGTGGGCACTATCATGACTTGAAATAAACGAATATTAAATGACCTTTCCAAATACATAATGGTTTCCTATACCTATTTTCAAATAGTTATCAGTAATTTGTTTACAGTGTAGACAATTTGTTCTGTTTCCGCTGGGCCTAGTAAAGAAATACACAATTTATTGACAAAACACCTTTATTTATAATTTTTCAAAGTCTTTCCCTCTACAGTAAATGCATTTGAATCCGTAAAAACCAATCTTCAAAACATTTTCTCCAATCTTCTCGTTTTAGGTTACTAACTTAATTTTTAAATGTGGCAATCGCTTCTACGGCCGATGTAAATCATAAACCCCGTAAGTTATTCTTTACACGAGGAGATAAAAAGAAATCATTGCTATCAGCACCTGAAATCAGGTGCTAGGTCTAGTGAACGATCCATTAATTCAATGTTTTGGGCATTTAAATACTTGTCGTTCGAGCGGAAGTGTACAACCGAGCGTTGAAACAAGATGATCTTTCCTCTTGGACGTTTTTCGCGAACATTTTGAAAAACTAATGGTGCCATGATCCTCCAGTGGTACAGTGGAATCATGTCCAGTAATTTCTAAAAATGTAACGACCATCTTTGTGTTTCTGTATTTTTCACGAACAACTTTTGTTGAAGTCGATTCGTTCTCAAAGACCCTAATTGTGATTGTTGCTTTCTTTCATCATCTGTAATGATGTTGTACACCAAATGGGACGATCAGTTGTCAGAGTGATCCAGTGTAGATCTACACCATGCCACACAGTTTTCTTTTTGAACTGGAGTCAAATTGTGGGGAATCCAACGGGAACAAAGCTTACGCACCATCAAATGTTTTAGTAAAATGGTGTAAATTGCTTTCACACCAATCTTTAGAGTTGCTCGATACTACAGCCTACTAGATAGGCTCGGCGGAAAGTCCTCTTATATTCTCAATTTCCCTCGTATATTCTCATCTTTTTTTTTTATTCTATTAAAATTATAGTCCTTTCAACTTTATTAATGATATGAAGAAAATGTTCTCATCGGTAAAGAGTATTTTTTGATTTTTTGTACATTTGTTGCAGATAGTCATGACTCTCATATCAAGTTTCAAAGTTTCAAATAAAGAGATTTCTTATCCCTAAATCTCCCATCTGTTCAATATCGATGATTATTATAAAAACTGTTAAAAGTTAGGTTTTCAATCTTTATCCTGAATATGTTCCCATTTTTTCATTATGTATTCCCAAAAAAGATTTAATGATGCAGCAATAAATATTATCTTCAAGGCCACAGCAGTATTCATCATAAAACAATAACGAACTACCTGCTGTAATAATAAATATAAATACCAATACCTAATACCATCGACCTATCGTAATATCAATATAGAAGCAAATATTAGGAATTATTACAATCATAAACCACGATAACGGGAGCACTGACTGTATTAAGAGGAAAATTCTAATAAAATTAATATGAAACTGTCATTTTTCTATAGACAACTTGATTTAGCATAGACAACAATTGACTTCAGCGTTACAACCCGTGAAGAGGCCAGATGTTGCAGGATCTGTGTTTAGTTTTACTTTGTAAGGGGTGCATTGCGTAAAATTGACCACTGTCCAGTATGCTAGGCCACTTACGTCCTCTACGGTCTATTAGTTTTGGGCAGTCCCACATTTATTTTGTTAATAAAGCTGGCAGTTAATCACTATAGGTGCCACGCGACTCACAAGGGAAATATATTGAGATGAACCACTGTTTTCCTTTAAAATGGACAGTCCGTATACCCTACATATTTCAGTTCTGTTCGCTTCAGAATAAGAAAAACCCAAGAGATTTAAAAAATAATTTATTTTATTGTCAAGACATTTTATGTATTTTTCCAACGAATAAAAAAATGCAATAATATATGGGGTGTTCCATTCAAAATAAGAAAGTTAACAACTTCGGGTTATAACCGGAAGTGTCACAAGGACGCCATTATTTTATTTGAGCAGAACATACTCAAAAACGCAAGTGTCCAAATTTTCACTCTTTAAATCTAAGTAGTCTCCGACATATTCAAATGGGTGGTCACCGTGAAACACCCTGTATAATCCCCCTGTTAAAATGTATCTATCAACAAAAAAAAAAAAAAAATGCTGAAAGTAAATCTGCATATTTTACTGGCCGGGCTGGACCTGGCCGGGTGCTTTGTAATACCTGGCCGGGCCGGGCTGAAATTGAACTGGCCAGGCCCGACTGACCGAATCGGGCCTGGGCTGGCCTGACCGTTTCGGGCCGGATCGGACCGATTTCGACCTAACCTATACTAACCGGTTTGCTGTATAACAATTTTAAAATACTATATCTTGTTCTTCCTATATGAGGAATTTGATTTCATAATAACTTGAGGTGTTTCACCCATTTATCTGACCACTTACGGCCAATCTCACTCATACTACTTAAAATTTAAGGTGTCCCAAAATGGAAAAATTATACAATGGAGTTAATAAATTTATGAATTGTCATACCTATTGTCAATGTCAAGTAGACAGGATTTCTGGTATGGCCGAATGTGGCTTAGGCAGACTGGGTTGAATTTGGGCGAACCGATTATGGCTAAACTTGCCTTGATAGAGCCGGGCCTGATCAGATTCGATTTGAGCTTCGATTCAACTGGCTTGGTCGGGTCTGGCCTAGTCTGACGTAGCCGAGTCACGCCTGGCCTGGTCTGGCCGGGCCGGGTCTGGCCTGGTCTGGCCGGGCCGCGTCTGGCCTGGTCTGGTCTGGCCTGGTCTGGTCTGGCCGAGCCGGGCCGGGTCTGGCCTGGCCTGGTCTGGCCGGACCGGGCCTGGTCTGGCTGGGCCGAGTCTGGCCTGGCCTGACCGGGCCGAATTCAATCTGGCTTGGTCGGGCCTGGCTCAAATCTGGCCTGGCCGGGCCATAATTGTTAAGAGGCCTGGCTATAATTGGGCCAAACGTTCGGTGGGTTTACCTGGCCTGGCCTGGCCTGAATTTTTTTAAAAAGTCGCAACTCTATTGGTAAGGTATACAGTATTAGGTAAGTGCATTGTTTATATCAAACAATACATTCGATTACACTTTAGAATCGTCACTGTCACAAAGAAATAACTCTTATTTTAATTTTTAATCACTATTTTTATATTAGTATATTTAAAAACCCCCAGTTTAACAATCCCGCGCCCTCTATTACCTACGTTATAAAGATAATATTGCAATTTGTAAGTAGATATCATAGAAAAAGGATAAATTTATATCTTTTTTCTATGGTAGATATTTTCTATAATATATGGTAGATATTTTCAGACAGACGAAGACGACAGATACAAAATATTACATCAACAAGTGGGTGGACGTGGTGGATTTTCAACATTTTACAATTTTTACATTTTTCAACATTCAACTTTTTTTATTCTAGAGTACCGTATGAAAACTAGAAAGCATAATATAATATGTATTGCTATTTATACCACTGATATCCATCACCTGATAGTTTTCTGATACCGGTATGTTTTATAAAATATTTTATTCAAATACATACTAGCTATTACTTACCATGAAAATGTGATAGGTACTTATCTTTGGAATTTGGTTAAAATGAACACTACTATTTAATAAAAAATATTTCCAGATTCCAATATCTGTAGTGTAGTGTGTATCGGTATGCACAAAAGACAGTGATATTTTTGTATAATAAATTCTAAAGTTCTCAGCTAAAAATCTAAATTCGGTAGATTGTTTTTTATATTTGAAGTTCCTTTTTCCTATCCTATCATATGATTGTAGATGATAAGAATAAAAACAAACACAACGAGATATATTTACCCACAACTAATTCACTGACATTTGACATGACAGATGTAGGCATGATTTGCTATAAATTTCCATTTGTAGGTTTCTTTTTCTTTTATTAAATATTAAAAGTGTCCTGTATTGATATTGGAATTGTTAGCGCCATCTTTACCAAAACATCTAAAAATAACTTGTTGTGCAGCTGTGCTATGGCTGTAGATTAGATTTCTGTTACTAGAATATTGAAATTGGGCAGCTGCTCAATAGATGGCGCCAGCATTAGGATAAGCAAAATAAATTAGTCTTGATCTGTATTATTGTAGATAATTAAATTTGAATGTTTTATGAATAATTTATAAATTAATAAATAAGAAGGAAAATAAGAGGGAAAGTTTTTGTAATAATTTCTGCGTAACAATTTATAATCATTTGACGTTTCTGCGTTAATAGTAGACCATTCTTAGAGATAACAAATATAAAAAATGGAATCAACAAACTATATAATGAATTGTATTGAATAAACTTTATACTTTTTTAAAAATAGAAGAAAATATCGTATTCAAAATTAGTAGATATACAGGGTATCCCAAAAACATACCGACAATTGCGCAAGTGTGCAATTGCGCGAATACTTGTGGATTGATTTTCCTCCACGCGGTGTTGAACTCCTTCAAATTCAACCGTACAAGCTTTTCTTGGACGACCACCACCACCAGGATTTATCATCAGGAAATTATCATCCACTTTCAATACAAATTTTGAATTAAAAATCCGCAAAATTAATGTTCTGATGCCAACTAAATAAGTCACAAATAATAAATACTACGGTCTTAAAATTGACATCTTTGGAATATTTATTGTGATAACAATTTTTTTTCTCTCAACAATAAGAAGCGTAGTTGAAACAAAAAATGTTGAACGAAATACAGTTGTGTCCAACTACTCCTCTACAGCTGAAACGACTCATTTTCATGTGCCCTACCACCCCTCAAAATTTGTCGGTGTGTTTTTGGGACACCCTGTATTTAAGATGTTTTTTAGAAACATTTAGATATGATTTACCTTGGTCTTTAGGTTATTGACTCTATTTTGAAAACGGTATTACAAAATGAATATTTAGAAACCTATAGTTTCTCATAAAAAAATCAGGTACTTCAGTTCATATTTAAAAACTGTATTGATGATGATAACTCAAAAATTAATTGTTTATTTAAAAATCTAGTAATCAAAATGTGAAAAACTTGCACATTTTGCAAATTGTTGAGGGTTGTAATAGATAAAATAGACTCATGTTTATATATTTAGTTGATATTATATTCCTTTTTAATATTCAAGGACTTTTTCCAGCCTGTACAAATTAATTTTATAAATATGTAGGGTAGTAGCAACGACCCAGACTGGTAAACGTCGCGTCGCTCGGGTTTGAGGAAGGGAAGTAAAATAATTCCCGTGAAATCTTTATTTGTAAATAGGCTTTTGCATTGAACAAATACATATTTCAAAAGCGTTCCAACCCCAACTTTTAGGCGCGTAATTATCAGTACAAGCAGTTTCTTCGGCGTAATGATAAGAACGTTTCCTACCGAAAATTGCCCGGAATTTTCGGGGAAAATCAATTATCGACGTAGCCTACCTACTTTACTTGCTTTATGAAGCGCCCTTAAGTACTCTCTAGGGAATTGATTTATCAGTTGTAAGCATATATTGGCACGAATATATTTGAATCAAATTTTCTTGCTCTGATACGTCTATTTATAGTCAAATTCGCACTGACACTTAACAAAATATACTCATTATATGTAGGATATGAAAATATATGCAGACTGTCCCCATTTTCTATGAGATCCCAGGTCAAGACCTACTAGATATGGGGAAAACTAATAACACGGTCTGCAAGGACTTGTGTTGCGTGTTTTATTTAAAAATACTAGATGAAGATACTGGATACTATTTTTAAGTATTGAAACAAATTACCTTAAAAATGATTAATTAAAAAAATATATTATGCTAAAAATACGCAAAAATAATGTTTTAATTTGAATTTCTTAACGCCTGTTACGTAATAGGAACGTGTGTTAAGAGAGCTATTGATTCGATCCTGAAGGACTCAGAACTGAAAACTCTAATAATGGATTCTGTCCTGCTGAAAATAGATTGAAAATCGTTTTAAAGGGCGGGTTTATGTTTTTTTAGCAATTATAAATTTAATAATGGGACACTGAGTCATATAAGGCTACTAAATTTGTGATGTGCAACATAAAAATCCCTAAATTGCAGTCGACCATTGCAGTCAACCAAAATGTTACAATTTGTTTGACCGATTGTTTCGGTTGCCTAAATTTACACCGAATACGTTTAATTCCTTTTTTTGATGGCTTCATCGACAAGGGAGAGGAAACATGCTGGAGAGAGACATGCTGGCAACATCGACCATTCCTCGATGTGAACGTCCTGTGATAATGGAAGTGATTAGGTCAAATGTGTTTTTGTATCTCCAACAATAACCTAAATCGAAATAGATCCAATCACTAACTTGTGACACATTTTAGGAAGGATGGGCCATCTTGGAAGAATAAATAAAAGCAATAATAAAACACAAACTTTAATTTTATTGTATATGGCTTACTACATTTTCAACACAGGTAGTTTAATAATACAGTACAGAGGAGCGTTATTTTGGAAGCACATAGCATGCTTATAACCTGACATCACACATAACTATATCAATTTAACATTATTGTCTTGCATCGACTAGATTCATAGCAGCAAAAAGCCAAGTAACACATGAATAAACTTACTGTCTAGTCTAGAAACAAATTTATTCTTGCTATAAAACAAAAATGTGCCAATTTCAACATACATATCTCCATATAAACATCTAAATTTTTACCGGTAGCGGTGGCAAGGTCTAAATCATTTTTATCATCCCTTTACATTTTAAACAAACAAGCGCGGTGGGGAAAATTATATTACCTCAGATATTTGCTATTGTCGCTGATAAAAATATATTTGTTCAGGCATTGAAACGCGAACTTAAAATTCTGAAAAGACGGTGGAAGTTACATCTTGATAATACTGTATCCAGAACGAAATTTATAAAATGCTTCTTTATTTTCTCTCTATTGTTACCTCTACACCTTATTGTGCTTTTTGAATATATTTAAGGTAAGGTCGTTTCCAATACTTTTTTTCAGTAATATGCTCTCTTGTGTAATTTCGTAGAGAAGCCCCTCTAAACGTATTTGCTCGATGCTATAATATACACGGTGAGCATATAAATCTCGTTAGAATGTGTAGAGAAATTCGATCGGACACCTCAATTCTTTTACTATATTAATCTCTTGTGTAATATTTTTATTTTAATAAACCACTCCGTCGCGATGTAGGGTTTGATTTTTTACATCTCTAATAGTAAGGGAAATGTGTTAAAAATGTGCGCCATAAGTGTAATGTGATATTTGCCTTACATTTAGAGATAGATTTATGAAAGCCTGTCATTATATTCAGGAAGGAGTGTTATATTTTAAAAAATATGAGCTAATACATAGTGTGTAGGCATACTGAATATGTCCACATTTGTGACAGTGAAGATGTCGAAGGAACGATTTTTACCTACACATAAACATATTTGTTTTTTTACATTTCATGCCAAAAGTATATTTAAAAAATTTTAATATTCTTTTTATTTAACATGTTAACTGAACTAAATTATTATTTATCTTATATTCAATGCGTTTATTGTTGTCTTTTTTATAACTGTTAAATTATTTTTAAAGACAAGAATCAGAAAGCCGTACCTGTCATACTTTTAACTTACAGGAAAGTAGATATGTATTTATTTCACTGTAATAAAAAATATTTATATATAACTATATCATATAAAAACAATTATAAATATAAAAAAAACATTTTAATGATTTCTATCAACTATTAACAATGAAATTTAAAAAAATTGTTAATAATCATATAAAACATTTTTATATTATATTTCCTATCTCTAACTCGTTAAAACCTGGTAAAAAAAAGTTACTAAAATGTATAATAGCTTCTATAAAAGAACTTATTTTATATAATTGTTCATATTTTTAAATCAGTCTACCGAATATAAACTATTTTATAAATTAATCTTAACAAAATCTAAAGTTATATTTCATTTAGATGCTAAATGAAGTCACAGTTAAGTAGCCATGTTTTGTGCATTTTTGTATTAACTATAAAATATCCAACGGTTTGTGCCTGGGACAAACATAAGGGACATTTTAATAAAACGTACAGCTCCGAAATGGACTAGGCCTATATTTACATGAATTTGCATAACGTATTTGTCTCAGGGTGAGTCTGAAAATTTAGTACCATGCCCACTGCTCTGTATTTTAAACATATGACACTGATTATGTGTGATACATACATTTATTATGAAATAATATTTGGAACACTTAAGAAATCTTACAATATACATTTTGCTCGTTACAACATAGGAATTAATTTACTTATATCAAAATAGTATTCTCGAAATAATCTTGCTTTTAATAGTCACATTTTCTAGCCCACATGAGAAAATTTTACTATAAATATTGTTAAATATATAATATTATTATATAATATTGTCTAAAATATTGTCAGATATGTATTATCACTTGTTTAGAATGTAATATACTTCTTGATGTGCTTTTTTCATGTGAGCTGTGAGTTCAATATAAAATATAACGTTTCAATGCCATTAATAACGGAGTAGATATGTTTTCCATTTTACGACATATTGATTCTAAATTACGTAAATTACGTAGGCATATCTTCAGTAAATATTACCTTTTACTAACGTATTCATTCCTTTATTTATAGATTTTAATTTGTTTTTGATAAATAAAACCAGTTGTAACATACATCTTCACTGACATTAGCATTAACTGTAAAATTATATTTAATAACAATTAAATTAACTATTAAATCTATTTTAATTTACTATTCCTACTAATTACTAACGTATATATTGACTTATATTATTATTGTCTATTATATGGGTCAGTCTTTTCTACCTTAATCTTATATTGTTCCTACACAAAGTAAATGTAAAAAAATAAATTTATTAAAATTATACTACCGGAGCTTTATCTGTAAGATATTCTAAAGTATAAATAAAAAATACCTTATTAATGTAATGATTTAGCTGCTTCCTAGTAATCTTTTTTTAGGAAACACCTTGTATGTTCTTCAATTTGGTGCTTAATACCTCAGCGATCTTTTTTTTATAGACTAATATACAAGTATGTATTACAGAAAGAGTATCTACTGATCTGTCTTTCTTTTAACTGTGGAGCGAGTTAAAATATGTAAAAAGGGTAAATACGTTATGTAAATATGTAAAAAGGGTGAGTATTGTAGTGTGTCATGAAACATCTTGTACAAATAATTTTAAAATGTAAGTAAAGGGTTTATAGGGGTGGTTCGCATAAACGTTTATATGTTTAAACGTTTAATAATCATTATGACGGTATATGTCTAATTATACTGAAAGAGTTTAAACATGGTCTTGAATTAAACAGTGAATAAAAGAGGATTTCGGGGTTACCCTGTATCGAAGTTTTCGCTTCAGAGTATTAAACTAGGACATTTTTAAGAAAGGTGCTTGTACTTAAATGTAGAATATGGAAAGTCCTCCTTATATTAATTCAATTAAATGAATGACTTTGATATCCTGTTATTTCTATTTTACAGTTTAGTACTTTTTCTGTGTTTTTTTTTTCTATTTACAAGATTTACCATTTTGCTACCGTTTAGGTACATACATCACTTATCTATATGACGTTTATATGTTTTTTTAGTTAAATTGACAATGTTAGTTTTTAATATTTGCAGATATTTATCACGTTTAAACGCATTTAACACGTTGTTTAAACGTATAGAAAAAATTGCTAGATGTTGCATCCCTAGTTTGTTTTGATATTAACTTGTTATATAGTTAGTGGTGAGAAGAGCGATAACAGAATTCTGTAACTTATTTGTGGCGCGTTTTCATGATTCATTCTAGCTTTTTTGGGATTACTCCACTGTAAAATAATACAAAAACAGGAAACCAGAAATATTCAATTTAAAGTGTAAAACTATCAAAGCAAATTTCTAAAGTTTGCTCCACAAAAACACTGAATAATGCGCAATAAAATAAATATTTGATGAATTAACTAAATTTCATCAGTGGTGTTTTAGTTTTATACAAAATTATTGTTGTTTTTTTTATGTTTTTTATTATTTTACAGATGGTGTAATCCTAAAAGAGACTACAATGAATTGACTACTTAGTTGATGATTTGAAAATGTCTGTGAAGTGATGATGAATTTCCAGGAATCAATACTTTGTCGTTTCTCAAGTAATATTTTTGTCGCACGGTCACACAAATTAGATGATATCTGTATATTTTGAAATTCCCTCTCGTTATTTATGGCATATTGATATGACAAAACACAATGTAGAAACACGTAAAACGTATTTGATTAGTGATTGCCCACACGTTTAAGTTTTTAGTATATTTGCACAGTCACAGAAATATACCTATTTTTAAGCCGCTCCTAGCCATAATATGCCTCTGACTTTTATATCGACGCATCTACAATTCTATTTTGTAAAGAAAATTAATATTTATTTACTATTTATTATTATTATACATAAATATCCGTCCAAAAAATTAGGAAGAACTGGATTTTTAGCTGGAAAAATAGTGGAGATGCATAGAATGACATTTTTTTATGTAAACTATCAACACAAAAACAAGTCAAAGGCAAGTATTAATATGGATCACCCTGTATATAATATAGTATCGGTGTTATGCATTATTTATTTAATGAAATGTAAGTATCAAATTTATTTTAATTGAAAATTTAACCGCATACATTATATCCGTGTAATGTTATTCAAAACACATTGAGTGATGTCTTGCAATATAAACCCACCGAAAGAGGGTAGTTTTTATAGGGACATATCCATAAAATTTGGGAGAGGAGCTGCCTGAATATTTTGTAGTCTGTAGGAGGACCAACACCTCCGTAATATTGCTTAGAGCAAGTGGAAAATGTACAGGGTCATCAAGAAAAATATCTCTTTTTGATCTTATTTTCAACCACACTTTAAATACATGTATTATAATAGATGTATACAATTTTTTTTAAAAAACGGAGTGTCATTTCTTAAACAGGACATGCTTTTTAAATAGAAATGTAAATAATCTTTTAGCAGAATAAAAATCATATCGATTTCTATTATCATTTTACCTTTTGAGGCTCTATTTTTTATAATGTGGAAAAATAGCGTCTGTGTTTGGAATATTACATAATAATATATTTAAATATTGTAATAAAAAATAATATTTCGTTATTTAAGTGACTCTTCATGTCAAGGTTTAATTCAAAAGCTACTTATTCTTTTCTGTTGTATTTTCCTGAGTTCATTATTTAGGTATCTATATAAATGTCAAAAATAAAAAGAAAACTCGAATGGACATTTGTTGTCTTTTGTCTTATACACAAAGGTAAACCAGGAACGAAAGATCGGCTCAATCGTTCTCTAAATAACGCGTAAAACTCTGTAACGTTTTATATAAAAACATTATCGACTACGAGGGATGTCTAATTTTTGTAATAACTATTAGTTTATGGTAGTAACATTGTTTTAGTCTTATTATTTATGTAGAAAATACCCAATTAAAGGATGCATATCGGGCTTTGACACTTGTATCTCAAAAAATTGACAGCAGTTTTCTCCTGTTCCCGGGATCTATAAATATCTTGCAAGTATATCTAGTAATAAAGTTCCGACCATAAATTAGAAAACTCCCTGTATTTTATTTTATTGACGATATTTCTGAACCCACATCGTTTCACAATAAGCTCGTGAAAAATAAAACACCCATCGTGTTTCATGAGTTACGCGATTTGGTAGTTTAATCAAAAACAAATCAAATGAAATAGACGTTGAGGATAATTGACAACTGACATTGCGTGACATGTTCCAACTGAAGGTTTGGTAAAATTTAAATTTTTATAGAATTAACACCACAAGAGCACTACAAATTCGATGCTCATGCATCGATGCTTTATTACAAGAATAAATAAATTAACAGAAGCATACAGTGTGTCCCACTTAAGGTCCATCCACCACCGTAACATTTTTCTTTATGAACCGATTTCCATGAACTTTTTTTTTGTTGGGTAAGTCCCAAAAAAGTACATAGCCGGGCATTATCCATTTGTTTCGTAAGTCGGCGTCATAGCCAACTACGCCCTATTACGATGTCTATTCCTTTTCGTAACCTCGATGCTGGTTAACCTAAGACTCTATACTGAAATGAACAGAACTGTAGCGTCTCGAGTGCTAGTATATGTTCGCAGGGAATTGTTTTGGGTATAATAAGAGATTTTATCTAGTTCTATCCCTTTCACTAATGAGGATATAATGCAACCTACCAAGTAATAATATGCCATCTCCCTCTCACATAAGTCTAAGACTTTCGGGCAAATAAATTTGACATATTATTGTCATTATTATTTGTTTTATATTAATTCTTGAATCATGTAGGGTCTTATTCTTATTACTTAATTTATTGTTATTTATTATAAATAAAATGTTTATATTGCAATTACAAACTTATAAAAACCATTAAATTTATTGCAACAATTAAAAATGGTTTTAATTTTCGTGTGGCGGCGTGTTCAAATATTTTTTTTCTCAGAATAGAAATGTTTTAGCGATATCTATATTAATATACAGGTTTTTAATGCTTTGAAAATTTACTTCTGTTATTTTCTAATTCGCAATTCCTGATAATCAAATATATTACCTCAGTTTACCATTTTCTTTATTGGCTAAATATTGCAGTTAGAAAATCCAGTTTCTTTAAAATAAATACGTTGTTTTTTGTTAAATTTGTAATCCCGGAACATCACTTACGTGCGAGACGCTTTTTTGGAGGTTGGCAACGAGGAGTAGGTATCGATAAAAGATGTTTGGTCGGTTCGCGTAGACTAGCGGCATATTACACGGGCTAGGAGCGCCCCTGGGTTTGGTTGACAGCAAGTAAAACCAGTCAGTAACAAGAGAAAAGGGTTTTCCTCGCCGCAAGCTGGAAAATTCATGACCTGCGCGGAGTAGACACTAGATAACATCATTATAAATCTATAGAAAACTATGATATCTCTTCTCTTTCTAAGGGTATAAAATATATTTAAAGCATTGCGGAAGGCTTCGAATATTTACGGGTAAATAAAGTAATTATCGCTTCGGAAGACGCAGAAATTATTCATTTACTCTTGGGGGCCGGTATTATTAAAGGTTCGATTAACTATTGAGATGATTTTCGCGAAATATAATAATCGTTTTCATATAATCGATTAAATTAAAAGTATCTAGAATTCTCGTGCAGAAAAGTAGATTATTGAAATATTGTATAATCTGCTTCTGAATACTTATGTCGCAGGATGTATTTTTTAATTTAATATATCATTTATTCGTGAAAAGTGACATAGGTTTGCAAAAATTGCATATAAATAGTTAAAGATAATTGAGATCCACTATACCAGGCATAGAAACCGGGGTATGTAACGATTAAAATACATTAAATTTGTGGTCACTCTTCAGCTGTCCACAATGTGAAATGTGTTACATAAAAAATCGAACAAATTTTCTGGCGGAAACGATAATTTCTCAAGCTCCCTCGTATTAGTGGGCTAAATTGACACATTACACAACCCACGTGAGGAGACTACTAAAACTAAGACTAAACACATTTTCGAAACCTTCGGCACAAGTGAAAAATTTACACCTTATTTCCTACGCCACATACCCTTTAGAACATCGGGTTTTTGAAATTTAATACGCCAACGCCAAAAAGTCAAACACGTTTAATTACCGTCTAAAGCAACCGATAATTCCTATAAAACTACGTCTTATTTATCCTACGAAGATAGGATAACGTCCGTATTCTGTCTTTAAACAAAAAAGTTACTAATTCAATAAAGAAACAGGTCCAAGAAAAAACAAAATTAATGAAATTTTTCATCGAAACAATTTTTTTTATAAAAATATTATTAAAGTGGATTTAATGTTTTTTGTCTCTATGCTAAGCATTTCTTAAACAAAACGAAAGGATACTTTACAAGGACGCCTTTTATAAAGTTTTATTTTTATTTAAGTTCCACCCCTTTATTTATATTTCTACCAATTTAGATGCTCGTGAGCATTATTGGATGTTTTGTATGAAATCCTAGGACTATTTCAATATTTCCTGCTTAAAACTTTCAAATACTTTTGTCGAGTTTAAAATCTTTTGCGGGTTGAAGTTTTGATGAATCTTGTTGGAAAATTGAGCAGATTCTCTGCGAGTCAAATTCAGACCTACTTTTATAATTAATATCTGTTCTTAATCCTCTTAAGACTGATTTTCAGAATCATGTAGATTTGTAAATCTCATATATAATTACTATATTTGTGAAAGCATTTTCTAATATGGTAAGTTTGTTTATTTACTGCAATATCAATCAGATTATGATTAATCTAGAACTGTACTAGAACAATACTTGAAAAATACAGAGAAAAAATACATTCTTTAAAATTTCTACTTGCTAACGAGAAATTTCACCTTACTAAGTAGAAATGTCCAGTTACTAATTAGAAATTTCTACATATTAAGTAGACATTTCTACTTACTAAGTAGAAACTTCTACATACCCAGTAGAAATTTTTACTTATTAAGTAGAATTTTATACATCCTAACTAAAAATTTCTACTTAAGTAGAAGTGTTGCAAATCCAGGATATATTGCAGGCAAACATAAATTCTGGAAAATCTATTAAAATGACTCTGTGAAAGTAGTCCAGTGGTTATTTTATGTAATAAGTCGAAATTTCTACTTAGTATGTAGAAATTTCTACTTAGTAAGTAGAAATTTGTACTTAGTATGTACACATTTCTAGTTAATTTTAGAGAATTTATTTTTTCTCTGTGGCCACTCTGCGCTTCCGTATTTAGGCAATCTTTTATTTTATTTTATATTGTAAAAAAGTCCCAAGGTTTTAAAACGTTGATTTCTACTTCATATGTAATTTATAGTGAATGTAATCAAGTGGATAAAGGGCATGTGAACTTTCGGTATAACCGGATTCGCCAAAATCTTCTTGTGACAGGATGTTGCGCTTGATGTAGGTATTAGCTGTAAAACCTATCGATCTCTTATAAGACACTCTCAGAGAAAAGAAAATATGTGGTAAACAATCGAACCGAATTAAATTTTCTTACTGTATTTTTGTGAGTTCTAGTGAATTAGGAAAGAATATGAATGTCCAATACAATAACACAAGAATATATAAATAACCAAAAGTGCGCTCTATTCCTTCTCGTACCCTCAATGATCGGTTAACCTGAGATTTTATCCTGAAACGGCCGGTGTTGTAGCTTTTCGAGTGTTAGTATGTTCGCAGCCAACTGTTTCTTATGCTTTAAGTTTTATACATTAGTTTTTTAATTATAGGTAGTGCTTTAAGTTTTGTTAATTTTAGTTAGTTAGTAGTAAAGCCGCAAATTGCAGAAACAACCTGTTAGAAACGAATCTTGTAAGGCTTTTTCTAGGGTATTTAATTAAAAAATACCTCACTAAACATACTTGTTTAGTGAGGCGATGTTTGCGATGTTTGTGGACAATATTCTAAAGAAGCCTACCAAGATTTGGATGAATCGACTTTATTTTGTTACAAAAATTCTAATTTGGATCGATTAGGTAATTTTAATATGCCCTACAATGATTTTGTAAACTTTAACTTTCAAAGTTTAATTGAAATAAAATTTCAAAAACAGGGTTATTAAAGGTTTTGAAAACATTTGTAAACACGTTAAATTTGTACACCTCTAAATATCCTCTAAAAAGCGTATCTCTGTTGAAACAGAGGTCACGAATCCATCGGTAAAAACATCAAAGGTGCTGCCTGCGACATATTCTTCTGGTTATTTATTTATTCTTGTGCCAATATTACAAAACGAAATGTTCACTTAAACAATGTGTGATGTGTTTAATTACAAAGGACGTTGAACGGTAGTGCTTACTAATTTTATATAGGTACATTTCATCCACGATAATAATATCTTTAATCATGCAAAAATGCTTCTTTTTTTGGCACGCCGACATTGACATATTATGTTGACTATACGTAATTGTTTAATAAATATTGGTGTTTTGCACTATATAAATATAGTGCAATTTCATTTTTTGTAAAAATTTTAGAAAAATTACGTCATCCAATCGTACTCGACGTCATCTTTAAAACTAGTCACCATAAGCTTTGAGCTGGTCCGTATATTAGGTACAGTTTATATTTTTACTAGCATACACATTGGCAACGTTGTCTTAGTTATTAAAACTGTAGCTATAGATAAGTATTTGCTTAAAAAAAAAACAAATTCACCATCAAAAAATGTTTTTGTCCGCTACTGATTCTATAACTATACTTTTTAATAATAACAATAACATATCTATGGTATGTAGGTGTATATGACGATTTTATAAAAATGCATACAGTAATGCACTCTATAAAGACAAATACGAAAACCTATGCATTACAGATGCACAGCTGAGTAGTATCCTCCTGTATAGGCATTTTACTACGATCGGTCAATGAACTTGGGTATATATCATTGTTTTGCGTAAATACTGGTAGTCCATCAAAATTCACTACAGGGAACTGAGTTGAGACTACACAAAATCCTACCCTTATTATCTATCTTATAGCCTTAACAAAAAAACAGTACAAATAAAGCCATAGTTGTAACATTGATACATATAACTCCATCTACTCTAACCTACTTCGATATCTTTTGTTTTATATTTGTATATTTTAAGTTGTATAGTTCATATAAATGAGTCCTGTGAAAATAGACTTAAAATATTCAAATATTTTCTGTCTACATTGACAGGACTTTTAAATAATTGAAATTAGTATCCAAATGGACCAAAGTGTGCACGGACCTTAAACTTATTCCGCAGCGGAGTTTTTTTTTTGAAACACGTAACAAATGTTTGCGGTTTTGTTTTAGCAAGTAATTTTTAACAATCGGAATCGGAGATTTCGCCGTATTGGGCGCGAAAGCAATCAAACTCGAAAAGGGTATGTAGCGAGCTAATAGGGCCTGTTAAAATTTGTCACAATTGTGTATATGTTACAGCTGTATAATACAAATCACATGTAGCGACCGCTCGAACACTAGGTGAATTGTCACGAGATATCACTATAGAGGATCCATCTAGATATTGTGCGTAGCTCGGGTTTGTGGCAGGGAAAATCTGCTTTACCACAATATAACAAATGCGTCTACATAACATTTGTAAGCATTATCTTTTGTATATAAATGCCTTAGAAAATCATAGTTTACCGTGTATAATTTGTACCTTTTCAATCTTGTTTCATTATTGTCAAATTAATTGAGTTCATGTTTATCTACAACAAATTTACTAATCGGAATATTTCTCTATCTGGGAGTGAATCCATTGGATGTACTTCGGGACATAGGCGTAGACTCCTGGCAGGTGGGGATGGGCACACTTAATGCCCCAGCTGACTATGCCGCCCACAAACCACCGATCTGGGTCACCGCTGCTGTAGTCGTGACAGAGCAATGGGCCCCCGGAATCACCCTGTATGATCGAGAATGTTTTACGTGGGATTGCAGGATTATAATAAACCGCCCCTTCTCGCATATATCAGTCATAGCTGTTCATGGATTGGAATGAAGGGACGAGATATTATTAATGATTTAACTATAACTACTTCCTAAAAATGCACCATGTATAACTTTGCATTTTTGGAAAGAAAAAGACTTTAAATAAAAAGTAGACTCGTCAGACTCGTAGTTTCAATTTTATTCATATCGAACAGTAATAAAAAGTAAAGATCTCGTTTATTTTGTTGATAAATGCTACCATAAGTTGATTTAATATTTTATCTTACAAGTAAATAAAAAATTCAAGATAATTACATACCAATAAAAAATTGTTTACGCATTATAGACGTTCCCAAACGAATGCTTTAAAGAGTAGACTTGGAAACACAACAATATAAATACTACTTTCAATTTCGAATTACCAAGTTTGCTGCTAGAAATACTTCGGTAAAAGATTTTAAATTTTTTAAAAACGATCCTTTGATCAGAATGGCTATTTTCACTCAAAAGATGAAAACTTCCAATAAAAAATAAAATTGTCTGTGCCAATAGAAATAAAGGAAGTGTCTGATGGATATTGCGATGTCAGACATGTGATAAATATATCAGAAAAACAATAGGGATATTTTGAACCCCTTCATTTTTAGCTTATAGTTATCCTAATCGTTATATTGAACATGCGCAGTGCCAAAAAGAGTGTTTCTTGGCACTAGTGGCCAATGGTTAGTGTGTGATCCAGTCGTTTCCTGAAAATTCAATATTTTATACATAGTTATTCAATTTTATATTTCACTACAATTCTGATCTATTATCTTCGTCACTTCGTTCTTTCTGCACTAACACCAATAAGACCTTACGTAAAACTACTTGGAAACTTACCTGACATGCGTCTTTCCCACCTTCCTTATACCCAGCACAAATCATGCCTTCGGTGACATTTAATTCACGATGTTCCAACCATAAATTGCAGAGATCTCGATGGAGTACTGGAACGACCACTTCGTTCACCTCTGGCTCGTATTCGGATACTGAAATAAACGTCTAGCCTAAGTTTCGACCTGCTAGGGTCTCATCAGCGTCATTCAGAACGAAGACGGCCCATGCAGTTGCTAAAATCTGATACACCAGATTTTACCCGCTCCGTGGTGGAATGAGACTGATGAGGTCTATCAGGTTGAAAGGGATCAGCGTGTGTTCTTTTATACCTCAAGCTTTACTAAGTAAGGTTTGAGGTGTAAAACTTTATACAGGCTGTCCCAAAAACATACTGAAAACAAAGTAAAACCCCTCAGGGGAAAGGCGGAGTTCGAAAGGCCTCCCTTTCGGGCCGCCACTGTTTATATTGAAAAAGTGAAGAAACATTGTTTCGAATCCGCAGAAATGTACACGATGATCTATACTTAATTGTTATTAAACAAACAACGTTTTGGTAACGCGTATCGAGTATCTGATTATCATTACTTTAGTCAATTATTGTAGTTGTTTAGTCGAACAAGTTTGGTAACTATCCGTAAGTTGACAGTAAACTTTAGTACGAATTATTAAATCATAAGTTTATTAGTATTTGATACCTATGGATCTTTCATTATATCTAGACTTTTTTGTGTGCGAAAATTCGCTCAGTAATTTAGTCGAGAGCGGAAAATTGTAGACTTTCAGGTTTTATTTATTATAAATGTACTAAATAATGGGCTGTGCAATTCTTTGTCAACGACCCTGTTGAAATGGCAAGTGAAAAGAAACATTTAGCGAGTTTAGAGACAGACCGTCAAGAAATTTCACTTTTAGTTAATCTCGTTACTTACTCCCCGTGTCCTCTTTTTTCCCCCAGCCGATTACAGTGCATTTCGTGCCAGGTTTCAGTTCTTTATTTGGTGGTGGCAGACAGACTGGTAGTAGATGTTCATGAAACGTTACTCTTGTTGAAAGCTGCAAACAGATTAAAATTATATTAAAACGAGGGGCAGCATCCTACGCAAAATTCAGTTGAATGCGTTCTAAGGAAGGCTAAATTTTACTTTGTACTTCAAAATCCGATA
Source organism: Pogonocherus hispidulus (assembly GCA_963924545.1). Classification (NCBI taxonomy): domain Eukaryota; kingdom Metazoa; phylum Arthropoda; class Insecta; order Coleoptera; family Cerambycidae; genus Pogonocherus; species Pogonocherus hispidulus. The sequence goes on from OZ004701.1 coordinate 598,044, forward strand.
GAGTTTTACATTAAACACTAAATACTTCTCCCGACGTGTATCTTGTAGTATAATTTGAATGAACTGATGATGTAATAAATATATGTACCTGCAGTGTGAATGTTTAGAATGGAAACCGCAAATAAAATACGCCCTGTATAATTTACGGAAAAATGTTTGGACAAGTCAATTTTAAATTCCATATGTACTTCTTATGACACCATTGTTTTGATTCTGAAGTCATTAGGTAATCTCTGTGACGTCATCATGACATCTTTTTAAATGGGACATCCAGTAAATATAAGTAGAAAAAACATTCCTGAAAATGGCAATATTCAACACTATGACCTTAAAAAAGTTGATCGTTTTCGAGATAAAAGCCTTCAAAGTTTGGAAAAATGAAAAAAAAGCAAAAAACTATCCAAAAACATATTTTTTTATTGCGACAAAATGACATAATAAGCATAATGGAAACTAATTAAATAAGTTGCTTGACTTCAGATACCCTACCAAAAGAAATCAAGGGGTGTAAGGTCAGGGGACCGAGCTGAATTGAAAAATCTACATTTCCAAACTTTGAAGCTTTTTATCTCGAAAACTGTCAACTTTAAGGTCATAGTATTGCATATTGCCATTTTCAGGAATATTTTTTCTACTTAGATTTACTGAAACAACTGGATGTCCCATTTAAACTTTTCATCCCCCCTTTTTGTCCCACTTTATCAGCCTATATCACATCGATAAAATTTAATGCCCCGTTTTTCAAAAAATAGATATAAGCGTGCTTGGCTGGAGTGCCATGCGTTTTGTGTTTAGAATCCACCTGTAAGAGATATTGACCTCGAATATCGGGACACCCTGTATTATTTTTCAGTTTGGGTATTTTTTTAGTAGAAATATACTTTATCAAAAAATCTGTGACACTTCAGTTTCCCGGAAATTAAAGACTTTTATCGAAATATATCGAATTTTATAAACATATTTTGAAAAATGATCAATACTTTTTGAAAATGTCGATTTTTAAGTTTTAAAAAAGTGAAAGAGGTAGACAATGTTTCCTGACAGTGAAAAATTTGTTTCAAAATACGTATTTGTTGTAAATATTTATATAGGTAACACATTTATGGTATATATTTCTTTAGTTATTTATTTATTTTTTTACTGGACACTCTGTATAACGCTAACACAGTTTCAAAAACACAAAAATTCATTAATTGCTAACATATACAATTATACATCGAAACCTTGATGATAATGCAATGTAAAACAGATCTATTTAGACATATTGCAGAGAACTAGTCGGTAATGCAGAAATCTGTAATAACATACTTGCCCATCAACGGTTATATTTGTAATCCTGTTAAAAGTAATATTAATTGTTATATATAGCAGCACGTTACTTATATCCAGTGTTAATTATTAAACTCATGATTCGTTAACATGAATCCATTTCTATTTTCCTCGTGTCTGAACAATACGTTCTTAAGAATCATATTGGCTGTGGTGGAATTGAAAACAATACACAAATGTCATTTGCGCTGACAGAGAAATACGGCAGGTGCGTCTCTTCAAATTCTGTCTGGCTAATACCGTTTAAAAAATGTTGCAAAGACCCTTTACACCTCTTCGGAATGCGTTCAAACGTGATTTGAAAGAAATAACAGAAGAAGAGCTACTGGACCTTTTTTATACTTGTTTGAGGTAAGTTACAGCTTGAGCTTTACATCCACGCCACGTTTCCGTCAGTTTGTTTTTTAGATGGATAAATTATTTTCAAGATGAAGATGATTTATTTGTGTACTTGAAGATTTTTGAAGACGTCCACATGGAAGTCAAACGTAGAGGTCTCAGTTATAGATGGAGTAATAAAGATATTAAGAAATATAGAATTTTGGGGCAGAAAATGTACTACGATTCACTATCTGTTAAAGAGTTGGAGTGGAGATTGGGATTCATAATTATGTATGCAATACCGTAAGTACCAAATAGGTTACACTTTTTACAAATTGTATAAATTATTGAAATAGAAAACTTAAACTGTGGGGACTAGTAAATATAATACCCGTATTGAAAAAGTCAAATTTATACTCTAATTTTCCTTTAGACAGTGACATTTTTAGACAGTCTAATATTTGTTTTATCTTTAGAAAATAATAGGTATATAAAAGTGTTTGTCAACAAGATATTGGTTCTTTTTACGGAAAAGGTCAAAGTTGAAGTAGATTAGGAAGTATTATATTTATTTTCCCAGTTCAAACCCTTTTCTTTCCAGTATCATTCATTGAAAGTAGTGCAAAGGCGTCTAGAACGTATACCTAAATCTGACAATATGTTATACCTGTATTTGTACCAACACCTGTATTTTTTAACATCTTTTAGTTAAATATTCGCATATTTTTATTTAATTTATTTATTGTATCCATTTCCTCAGTGTTGACTTTAGTTAAAACTTTTGTTTTGGATCTCTTATAAAATATATACAAACTGTCTGTAATAAGAGAACTTAGGAAAAGATTCTGAAGAACTTTAAAATACTTGTTGGGGAACTGCTTACTCACTTTAGATAGAAATAAATTGTTTTGTTTATAGTTTAGGAGGGTTTGAGTTTGAGAGAACTTTTAGATCCGGTGTGTATAGATTTTTACCGATAGCAACTAATTCTATGATGGATTTCTTGTATATAGGGTGCGGCTATGACTTATAGCCAAAGTTAGAAAAAAGTTTATTTGGAGAATGTCCTGAAATTCCTGAAAAAAAGTCAATTTTATTTAAATGTAGTTTCTAAAACAAAAAATGTATGTAAAATTTTCAAAATAAGCTGCTTTGACTGTGATACAGGCTTGGCAAATGAAAATAATGCAGATTTTGCATGGATACGCATTTTATTTTTTGCTGAACAACTGTTGGTTTTATGAAAAAAAAAAAAAAAATAAGTTATACATACCCTATAAAACATATTTTATAGGGTATAAATATTCTGTTATACCCACAAAATTTAGGATACAATTTTTTAGGGTCTATCGGAATTTTGTAAGAAGCAAGCTATATCTCGTCAGAGAAAGAATACATATCATAATCGATGCTATTCATGCGAAGAACCATTGGTCTGAACTTGAATACCACAAAGACGTACTCTATGCGTTGGACGCACCGTTCTTCAGCTACGACAACTTTAGTGACATGTACAAAATCCTTAAAACCTTATTTAGGGCAAGTGAAAATGTTGTTATATTTATTCTGGTTGTTTTGTATTCGATTTTGTACGGAGTTGTGGCACCAATTCGTCCTATATGGGAGTTTATCGATCCAGAGTATATCTGCTTAAGGAATATACTATTCATTGTGAGAGTATTCTTGGCTCTTCTGTTTGTTTCGTGCTATATGCAGGATTTGTGGTACATTTATTATTAAATGTTCATCACTCAGTTTTGTTTTGTTATGCTACCAGAATCATATGAACCTGTGTTAAAATTTTTGTAGTTTTTATATACAGTAACTGCTTTTCGAATTTTTGGTGTAAGGGATCATTGAACTCCTATGGACTTAAAAGTATTAGACCACTTGTCTATAAGAAAAATGTACTGGATTTAATGTAAGATCGCTGATCAAAGATAACAAAGTCATTATTAACGCAGACAAATGATAGTGGTTCCAACTCATTACCTTGAAGAACACCAAAATTGGTTATAAATATTCTAGATTTAAAAATACTATTCAGATCCTTATTTATTTTTGTTGTTTGTTGATCCTTTCTGTTGTAAAGTTTAATTGAAAATAAATTACTGTTTATATGAGTAGTTCTTCATTACAAAAATGAACGAAAAAATATATAAAAATACTACCAACAATTTTCAAGTTCCTTATTTGATAAAAACTATATCCAGGGTTTTTAGTTTGCAGGATTATACGGAGTCACATCGGGAAGGGCCGCGATTGATATATGGAAAAGTACATACAGGGTGATTTTGAAAATTTGGTTATTTACAAAGGTCAGTGGGGCCTACCTTTTTAAAATATTTTCACGTTGCTGGCACTTCCGGTATAACCGGAAGTCGACACCAACTTGCTTATTTGAAATGGAACAGTCTATATATTATATCATTTCCGGATTCTACGTAAAATTCTAAACAGATTTCATGTAGGATATCCTATACCTATTTTTGAAACATTGACAGGTGAATATTGACATTTGTCAAAGTTGCAAATGTCAATATTCACCTGTCAATACCTATTTCAAAAACAGTTGAAGATAGGTATAGGACATCCTACATGAAATGTGTTTAGAATTTTACGTAGAATCCACAAATGATATAATATATAGGGTGTTCCATTTAAAACAAGGAAGTTGCTGTTGACTTCTGGTTATACCGGAAATATCAAAACGTGAAAATATTTTGAAAAGGTAGGCCCCACTGACCTTTGTAAATAACCGAATTTTCAAAATCACCCTGTCCTGTACGTACTATTCCATATATCGATCGTGGCCCTTCCCGGTGGGACACCGTGTATAACCCCAAATTTTTATTATAGCGAAATAATCTTGTATATATTGGTATGAAAAGCATTATTCGATGTCAGCAATTTGTGGTGATATGGCGTTGTATATAAATATAGAAAGAATTTATGACCCAGGCCTTTCATTTATTATCCGGGTAAATTTGAGGGTGCCCTTATTCACTATTTAACATCACTGGAAGTAAAAAGCTAGGGTATAGTAGTCTGGCATACTGGAAATTCTTTGATATTTGTTATTTCTTTACAAATCCAAACTTCGCTTTAATAATTTTTTACTGTTGTGTTTTCACATTAAAAATTCATGCGATGTCGTTCCAAAGATTGATTACAATTTAAGGTAGATATACTGGGTGGTCAAATGAAGACGGAGAGAAAGATTATGTTCATTGATTTAGCTATAACCTTCCACTGCTCCTAGTTTGACCAGCCTATAATATCGAATGTGAAACCAAGTTGTGTATAACACTGACGTAGTTTTCCACATAACACCAAAAGACTATACTGCACTATACTATATTTGGAGATGATTAAAACTAAACCTACACTAAAATTGTGTCCGATTTATAACTAAAGTATTTCTACGGTTCAGTGAATCGTCGCGACTGCTCAATGAACCATCGCGACTGATCAGAGAACCGCCGCGATGGATCAGGGAACCTTGATTTACTAATCAATACATCGGGCTATATGGGATTGGCCCTCTGTCACCATTCATACTATTTTTACATTTATCAATTTCCAAACTCTCAAATGCATCCAGTTGTCTGGAATTTGTTACATTCCTAATTAGTCTTAAATTGCTATTATTCTATTTTATGGTTGTTCTCTTCCGTATGTTGGGCGGCACATGACTTATCTGTTCTACCATATTTGAAATGAGCCATATGTTCCTTGAATCTAGTTGGAATTGACTTTCGAGTTTGTCCAACATACTTTTTTTTCATTGCAGTCTCTACAGTTACTTTCGTAGATCCACGACTTTTCCATAGTTTCTATTTGGTTTTTTGGATTGCCTAAAAGTTGTTGTAGTTCACTGATCCGTCGCGGCGGTTCACTGGTCAGTCGCGATGGTTCATTGAACCGTAAAAATAGTTTAGGTATAAATAGGACACAATGTTAGCATACGTTTAGTTTTGATCATCTCTTAGATGATGATAACTTGGTTGAAGAAACGCGCGTTGAGTGCAGCATAGTGTTTTGGTGTTATGTGGAAAATTACGTCAGTGTTATTTTCACACCAAAGGTTCCAACCCCTTTCAAAATTGTGTATATAGAAAGTTACATTTGATCGACATATTACTGATGTAATAGATCTAATGAGAGGTTGTATTAGAGTTAAAAATTAACTATTGCGGGAAGCTCTTAATCATCATTCAGTGCAAGAATGAGAAAAACTTGAAAAACAGCAGAGGCTCTTATCATAATCATAAAATTCCGTTTTGTAAAATAAATGACGATTGAGCTAAATTGAGCCATCAGTTAATTTCCAGTACGCAGATTATTACCTAGGAAAGAGAAAACAACAGATGTAATAAACGCAAACTTCAAGGTGTATTGGCTCGAGCATTTTCGCTCGCACGAAAGATGTGAACATCATCCTTGTGAACAGATGTGATACATCCGTTAGCGAAAATAATTTGTTTAATTCAGACAAACTCCCTTTACACTTACCTGGAAGAGAGCGACGTCATTATCGTGAGCGACACCTAAGTTGTACATGGGATGCGGCACAACGCGTTTCACTTTCATTTTTTGTCCGTAGAAGGAGTGCGCATGCCTGCGAGTTATCCCCAGTTGAATCGTCCAACCGGAAACATCGGAGTGGCTGAAAATTGAGTAAATTTTATTAGCTGGTGTAATGGCATTCTCGGAAGCTGTACAAGCGGGAACTTAAAAGTTTCGTTTTTTATAATGAGCAACTTTTAGTTGCCAAGGAAATTAAGGTAGCAAGTAACCGGTGTCTTATAATGGCCATTTTGTTTTCAGAAATTATATTAAATAAATGAATAAGAGTATCAAACAAACCGTTTTTGATACTGAATTTTGTTTATATTAGAAATTAGTAAGTTTAATTTACATTTAATAAAATCTTATATAATTTCCAAGCATAATATTTTTCTTCAAGATCAGTTAAATCTTTTTCATGTACTTTTCTTTGATGAATTTCCATGTAAGCATTTAATTTTGATGATAAAATTTATCTCAAGTCCTTTTATATTAATGATATTATCTTTAAATGTCTCAGGGATCATTTTGTTTTTAAGTTTATTTTTATATATTCGTCAGCATTAAACAAGACACTGGTTTCTAACGTTTGAAAAACAGGAACAATTTTTAAATAACTTCGCATAAAATGCATCCAGTTGAGTAAAACAAATATAGAAACTTGAATATACTTTTTTAATAAATATAGAGATGTTGTCTTCTAAAGAAATAGCAGCGAAATTTGGTAATGGCCTAGATAAATCATAACGTTCTCTTTCTATATCAGAGTAATCTATTTTTCAGAATTTATTTATTTCCCATTTCTATTTCTAAGCTTCAGCGTTTCACTGCAATAAACAAAACAAGAAAGTTCCTCAATGAAGTACGAATAACTGCTTTGCAATTATTAATCTAAAACACAAACGACTTACTTTCCGACGCAGTGCGAAGCTGTCAGCACCCATTGATCAGCTATTAGAACGCCTGCACAATAAAATATTTCTTCAGGGCCCCCAAGCAGAGCAGCTAAGAAAGGCCAGTCGCCGGGCTTGGATCGAACTCCTCCAACTATCCTTGTTCGACGCCTGTCAGCGTCGTAACTCTTGCGAGCTTTGCCACACACTGAAACAGTTCGATTAGTTATCTGGAAGTTGTGCTACCCAAATGTATCGCATATCTTAAAACCACTATGGTTACCTTAGGAATTACCTAGGTCATTCCGAATATATACAGTATATAACAGTGAAGGTTTCTAACGAAAAACTGTGTTGAAATTTGGTAATCCGTTTTCGGAATTATAGAGAAAATAGTTTCCTTAAAAATACGTATCACGTCACTGGATTTCTATTGACATATCTTTTTAGATATCATGTTGCATAAAAACTATAGCGAATAAGGCCGATTAGCCCCATAAGTCAAGCAGGGTAAGATCTGGGGACCGTGGAAGCCATTAGTGGGCTGCGTCCCTCGTATTCATGTTGAGACAGTTTAAAGAAACAAGTCTGGGATGATATGCAAGACATTTGAGTAGCGTATTTATCACAAACTGACTTACTGTAGTTCATGCAGGATAAATCCACCGTTGGATAGCTAGTTCCATTGCACGAGGCGAACTCTCGTATCAAATTTTTTGGCCGTTTGTGCTGGTTGAATCTCCAGATTGCAGTTGTCTCTCGTATCGGTGGTGACTGGATGTCGATTCCTTTCAAAAGTCTGCTGTAGTTCGCCGTTCTGTAACAATATTTACTCAGATTAATACAGAGTGGCCTTCCAAAAACCAGACACAATAATTCATGATCATTGATTACTTTCATTGGGTATTTTCGAGTTCCCTAGCACTTTAGTTTAAGTTTGTTGACTACCTTTTACGAAGGATTTATTTCTTCAATTGGAATTTATTGTTTTTGATAAATTGTATCGTAAAGTTAGTGAAAGCAATAGTTGAATAATATGATGTCATTCTTTGACAAACTGAACTCTTTGTTGAACAGGCAGTGTACCCTCAATAATATGAACGACATATTTGGATTACAACACTTGTGATATGATGTTATCTAACAAGATGACAATTATCTGGATTAGCTGCCATTCTAATATGATAAAGGTCTTCTGTATTATGCCCTGCCATGAAGGTTCCATAGTATTTAAATTAATACGATGTTTTGAAATCTCCTAAATTCTTTGTAAGGACAAACCTTGCACAAACGATTATGTGAAAACAAAACATCTACTTTTACTTGTGAGGTCCATGCATAAAAATACTTTGCAAATGACCATTTCCCTGATCCTGTCGGTGTTTATTTACTTCATATTTTAATTCCCCAAGTTAAATAAACGTAACTACTGCGCGATGTTATAAATGAGACAAGAATTTCTAATTTAGTTGCAGCGTTACGTGTCACAGACAATATGAGTTATTTAAATGCATAATTCTGAGCCCCTCCTATGTGTTCGAGAGGTTCAACTGAACGAGGTTGTTAACTTAGTGGCGCCCAAAGGCGTCGCGACGGCAGCGCGCGAAGAATGGAATGGGTTATATACAGTGCGTGTCATGACGAGACTATTAAATGAAACCAGTGGCATCTTTTTGGAACTTCGTCAATCTCGTTATTTTAAACGCAACGAAAGAGCACAAAAATTTAAGTAGAATATATGTTGCATAATAAGTAGAAAATTTGAAATTTTATAAAAAAAATTATATTTCCAAAGATGTTTACATATCCTCAAAACCTAATTCATATTTTAGAAATTTTAATTTCTTTTTGGTATATGGAATGCCAAAATACTTAAATACAAAATACTAATAGGTATACCGGGATATCAAAAATTATCTTGGTCAAGGGTGGTTGTGGAATGTAAAACGTGTGTCTTACTTTAAATTTTTGAATATGTTTTGTTGTGTCAGAATCTGTCAAGTCATTGTGCTGAAATTTTCTAATCCAGTTTTTGAATCATGCCTCTTACCACACAGCACAACATTTTTATGATTGAAGCCTATTTTCGAACGGGTGCGCTAGTTAATGGAAATTGGCAATACAGTCAACGTTTGTGTTTGGACAATTTTCGAGAGCACTTCCCAAACGTGGCAATATTACCGGACAATTTTTATGCGTGCCTTACAAATTGTGTTGAAGTGTTTCGCGAAACTGGTTGTGTGACTCATAAAAAAGGTACTGGTAGACCAAGAGTTCGTACAGAAGAAGTTGTCAATGACGTTCCTCAACGTATGGAAGAGGAGCCTGCAAAACCTTTGAAACGTCTTTCTCAGGAAATTGGACTTTCTTATGGAACATGTCATAAGATTTTAAAGAAAGACTTGAACATGCATCCATATAATATGTAAGCACATCAAGCTCTTCTGCCCGCAGACCACCCCAGACGCCTTGCTTACTGCCACTGGTTTGTCAATAATTTAATGAATGACGATCTTCTGGACTTAACTTTTTTTTCTGACGAAGCGTGGTTCCACCTTTCGGGATACATCAATTCTCAAAATATGCGAATGTGGAGCAATAATAACCCTCATGTTTTTACTGAATCGCCACTATGCTCAAAAAATTGGTGTTTGGATGGCAGTTTCTTGCAGAAGAATAATTGGGCCAATTTTTTTCGATTTCACCGTAGAAAGGTACAGACGCAACTTTTTGGCTGAATTTGTGCAACCGTTAAACGATGATGAACTTCGCTACGGTTATTTCCAGCATGACGGTGCAACAGCACATACTACACGAGAAAATATTGCTTTCCTCCGCGAGTTTTTGGATGACCGGCTGATAAGTTTGCATACAGAAGTTGAGTTTCCTCCGAGATCACCTTGTTTGACAATTATGGACTATTTTATATTTCCTTACTTAAAAAACAAGATTTTCGCAACTCCGGTAAATAATTTGCAAGAACTGCAACAAAGAATTGTTCAGCAATGTGCAACGATAACGCCAGAAATGCTGCAAAACGCTTTTCACAGCATGAGGAGGCGCGTCAACTTGTTCATCGAACAAAACGGGGGACATTTCCAACAATTACTGTAATTTAGTTTTCCTTGTTACTAAAACCGTTATTTCATAATTTGTAGTTCATTATTGTTTTACAACTGAAATAAATAGGTAAGAAATTTGTAGGTTATTGATGATGTCAGTGTGACAGTGACATAATTATTTCAAATATAAAGTAAGACACACGTTTTAACATTCCACAACCACCCTTGACCAAGATAATTTTTGATATCCCGGTATTTGGTACATGTAACGTTTCAGTTAATTCAGAAGTTACCAACCAATTATGAAGAAGAAGTTATGGTACCAACTTTAAGTTCAAATTGAGGGGCCTGTATTTTTATACATCAAGTTATGTAAAATGAAAGTATCTTTCTCAAGTAGGTATGCGATTGTAACGTTTAATGTTCCAACTTTTTGAGAGCTTTGTTATTTTCAAGAACTAGATATTATATCGATATTTAATGCTTCAGCTTAAACGTCATTATTTATATATTGTTTTTTCCTTAGAAACCACTTATTTAAGGACCTGTATCACAAAAAGCTCTCTGTGATATTCTCATTTGATATGCTTAGTGGAACATATTTTGTATCGTTAGTAATTATTTTGTGAAGCTTACAATATTTAATTACCTACCTTCCAAAATATATTATATCTTAAAGTGAATAATGAAAACAACCCAATAGAAGCTGTAATTTATACGGGGCGTAACTTACAGTGTTTCACTTGAACTAAATATGTTTTCATTGTTTCACAGGGCAACAAGGATAATTGTTGTAAGTTGCCAAAATCTAAACAAAACGCTTGGTATACAAATTTTGAAATGCAATCGCTTGCTATACAGACACCTTTTATTTAATTTATATGCTGAACAGAAACGAACAAATATACAGGGTGTGTACGATTTTTGGCGACATTGCACTAGTAAGGAGTAAAAACTCCGAAACATCGATGTATGTAACCGAGTCGTTGTTCCGTTTAGGTGACTAAGGCACAAATCCTTTCTCTGTGTTGTTAGAAATAACAAAACACTGTATCTGTTTGGTAATACTAGTATCCGTTTACCCTTAATTTATTGGGATTTGGTTCAGGTTAAGTTCCAAAGCCGGCGACGCCTCTGCTGAAGCGGTAAGTCAGAACTTCTACTAGGGAATTAAGTTACTACTGTTATTAATTTATTTAATTCTGATTTTAGGGTGCGAGGGCTTTTCACGGTATATACGGTATTATTGAAAAGACGAATTTAAGCGCAGTTCCTTCTAATTATGTCAGAATCATAACTCCGGAGTAAGGAACAAGTGATTTCATTTATAGTTTCCCATAAAGGGAATCTAAGTAGGGATTGTCTTTAATTTACTTTACTGTGACTTTAATTAATAAGGTTTTCCAGGTTTCTCGTACTCCCGTACTAAATAGTAGTTAAAGTTATAACGTATCGTTTCTGGGCGCACTCGCCGCACGCAAAATTATACTCTGCCGCTCCCTCTCCCATACAAGTCTCTGGCTTCCGTGTTCAACATTAAGATGAGAATTATGGATAAAGATATTATTATTATTCTTTTTTGTTGAAATCCAGTCAACCAGTTCCTTGCCCCGATTCTCAGCGTCGGCTGCATAATAATAATAATAACTATTACTATTATTATTATTTGCGTTTTTGCGCAGTATACACTTCAGTTCTTCAATGGATTATGTTTCTTTGTAGACGGGTTAATAGTAAGTCTAATAAGAAATCATTTTTGATTTAGAAACTTACTACATTGCATGTATGAAGTATGGCTGCTTTTTGTGATTGGGCATATACACTTGAAGTGTTATATCTGGTCTATTATGGGCTGAATTAATATAAAAACAAATTATACAAAAAAATAAACGCTTCATTTCACATTAACACCGAAATAGCACCAATGTGGTGGTTTTTTATGACTCACCCTGTATACTGCGCCACCACTTTGTCATAGTGTTACTGCATATAATTACTTTGTTCTTAGTTAGTTAGGGATTTTAATTTGAATTTCGAAAAATGGATAAGTAGGCTGGTGAAGCGGCTCTACGGAAGAAAGATAGTGAAAGATTATCAGAGAGGAAGGGCATATTCTAGAAATTCGAGAGTGGCAATAGGCAACACGTTTTCCCAGGCCCTGGGTTTTAGAACGGTTCCAAGACAGACTACATTGTTTTTTGGTAATGAAAAATGGCTTATCCCGGGCAAACTTAACATCAACAGTAGTTAGACAAAGGTAAAATAAGACCTTACTCACAGCGCTCCGTTCTAAAGCTGGAAAATAAATGATTTTTCCGGACCCCCCCGAAGGACGACTAGCCCATTACCGGGGTGTTTCCCATCTTTAATTGAAAACCAGTATAAAATGGTTCTAATTTCTTTTCACGATACTGTCTATACCTTATTGATAGCAGAGCTGTATAGAATAATTTCGGAATAAATCATTCCGAAATTATTTTGAAAATAAAATATCTGTAAAATAAAAACAAGAAAATAAGGTACTCAAACTATAGTACTTTAAAAAATTAACTGAAATTAATTTGTGATTTTTTAGTTTAAGACAAATAAAGCATTTAAAATGTAATTAACAAAATAACACTTGTTGTTTGCTCTCAGACGCTTCAATGTCCTTCATCGGTGAATTCCTTTATGATTTTGAAATGTAAAACTCTTATTTCATATTCGAAAAATATTTCGCCGACAAAGTACGCTTTATGAGTTTTAAACGAAAATCACGAGAAGTCACGAGAAGTAGTTATTTTTTAACTGTAAGTTTTAGCTGATAAAATCAAGTTAATTAATTACATTTTTGTATTCCTTAAGTAGATTTATTTCATATAATGAAGTGTTTTTTTATATAAATAAAAATAAAAATATACAAAAAATATTGCTGTATAAAGTATTAGTTTTACAAAGGGTTTAGTTCTTGGTTAAATGAAGGAAGACAGAAAGCGACTTGCCCGGTTTTGGTCTAAATTGGAAAGGAGTATAAAAAGGTTTAATTATTTCTTTGAAAAGTCCTTTGATCGGTTTATATCTGTGTTCAAGTGTGGCATCGGGTAATTTGTTTTGAAGGGCACTGTTTTATTTCGACACTCTTATAAAGGGAAGTTTAAATTTTATACTCCTTTCAATAAGCAGGCGAGGTTTTCATCGGAAAGTAGGATATTTTTTTAAACAAAGACCGGAATATTCTCAAACGATGTCATTAAGAGATATGCTCATTAACTCGTTCTTTTAATATTTCGCATTTGATATTTTATTACGTGGGTTTTTATTTTTACATAATTAAATGGGGTCGCTGAATTTATTTTTGGCATTAGTTTTTTGTGGAATTGATAGTTTTCGAAATAAGGCGACATTTTTAGTTATATGACCAATGTATAATTCACATTAAAATAAGCCCCTTACTACTTCAAACCAACGTACCAAGTTTCATTCAAATTGGCGAAAGAGTTTTCAAGATATTAATAAAAAAAACTATTTTTTATAAAAACTTTGACACCCTGTATATCGAAAACGAGGCAATTTAGGACAAACGTTTATTTGGGCTCTTGGTGATAAAATTGGATAAGGAATTAACTCCTACAGTATGCACATGATATTAGAGACACCCTGTATCAAGCCTTCAAAATTTTTTGAGCCACACAATTGACCTCGACCACACTCGGTATAGAAATTTCCATAAAGTTTAACATAAAACATTTCTTTATCTCACAAAAAACATTTTCAGTAAAATAATTAATTCTCTAATGGCGCCTTAGCTTAATTCCTACGCAGCAATAAAAATTATAATTGGACTTGCGACTAAAAATCGTCCAACAATAAAGGTAAAACGCCGTTGAAGCAGTACGTTCCAGGATAACTACTTCTTAGGACCGCTAACACTTTAAGCCACTTATTAGGATCCAACGGCAGAACCAAGCCTTAAGACGATAGCTGTATTTAACCGAATTACTTGGCAAACAAAATAATTAGCGATATCAAATATTCATGTTCACATTAATTCTAACAAGCAACAGTTTGGTTTAAACACGGGATTTCGTTGGCATAGAAATTGATCAAGCAAAACTAAAAGGGAAACATATTTTTGAAACAACTACGTAAAAGAATAATTAAAGGTATGGTGGACACTAAAATTATACAGAGCTTTAAAGAAATGCTCACGCCATGATAGCAGACGGTATGTGACCAACTATACACTATTGGTAGTTATTAAAATTAAAATTGTATACATTTGTTGTATACAGTTTGGTTTAAACGCGGGATTTCGTTGGGATAAAAATTGATCAAGCAAAACTAAAAGGGAAACATATTTTTGAAACAGTTACGTAAAAGGATAATTAAAGCTATGTTAGACACTAAAATTATACAGAGCTTTAAAGAAATGCTCACGCAATGATAACAGAGGGTATGTGACCAACTATACACTATTGGTAGTTATTAATATTAAAATTTGATACATTTGTTGTCAAAATTCACAGTAATGTTGACTTCAATTTGATAACTGATAATTTAATAATGGTAAAGGATATCTTGAGATATTTAGATTTTATTAGTGTTTCTTAAGACACATCTTCTTTTACCTAGTGCAGATTTTTTACTGAAAGATGAGCTAATGAATTTCTTTTACATTAAAAGTTAAATTAAGTCCATAGTCGGCTTTGAAATTTATTGGTGAAATTGGATTGGTGCACATCATAAATTTTCCTATTCTTAACTTTCTAATTTTAATATTGCAAAATATAAGAAACACACTGTATATAATTACAAGTATTAACAAAGTTGCAATATATTGGTGATTTGACTAAAAAAGCTGTACTTATCTAGCCTGTTTAGAAGTTTCGTTATTGTTTAGTTTCGAAAAGAATTTTGTAGTGAATTTACCATTTATATACGGAAAATGAGGTAGTCGGTAAATGCAATTTGTACGAGAAAAATCCCGGATTTATGTCCTAAGAGAGTTTGGTAACACAATACAGCCGTGCAACAAAATCCCCTTTGAAATCAAAAGCCGACTGGAATTCAAAACTATTTTTATTCAGTTTTACTTGCAGCCTTTACACATATTTCTTTATTTTCCTCTGTATGCATTAACTAACATCCTGAGCACCGATTTTTGCGAATTACTCTAATATGGAACCCCGAACCGAAACACTTAAGAGTATGTTTTACAAACAGGGATGCATATTTGCTAGGTCCTCCAACGAGGAAATACCTTCACATAAATTGTATAAACCCTTTTAATGTATCATCCAGAAAACAGCATACAATACTATCGCTTTACATTATGTATTCCGTTCTGCCGCGCGTTTGCAGAGGAAATTACTTGCAGAGACAATAATATATCGTAATAGATTTGTATTATCTGTTACCTCTATCAAATTGAAACTAAATATTCCGTCAGCCGAACCATTCAATGATGTGGTTATTTATGATACTGGTTAAATCAAAATTATTATATTCTAAATATTACCTATATAATATTTCTACGCTTCAATAGTATGAAAGTCCCAATATATGTTGACAATGCCCGACACAAAAACATGGTCAGCCACTGATGTCAGCAAAAAAGGTTCTAAAAATGTTTGAATTATTGTGGCAAAGCATTGAGCTCTAAATTGTTACAGAATGACACGAAATATTTTTCAAAAAGCGAACAGATTTTCTTGACATGGGTTTATCTTCTACTTTTTACTAACAAAAGAATAATATACAGGGTGTTAGTTAAACATGCGGCAAAAATTCAAGAGGTTATTCCTTGGACTATTCCAAGGATACTTTATCCTTTGATGATTTTTGAAAAAGCGCTTTGTTGCGAAGATATAGGGCGAAAAAAATCTTCAACAAATCCAATTTTGGTATTTTTCACATTATTAATGTAATACAAATAAAAGTATGGCGTACTACACTGGACGTATCAAGTAAAAGACTTGTAAGAAAAAGGAGTTGTTTTTTCTTACCAACATCCCGTGATACTTCGGAGTGATTATTTTGTATGTTTTTGTATGTTGTGTTTTTGTAGTTTGTATGTGTCGCATTTGTTAAGATTGATTGACGTTTGGCTAGTTGACGTGTAAACGGTTGTTAGTGAAGTCCTCTATCATGGCTCGCTATACGAATGCCGAGATGGCTGACATGCACTTTATTTATGGACTTGCTGATGGCAATGCATTAGAAGCTAGGCGACTGTACATTGAACGATTTCCTAACCACATTGCTCCCGATAGAAAAATTTTTGAAAGTATTCATCAACGTCTTCGAGAAACGGGTACATTGAAGCGAAGTGGAGGACCAGGAAGGCCAAGGACTGTAAGAACGGTAGACGTAGAAGAGAAGATCCAGGTACTTCTACGCGAAGAATTGCAAATACTTTGAATGTAAGTAATTGGACTGTTTGGAAAATTCTGAGAGATAATTTGTTGTACCCATACCACATTCAACGCATTCAGGCACTTCTTCCTGCGAATTTTGCTCCACGTATTGCATTTTGTCAATGGCTTTTGCACACATTGGTTGAAATCCCTCAACTACTTACGCTGATTCTTTTTACCGATGAAGCCAGTTTCTCGCGAAATGCAATAAGGAATTTCCACAATAACCATGTGTGAGCTGACGAAAATCCAGATGAGATTTGTGAAGATCGGTTTCAACATCAGTTCTCGTTGAACGTTTGGGTTGGAATTGTGGGTGACTGGTGAATTGGATCGGTATTTCTACCAGGAAGACTTACCGGCGAAGTATACCGCAACTTTTTGGAACAAACGCTACCTCAGTTTTTGGAGGATGTACCATTGGCTACAAGACAGGCAATGTGGTTTATCCATGATGGTGCACCACCTCATTTTAGTGTAGTTGCTCGAGAGTTTTTAACAGCAACATACGGAGATCGCTGGATTGGTCGAGGTGGACCTCACGTATGGCCTGCTCGATCCCCGGACTTAAACCCCCTGGATTATTTCCTATGGGACCATCTAAAGTCATTAGTTTATACTAGGCCAGTGGAGATGTGGACGATTTAAGAGATCGGATAATTGCTGGATGTAAGTCAATAAGAAACGACTCTGGTGTTTTTGAAAGAGTTCGGGATTCTATGAGGAGAAGATTGGATGGTTGCATCCGAGCTGGAGGTAGCCATTTTGAACAATTCTTGTAGGTTCAGAAATGGTATATGTAATTTTTAGTAATAAATGGTTATTTGTTGAAAATTTTTTTCTCCCTATATCTTCGCAACAAAGCGCTTTTCAAAAATCATCAGAGGATAAAATATCCTTAGAATAGTCCAAGGAATAACCTCTTGAATTTTTGCCGCATGTTTAACTAACACCCTGTATATTTAAATTATTATAATAGTGTTTTCGTTAAGTAGTGGATAAATTCGTTATTTTATAAATATCAATTTTTTTAATCGTTCGGACCCGTCGACTTTCTCTTATTTTTGCTCTTATTTTACATATATTTATTTTTTTACAGGGTGACTCAATAAAGCTATATCGAAATAAACTTTAAAATTTGAAATGGGACACCCTCAAAAAGATACTCTTTTTGGCGCTGCGTATGCTCAGTATAAAGATAAGGGGTTCAAAATCTGCCTAATTTCTATATACTAATTGACCTGTTTCAGGGATTTTTTCGCTGCTCTCAACTAGAAAAGAAATGTGACATTTATTCCATCATTTTTGGACACGCTGTAGACACCTCTGTTTGTTGGTAATCATCATACTCAACCCTGCTGGGTTTGAATTTATGGAGTGTCTTTGTAATTGCTCCTTCGCTTCCAGCAATGAGTATTGCATCATCTGCAGACTGCATAACAGATTATGTTTAAATATTGATTTGCCATTCTGTTTCTAGCTTCTGGAGTCTGGAAATGCAGAAATTATGGTATCTATAATTAAATTTTAACAGAAACAGAATTAGATAGTCTTCTCGTCTCATTCCAACTACTTAAGGAGGCGTAAATCCGCTCTACGTAGTCAGCAAAGCAGTAAACAATGTGAATTAACAATATTTAAAGTAAACTTAGGCAAAAGAAACATAGATGTCGGACTGAAAATACAATCAACCAAATAAATTATTCAAACATTGAGTTTTATGTATTCCACGCTGAGTGGCAACATTTTTTGAGCATTTCTGGAAGCAACTTTCTGTCCTTTATTGGCCAGTATATTTAGATTTTCAATGTGATGTTTCATTTTTCCAGAATCATCATCAACTTCATTTTTTTAAATACTGACCTGGAATTTTGAAACCCTAATTTATAAGTCTCCTTTATACCTAACCACATACTATCTCAGAATAAATTATATTCGGACGTTTCGAACAAAATAAATGCATCTTCAATGTTTCCATTTCGAATTGTACAATTTTTTATCTGCATCCCCACTTTTTGCTAACTTATTCTGCACATAAATGTCACTGGATGTTACCAAAAAACCCATTAATGTTTTATTTGGAAGGAACAGTTTTCATTTTTAAACATAATTAAAAACTGTAAGCGCCTCATTGAATTTGGTACCATTCACTGACATTTATGTGATTGTGTGTACGATAAATGAGCAAAATGTGGGTATTAGATTAAAAAATTTACAGTTCGGAACAAAAAACATTGAAGATGGCACGTCTTTTTTGAAACACCTTGTATATACGTGCCCTTTTAAGTCGTCAACAGCAAGTAAAAATTAGACTTGGAGCAGAACATATTTTTTCAGACTCGCAGACTACTTTAAGTGGAGTACCCCAGGGGTCAATCCTAGGCCCCCTACTTTTTGTCATTTACACTTCTGATATTCCTCAAATAATAAAAAATACTAATATACACTTATACGCCGATGATTGCCAACTATATTTGCCTATTCCAACGGATAACGCTGAAAACGCTGAAACCGCAATTAAACAAATTAATGATGATTTAATCAATATATATAACTGGTCACTTAAAAATGTTCTCCAATTAAATCCAATAAAAACAAATGTTCTATTAACTGATACAAAGATTCAACGTAATAAAGTTAATTTAGAAAACAAATTGCTTCTGAATAATATACCTTTGCCAGTAAAAAGTCATTGTAAAAGTCTTGGGATAACCATCGATGAAAACTTATCTTTTACTTTACATATTGATAATTTAATTAAGATGGCTTATGCAAGGCTGAAATCTTTATATAAATTTAAATTTATTTTAAGTACCCCTGTGAAATTAAAAATTACAGAGTCTTTAATTTTATCTCTATTTGATTATTGTGATATAGTCTATGGTCCATGTTTATCAGTTCGTGATTCACATCGCATTCAAGTAGTGCAAAATGCTTGTATGAGATTTTCTGCTGATCTCAAAAAAAGAGATCACGTCACACCTAGCTATATTCAACATGGATGGTTAAAAATGAATACCAGAAGACAAATTCATTTCGCTGTCTTTGTCCAAAAAATAATTACTACAAATATGCCTTCATATTTAAAAAAGAAAGTTATTATTGCAGATGATATCCATAATAGATCTAGAAGAAATCCCTTTCAGTTATGTATACCAAGACACGTCACCTCCGCGTTTAAAAAGTCGTTTTCGTATTATGCCTCATCAGTGTTTAATTCATTACCAAATTACCTAAAGATTTTAAGCAATGTTAACACTTTCAAAACTAAAGTTAAAACATATTATCATAATCTTGTGATAAAAAAATAACCACTTTTCTCGCATGTCGGCAGTAATAAAATGTAATTTGGAAATTTAATTTAGTTTAATGAAAATTACTATTATTAACTTGAAGTTATCAAAATTATTATATTACTATTATTTACTGTATTATGTTATTATTTATATAATCTTGTTTTTTCTGAGCTGTAATGTTTCAGGTTGGGCCAAAGCAGCCATAGGCTGATCCCCGCCTAAATAAAGACATTTATTATTATTATTATTATTATTATTATTATATATATTATGTGATCCATTATTTAATTTATAAGTATATTTGTGCCCGTGCCCTGTATATTTGTTCATATAATCAATAGGTGGTAGGTCTGTACATACGTCGAAATACCTTTGTATCTTGTTGATGGTAACACACAAAATAAAACGAATATTGACGAGTAGGTATGGGTTCAATATTTATGCCGAAGTATCTAATTATCTTTGATTCCTCTGTGCGGTATTTTCCACTGAACAAGGTAATATCATATTTCTTGAATTTTACGAAGTTGTTAAAACTGTATACGGAATATTTCACTCATCGCATCAGGCAGCCTCAGCTAAAATTGGCGGAGTTTCTTGTCAGCGGAAATTGATTGATGATTTTTCAATATTTTTCAAGTGTTATGTCGCTCTTTTACCTCTTTTAAGGTTTATATGTGTAAATAACATGTTTTGCTCGGACACATTTTCATATGTTTGTATTTGACGCTTCGTTTAAAATATTTACCTAGCATTAAAATACATAATTGAATTTTCGCCCAACGTTTATAAGCAAAAGCAATAAATATATAAATGGAATTTAACGTTCCATGAATTCATATTTATTAGTCTGATTGGTGTTTACCTAATATTACCAAATTTAATTCAGAAATAAATTCAATATTTGAATAGCAAAGAATATTAAAATTTATTAGGCTATATTTAATTTTAAACGCGTTATACAAATTGATTTTATGCTTCATTGTCAATTGAATAGCAGAATATAGACACAAATCATTTCACAGTTTCTGTATTATACAGCGTGAGCGAAAATAAACTAATTCTTGAATATAAGTTAGAGAAATATTTTGGTAAAAGAAGTTGTTGCATATTTCTTCCTATGCAGTCCAAAATTAGACATACAGCGTAACGTTTTGATCTCTTCTGGCACACTTGTTGACTTTAGGTCAATTTTGATGCCAGAAATGGAATCTACGTACCAAATTAAGCCAAAAAGGTAATTAAGAGATAAATTTAATGAAATTGTCAAATATTATGGTTCAATAATTTAATTGTAATTATATGTGGCGGGGGGGCAATATAGCACGCAAAGTAGTTGTTTTGGACATTTCTTAAAACTAATAAGATTATTCCTTTACGTACCTAGGTTAAACTAAACGAGGAAAATTAAAACTTTATTGAACCATAATATGTGATAATTTCATTAATACTAATTCATAATATAATTAATTCCTATGAAGAAAGATATAAACAGTTAAATAAGCCAATAAATAATATTAAAGATATACTATAAAATACTACGTACCAAATTTACCCTTGGATCAAGTTCCAAATAGCTAAATTTTACTTTAAAAAATTATGGAGAACTCAGAACTATGTTCTTGTCACCCAGTATAAATATATTATAATGTGGAAACTCTTTTACAACGTCAAAAAATTTGGGAAAGAATGATCGCAGGAGTGGCTTTAGTTTTAAACGCGAATGCCCCCTATAAAATAATAAGTCTCTGGCGTTCACAATATTAAAATAGGAAAATATTCAAGGAGATATATTCAGGAAAATACGGAGGATTCCATATTGTGCGACAGGGTATAAAAAATAAATTTTTGTGTGGATAACCTTAGCCAATACTTTTGATGGTAAGAGAGATTTATCATTTTATTCAGTAAGTAGTGTACTGATTTGGAAAATAAAATTTCTTTTAGGGGTTGGTATTGGAGCGTAGAAAATGCAGTAAGAGGAGAGATAAGGATTTAGGGGGAGTTTCTGAACTGCAAAAAAAATTAATACTAATACTTCCCGTCGGTAGAAGAGAAAGACGATTAGGGTGACGACGTGCGGTTTTCAAAACATCCGGTTACGTAAACGAAAGTAAAAAATATGATGCCCTCAAATAACGTTGAAGAATTATACATACATTGAGTTCATAACTTCATACAATGGAAAAAGTGTATACAACGTTTTCGTTGTGGATACACCGTTTTTAAGATACAATATATTAAGAGTCCATTCACTAGTCCGAAATAAGCCCAAAATCGGCGTTCGTCTCGTGTCTAATTATAAAAAAACTATAAAAGATAGCGACTTCTAGTAAAAAAGTATTGAAAGATAAGACTTTAATCTAAGTCCCTATAGTAGTAATTTTTTGTAATTCTTTTTATTTTTAAAATATTCCAGGCAAACAATCTTGTACTAAATAGCGTATTTTCAAAAATTATTTTCTCTAAAATACATGTATTAAACAAAAATTTGCTACTATAGGGATCTAGTTTATCTTTTGATCTTTCCGGTGATATATAATTTAAAACATTAAAAATAAATTGTATTGCAATTATAAGACAAATCCGGTACCGTTGCAATGAGGGCTAACTTTATTTCTATGTGCCCTTTTACTTCGGCTTTACGTGCACTTCCGAAATCTAAATAATTCGGTAGTGGGAATATGTAAGTCTTCACCCATCGGCTACCCAACCTCTCAACCCGACCCCGAATTCATGTCTGTCAAGTTTGCAGTGAATGGACCCTTAAACAGTATCTGAAAAATTGTTGCACCTATATGTCCAAATGTTATAAATATTTTCTGAGAGACTCGTTGTCAGAAATTTAATGCACAAGAATAAATAAATAATCAAAAGCATATCTTCCTGTTACGCGCTCTATTCCTTCCCGTAATCTCGATGTTCGGTTAACATGAACTTTTATCCTGAAACGGCCAAACTAGATAAAATGCGTCCCGCGAAATAATAATATGCAATCCCCTCTCCCACACAAATCTCGTACTTTCGGGCTAATCCTTGTGATTAAAACGAGGGGTAGAGATATTATTATTATTATTATTATTATTATTTTTATTATTATTATTATTATTATTATTATTAATATTATTTAAATAGGTACGTTTTTCAAAACAAAAC
The DNA here is from genome assembly GCA_963924545.1 of Pogonocherus hispidulus. Classification (NCBI taxonomy): domain Eukaryota; kingdom Metazoa; phylum Arthropoda; class Insecta; order Coleoptera; family Cerambycidae; genus Pogonocherus; species Pogonocherus hispidulus. The sequence goes on from OZ004701.1 coordinate 621,065, forward strand.
CGCAAGAGTACAAATTAATTAGGTACGTCTATGGAAAAGCAATAAACTATCCTCGAAAATAGGTCTCCTTTTTGGAACCGAGGTCACGAATCCATCGGTAACCACATCAAAGATGCCGCCTGCGAAATATTCTTCTGGTTATTTATTTATTTTTGTGTCCAGTGCATTGCAGGACTAGCGGTTAATTAAAATTTAACTTACGAATATCCAAGCAGAGAACATATGGTTGTCGCAGATGTACGCTGATCCCAATGGGCTACACAGGCAGGTACCCATTTTTCTTGGTCGGGTCGATAGACTTCTAATTGACCTTTTCCTTCATCTCCGTTTCTCTCACTTAATCGCACTGGAAAGAAAGCAGACGATTAATGATGTCATAAAGTACTGGGTAGGCCAGAAGTAATTAATTCTTGCTTTAAAAGTTTACTACAGAAAAATATTAAGGCTAAAAAATGTGCAACGAGAATCGTTATCGACTTTTAAACTGATTGGATTAATGGTTTAACAACAATCGGTATATCCACCTTCTGATAAGTTACTATTAAGAACATACAACATCCCGAGGACATGTCTTATGCATATACTAAGAATATATACAGAGGTGTATGCACCATCAGCGCATGAATCTCACTCACTCAGTCCTCAATCACTCCTAACACCAAACAACAGGATCTAATAAACGCTGACTTTCTTATATGGCATATAATGACAATTTTAATTTATTGATTTTTTAATTTGAACAAGACAGTTTAATTGATATAACACAGTTATATTAAGTATATAACCGTGTTATATCAATAATTAAACTGTCTTGTTCAAATTAAAAAATCAATAAATAAAAAGTTGTAATTTTAATTTATTGATTTTTTAATTTGAACAAGACAGTTTAATTGATATAACACAGTTATATACTTAATATAACTGTGTTATATTAAGTCTAACTTAATATAACTGTCTTGTTCAAATTAAAAAATCAATAAATTAAAATTGTCCGGACAATACATAACAATTTCCGTTTTATGGAACTTGACTTAAATGGAAAGCTGACCTAATAATAAGAACTTACGGCAGTTCCTTTCGTCCTGGCCCCAAGGGCAGTCCACTTTTCCGTCGCACATATGTTCCTGCGTGATACACTTGTCGGCGCCACAGTTGATCATTCCTACACCACATTTGTGACAGTTGAGTTCATCAGTTTGGTCCTTACAGTCGACATGTCCATCGCATTGCCAGTCCTTTGGAATGCACCTTTTCATGTCACACTGGAAGCCGGTGGGGCAAACTGGAAAAAGATTAATTTACGGTTCGTACCGGATACATATTTGGTACGAAATAGTTGAATGTGGCCAAATTTCGGTTAGGTGCTTCATGTAAAACGAAAATCACAGTAAGAAGAACATTTCAGAATTAGTTATAAACAAAGAAAAGGTACATGTTTCATAAGTGTTATGAAATTGTTACATAATATTACATGTTAGGTATATACATATTACATGTTATATAAATGTTATGTTTCATAAATATTCCTTTCCTTTGGTACGGATACGCTTCAATTGTCTATTGAGGAACGAGTTACCTACATTTCAGGGTGTTAATAAAGAAACATCGATTGTTTTCAACTTTCGCTTCCGATTGACTGGATTTTTTAAATGGAACACCTTATATATTATTATGTAATAATAATATTTCTACCCCACATTCTAATCACTCGGATTAGACTGGGAGTCTGAGGCTTGTGTGGGGGGAGGTGCGGTATATTATTATTCAGTAGGCCGCATTTGCGCCTCAGAATCGACTTACGTTGGTAAGTTCTAACCACCATTCAGTGCTGGAATGAGGCAAAAGTAGAAAACCTTATTAGTTAGGGATAGAATAGATTCACATGAATAGACTTTCATCACGTAGATATTCTTAGACCTACCCGTTAAAAGTATTAAGGATATGATTTAGAAGCCGTACAAATCAAAACTAAAATAAAAATGGAATGTTAAAGTGAGGTTATAAAACAGATGATGAGTGCATAGGTCAAAAACTAATTTGGATTTGACTCCAAATTTGGCTTTGAAGCGAAATTCCGTGTTGGAATAAATTCAATATAAACATGTTTATAATAAAGGTATAATCCTTTAGGACTATTAATTATAATTCAATTTAATATTTTGTAGGTATTCTACTTTGGTCGATTGTCGTTATGTGAATTTGCTTATTTCAATTTTATAAAAAATTCTTTATCAAAAATTCTAAGCGATTAGTAAAAAAAAATGTTTATTAATTGTTTTACAGTGTCACTCTATAAACTGTTGTCTAAAGTTTCTAAAGTTTTATAAAATATTAAGTACTGAAAAAAATGCGATGCAAGAAAGTTCAGTAAGATATTTTTATGCGAGATGCGTATGCCTTTTATTAATTTTAATTTAATTTCGAAGTCAATAAGTTTTCCTTTGATGAAATACTTAAGCAAAGAATTTTTACATTGAAAATGTTGCTTCTTCACAGTAGATAAATCATGTGAAGTATCGTCGAGGTATATGGAATCATAGAAGTTCAGAAAATCCAATTAAACTTTTACAAAAGTTCGTATATTTGTATAATTTCAGTTTTTATTGGGCAAAGTAGAAGAGAGGTAAAACAAACAAACAATTAATTTCAGGGTTTTTAGGCCCCCAATCAATTTATCTCTATGGACATTCCTCCGAAACTTTCCCTCAACTTTATATGTTCATGATCTTTTGGTCTGTCCCTTCTTCAAGATTTCCCTCGTTGTGGATATCCGAGGTATTTTACTACATTAATTTTGTTTTTTGTCGGGTGCTTCTACCCCTAAGCCAAATTTGAAATGTGGCCTGGGCCCTCTCACCCTGAATAATTGTTTTATTATTCCATCGATGCCAGCCATTAATTTATTTAATAACAAGGTTTCATGAGAAACCCGGAGCAAGGGAAAATATTTATTAACCCACCATCGTAGACTATTGGAAATACAGTGTCTCGCAAAGCCACCAAGACTTAGATCGAGCCATAGATTTACCATAGCCCCTAAGGCGGCTACAGATATAGGTGTTTCGGAGTTTTTGATGCTCTTTAGTATAGTGTAGTTAAAGGAAGAGCCCTAGAATTGTATAGACCTGGAAGTGTCTACCACACTCCATATTGACTAATGATCAGCTAAAATGCTAAGAACTCATCTATATAAGACTAGAATTATCATTGTTTGAAAGATCAATAATTGCAAATGGTTTGAAGGTGAGCTGCAAATGTTTATTCTCTCAAAAAATCCTGTGGATGTGTCTTAAACTCACTTTGACTACTCAAGTAGCACCACCAATTTTTTTTACATTTCCCGGTCGCTCCGTGTTTGGTGTTTTGAAAAAATGTTTCCTCGGTAGATCCATTATAAACATATTCAATAATCGGATTCAAATGATTTAAGGGTGAACGAGAAATACTTAATATTTCCCGGGAAAAATCGTCTGAATTTTAAAATCATTTCAAATATAATTGCCCTTTTATCATTCAGACTAAAGGGCTTTTGTTTCCACCGCGAATATTTTTCCCTTCCGATGCCCGGGGCGTCTCTTTGGCTATAGCTTTGTTAGGGTAGAATTCAGAGTTTTAATTCACGCAGTTGCATTCCCGGTTTAGACGTTCACTGTTCACTTCATGCCTTAGGCGCCCTACTCAAGCCTTTCATGTAACAACTTTCCATGGCAAAAAGTAAATAAAAACCGTTTGATATCCATACTGAGTCAACAGTTTACGACGAAAGTTACAACACCTTAAATTCAGGGAAACGGGTACCGATGTTTTGCAGGAGTCCACAAAACAATTTATAAATGTCGAGCCCTTTGACTATACTGAAAATAACGACGACCTATTACTGAAAACAAACTGAAGGGTGAAATAATTGTAAAGGCCATTCAGAGATCCACCATAGATGTAGAGATCCACCATGATAATGTGAATAAAATGATCTTTCATTTGAGCTAATTGAAGGGGGGGGGTGATGTTTTACTGTTCGGACAGTATACATCGTAAAACTTGGACTTAACGAAGTTTCTCCAAAGTGCTTGACTCTTAGAAAAAATCATAGAAATTAGTAAATTGTCCGATCAGGATGAAAGATCTACCAGAATATTGCTAAGAAGATAATTATCTCTTATCTGAGCCTATTGAAGGGGAGGATCCCTTACCATTCGAACGGTGCACATCCTCGAATTTGGATTTGCCTTGGCCCTTCAAAAAATAAAATTCGATTGTATTTCCAAACGACAAACAGTCCATCAACGGTAATCCATTTGACGGTCTGAAACCTTGTCTCCAAGGTAAAGCTTAAAAGTGGGTCATGTCATAAAAACTGATCATATTTTGAAAACGGCAAATACTGTTTAAAAGCATGACATAAATTAATTCTGCGGCCAATTGAAATTGTCGCTTTCGCATAACTTGTAGATACGCCCTCGTATTGACACGCCAAAGTCATTATCTACTTTGCCTACAGCACCTACTTTTCCATTCAAACTGTATTTTTTACAATATAATCTGGAATATTTTTGATCGTATATAATTTACTTATATCCTGCGAACAGTTGTAGAATCAATTGGTATGTTGTATCCAGTAATATTTTACTTTATCATTATTTTTCGCGTTCTGAAGTGTATGTGTATCAAAGGTGAATAACATTGAATCTTGGACGGGATAAACCGTTATTCCATATACCTGAAGGAAGGTAACACCAAAATTATATTCAGCACATTAATAGAAAAGAAATAATTCCGCGAAGTGCAAAACGACGGAACTGTGGGAAGGAAGTAAGCAAAGGAAGATTACCCAGCACCCTGCACGAGCTGATCATTAGAGCTCCGAGTAAATATAAACGAAGAGAGTGAACCATCTCTCTTTCCATTTGACCACCATATTTATCTAAGCTGGCGTAATTTATAAAATCGCGGTTGCTAAGGAAAATCCAAGCGCTAATGTTGATCTAGATGGGTAATTAAAATAAACATAATCAATTTATATAAACATGTTGAAAGGCACCGTTCCGCCTGTTGTTGTTTTTAAATGATTAACAGAAGAATCCTGCTTATTTCCTTCTTTAATTCACTGGTATCTTTAGATAGATAAAAATGTTGTAAAAGAAAATATTATTCCTACCTCAAAAACGCACAATGCCAGAGATTTTAATCACACGTTTTGTTCGTTATGAAATGAATGAGATAATTATAAAAGACAAACAAACACTTAACTTGGTCCCTAGCAGATAACTTGGTTTGACTCAAAAAGCCTCACTGAGCATAAAATTATTATGTTAACTAACTTCTGTATTACAGGTAAATAGAGGTAACGTAAGTTTGTCATAAATATGTGCTTCTTGATTGATTGGAAGGCTATTGGTTTAAAATTCCATTAGAGATTATTACAATATTGGCCTCTTAACTCCAACAATCTCGCTTTCTCTATCGCTAATAGTGAGACACTAATCTCTCGCTAGGGTTAGTTTAGTGTGTCGATTGATTAACCCAGAGGTCGTGGATTTGAAACTCCATTTCGCTGGACAATTTTTAATTGAACTGTCTAGTCGTATATTAAGGCCTGGTCGCATTATCATCAACTGATGTCAAATGCCCCTAACTAATGAGGTTTTCCAGGTTTCCCTCATTCCAGCACTGAATTGTGGTTAGGGCTTACCAACGTAGGTCGTTCCTGAAAGCGAATTTGTATACAGTATTATTATTATTATTTAGTTTTCCCTTTTCCCATAATATTTCTTGAAATGTATAAATCAACCGTGTTTACCTGAATGCCCTTATCGCAACATTAACTTAACGCAGCAGGAAATTTCTTTCGCTTATAGAAAATTTAATCCTTTTGTGAAAACCAGCGAGGCGAGGTACGGTAGAATTTTACATCCTGATTGGCTAGCCTTTACAAATATTCTTTTATCTTACTGAAATCTGTTTCTTTCTGAGCCGGTCGGTCTTTCACTTCAGAATTTATTTTCCTTTGCATTTGGAAATCAGTAGAAAAATTCTCCACAATAAATTGGACTTTTGCTACATACAGCAACTTTTGAAAAAATTTACTTATTTATGACCGTTTCTTAAATAACTACTTTTGAAAATTATTTAAAATTACTTTTATAGGTATTTTATTATTGTTATTTAATTAAGTCTTTCAAGGTTTTTTTGTTTAGTAGCGATCTTGTTATATGTTTGGTGTATGACTGCTTTTTATGATTGGGTATGTACGATTTCTTCAAGGTTAAGTTGTTGTAATTCCAGTCCTAGTATATAGAAAATTTTCTTTTATCAATTTTATATAATAATAATTATTCTTACTATTATTTCCCCCCATCCATATCTCGACAATCCAAGCATCGGTGTATTTCTAAACTCAAGACACAAGTATTATAGTTTTTTTATTTAATCTTCCGCCGCAACTTTCAACAAAGGGTAGTCCTTTAAAAACATTGGCAGGTGCTTGGAATAGGATAAGAATTGTATTCATCCAAAGGATACTCAGGGTCCTTTGATAGAAAATTCAAGTTCACCATTATTGAGAGAGATATTGAGGGAAAATTGTTTGGCATGTCTACCATTATTAATATTTTTACAAACGATACATATTAATTTTGAAGGCAGTTTATCATTTTGGCTGTCATTATTCTTTATTAAAATGTAATAAATCTTACAAGCTGTCAGCTCTACATTTACATTAATTATTGTTAGGGAGTATTATCTATCTATATCGCATCGTACATTGTTAATAATAACCCCAGGAATGATTTCAAGGATTTATACATATCCGAATGGCTTTAATATTTTCATTTACACCATTGATTGAAACTATTAACAGTTTGAATTGATGAATTTTCATTCACAAAAATAAAGTAAACACCGAAAACCTTGCACTTATGTGACGCGTGTTGCGCTTTTGTAGCTATTCTTTTTGTGCATATAAAAACTAAGTATACAAGGTGTAAATTTAGTGCAACATTGTTCAATCCAAACAATTCTATACAATAAAATAGTTTCTTGTCTTTCAAGTGGTTCTTGTACTTGTATTTTTATCGGCCTAATTATTATTATTATTATTATTATTTAATTAAAACTACCAAGATTGTTTTGGTTTAAGAACAATTTGGTTATGTGTATGAAGTATGACTGTTTTTTGTGATTGGGTATGTACATTTTCTTCAATGTTAGGTTGGGTGAGGTGCTTTTTGAACGAATGTGGAGTGATAAGTGTCACTGATCTAATGAATAAAATGTGTGAACTAGTTTTGTGTCCATAATCTTTCCACAGCTGGTTATTGATATAATTCTTCATTTTCTGTATAATTTGGTCAGTTGGTATTGCCACAGAGAGATATTTTTATTTTATCTGAAACTGTTTTTCTTTCTCTTCTCAGTTCTTCGGTGGCTTATGTTTCTTATAGACGGGTTAATACCAAGTCCAACAAGAAATTATTTTTGGTTTAGAAACTATCTTACTATATTTCATGTATGAAGTATGGCTGGAAATATCCTTTAAAACAGATTTTTATAGTAATTTGTGACTATAATTTGGTTTTGTATTGCAAATATAAATTTGTTCTGGCTATAATTGGCCTGTTTGTAAAAACTTTATGAAAGGTCTTTGTTTATATGTCTTGGTCTTTGTTGGTTGTTTTATTATTATTATTATTATTATTATGATTATTATTATTATTGTCATTATTATTAATATTATTATTATTAATATTATTATTATTAATATTATTATTATTATTATTATTATTGCTTCAGAGCACCATATTCTTAAAATCCGCAAAATGAGAATCATACGAAAGATATTCCGAGCCCTGCATAATAAAAAAATACCAAGATATGCTCGTATGTCATTCCTTAGGGAAAGTAATTTATATTTCTCATCCGTTTTTTAATCTGTTAACATATTCCCGGAGATAACATTTGACAGCACGACCAAATAATAGGGGACAAAAAAATGTCTCGAATATTTTCCGTTGAACAAAAAAGTCCGTCACGATTGGGTTGGCTGCGGTCGAGAATGTAAACAGCTTCCGGTTGTTTTACTTCAATAGTTCATGAACAAACTCTTCACTTTATTACAGAAATTTCCTATGTCCAACGCGCAATTCACGTTCTAACTTGGCGGAATGTACAGACTTTCTCAATTTAGGTGGGAATCCATGGTAAAACGAAGTCTACGGCAGCCATTTAAAAATTTGCCAAGTTATGAAGTATTAAAATCAAGGATATGGGGCATCACCGTATTCATCACAATTTTATATAGACGATAAAAGATAACACCTCTTTTTCTAAAAAGTATATAACTTATTTATTTAATAAGTATACCTATTCCGTATTATGGTCGCAAGAATAATAAATAACCAGAAGCATAACATTTTTTCAAAACAAAACCGTAAAAATATAAATTAATTAGGTACGCCTATGGAAAAGTAATAAAATATCCTCGAAAATTTGTCTCCCTTTTGGAACCGAGGCCACGAATCCATCGCCGGTAACTACATCAGAAGTGCCGCCTGGGAGGTATTCTTCTGGTTATATATTTATTCTTGTGTAATGGTTAAAAATTTAAGTTGCAATAATAATTTTGAAATTTCAATATTACATTAAGCTGTACACAAAGGAGGTAAAGGCTCAGTAGAATGAACTATAATATCTATACATCAAGGGTATTTTGTCAGCTTTAAATTAAGTTAGCTATTATTTTGCTACTATAGGAATATTTTGAAATTTCAATTAACCTTGTAACGGCACTTCAAAGGCCTCTACTTATAATTTCTGAGCAAAGTTGCCAGGAAGTATAAAGGTGACTACACACTTCAAATAGACGTATTTGGAAATTAATCTGTTACATTGCATACGATACATTATACCAGAAATTTCCCTTGAATTACAGAGCAGATAATTTGTAAAACAGGGTTATAATCAGGCTTAAGTTTAAGATTCGAATCCCAATGTTTTGCTGGTGAGAGGCAGAAAAATAAATTTTAATATATAATAAATAAATTAATACATAAATTTCAATTATGAACTATTTCCATTTTTGAAATATCCTAAAACAATTTTTTATATATATGGACCAATATGACAACCAGTATATATAAATTTTTATGTGTACCATTACCACCATGAGAATATTTTACTATGGTACTGGCACTAGCTACAGCTATAAATATAAAAACACTTACCAGGTCTTGAAGCTCTCACTTTTGCTGCTTTTACTTCTTGGTGTCCAACACAGATATTGGGGTCAGCAGATTCTGGAAAGAGCGCGCAATCCAAATACTCTGGAAGGGCTAAACCAAACACATCGAGGAAGAAGCCACAACGTCTTCTATTTTCTGCAAAAAAAATCAATTGTTTTAGATTCTGACCAACTGTTATCAAAAATGGATTCGTGCTAGATAGTATGTACCATTTTTTGTTAGATATAATATAAATAATTCCATTGCAATAATTAAAATATTACTTACCATAACATAGACTTCTACAAGGGCGTACTACTACGCCACTGGGTCCACATTTAGGTACAAACAGGGAACATAGAAACAAAGCCGCTAAGTCATAACATCTTACATCTACTACAGCATCATAAACTTCTAGTTCTTGTTGTGCGTCTCTTTGCCCAAATTGCCCCATATAATTTGGAAACACTGTGAAATTATACGGGACTCCATGTTGCTTGCAAAATGTCACAATGACAGGTAAGCAAATGCCAGGAGCTGGATTGTTGCTCTTCCTTTCGATCACTATTGGACTGGTGGTTACGTTTAGGGTCTTGTTGATTATCGTTACTGAATTTGGATATGCTAAAATCAATGTAGTTAGTTAGTACTTTGCCTTGTTGCAGAATATACTCATGCTTACCCTTAAAATATACCGCCATGCCAGCGCCTATAGCAAAAAGAGCTATAGCATTTACTATTAGTTGAGCAAATCGAAATTTTAATCTGTTTGCACAAGCCGTAGACGGGCGACGTATGTCTCTGATTATCTGAAATAGAATTTGATGCCTAAGTTGTTGGAACTCATAATCAGTACTTATGCATTAGGGAAAACTGAATGTATACACAGTTAGATGCTATATTCTGTAACTTACCCTATGATGTAGTGACATGTTGGAGCCATTGTGAAACCGTACAATCGTCTGTAAGCTAGCAGGGGTAGATACGCTTTTAGTAATGGTAGAATTGCCATTGGTATCTTCCTCGTTGTTTTTGATCTTAGGGATCAAACCGCCATTTTGTTGCCTTAAAGGAGTCCTTGGAGGGAGCAACGGAGTCTCCATGGTTTTTGTAGTATAGCTAGGTGAAGATGTTTGGCTAAAACTGTCACTAGAGACACTAGAATCTTGTCTAATTGAAACTCTACCATGAGACGGCTGGCTTCCTTGGACTTTATTCGCTGTTATATTTGGCTTGTGCACCTTAGGAGCAGGTGGTGGAGGTCCCATAGGTGCAGGGGGGATCTTATTTAGTTCTTGGTTGTGGTTTGTGTTGCTGCCATCAAACGCAAACGCTGATGATTTTGGGTTCTTCGCACAGTTTCTGTTGACATCAAATCTTCGTATGTGGTTGATATTGTTGGCTTCTACGGATATTTGTCGGAGTGGGGGTTTCGGTTTGTTATCTGTGAATGGATTATTTGGTAGCGCGCGACATTTTGGGGTTGGAGGGAGTGGGGGAGGTTCAGCAGGTTTGTTGGTTATGGTTTTAAGAGGTTTGTTTGGTGCGAGTATGCCAGGCATGTTGTTTCTCTTTGGTACAGGTGGCGGACGCAATGGTATGGGTGGGGGTATCTGAAACAATGACATTTGAAAACATAAACATAAAACACACCAGAAAAATGGACAACCTCCTTTCTGAAAGCCTCAGGCTTATGTAGAGGGAAGGTACAGATGAAAAAAACGCAAATGATGATGATGATGACGATGATGACTATGACAATGGTGACCTTATATAATCTAACAGTTTTGTATGCCAAAATGCAAAATAAAGAAGATTTTTAAAAAGAAGTAGTGTTTACTCCTACAAATAACTTGAAAATACCTAATACAACAGGTTCTGAATGTAAGTTTAGTAGAAATGGAATATCGTAAAGTCCCCTTTGCCATAAAATATAATGTGAAAGTGTAGGGACAAACTTTCCTTTATACGGAATATTGCAAGGGTTGATAGATCATCATTAAATTTGTTTTAACAAAGATCCCGGGTGTTAAACGTGCCGATTTATAATAAAAAGCAAGCGGTTAACGTGCATTTTATATGAATATAATGACTACTATAAATCACTTAATTCTACCTCACATTGTAAGCCAAATCAAACCAAGTGTTTGTGTTTGCTGAACTGTTGTAATTGTAATTGCCAAATATTAAGGCATTATTATGATTTAGCTTACTGCACATTGAAATGGATGGGAGGTCATTATACAAATAGTATCGTTTCTCTGTAAATCTACCTAAAATATCAACGACAAAAGCACCATGGATTGTTGACAGCCTTGTCAACATGGACGTACATAGAATCAATTCCAAGGGGGGCAAACTGAGGTGGAATGGAAAGCGTTAACAACTAATACAGATTTATTTATTATTAGTCTTGCTGACATTATGAAATACTGACTAAGTAATATGATTCTGGAGGCCTACTATAGAAGGTAGGGGTTTAGTTGCGTGATCTTTTATTCCCCATGCACGCCCATGTCTGTCAGAGTAGATTTATTTTATTGAAAACACCACATAAATTGGACAACCCCAAAAGGAGCTGCCCAGGAAGGAGTTATAGGTACATTGAAAAAACCCAGACAAACACTCCATATACAGACATTGTCAGTTCCGGAACTGGGGATTGAACCCAAATCATAATACGCAGTGTAACCGAGAAATGTTGCCACAACGCGCGATACTGCGCTACCGTAGCCGTAGATATAATTTAAAAAATAAATTCTATATTATTGAAATTTGGTGCATACTTTTTAGAAATTAATCGTTTGCATGAAATGGAAGAGAATGTATTTAAGTTATTTAGTTGGGCCTCGCCTGTTTCTCCCACTATAATTCGCCTTCTAAGTATGGGGATCTTAGGTTATAAATTTCCAGGAATTTCTCCATAAATGCTACCCTTAACGTTTAAGATATTGTACGTTTTATTATAATGTAATTTATTACAATAATGTAATAAATTATTAGAAAGAATTAGGCTGGGCTAATTAAAAAATCTTGTAGCCTTCTATGTTTTCGCCAGGAAATTTAAACTATGAAATACTAAGGGTGAAAAATATATTGCGTATAAATATAATAAGTAAAAAAGTAATTTCTAGGACAATTTACTTGATACGATGTTTCAAATACAGCGTAATTTTTAAACTTGTTGGTTCCATTTACAACCAGAGTACAATAAAAGTTATTAAACGTCAAGTAAAAATATTTACGTGCAGCAACAACTGCACATAAATTAACTTTTCACAGGCACCAATAGTTTCGTATTACTAATTTGCTGTCTAGAATAATAAATTAGTTAGAAAAGGCTGTCTTTTCTCTATAATGAGTGTTTCATCAAAAGCAGCCAAGTTATATCAATTCAAAATGTCTAGAACTGCTTCTAGAAATTGTTAAGTTGAATGTGGAGTTATATTGATATAATACTGAATGGAGGTATCTTTACTTAGCAGGTAAATTTGGTCGAACCCCCAGTTTTGTAGCAGGGTAGGGATCTTTCACATGCCTATCATCTCATAGGACCTCCAGCCTTACATCCTATCCGAGGGATGGTACGTTCTCTACACAAACCTCGTACAGACTATTAGAAGATGCATCACCCCCACAAGGGGTAGGGGTCACCCATCCAACTACTAACCGCGGACCACGTGGCTTAACCTCCATATCGATAATATGAACTATTTCACTTTCATTACACCCCGGTTCTAGTAAATCCGAAGTCAAAACAAAATTATTAACGTTAGTAGATGAAACAAGGTTGATTTTATACCTTGTTTGTATAAGTATGAGATTATAAGTTAATGAAAAATTATATAGTTGAAAAAAATAAATACTTACTGCGGTTGGTGACTTTGCATGTTGTTCTTCCGTGATAGGACAAGTGTGCGCTGAATGTCTTCTAGCATAGATATTAGAGTTTAGGGGTGCCAGCATTAGGGATGTGGGTTGAAGTATTGGATGATCTCCGTCGAGAAGGTCTAATAGAGCTCGTTCATTAGCCAAGCTTCCCCATCTTCGTGTGGAGAAAAGTGACGTTTAGAAAGTGACATTTACGAATTTATAGGAGTATATTACCAGAGCTGCATCAAAGACGCGTTCTAAAGGTGCTATAAAATGTTAGTATTGTCACCAGGATCCACAAATTAGTTTTAGCCACTCTAGTGACTGGTATTTTATTAAATGATTCAAAAGTTTGCATTCGATTTAAAATTATACTTAAGCTATAAAACATTTTTGTAATTTACCAATATAAAAATACTAAAATAAGAACGTATTTGCATAATGTAGGTATAACACTGACGTAGTTTTCCACATAACACCAAAACACTATACTGCACTCGTCGCGCGTTTCACCAACCAAGTTGCCATTATCTGGAGATGAATAAAACTGCTAACACTATGTTCTATTCAGCCCGCTCTATTGGTTAGTAAATTACGGTTCACTGATCCGTCGGGAGGATTACTGAGACGTCGCAACGATTCACTGAACCGTAACAATAATTTAGGTGTAAATAACATATAGTTTTAGCATATGTTTAGTCTTAATCATCATCTCCAGATGATGCAAACTTACTTGGCGAAACGCGCGTCGAGTGCAGTATAGTGCTTTGGTGTTATGTGGAAAACTACGTCGGTGTTATCTTCACACCAAAGGTTTTAACCCCTTTATTACTCCTTAAAAGTCATTTTTTCTTACCATCTACAGTAGAGCAGCACAGAGGTATATAACAACCAAATTAGAAATCACTTACAAAAAACAGCGGGTACAAGAGTTTCCAAATAAAAATACAGTATCAGCGCGCCCCGTATATATGCCCTGACAAAGATTAAAATATCTATACTAAAACCCAGATTTATTCCTCTTTTGAAATCTATAAAGATCCTCTTATGATTGCCACTTTTTTGTCGGATAAAAATCCAAATGTTTGTATAGTGCCATTTATTAAGAGAAATTACTGAGAGATAAAACATTTCAAAGCTAACAGAATCTATTTTATCGTCGGAGACCTTTCAGATTAGTTGCTCGATTGCTTTTTAAATTTTCGCCTTTTTACAGGAAACTGTTTTTTAATTGAATCGGTCATTTCAAAAACAGCATAAGTCAGTGAATTTACAAAAATGAGTTTTAAACGGCAACGTGTTTCATATAGATAACTACACGTGCCTTGTAAAAATAACATAAGTCTGGGACATCCTTCAACTGGGAAGTTTACTTCAATGTATACATTCACTGTAAAAACTACATTAGTCATGCACTTATGTTGTTTTTGCAATGAAGATTTTACACGCCTGCGCGAATTTTCTTGTGTGATGGGGGCACATGTATGTAGTCATCTGATAGATGTTATTAGAAAACAAAAATTTTTCTGTGTTCATAATGAAGACACATTAGGTCATTGAATTTAAAAAATGGTGGCCTTCTTGTTATAAAAAATCTTGTCTTTCAGAGGAAACATTTGGTAGACATGTTCCTAAACAACAAAAAATAATTTTTCCCCTTCTTCTTACATGAGTTTTAAGTATAGTTCAAGCAATAAGGGAGTTGTTATAACAAATGATTATATAGATGGGCAACATACATTTTCTTTAGCAAGAAATACAACAACAAAAGTTATTTTACCCACGGAAAGAGCGTATTTTGGGAATGGAGTACCTATACACCCAAAAAAAATTGAAAATATAAAACAAGTTGCAAAATGTATTGATAAGAACTATATGGCGTTATATGAAGTTATTTTCAACTGGCTCATTGCATCTGAAGAAAATGATGATGTTGAGAATGACGAGGAATATGACTATGTACCATAGAAAGTATGTTATTTCTTGTTCAAATACTTGTTGAATACTTGATTAGTTAGTTAGTTTCAGCTGTTTATATGTTTAAAATAAACTATGTGTTAATTTGTAACTTACTATTTTATTTTAATACAAAAAAGAAATCGTTTATCTCTAATAATTAGATAATTTAATTAGAAGAAAAACATGTCATTGCAAAAAACTACATAAATCTGGAGAAGAAAAATTTTCTTTTTGAAACTGGTAAAGAAGTATTAAGGTCTAATTGCATTTAATTTACTTCAATAATCATTGTTCTGCATATTTAAAAAAACGACTAGACTACCGTTAAAGTATTATATGTTATATTCAGTTTTTTTCGTTTCCTGTAAAATGTGAATTATCTGTTGTTTTTGAAATGACCGATTCAATTCGTACATACAAGGTGATCTATTATTGCACCACATTTTAACTTTTATATTTACTATTATTTTTTTATATGTTTTTCGATTAATAACAATATTTGTTTACTCTTTTGATGTGTTGAATTCTTAAAAAGCAGGAAATGGTGATCGTCCTCAAAATACTTATTTCTTTAGATAAACTGGCATACATTATTTCAAATATTACAAAATACAAAATTAATCCTATAGAACGAACAGTTTTTAATGGCCTAGAATAGAGCGAGTCTCTTAAGAGTTTTTGCGGGATTTACAAATTACAAACTTAAATGCAAAATGCTCATGTGTTTGAAGTAATCTCCTCCCACTTCGTGGTAATACGTCTACTGTATAATACTCTTTTGTCTCATTTTGTAATAAGTATTTTATATAAAACATTTTATTTTTATTCGTGGGGATTTGATTTTTCTATCCAACTAAAAACGCTCTACATGGATCTATGATATCCGTATAACGAGATACTTAAACAATATCCTTTGTCACATTCGCAAAAAGAATACAATCATTTTCCTAGGCTGTTCGTCTGCCTGGCGAGCCGTGGCTCAGGGCTTAGTGTCTCGATCGCTCAATCCAGAGGTTGTGGGTTCCAATTCCCATTCAACAATTTTTAATTAAACTCTTTACTCGTAGATCAAGGCTTGTTCGCAAATATGGGTTGACAACCATCCTGGCGATGGTCTAGGTAGAGAAGAATGTCAACTTGGTGTTAATGTGAGAGATTAAAATTAGTTGATGTTTGACTTGCCCCCCTAACTAATGAGGTTTTCCAGGTTTCCCTCATTCCAGCACTGAATGGTGGTTAGGGCTCTGCTGAGTGGCAAATGTGGCCCGCGAAAGGAAGGATATAATTCTTATCTAATTTCTCATTAAATTTCGTAAAATTGTGTAAAATGTGGTGCATATTGAATGAACCGGTCGTAGCATGTCATTTTTGGAAAATATTCGACAACTTTCGACAAAGAAAAATTATCGGCATATCAGCTACGTGTTTCATTAAGAAAACCGAGACTAATAAAATTTCATCGTTTTGTTTTTAAAGACAACGCTTTTATGTGACAAAATGAAACGCGGCATTGCGTGACCTGCTTATACTGATTTGCTGCTGTTTCTGACATTCAGAAGTATTGCCAGAAATGCTCTGAAGAGTGTTTTGTATGCCGGACATGTTTTATATCTCTCAAATCTCTCTTGTGTGACATATTTGTAATATAATACACTTGTAAGTACTAAAACAACTATTTTATAGCACCTTAGCATGCATTTTATGGCACTTCGACGTGAATTACCTTGGCCTAGACCTTGGCTCCTCACGCTGGTTACCAATGTTGCGATGTCTGTCCACCATGTCGTCTTTTTAGAGCATGTTGAGTTGTTGGTATACAACAAACCTGTTGCACCTGTGTAACAAAATATTATCTCAGATAACTCGCACCTCCGGTTACAAATCGACATAAGATTAGTAATTTCTTGGGGAATTCGTACGCAGATGTTCGCAAGTATTTACTTTCTACGTTCCCCTACCGAAGTATCAGTTGGCTTAATCTTGAAGTTAAATTTCGAGCTCATCAGTGCTTGAGTTATAATTTACTTCTAATTTAAACAAGATTTAGAGGTCTGACGCCTCACACAGAAAAAATACATCGCGGGTTTTGAAACGTCTTTAGATGCATTAGAAAGTGTACGGAGATGTCAAAAATTATTTTGGTCAAAGGTAGACATGAAACGGAATCGTCGAAGTTTTCATATTGAAGAGCAAACATCAACAAACATCGCGCTATGTTGTTACACTGAATTCTCAAACCTAGTTATTTTAACACATTTTAAATACATTTTATAGTACACTCTTATATGCCGTCCTTGCCTGTAAAAATGTGTCATCTTTTTCTAATCTGGAAGATTGCGATAATAGCAGATTGCTATTTCTTGAAGGGGAGCGTTCTGGTAAAAAATTTACTATTGAATTAAACAAAGTAAAACTTTATTGAAGGGATCAATTTACACACAACAGGTTTTGTAGCTGTAAAGTTCTTATTTTGTTTTTATTGCCACAGTTGAGATCAAGAATTTTCCTGTGCTCTTAAACTGAGGCCTCTCGTAAAACATTACGTTTTAGTTAAATCTTAATTTATTTTGAATGTTCTTTATTCAGTTTCAGTACTCCATCTTACATTTCCAGTGAATTTCATAAGAATGTTCGTTAGAAATAAAATAATTTTGGACGATTTAAGATCATTTCAATCTTTAGTCTAAACTAAGTCTTTGGTTGGACGATTCTGTATACAGAGTAATGTGGAAATTTAGCAATTTTTTTCAATTTCAGTACATACATATAAGAAAAAATATTGGCTTTTTAAAATTTGTACAATAAGAAGAAATACTGCTTGTAATGGGACTTAAAAATGCATAGGCCCATAATTGTTGGATACTGTATTTGAATCTACAGTTTATAAGGATCCATCACTTTAAAAACTAAACATTTTACGATAAATATGAGAACGAGCTTAGCATTTTTCAGGCCGTTAAATTGCAGCTACTTTGCTAGTAAAACAAGAATTATTAATTTATGTCTCACTCATAAGTTGGCTGGTAGACTGGCTGGCTCGACGCCATTTATTAAATTTTAACTTTAGCTGCACTTTTTCTATTTATTATTTCTCTGTTTCTTCTGGAAGTCGCAAGTTTGGTAGAAAATATTGAAGGCTGTAACAAGTTTACGGGATTTGGTACAAAAATGAACTCAAAAAATGTTTAGATCAGAATCAGTTTGTCCATTTATACTACAATACAAAATGTATCTTAAGTAGATAAAAAACATTCAGGGTTATCTTCCTTGGTCCATTTAAAAACGGAGTTCATATGAACAGATAATCAAAAGTTTTTTGTTTTCGGTTTATTTGAGCATCTTTATTGCAGCTATTGAAACCAAATTTCGCATACCTAGAGTACATTTACATATGCCTTACCATGTGGTTTAACTGCTATTCTTTCTGCAATAACTTGAAATCTTAAATCCTGAAGAACTGCGCCAATTTATATATAAAATTATTGTTTATAAGTTTTTGAACCATATGAAATTATAGAATGAATTAAAATTAGACTTTATGAAATTACAATATTTAAAACATGCAGAACCATGTCATGACATGACTGATCATTGATCATTAAATATTATTGCATAATATATTGTATACTCTTGTAACTTTAACCTCCGAGTAAAATGTAAATAAACAGAACAAAGCTTTTGCTTGTGAGGATGTTAGAGATAAAATAAAAAGCTAAAAATAAAAGGTATTCCACATTAGGTTACATATAATCAATCATGCTTGTGTTGAACACAAAGTGACATGGGACAGAAACATCAATATTTTTCAAGATGGCCTTCCAAAAGTAAAAAATGCGCAAAACGGCGCTTAATTACTAATCAGCGGAGGATGTAAATGGATCGAAATTGGCGGAAAACTTAATCGACCGGACACTAACCTATAAAGGATGTCCCTAAAATGTATGTACCAGCGGGTTGTCATCAGTTCTTGGAGTTAAAATATCACGTTTGATTTGTATACAAAAACGCACAGGTAAGGCGTTAAATTATTATTATTATTATTAAACTCAAGAAAAAGACAAAGGTCAGAACCTAAATTGTCATGGTATAATAGCTACAATAGTACAATTGAAACTTATAGATAATAAGTATCGGTACTTACTATAAAAATAAAAAGTAGCGGAATAAAAATCCAAAGTATAATAATTATGTAATAAAATTATACAGGGTGTCCGGAATTGATGTGCAACAAATTCGGGGGTGATTCTATAAGAAAAAATAATGTCCCAAGTTCCTATAACAGTTTTTCGAGAATTAAAAAAATATCGTATCTACAGGGCTTTAAAGTTCACATAGAATTAATAAATCTTTCAAAATTATTTACATGTAGGTGTCTTGGTTTCCATAGAAACATAGCATTTGTTTCCATGCAATGCTTTGTTGAAAAGTCTAAAATAGTTTTAATAAGTTGTTATTGATGTGTGTGCAAGATAGTTTTTAAAGACATTTTTCTCGAAAAGCGCTCATTTTCGAGAGGTGCAACAAATACATCTTTTTGTATGGTCTTTCATTTTATGCAATCATACTTAGTAAAAACCAAAACATCTAAAAGTTTGAGGTCATTAATCTATTTGCAAGGGTGATTTCAACCCTTTAGCATAGGGGTGAATGTCAAATTTGGAATAATTACACAAAAGAACATCAGTAGGAAGTGCTCGTAATTTGAAAAAAATTCAGCAAATAAAATATTGTGGCGTGACAGACTAGTAGAAGTTCAGTATATTTTTCTATACAAATGAAAAATTAAGGTAAATTGGGGTTGGTATTTTTCGCATTACAAAAAGTATTTTATTTTGCATCTCACATAATCAATCATGTTTCCACTGGTTGTTGAACACTGAGTGGCAGGAGACATTAACATAATTATTTAAAAAAGGGCACGGAATGCTGCCCAATTAGCAAATTATCATCGATAGGGCCACCTGGATGAAAAATTGGCGGGAATATGAAATTAATCAGTCACCGAAAAGTCTATTATTTATCTATCCTGATAAACTACCCCATTATTTTTATATTCCCAAATTTCACATTAACCAGGTAGATTTAAATTTGCCTTATATAAAGATGTAATTTCTTTACATAATTATTAATAGCTATTAATTGTTGCTTTTATTTAAAATATAAGTTGAGCAGTGTTATCTAGTTTGAATATTTAGTAATAAATTAAGTAATAACATTGTTTTACATTTTCGGTAGGTACACAAAATCAATTATGTTCCCACTTCCCACATATTTTTTAGTCTAATAGTGAAACATCCATTATTTAAAAAAAGCGTTAAAAAATCATCATCGAGGGGTCGAATTTGACGAGAATATAAAAACGACAGCCATCAACCTATAATACAAAAAGCTACTGTGAAACAATCAAATCTATATATATTTATACAAAAAATACTTATTTAATATACCTACTTATTATTTGAATGATTGCATGTTTATAAACATTGAAATGTGCCGGAGGCAATGACTTATTGGTAATTTTTATAAACATTTGCAAAAACTGCTGTTATATCGAATACATTTTTTCGACATTATATATTAAAATGTCCAATAATGTAAATTTACTATGGAAATGTAAGGGGAATCTGAAATCCTGAAAAACTGCGCCAATGTTTATATTATTTCCAATGATTAAAAAGTTAAAGATTAATTAATAAACTACAAAAGCAGACAATAAAGGTAGGTACACATTACCAGTAATGTTTCTACTGGGTGTTAATTACTGAGCGGCATGAGGCAGGAACATACATATTTTTGGGGTCCGAAAGCAATATTTAAAAAAAAGGCAAAACGGTGCCTAATTAACAAACTATCATCGAGGGGTCGAAATTTGCGAGAAAATAAAATCGACCGGTCACTGACCTATAATGTGAAAATACGATAAACACACACGTAGACTCACCTGGAACGGTGCGCGCGTACTCTAGAAGTGTGGCGTACGAGACCGCGTCGTGGCAACATGTGGACAAAAATGTGTCTATCGCTGCTGGCTCCGTTAGACCTGCGCTCGGGAGAGCCGCTTGCCCGGCCCAAGCTGCGTTCGATGCAGCGCTCAACACCACGTGGATTGCGACTTGAACTTGGGCTTACCTGTCTCCAAAACCGAAATTTCCGACAGACCATGAAGGGCTAGGGGCATCTTAAATCTCACTTTTTCCCTCACGTCGCGCCACCACGCCATATCTGAGCGGGTTCGGGGCGACCGCCAAGCGACAAACTTTTGAATTTCACGGGAACAAGCGAACGCCGATGCCGCTATGACTACGGGTTTGAATTTAAAATCGTCGTGCAGTTTCTCGTCTAAGGGCTAATTCTACCAGATTGTTAAATGTAGGGTGAGTGTTGGCCTTAGTTTAAGAAATATATTATATTGTACTGTTGTACCACTGTGGTTTAAGATATCAACCACTTTACAGGGTGTATCTGCTGATCTGAACTCATTCTTCTGGCCTCGGAAAATATAATCAACCTCTCACCAATAGATACTCTCCAGTAATGATGGTTGGAGTGGACTTTCGGCGACGTGCAACAGATAATGGGACCTTCAGGAAACCCCTAACAAGATGGTGTAGCTTAGCTTCTTGTTGATCCTGATACTGCTAATCGGGACGCAAGTGCATCGTAGTTTTAACGGTGGAGTTGAAATTCCAGGTTGGTGCTCCTTTTCCAAGAAGCCAAGGTGTTTTTACATGGAATGGGAAGTATTTAGACCAAACTACCATGACCTGACCAAGATAACAACAGATTTTTTTGCAATGATAACAATTCCAATCTGTTGATTTAAAAATCACACCTAAGTACTAACTGACTTATTGTCCCAACACTCTAATGAAATTATAAGCTGGCTAAATGTTCAAATACCTAAATTCAAATGAGTCTAATTCAGTTCAAATAACAATATCTATAAAAGGTATTAATCAAAAAACCTTTGATTAAACCTAACTAAAAAGAAGATTCACTAAAAAAATCCAAATTTCAACCTAACTGGAATATAAATATATGTATAACTAAATAATATACTACTGATTAAATGTGTCTCAACAAGTACATAAAATCCGTAATATATTACTTGAGTAATATATTATTGAATGTTAAAAATGAATCTCACAAATTAAGATAAAAAAGCAGTACCTACCTGTCTTTCAAGTCACCGAAACAGCCAAGATTTTAACGTGTCTGTTCGATATTTCGATTTTCTCCTGTTCCCATACTATAAAAGTTAACATACTGTTGTAGACAACAAATTTAATGAGTTTGAGGACTAGCATTCCCTATGGGTGATGCATTGCATAACAGTGACTATATATATAATGTTCATATTGAAATTTACAAAATTTACAAAATGCGTCAGACCTTGCTACGATTGGTCGTTGCACCAAAGTCTACATATATTCTAATAATATATGTAGACTTTGGTTGCACCATCAAAAATTTTTTGATCGGCTATAGACTAGAGTAATGTCCTATCCTATGTTTTATAAAAGACTTAGGTAATAACAAGAAGCCACAGATCCTTTGTCCATGAAATGATAGGCAAGTAAAAGATCCTACCCTGTTACAAAAGTGGGGGTTCGGCACCCCCAAGTTTCCAGGTTTGGCGTTGCTCGTCTCCTGACGTAGGTGATTGGCCTTAGTCGCGAAAATAGGTTGACAATCGAAATCAAAAAATCTTGTGTAATTCATTGATCGTAAATTTAGAAGTCAGATGTTTTTTAGTTGTGATGATATGCCGATACACTTAACAATTTAAAAAAATACAGAAGTACTTGTTTTTGTTTTTTTTTAGATGAAAACATTACCCCTGGGGTTCGCTATATTTCGAAACCAACTACATATAATAAATATTCTGCAAATTTTTGGTCGATCGGTTATAACTATTTTTAATTGTGAAAAAGCCACGGACATCGGATGGGAATAATCTTATGACACCCTTTCGAAAACGTGACTTACGTAATATATATTGTAAGCAGATCACTTACTGTGATGTAGGGGGATATATTTCTTTGTAGCAGGTATTCTCAGGATGATTTAATAACATCTTATACAATCTCTCCACAGAATAAGAGTAACCTTCTCTAGACGTTTTGTTCAAATGATGTCTATCACCTTAATCTTCGCACTTGATTGATTTTCAATTTAAATTCAGCTTAACTAAATTCCAGTGTTTACAATTACCATTTTGTGGCACCCCACAGTTTAAAACTCAAACGTAAAATCAAATATCAAATTGAAGGGGGTGATAATAATACGGTGCTAGTCAAGAAAGGTAAAAAAACCCTCACTGCAAGGGTGGCCTTCTACGGAAATTTAATTAAAATCGCGTATTCTTAAAGGAAATGAACTCTTGGGGAAACAAAGGTGAATGCACGCCATATTTATCTATTAACCTGGATTTCCTAATAAAATAACATTTACGATAATGCATCGCTATATTTCAATTAATTAGGTCGCAGTCTTTTAGAGTAACTTCATTTAAAACATATTCCACAGGGGATGGATTTGTTTTGAGACAATGGTTATCATTAAAATAATACAATTTTAAATTAGTTTATATCTAAATTACTGCAATTGTTATCAACTATTTTAACTAACAGTAACAAAAAACAATTTAAAATCATCAAACGTAATTTCAAAATACCAGCGATGATAAACCCATTTCCATATCTAGTCCCAGTTCAATTACATCGGGAAACTTTTAATTCGAAAATAAATTCTATGTTTAAGTCTCTCCTGGCGAAAGGAACACAGAGTTAATTTACTAGACGCCCTATTATTAAGAAATAATGGATATTTTTTATGTACTCGTAATTCCCTGCATAGGATAGTTTTGAACTCTGCATTGTTGGATCGGCTGGAACTTTCTAAAAGATTCTTTTGTTTCAAAGTACTTCAATATTTTTTTATTTGTACTAAGGAGAACTAAACGGAGTCCCTTAAATTACAAACATAAATGAGTAAATTTTATATACAGGGTGTCCACCTAGTGCGCGTAAGTCCAATATCTGGGTTAATAAAAGAGATAACTTAATTTTTTTTTCTACAGGGTTGTCTAATATCCCGAGCTGCACAAAATGAAAATATATTTACATATTCAGGGTGTTCAGTTTTTCCTGGACAGGTACCAACTTCGTTTTTCTAAATGGAAATATATATTTTTTATTGCTTTTTCGAACTAAACCCTTGATTTTAGTAGGACTTTCATCAGCCTTCCCTATACCTAACTTAAACTGTTTTTGAAATATTGACTGGTGAATATTGACATTTTTGCAACTTTGACACCCTGTAAAATCTAAACGGTTTGAGATCAAGCAAAACGGTTTGCACATTCCTATCTTAACTTTTTATAAGCTATCGTTTGATACTAATTTCAAATTTATCCAAGAATTAAAAATTTTCAAAATTTTCGGAAAATTTTTAATTCCTGGATACATTTGAAATTAGTATCAAACGATAGCTTATAAAAAGTTAAGATAGGAATGTGCAAACCGTTTTGCTTGATCTCAAACCGTTTAGATTTTATAGGGTGTCAAATTTGCAAAAATGTCAATATTCACCAGTCAATATTTCAAAAACAGTTTAAGTTAGGTATAGGGAAGGCTGATGAAAGTCCTACTAAAATCAAGGGTTTAGTTCGAAAAAGCAATAAAAAATATATATTTCCATTTAGAAAAACGAAGTTGGTACCTGTCCAGGAAAAACTGAACACCCTGAATATGTAAATATATTTTCATTTTGTGCAGCTCGGGATATTAGACAACCCTGTAGAAAAAAAAATTAAGTTATCTCTTTTATTAACCCAGATATTGGACTTACGCGCACTAGGTGGACACCCTGTATAAGGGTGTTGCTTGTACTATTTATACAGGGTGAGTCAACGAAAAGTTGGCCGTCAAAATACGGATAGAATGCAAACAACGCAAATGAATGAACTACATGAGCGGTAGTCGTTGTTTGCATTCTATTCGTATTTTGACGGGCCGTGCAGTGCCGTGCCGGACAAATGGGCGACAAGCTTTATGGTCTGGATTCGGTCCCTACCTCCGTCTCTGGCAATGTGGGTGTATATGGGACGTTTGTCTGCGTTTTATTAACGTGTAACTTCCTTCCGGACAGCCTTTGGCTTTAGATTTGGGGGTTGTCTAGTTTATATGATGTTTTAACATATTAATATATTATATTATATTAAAACGTGTCGATTCTGTCTCGCTCTAAATTCCGTCGCCGAATCCACAAAGTTTCAAAGTTATCTCCCCCGAGGGGGGATCGCGGAGCGATCCCCGCGGGCGACCGGAGGTCACCCCAGGCCTTTCTCCAATGCGTAGGGGTATTTTCGTCCCGTTTCCTACGCGTTTTCCCAATTTAAACGCCTTTTCAAAAAACCTCTGCCAAAATTTTCGCCGATCGCCGTTCGGCGAGAGAGATACTGCTAGTACCGGCGTTTGTTCTCGCGCCTAATGGTCCCGTCACGCCTGCCGAAATCCCGACTTTTCGCGGGACTCCCTAGACCCTTTTTCTAATTTTACGGCTTCGAGAACTGCTTCACGCGAAAGTTCCGTCCTTTCTCTAATCCTTTGAGATTTCTTCGAGACCGTACGTCGACTCCTTATACGTCTATTTCGTCTTCGAAAATCTCGAGTCGCGTCCGTCTCAACTTCTTTCTCATTTTATTTAACGATGTGAAATTGCACTAACGAGACAAGCACCTCCCACGAAAACTGTCAAATTAATTAAACTTCAGATAGGTTATTTTCCTACGAAAAATATTGCTAACGGAATCGATAGTACTGACTGCCAAATACTTCTGATTACCAAAATACTGAAGCGAAATGCTTTTCCAATTAGAAAATCGGTAAAAAAATATTTTTTCAGGTTGACACGTACAGTTTACATACTTAAACGTTTTAAGGTAAACATTTGACAACAGGCGTGGTAGCGCAACGGGAAAGTCGTAGGATTCAAAACTTCATGATGCTGATTTCGCGAGTTCGAGTCGCGCTGGAGGCAAAGTTTTTTTTACTTTTTAATTCCAATTATTTATTAGTATTAGTATTTAGTTATTCTGTTTCATCATCCGTAGCTTTTATTCTTTCTGCAGGTAAAGTTTGGAATTAATTCGTTCATTAAGACAGTCTGTTAAATTCATCATTTTAGCTTACAAAAGTAAATGTCTACAATATTTTTGGTCCCATTGATAAAATTGATAATAATGTTTACTTAAAAATAAATTCTACTTTCAGTACTTAAAAAATTATGATGTTTTACCATCAAGAATAGAGTATCCTTACAATTCATCAAAATATTAAGAAAAATCGTTTAGTATAATTACATCATCATTCCAGATACAAAATTTCTTTAATATGTATTTTCTTAAAAATAATATTACTTTAGATGCATTTGTCAATCGAAGGGTGACCCTAGGCCGCAGGCCTGGACCCCCGGTAGGGCTAGAAATGGGAACGAAAATCGCGACAGCGATTTTATCCCATTTCTAGTATTAATATTCATCGCTCTCTATCGCTCCATCGAAATCCTGACCCACAGGTATTTTCCGGAACAACAGAGCTGTGTACCGGCATTTTAGGAAATGCAGAGCAGTTTATATCTAGAGCTTTATTTTCAGGATACGTGCCAGAGAACATATTTTACCTATTATTAATTTTTCTGCATTCCAATACAGATAATCTGCTGGTAATAGAGATCTATGGGCCCAACCGCAAATTCCCACTTCATTTGGGTATGCAGCTTGAATAATGAACTAAATATCGACAGAATAGAGGAAAATTGTTTTGAATAATCGGTGGATGTAAAATAAAAAGTGCTCAAATGGCACTAATCGTAATTTCGTGTAAAAATTGCAAGCAGTATTTGCGTTCAGTGTTCTAGAAAATATAATTTATAATAAAGTGATAATAATTATAACTTTCCAACAGTATTGTTTAGGTAATTGTATTTATTTTGGCAGAAATATGTACCTACCTAACTGGCTATTACCTCAAAGCCGTCGATTGTATCACAGGAATAAATAAATAACCAGAATAATACGCGTAGACGGCTCCTTGATGTGGTTGCTGATGGATTCGTGACCTCCGTTCCAAAGGGAGACAACTTTTCAGGAAATTTTATTGCTTTTCCATAGACGTACCTAATTAGTCTATATTTTTACGGTTTTGTTTTGGAAACATGTTTTAATTTAACAATTCATTCTACCAAATAGTTTTTTGAGGAACATTTTTCCATGGATATACAAATTTAATGTTTTACAAAATGTTTTCAAAGCTTAATTCAAATCAAACTTCAAGTAACGATATAAAGCATTGTGAGGTATATTTAAATTGCCAAATAAATCCAAATTGACATTTTCGTAATCTTCATAGTAGCAAAATAAAGTCGATTCATCCAAATCTTGGTGGGCTCTAGAATATTGTTCTCAAACAGCGCAAGTATGTTTAGTGAGCCATTTTTTG
Organism: Pogonocherus hispidulus; assembly: GCA_963924545.1. NCBI lineage: Eukaryota > Metazoa > Arthropoda > Insecta > Coleoptera > Cerambycidae > Pogonocherus > Pogonocherus hispidulus. The sequence continues at coordinate 648,615 of OZ004701.1, forward strand.
ATTAAATACCCTACAAAATACGTTACAAAATTCGTTTCTAACATACAGTTTCAGCAATTCTGTTTTAATTACAAATTAACTGAGTAAATAAGATTAACGAAACTTGAGATACTAGATTAATTAAAAAACTAGATAAAAATCTTATTAAACCCAGTGTGGAAGAAACAATTCGCTGCGAACATACTAACACACAGCACTGGTCGTTTCAGGATAGAATCTCAGGTTAACCGAGCATGGAGGTTACGAGAAGGAATAGAGCGCAAATATGCTTCTGGTTATTTGTAATTGTATTGTCACATACATCGCTTAAAAGAAAAAACAGAGTAAATACGACCGGGATATAACTTTTGTTTACCACAACAGACCAGTGGCGGCTCGCGGGTTCAAAAATGCGTGAAGAGCTAGCTAATATTTTTATATTTTTAAGCACTGACCTAGTTTCTATATATACGTAAACTAATAAAAAAATACGTAAACTAATACAATAATAAAAATGTACGATCTTTAACATGCAGAATGCAGTAATGTAAAAAAAATAGCTAACGGCGTTTGCGAAATCAAAATTACATCTACTTCACAACATACTGACAAGACAAGTTAGGAAAAGATGACGCGAAGCGCGAAGCACACTCCCACGTGATGGCCGAACTCTTCACTTGCACCGTGAGGAGTGGGAGTTCGTCTTGGCTCGTCCCTTATAATGACGTCAGCTGTAAAAGCGTTCCCATGGCAACGCAGTGTACTGATGCAGGTTTAGCGGTTTTGACTCGACGCCTCTTCACCACAAACGGCTACGTACCTATTCTTTTTATATTTTGTAACGTTTACGTGTGTGTAGCGTATGATAAATATGTTACTATTAAATATATTTACTTATTATTATTATTATTACATTACGTTAGTAATAAAGAAAATGTATTTTGGTAATATCTTCGCTATTCATACTGAGTTTAAAAAATAGCATTGAATATTTTTGGTGAAGAGGCACTTCACCTACTTCACCTGAATAGCCGCCACTGCAACAGACAACTCTTTACTACAATGCGAGAATGATAATATATATTTAAGTTATTGTTTATGAGAATCAAGCGAAATAGCTTAGAGTTTGATTGGTGGCCTTAAGCTAATAAAGGCGTCGTAAAAGTTAACTGCTTAAACTGCTAAACAGTATTCTAATTTGGGTTATAAAAGAAATGCAGATATATTATTTGTAAAGGGAAGTAACTCATAGCGAAGCTCATATTCTGTCTGTCAGACATACTGTCTGAGATGATAAAGCTGAAGGATATTCTTAATACCATTGTCTCATGGCAGATATCAGTTTGCTGAAGGGTGTTACAGCTCTATTAAGCAAATTTCGCAAAGCGAGTCTCTCGTCTACGTCTCGAAACAACGCTAGAGGGATGTCTGCGATATACGCTTCCAACAAACATTTCGTAAATTACAACTAAAGGTAAAATGCGCTTAAAAAATTACATAAAGATGTCTGCGGGTAACAGAAAGGACATCCCGAAATTTCATAACGCAGGAAAGATAAATAAAGACGAAAAGCAAACAAAACGGACATAATTGTCGGTCCTCTAAAGAACAGGTAGTAGGACAGTAATTAAATATTTAGTCAGTTGCGGAAAGCTTTTTTATTTTACTTTTATAATTATCATCAAATATACCCTTTCCCAACAAAGGAGCTGTTTATACTGGGTGGAACAGAAAAGCGGTTCACCTCTATACCACTTTTATTTTGCAAGATATGTTCAAGATATGAACTAAATTCGGGGAGTGCTCAATTGACTTTTTTTTATCATTAATATTTTATATATTTTTTCTATCTATATTTTAACATTATTTTCTACTTTTGACAGTTTATCTTTCTATTTTTTTTTCAATAAATTTTATAGGATGTATTTCATGACCAGCGTCGCAATCGATTCGTTAAGGTGGCTAGATTTTTTATACCGATTGAGCCAGTACTTTTCTTAGGTATCTCAATAAAACAGCTCTTTGAAGACTCCTTTGGCAGGCAGTGATACTTTGGCAGGCACACAGATTTTGTGTTTTGAATTATTATACTTTTTTATACAAATATAATTTTTATTGTCGTTCAAGGTACCATGCTTTCTCGTTCTCTTTGAAAATATCGACTTTTTGCCCTGTAGATCCGTCACTGGTAGGAGAATCAAGCCAACGAACGTTTATAAACCAACAAGGCTACTAATTTGGATACATCTACACTATTGATTTCTGCAAACGGTGTTATTTCGCCGAAGCTATGAAAAATACATAGACTCTTCATTTCAATAAAAATTTAAAACACAATTATCGTTTATTGTATATCTTTTCGGCTCAGCGAAATGATTCATTATTTTGGAAATATGCTGTTAAAATATTAACAAGGAAACAGAAACTATTTCTATACCAGCGGTGTACCACATACTTAAAGGAACGATCCTATAAATAAACATTTTCCCAAAAAAGTTTTTGATGAATATTTTTTTTGATATATTCAATTTGTTACAATAATATACAAATATGTGTCGGTGATTCAATATTGTCTCTGCAATTTGTAACGTTCAAGTACTTTAAGGAAAATATAAAATAGAATTATTTTGGTCTCCTTTCGTATTTTCAAGGGTTCGGGAAAGGATTAGGTTTTAGTAACCTGTTGTTTGGAAACAAATCAATAAGTCTTCTCATTAGTGAAAGACGTTAAAAACCACCAAGAAATGAGATATTCCCAGGTTTGATTTCTTTGTATGTATACCCTTTGACAGCTTTGATAATATTTTTTGGGCCGCGACACTTCAATGCTCGTTTTTGCAAAAATAAAGTGTTTTAATTGCAAGGATCTTTTATGAATAATTCTCCAGGAATTCCACCTTCAATTAGTCCTTTGACTGGCATTCAAGGAATCACAGGAATGTTTTTTCATTTAAATTAATTTAACTTGATTATATTTTATCAATACATTTTCTCTTGAATTTAACTTATTTTGTCAAGTCAAGTCGGCTAATGATGGCTGATTTTACACCGAAGGACTTAAAGGAATTTAATTTTATTGGAATATTTGAACTGAATCATAATTCTATTTCATTTAAGTTGGACAAAGAGAATTTTGATACTGAAATTTCTAGAAAAACTGGAAGCAAAGCATGACCATCCCAAATTACAACATAAGAATTTAAATTTGTTAAAACCTTTCATGGCATTCCAAAAATTTTTCGGACAAAGGTTCTAAATACTGACCAAAAACATGTGATGTGGTATACAGTGTGGCCACTTAGTAGGATTCTTAATTCTTACCCTATTTGGGTAAGTTATATGGATAAGGGTTGTTTGGATAAGTTTGGTTTCCCAAACCGTAGGTGATTTTATATTTGATTAATTAACATCCAAAATATTTTCGTTGATATTATAAATTTTGGAATGCATTACCTATTATTTCTTCAATGACAGGCCTGTTGAAATCCGGAAAATCTATAAACTTTTTAATATGACATATTTGCAATTGGTTATACTCCTTCAAGTATTACTTCTTATGGATTTTTTACATATTTTAATATATAATGACTTGAACTTGTTGGCGGAATGTGGATTTAGAAAAAATTCTCGTTACAATGTATTATCGAGGAACGTGCTCAGTTTAAAGCAGCTGCTTCGACGTCATAGCTCTTGGGTTTATTTAGTGTTAGGGTCCAGACTCTCTGTCTATCGAATTTCGCCTTTCCACTATTAAGCCCAAATTCAATTTTCCACACTTCCGCGGCATACGAATCGCGCGAGAAAGCTAAAGAAAAATCTAGGGAGCTATGTAATTATCAAAGTGCGGACGAAATTTCAGCGGGAAAAAAATGCCGCAAAAAATCCATTAGAGCGACGCATTCCAGTGGCGTAATTTAAGTTTGTTATGTGCTGTAAGTAAAAACCTCATTTACCTATAAAGATGATGTTTAACTTTAGTCAACCCTTATTTTATTTACCAGTACAGCTGTTCTAGTATACATATAATCTTACCTGTATATAATCTTACCTGCATATCATCTTACCTGTATATCATCTTACTTGCTATCTTCTTACTTGTACATCATCTTATTTATGGTTCTGCTGTAGTTTTTCGAACGGAACTTGTTTGCGAATCAGCAGCTAAGATGATTTTTAACTTCTATAGCCAGCCCTATTCTATTCCTCTATTTTATTAACCAGTACAGCTGTTCCGGTAGTCATATAATCTTACCTGAATATAATCCCACCCGCATATAATCTTACCTGTATATCATCTTACCTGTATATCATCTTTCTTGCTATCTTCTTTGGACATCATCTTATTTATGGTTCTGCTGTAGTTTTTAGAACGGAACTCGTTTGCGAATCAGCAGCTAAGATGATTTTTAACTTCTATAGTCAGCCCTATCTATTCCTCTATTATATTAACCAGTAGAGTTGTTCTAGTAGTCATATAATCTTACCTGAATGTAATCCTACCCGCATATAATCTTACCTGGATATCATCTTACCTGTATATCATCTTACTAGCTATCTTCTTACTTGGACAACATCTTATATATGGTTCTGCTGTAATTTTCAGAACAGAACTTGTTTGCGAATCAGCAGCTAAGATGATTTTTAACTTCTAGTCAGTCCTATTCTATTCCTCTATTTTATTAACGAGTACAGTTGTTCTAGTAGTCATATAATCTTACCTGAATATAATCCTACCCGCATATAATCTTACCTGCATATCATCTTACCTGTATATTATCTTACTTGCTATCCTCTTACTTGGACATCATCTTATTTATGGTTCTGCTGTAGTTTTTAAAACGGAGAACGCCGTATTTTAAGCCTTAGAGTACAGTGATGTTTTAAGGCTGCTACAAACGTATTAGCGTCTAGATATTTTTTAACTTTCCTTTAGTAACTTTTTCCTTTTTTAACAATTCTTCTATTTTATTAACCAGTATAGCTGTTTTAGTATTCCATATCTTACCTGCATATCATCTTACCTGCATATCATCTTACCTGCATATCATCTTACCTGTATATCATCTTACTTGCTATCATCTTAACTCGTACTTAATCTTATTTATGGTCCTACTGTAGTTTTTAGAACGGAAAAAGCGGTATTTTTAGAAGTGTTAGAGTGCAGTGATATTTTAAGACTGTCACAAACTGTGTATCAGCACTGACTATAGAAAGAATGTCACTGGTATCAGCTTGTTTGCCCGGCAAGATGATATGCAAAACATACAGTGGACAGCAGACGCTCTGTTTTGCGTATCGTCTTGCTGGCGCATATATATTGTAATAAAAGACATCTGTGTGGGCGTGCTTGGTGAGGAAACGGACGACTTCTTTATACAGTTCCACGCAGATAAGATGATATGCAAAAATATGCGCGATACATTTGTTCGTTTGAATTATTTGGTACCACCAAACTAATGGACAATTCATTAAGATATTCTGGTTAGCGATGCAATGCTATAGGTACTTACACCAGCAACATAAAACTCTTTTAATGTTTGTTTAATGCTGTAAAACATTTATTAATACAGACTGTATTTTGTACCAACATTGTTTTAGAACATTTTTACGGAAAGTAGACAAATTCGCTCAGTTTTAATTAAATTTATGTTCAAAACTAAATACGATTAACAATGCTTTCAAATATTTAATTTTCATATTTACCGTTGTCGTTTATTGATTTTGTTATATATACATATAGTGTGTATAAAAATTCCGAATTGACCAATTATTTTTGTTAATATTAGGCGGCGTATCAATGCAAATGGGTGTTATATTTTCGAATACAATATACCCTAAAGGGGTTACTAAATGTTTAATGAATTAAACCAAGATAGTGAACGTAGCAACAAGTATTTTCTAACATTGGTCTTATCGTAAATTTTTTATCATAATTCTAATGCGTTTGCATTAGAATTTCCTAGGTTTACCAAGGAAAAAGTTGTATGGGTTTTATAAAACGAGAAAACTGTGGTCTTGGTAAACTGTTAAACGGTAACTCTGCACATTTTTTGGTGCAGTCGATATGTTGTAAGGATTTATTTTACCTTATTGGACGAAAAAAAAATATGAAATACTGTTAAGTGCTCGAAAAATATATATTGAAATATAGCCTAGTTTGAAATATGCCTCGCGCGACACTGTTTATATAGGCCTAATGCATTTTCTTTGTCGAGCCTAGTGAAGGATGCGATGTTAGGAAAATTAATTATTTTACATTCGATTTAAAGGTAATTGCATTGAGGATGACTAGATTTCTTTAATCGAACAAAAACAAGAATTTTTCAATAACTCTGTCGTTTGTTAGTGGCTTATCAGCCTTATTAATAGTTCTATTATGAAAAATACAGGGTGACTCACTTCAGTTATAAAAAATATAGAATACTTTTATGCAGATTTTAAAAAAGGTCATCATATGGAGAACACGTAACTTGTAATTTTGGTTTTCTGTATTGGTAGATGTAGGTGCGCTAGCAGCTAGCTTTACATTAACTGTCAGGCGGGAAATTCGAAAATTCAGGACATTTTACACATGAAGCTGATTATTTTCAGTGTGTTTGAAATGTTCTCATAATACATGGTAAAATTTAGCAAAAAATTGTACAAACAGTAAATATACACAAGCTGCCACTTGCCACAAACTCTATCTGTTCCCCAAAGTTATTAATAAAACTGTTTGGTAGAGAGAAACTATATTATACAGTTAAATATATAAACAGAAACTTTAGAACGACAAAAAACAAAATACTTATACGTCTCCCTTTTGGAACCGAGGTCACAAATCCATCGGTAACCTCATCAAAGGTGCCGCCCGCAACATATTCTCCTGGTTATTTATTTATTTTTGGGATTATGCATTTGTCCGATATACAAACCAGTTGAGAGAACTTCTCGTTTCAGGAGAATGTAAAACAATATTTAGTTGTTGTCTATGACTAAAATATCCATTAGTGCCCGTCCAAACATTACAGCTACCGCGGTTTGGTCAGCCGCTTTACGTTCAAACAGATCCGCTTTGAGGCTAGCTCATGAAACAAGTCTTTCCAAAGTTTGTAAGCCAAAGGCTTTTATTTTATCTTATTCCGTTCTGTCTTTTCTAAATTTGGGCGTTTGCTATATCAACGATATAACATCAAACACCGAAACATTCCTATCAGACAGCTATTTCGACCTACTAGGACTCATCAATGCTATACAGGGTGTACCACTTAGAGATTCAATTAGCCGTTCCTGGTATACTACGCGTATGGGAATTCTGAAAATTTTTATACGGGGTTTTATCCAAATATCTTCAAATCTCTAGGGATTGATTTTTATATCTTTAACATTAAGGGTGATATGATCAAGACAGCGAATCAACGACAACATACAGAGTGTTTCCTAAGTAAGCTGCAATAGTCTAGTGATTTCATATTATATAAAAAATTCAAAGCAGTGGCATATTTTTTTATATACCACTTTATAAAAATATTATAGTGGTCACCCATACGCACGTCCCTGGTAGTACTGAAAAAATTGGTAATAGGCCTTCTACCAAAGTGTAGGAAAGAAATTTTAATCTAGTTCCAAAAAGTGCCCTGCATTTCAGAAACTAGGTCACTCAAGAAAAATATCTTTTGAAATCACTTGAGTAAGCGTCTACTTGGGATTTCAGATTGCCTTTTGAAGTAGTAAACTAGTGCTCCGTAATTAAAATTTGATAGATTTTCATTTCCCTTGTACTTCTAAACGATGATCATTCATATCAGTATTTATTCCTATTAATGTAGATTTTTATAGGCATTTTAGCTGTATATTTGGTAAATTGGGTAATGAATAAAGGCAGTTAAGCACGTTGGCATAGTGTTTTACAGTTTTATACAATTCATATCCATTCAATTTCATATTTAAATGAACTAGACTAAACTAGACTAAACTAGAGAAAAGTTACTTATAAAAAAAGTTACTACATCTCGTGTTATCGCATGTAAGCGATTTTGTTCGAAAACGATGCGTTCTATCAATTCGAACTAAGTATACCTTTTTCAGTAAAAAATATTGAAATTTCATATCTCCTAATCCGTTGAAAACCAAAGCACAAGAAAGTTGGGGTAATATTGTTGGGGCAAACGGGGGAGGGGGGGGGGCGTTGGAAACGTATGCGATACAAATTTTATTTACGGCAGCGGATTGAGAATATAAGACTTAAGCAGGATACAAAATTTGATAAGTTTATCTCAACTGGTTATTTAGAAAAAACCAGCACTAGGATGCCCCTTTTAGGAGGCTTTAGCCCCCTTATAAAGCATTTTTCGACCCATGTTTATATGAAGAAAAAGAGTCCCCTTTTTAATCATAAAACACACTGGTAAAATATTGCACATTAATTTCGGAACACCCTGTATAATTCATCAAGACTAAATCAGGCAGTATCATATTTCAATCATCGATAGGAGCACTGAAAATTATTCCTTCAACATTCATTTTCGAAAACTATTAGACTTAGTTGGTGATATATCCGCAGTACTTCGTATCGGATGTAGTTTATCTCGTAAGATATCTGTCGTTAAGTAATGAAAAACCTAGATGGAGTCCTATCAAAGATGCTGAATCACCATTAAATTACAAAGGTCGGTTAGTGGTTATTCATCTTATAGATCAGTCAAAAGCTAGCGCCGGTAATTTAAAGGACACATTGAAGTTGTTTGATTATCTAGGTACAAGACCATGATAGTTTGAGATATTTTTTTTACATAAAACCCAGATGCAGACCAGATGCTATGTAGAATGTTTATTTTGTTTTTTGCCTTGTAAATTGATAAGGGCATTAACAACAAATTCAACATTTTCTTGCCAATTTTGTTTTTTATTTACTTGTAGACATAGATACCAGTTTACAAAAGTGTTTCATCTTTTACCTACGCAAAATTTAAATATAAGTGATTAACATGATTTATTTTTGAACATGGTCAACTGCTTACCCATTGAATAATTTTAATTTATACAATTTAATGCTGCACTTTTGGAAAACCCCAGGTAATCAAATATTGTCGGCCCCAAACTAAACTACGTTTGTAACGTCTTTCGTAACGAGAAGGTTTTAATATAAAACGTAGATAGTGGCGGCACGCTTGTAGTCTCGAAAGATAAAAGTGCCGACGGAGAGTGGAGGAACTGGTATAGTTATACTTTGTAGATTTAGATATTATCCATTGTATGGACCATAAACGTGATGGACAGAAATTATTCAGAAAGAAGGAAAATCAAAAAGAAAGAAGTGATTACCGAAATTAAAAATAAAATCCTTGATACAGTGCTGGTCTTTGAAGACTTTCTGTTTGTATTTTACTTAAGATTTTTTTTAATGAACAGATATATCATATTTCCTAGTTCCTTGTATTTTTGTAACATCTGGGCAACATAAATTTTTATTGTGGTAAAGATGGGTTGAAATACGGTTCATATAACTAGTGGCAAAAAAGAATCAGGAGACGTAACGCTAGAACCCTTAGCGTTTAAATATATAGATATGGATTAGAGGTCTGGAGTTGGCTGGGATCGATACTGGAGCGCATTTTTGAGCAAACGGCCCTGGCTGGCGACTGCTTTAGCATAATGAAATCAAAACAAACCAATCACTCCGGCTCTTACGTCGGCATGCGGCCACCAGGGGAAGACATTAATTGGGGAGCTTAATGCTCCCAACTCTTTGACACTATAAGTGAGTAATGACACCTTTCAACAAAAGCTGGTCCCGATTGCGCTCGCCAATTTCGACGTTGTGTTTAAGTCATTTGCTGGAACAACACCTACCTTTATTATCGTCCCTGGAATTCACAATCGCATTCAGTCCTTCGCAATTTCTGTCCAAATGTTGTTTTGTTTTCTATTTCACAACCCGTGCCGAGGATATCTTGCTTCAATTTGCCAACAGTAAATGAACTTTTACTGTAGTCTTAATTGTTATTTTATCTTATACACGATTGGAACTATACGCACCTTGATGACTATTACGAAATATATGATTATACAGACTTAAGGGCGCGTTTGCACCGCCTTGTCGATGAAGCAGTCAAAAGATGAATTAAACTTATTCCGTGTGAACTTGGCAACCGAAACATAGATGTCGCACTGAGAATGCAATAGGTCAAACAAAACATTACAATAAATTCATTTATAAACAAACCCATTTTAAAATTTAGTTCTCTTGATGCAGTGTATTTATAAATGTAGAAGAATATGTTCATGATAATAGAACATGACTCTAAGAGTTTTAAATGTGCGTTATTATTAGAATTTAATATAAAGTTCATGACCCTTTGTGTGCATTCAAGTTCTGCATCGTTTGACCTATATTTAAACCACTGTAACATTTTTAGAAGTCAATAAACTCCCTCAGCGTGTATACAGTATTAAATATAGCAAGCTCTAAACATCTTTTCTGAAGCAATATTCTCAAGCATACAGAAAAGTCGCAGTACACTGACATTTTCACAATAACAAAGTCGGTTTACTACCTTTACAAGTAGCAATGAAGGCATATTTTAACAATCTACCAGCATTCTCATTAAAACGTTATAAATGGAACAGATTGGAAACAATTCTGAACAAGTTACGTAATAAATGGAATCAAAGTTTGATTCAGTTATTTATTATCGATTACTAAGAACAAAAGGGATTAAACTTTCTAAACTTTCAATGCACTTACTCTGCGAGTGAGAAATTATCTATAGTTTTCTCATTATAAATTTAATTCAAGGAGCTATTCTATATTTGCTAAAGGATAAGATCTAAAATGGAGCTGATGGTTCGTTCACACCTTCAATAAAATAAGCTTTTATTTATTTAATTCCTTAAATTTATATATCAGAAGTGGGATAGTTTTAGTTCTTAATAATTCACGAATTGAAAAAATGATTGAAGTTTTATTATTCTTCAACTAATTCCTACTGACTTAATTGACTGTAAAATATGTAACAGTGGACACTGAAATATGCAATATCTGTTCATATGCCATCGAGTGTAAAACTAAACGACAACAAATATGTTTTATGCTCCACGAAATGTTCGAAATATGAGCTTGGTTTTGTAGTGGAGGTCTATTACATATCGGGAAGTTATTTTCTAAATGCTCCAAAAGCGTTATTAATCAATTGCCGTCCAACTTTTAACATGGCGGCAGCTCAATGGTTTACTGCCAATCAATATCGATAATTTACTTTTACAAGAGCGCTAGCAATATAGTACCAAGCGCCTAAGAAATCTGACTGTCTTTCATAGTAGTGTTCTCTCATAAAAGAGTTTACGTTTGGCTCTCGCTCTTCCTTAAAAACTTAATATTAAATGGATTACTAGATGGGTAGTTGTCTAGTACCCATCTAGTAATCAATATCTCTTTTCAATTTGACTTAACAATATTTTTTTTAATATTTACCTTTTTTAAGCAAGTCGGTGCAGCTCAAGCTACCGGTGATCTAATACGGAACTGTCCTGGACTTCCCATAGTACTCAATTAGCTCTAAGAGGGGCATGTGTTGTCTCCAGTTTTACCCAGTCGATGATATCTCAGTGGAAAATGTCTTGCCGAAAGGCCTGATAATAGCCTTAGTTCCAATTGGGAATTCAGTACAGCTTTTCGCTTGTCTTTGCCTGACAGTTAACCTCCAATAGAAGGATTTCTCGTATTCCACACCAAATACAAATGTGTTTGGTGTGGGATACGGGAAATCCTTCTATTTGTGTTTGTGGTGGTTTTGGTACTATGAATCATGAAGGCGATTTGCGGACTATATATTCCTTCATGCCTTCGTATCCATATCAGATAATCCCCGGGTATTTTAGACTTAAAAGTGAGTGAACTCCAGTTTTTTTATGGCTGTTTAGCCCACTTAGCAATGTGGCTGTTGTTTTACTACTATTTAGGAAATAATGCAACCCTTCTTTTATATTTATTTCCTCAAACTTAGATTTTTAGAGGAATGTCATAAGACAAAATATAAGCTTTAATAGCTTTAGCTTTAAATTGCTTTTAAAACACCTAGAAGTAGAAATACTCCAGTATTAGGGATTATGCTAAACAAAATATAAGTCCCAAGATGGAGCTCTGCCGTCTATAATTTAGAGCGAAGGCCGCAATTCATAATAAAAATAAAGGACATTTAGCTAAAGTTTAGTAAAGTAGTAGACCTATAAATACCTAGGATACTAGAGAAACTTGTATCCAAGGTATTAAAAAGCAAGTTTAACTTATGATCCTTTAAATTTGATTATAAATTAAAAAGTGCTACACCTATTAAATTTTTAACGTGAAGTTTGTCGTTTTAAAATTCCATGCTTCACATCGCGGTGTCACTGTAACACATATTACGCCACGATATCGATCGCCTGACCTTGAGTAATGTTGCACATCATCCTCTGGTATTTTCGTAAGACGATAGCAACGATTTTGCCACAGATCGGGCGAGGTAAATATTTTAAATGGACAACAAATGCCCGTTTTAAAGACTTTGAAAGACGAAGTAAATGTATACATTTCGAATCCATTTTTTGGCATAAAATATTTCTGGTCGTGGGGTTCTTTGATCAGAGGTTATATATTTTTGTTTACAAGCTGTTTTCGTGTGACCACAGAAACCTTGCCATTGCCGTTAATGTTATGAATTTTACCAGATAAAAAGTTGTAAACGCGGTTACTTAAAAGTTTAAAAATTTTTTTAATCTGTCAAAGAACATGAAAAAATCCTTTTAGAATGCTCTGTATCCTTATTCCATATATTATACACTGATTAAAATTTCAGACTCTATTTACTAACTAAACTGAATGAAAAAGATACTTATACACTTTCAATTACATATATGTTTATCCTGAATATGTTATAATACAAAATCGACAATGGTCTTCAATTGGTAGAAGATATCCTAATAGAAATTTCAGAAAATATTACTTACGCTATACTTCACGAGACTGGTTATTGTCTGCGCGTATTATTCTGGAATAAAAAAATAAGCTTGAACTTATGGATGGATCCAAACTGACGGGTATAGAATTCTTTTATATAGAAAACGTTTCTGTATGAATATGAAAACATCATTTGTTTCAAATAAGGCTTATTTATTCATTATCGATGCGATGGAGAGGAAAGGAATATGGGTAAAAATGAATGGAGAGGAGTATCCATAAACCATGTATTATGTATATCGAATATTAAGACGAAGAAAGCAAAACAAGGGATAAGGGCTTCCACATTCATTTGGAATAGGAACGGAAAATTTTTATGAAATTAACCCTGATGTGAAGACATAATAAAACTCTCATTTTTTACACCCGTTTTCAGCTACGATGACTTATTTTACCAAAGAAAAGTAACTTGTAAAACTTTATTTAAGTGGAAAATACAAGTGAAATCATATTTATTAGGTCATCGCACTAGGCGATGGCCTACGATGGGAAGTATATCAGCTTGGTGTTAATGTGAGACATTAAAATCAGTTGATGTTTGTCTATCCCCCTAACTAATGAGGTTTTCTAGGTTTCCCTCATTCCAGCACTGAATGGAGGTTAGGGCCTTCCAACGTAAGACGTTCCTGAGACACAAATGCGGCCCGCGAAATAATAATATACCGCCCCTCTCCCACACAAGTCCCCGCGGAGTGCGTTTTTTACGGCGTTTTTTTTTCCTCGGTCGGCAGTCGACCTGGACTCCGATTCTCAGGGTCTGCCGCTGGTGGTTACCAGTAGCTATTCCCCACATTCGTAGGGTAAATAACTACTGAGTCTGGGAATCGTGTGCCCTGAGTACGAGCCCTAACAACTAAATGTTGGAACAAGATAATATTTTGGAAATAATACAATGGCTTATCAAAACGACTGAATTATTTTATTTATTTTTTTAAATACAAACATAACAATATATTCTAGACTATTTGAAAACATTTTCGTGCCATGATAAAGGAATAGGCATTAATCATAGCGTACTTTGTCATTGGAAGGTCAAATTTGCTGACAACTAAATGTTGGGACAAACAAGAAGCCACTTTAATTTAATACGGAGTCACATCGCCCTTAGCTTTAACGACTGCTTGAACTGTTGCAGGCATTGTATTAACCAAGGACTGACACGTTTGAGGAGAAAAATTATCACAAATCTCTTGTAGTTTTGTCCGCAAATCAGAAATAATGCGTTGAGGATGGTTTCTTAAATACTGTTTCATTTTATGCCACACAGTTATCACATTTAGATCCGGAGTGCTGGCTGGATGAGATAAAACCTTTATATTATTATCACCAAACCATTTTTTGGTAGATTTAGCCGAATGACATGATGCTCCATCTTGCTGGAAGATGAAATCCTCATTAGGAAACAATTTTGCGCGCTAGGTAAAAGTGAGGTCTGAAGTATCTCTTGTTATTTTTAAGTATTTACAGTACCATCTATAAATTTTAAAATGCATAAGCCCCTTGCCGACATGCATCCCCAAATCATAATTCCCTTTGGAAACTCACAACCCTTTTTAAGTAGTCTTTATGAAAAGATTCTGCTTTATTTCGTATTATCCGTTTACGGTGATCTCCAACGCAAACATCAAATTTCTCTTCATCACTAAATATTATTTTATTCCAGTCATTTTCTGTCCACAGAAGTTTAGATTTTGCCCAATTGTAACGGTTCTTATTTTGAATCTCTGTCAATAGCGGTTTTTCTTCGGCCTAAATACGAATTTGGATCAATTTTTTGCTAATGGATGAACCATACAAAACTGAACTTACCTTGTAAAATCCCAAACCTCATTTATGAATGTATTTTCGGCAACATTCTCTAGATATATTTAATCCACTTGCCCTGTTCCATTTAACAGTTATGTCTCGAACGGTACTTCTTCTCGTTGATTTGCATAATTTAACTAAATTTCGTAAATCTCTTTGTGAAAGAACTTTTGGTCTCCCCGAACTTTTACCTCGAACATCCACATTGGCAGACTCACCATATTTTTTCACTATATTATAGACTGTGGTCTTTGGAATAGGTAAATTGCTAGAAATTTTACGCATTGTCTTGCCCGCATTGTATTGGTGAATGATAATTTCACGTAATTTCTGTTCGGTAGCTTTTCCACGACCTATTATTCCAATTTAAATTAACAAAATTTAAATATTTCAACAAATACTACTACTTATAACTATTTACATCACTTACAAACTGTCAATGAATAAATAAAACGTTTTTTTGATGTTTATATAGCGTTTTTTAAACATTTTAAATGTGAGATTTGTGCTTGTCCCAACATTTAGTTGTCAGCCAATTTGGTCTTCCAATGACTAAATACGCTATGATTACTACCGATTGCTTCACCATGGCACGAAAATGTGTTCAAATAGTCTAGGATATATTGTTATGTTTGTATTGAAAAAAATAAACAAAATAATTCAGCAGTTTTGATGAGCCATTGTATTATATACTTCTGCATTCTTCTCGTTAGAAGATCTGCCGAATCTTCAGTTCCAAAAGCAGTGTATCTCTTGCTCCATAGAAGGCATATAATGATTACCACAAGCTTCACAGTCATTATTATTATAATTATTATTATTATTATTATGAAGCAATTAATATCAGATAGTATCTTTTAAATATTATATAAAAATAAGTGTTCAATAGTAGATTGTCTATATAAATAAATTTGTAATGGGGGAACAGAGATATTTATCGATTCAGTTGCGATTTCAGGCGGTAGTTTATTTTGGAAAATGTCTGGAATTGTTGTGCTATGGACTGTTCATGACATGTGACTTAGGTTATTTTATTAGTTATTGGATTTTCCAATATTAGAACAATGCAGGATGATTAACTGCGGCCAGTTAAAAATTGAAAGGGTTATTATTTCGCCCATAAAAGACACGAATATTCGAAGGCAGAGGGAAAAGACTCGAACTTTACGACGCAGAAATTAAAAAGAGTAGTAAAAAAAGATAAAACATGTCTAATGATAAAATTTCCTCTACAAAAGTTTACTAATATTCCTGAAGCTGAATCTTTATACCTTCCAACACATGGAAGATAAGCCATAGGAGGCCGCTTTTAATTCAGGGCGATCCTGAAATGTATGTATGAGGTCTTGGAGTTGATTAGTTTCTGACAAAGATGGAAAAAATTTGGACAAAGAAGTTTTTAATAACAAAAACAGAATTAGTAAAACTAACATTAATTAGGTTTCTCCTGATTCAAACACCCTACTACTATTTGACATAAAATATATAACTCATGCCCTCATGGCCTTTCTATTACTATTCTTACAATTTTCTTCTCGAAAATGTATGATTTACATCTTTCTATAATA
Source organism: Pogonocherus hispidulus (assembly GCA_963924545.1). Taxonomy (NCBI): domain Eukaryota; kingdom Metazoa; phylum Arthropoda; class Insecta; order Coleoptera; family Cerambycidae; genus Pogonocherus; species Pogonocherus hispidulus. Next base: position 664,944 of record OZ004701.1, read on the forward strand.
ATTTGATCTTTCCACATCGATATAGGTCCAAGAGTTAATCTATATCGCCTTTTTTATACAAGACTTGTTAAATAGGTTCATTTTGCGAAATAATCGTAATCTTTGAAATTATTATTTTTGTGCCTATAGGTTTGTAAATTTATAAATTAAACACTCTACATCGTAAAAACGAATGTTTACTACTTTACATGAGATTTTTGTATGAAAATTAGTATTCGTATAAAATCTAGATGTATAACAAGTTATTTCACAGAAGCAATTTGTTCCATTTACGTAGCTGTATTTTCAACCTCGTACACAAATATATTAATAGTGTGCAATTTTATTTCATCACTACGAAATTCTTTGCTTTGTAACATCTATTTTCTTATTGATTTCGAATAATCATTTCATTTCACAGAAATCTAAATGCAAAATAAATAATCTGGATAATTTTTATTTTCTGCTATTTTAAATTATTCTGGGTTGCATCCTTTTCAACTCTACTTATATGGGAAACTTGACCTTTCTATTGTGGGTTTTGGCATCCCCCACTATTTCAGCTTGCCTTTTCATGGATAATTATGGTGAGGAAAATGCCCGCAGGGCCTTTATATCGACCGAGTTTTATATTGAAACCATGATCATATTTCTGTGAAATTTATTACACATATTTTCAAGCCCTACAATATCAGTAACGGTGTCAAACTATTGTTTATTTCTGGAAAGTAGCATCCAAAATACAGTTTCATTTATCATAGATGTTCTACTACATTATAAAATTTTAAAATAGGGCAATATTTATTAGCAAGTCTTACAAATTTAACCGTCTTCCAAAATAACAAGTTTTAATTTGTTTTTATTATGTTTTGAGAATATTTGGTCGTTAGTGACAAATGCTTGAGGCAAATAATTGCATATTGTGTAATGTTAATGTGTGTTATCTATTGGAATGCATATAATTTAAATTAGTTTAGAGAGATATTGCAGCTAAATTATTATTTCACTGATAGAGATATAATTCTATTAACAGACATAAATGAATCTCATAATTAGTGAATATTGGGTTTAAATTAATTGCATAGAGAATACAGAATATTATCTATCTCGCATATAATGTCCGTTACTTTTTGTAATAATTAACAGTGCAGAAAATTAAAAACGATATTTTAAAGTCAAATCGTTGAATGACAATGGGTTTGTCATTCAACGGTCAAACATTACTAAATTATCACTTTCCGCATCATAAAATTCTAAAAGGATGAAATTATACGTTTTGGGGGATGTCAAATAAATATACATCAGAAAACCAGAAGAAAGTCCTCATGTTCCCTTTTATCTTTGATTTAAATTTGTTCACTGGCTCTTTTACTAAATTATATTCTGAAGTGATAGGCATCGTATTGAATATTATGATGTAAAATGTTTTAACAATTAATTTTTATAAAATGTTTTATGTAATACTACAATAACTATTTAAAGGATTCTATTTAATATAATATTTCGCCCCTCTGCGCAGTATTTGACGAGTACTTACAGTGGAATAAGGGGACGATATTTACCAGTAATTACGAAGTTTACTTATTAAATTATGAGAGCAATTAAAAATTAATCTCTTAAATGTGTCTTTTGATAACGTTAAAATGAAACGTATTGATTTTATTCAATTTAGCCAGAAGGATTGATAAGTTTTCCTTTAGTGTCTGCGTATAAAAATAAACATTTTCTGCTCCATTTTCTGGATATTTCTTTACGGCGATGTTTTAATATCGATATTTATCGTGGGAAACATCTTTACAGGTTCTCGTGAACTGAAAGTGTGTTCTTCCACTATAAGGGAATTTTAAATTGTGATTCCTTGTACTGGGCGAACCATGAAATATGCACGGATTTACAGCTGGCATATTCGACAAGAATTATAAATTAATCTTGACACATTTTCCTTCGCACTAGCTCTTCAATATTTGAGTCTAAAAGCCATACACTGTGCATTGTATAAAATACATTATCAGGGAAGACATTAGAAATTACTTATAGTATAATATATTTTTGACATAACCTGGGTCGATCGAAAATGGATATGCTTCGAGACAAACCATAATGAAAAAAGAATTCAATAAAAAAAGATGGAAGTAGTTGATATTGGCATTAGCATACTTTATGTAGTAAACAAATAGCAAAGTCTACATATAATATATGTAGACTTTGCTAATAGTATTAAATTGTGTTATTATAAACATTAGATGACTTTTAAAATACGTTGGGATTTTGAATAACAACACGGGCACAACCCTTTGGGTACTTAATTAGAATAAACGGAAAGTACCAAGGACCTTATGGACATGCTAATTTTCCTAAAAGTTTGTTAGCCATTGGATTATGCTGTATTACGAGCTCTAGCTTTAATACAGGGTGATTTATAGACATTATTATAAGGTCTAAGTTGAACTTTAGAGTAGAACAAAACCGATCGATATAACTACAGTATTTTCTCATAACCAGAAGAATACCTCGCAGGCGGCACCTTTGATGTGGTTACCAATGAATTCGTGACCTCGGTTCCAAAACAGAGACGTATTTTCGGGGATATTTTATGCTTTTCCATAGACGTACCTAATTAATTTTTTTTTACGGTTTTGTTTAAAAAACAATCACAATTTTTTATTAAATAAAACAAGTACTCATTTAAATAAAGAATAACGTTTATTGATTTTTCTAAATTCGAACTATTTTGTTTTTTGTCGTTCTAAAGTTTTTGTTTATACATTTAAGTGTATAATATTGTTTCACTCTACCAAACAGTTTTATTAAATAATTTTGAGGAAAAGTTTTTCATGGGTGTACAAATTTAACGTGTTAACAAATATTTTCAAAATTTTTAATAACCCTAGTGGTGAGAAACACACAGTAGTGCCCTCTTTCGATCTGTACTGCTATTTATCTGAAAATTATCGTCTAATTGACAGATAGATGACGACCTGCTTTTCTGCAGGTACTGTAACAGCTTTCACGTATATCGTCTTATGGAGGAATACGATCCTATTTGTTTATTTGAAGGAGATGCCGAAAACAACTACAAATGAGTAATGCAATACCAGTCGGGGCACGTAGTTCGTGGAGTAGTTGTTTTTTACATCTCCTTGTAATTTTAATAACCCTGTTTTGTAAAACAATACTTTCCAAGTTGAATTGAAATAAAACTTCAAGCAACGATAAAAAACTTACAAACTCATGAGGCGCATTTAAATTACTAAATAAATCCTAATTGGTATTTTCGTAAGCTTTATAGTAGCAAAATTAGCACTTGACCCGCTACAACACTGCCCGTTTCAGGATAGAATCTAAGGTTAACTGAGCATCGAGGTTACGGGAAAGAATAAAGCCCGTAATAGTGTGATATACTTCTGGTTATTTATTTATCCTTGTGTCATTTTCTTAGTCTTGCGTTCCCTCTTAAAATTGCATGGACGTACCATTAATAATCGTCATTTGGTCTTTGTTTTGCTCCACCCGATTCCTGTGCTATATAAAGTACAAACCAATTTTCTTTATCGTCTACACTCTCCATCCTGAACGGCATTGTTCCTACTAGCTGCTCGTGCAATCCATTCTTGCACGTTTGCGAGAAGAATTAATATGAATTTCCGTCATGCCATGAATTTAAATATATTGTGCCCATATTCATGACTGTATCTTTAACAATTCATTGATTTAAATTCCGTAGTTTTCTCGCACTTCATCTGTATGACGTTTATGTATAGTCCGCATTCGAAAGTCGTTGCCTGTTGATATAGAGGGCACGGCTAAGGTGGATTTGGTTAAGCTATTTATAAGTATCATGTGTGTTTAATGATAACATGTGTAAATCACATAATATGCCACGGAGTTTAATAATTTTGAAAGTACGTTGTGATGTAAAAAGTTGTCATTATTAAAGAAAAAGAATATGTTAATGTTTAAATTATAAATTTTACAATATAACACATCCAATTGTGATCAAAAATGATCGAAAATTGAAAGTTTAATTTGGGCCGCAATGTAGACACTGGGATTGTGTTTCCTGTTTCTGAAAAAGGCGAATATGAAGCCTTGCCGTGCCCTTGGTCTGGCACCCTCCACACGTAGGCGGTTTCAGCTGGAAGCCAGACAACACGTGCTTTGGAAATTCACGTGGGAGCTACTACTAAATAGTAGTAGTACTATCAGTCACAAATAGGTCAGTAAAATCAATTCTCTTTCCCTATGCGGGGTAGCTAAACGAATCAGGAAGATCCGAGTCCTACTGTTGCCAACAGAGTATCGACTTTCTATCGCTTGTACACGTATTTGAGTTTCAATATGTGAGTTTTTTATATTAAATACACATTTATTGAGCAGTTCACTGAACATTCCGCCGTGAAAGGGATACTTTTCGAACAGATAGGGACTGATGTAAATCAAATTTTCAATAAAATATGAATATTTTTGTGGGTTAAGTAAGTATTACATGTCTGATGGATGCATGTGTCTTAGTTACTAGTGGAGATGGATCGACCAAGTACTTACATGCCCTTAAAATAACAATTAATACCAAATGGTTTAGATTTGAATTTAGACAAGACTTTAAAGAGATATATTTAAAAATGTCCTCTGACAGATAGGAAGCACATCACTTCGCTGATGTTCAACGGTAATCGTTGATAATTGCCAGCTTTTCTGGGGGTGTTCGCAACCCTTCGTTGGTTCGCCGGTGTTCCTCGATGTGGCACTAGAATTTGTCAACACTTAAGGACCTTAAGGAAGATCCTTTCCATCGTGGAACTTTAGGCGAGCGTACTGGATGTTATTGGAGATGGAACACCAGGTTAAGTATGTCATTTGAGTAGGACTTGTGTCAATTTCCTTCCTTCCTTGGTTCGCCGGTGTTCCTCGATGTGACGACACTAGAATTTGTCAACACTTTGGACCCTAAAAAAGATCCTTTCCATCATGGAACTTTGGGCGAGCGTACTGGATGTTATTGGAGATGGAACACGAAGTTAATTATTACATTTGGGGTCCTACTTGTGTCAATTTTTAATTGTGTCAAATCTGCTCCTATTTTTTTTTATAAAAAATAAATATTTTCCGACCTCTGGGTGGATTTTATTTGTAGCTAACTGATCCTGATTGAACCAAGTTTGGGTTGTAATAAATAGTTTAAATCAGTTTTCATGTCTTTCAACGAAAACTTGACCTCACCCCTATAAAACTGAAAAAATAGAATTCGCTGAGACCCATCGATTTCAGCTCTTGGGGGGAGCATTTTTGACAGGCAAGCCAACTTGGTATTTTCATCCCCCTAACCCCTAGCAACCACAACTTTAAAATTTCAAATGGAGCTACCCTACGTTTTTGTTGAAAGACCATGTATATACATATACATATATATATATATACATATATAATGTACATATATTTATATTTATGTATGTATGTGATGTATATATTTTGAGAACGTTCGCAGATGTAAAACCTATATTACATTCAAAATACATTATATATGTGTGGAAATTTCCTTTGAATTTTTTACCGCATAAATCAATTATTTCTAAAGGATTTTCCTTTATAAAAGGCGTTCTCTCCCTCTCGTCAGGATCCTGCGACAAGTTTTCTTGGTTATTCCATGTTTATTATGGCCCGAGAAAGAAATTTTGCTGCTACACACATAGAATAGCCGTCTCAGATCCATTCATCGCTTTTCTGAGAGAAATAAAAATTTCACGTGTTCAGAAAAACAAAATAAATATATAAGAAGCGTTCGAAGTGATATAAACGAGCTGCAGAGACGGGTTGAATTTTTTACAAAGAGAAGAAATAAACTAGTCGCTCCAATTTATATGAAACGTGATATTCAAGTGATTCTGGTTCGAAGGTGTAAATATATTGCTAAGTCTTATTATATAACCAACTTGTTATAACACTACTGTCAGATTATAGCTCGAGGTCCAGCACAAAATCGAGCACGCTGCACGCCACCTCGATCAAAAAATGTGATTGGGTCTCGTGTTGGCGGTGCGCTCGAAATGTACTACATTATGTAATAATACTATACATGTACACATGTACTTAATTAACATAGATAACTCACCTTCAATATAGATTTCGATAATAAATATTTTCAGATGAAACATCATGAAAAGCAAGCAATATTTTCAAAAAACCAACTTTTTAATTATTAATTACTATACTAGTTCGGGACTCATTTCGGGACACCCTGTATAGATCCTGTATATATCCAGTAATGCGTGTGCATCCTGTACTGCCACCACTTTGTCGTGGTGTTTATGTCATAGGGTACAAACAGTACGGAGCTGTGATATAAGATGATAGTAGAGATGATAGAGGTGTTTAGACAGTGCTGCTAGAAAAATAACATGTACTTAAATGAAGCGTGCATAACGAAGCTGTGCTTACATCGAGTTATTTTACGTTATTTTCCTATCAGCGCTGGTAAAGCCAATCTACCATCTCCACTATCATCTAGTATCACAGCTTTGTACTAGTTGTAACCTTATGATGTCTTGTCTACGAGAGGTAAGATTTCGGATATCTAGAGGTACAAACAGCACGGAGCTGTGGTACTAGATGATAGTAGAGATTACAGAGGGTGCTTACATCGAGTTATTTTACGTTACTTTGCTATCAGCGCTGGTAAAGCCAATCTATCATCTAGTATCACAGCTCCGTACTATTCGTACCCTTATGGTGTTATGATGTCATGCCTACCACAGGTAGGATCTCAGATATCTAGGGGTACAAACAGCATGGAGCTGTGATACTAGATGATAGTAGAGATTATAGAGGGGTTTAGACAGTGCTGATAGAAAAATAACGCGTACTTAAATGAACGCGTGCATAACGAAGCTGTGGTTACATCGAGTTATTTTACGTTATTTTCCTATCAGCGCTGGTAAAGCCAATCTACCATCTCCACTATCATCTAGTATCACAGCTTTGCACTATTTGTACCCTTATGATGTCTTGTCTACGAGAGGTAAGATTTCGGATATCTAGAGGTACAAACAGCACGGAGCTGTGATACTAGATGATAGTAGAGATTACAGAGGGTGCTTACATCGAGTTATTTTACGTTACTTTGCTATCAGCGCTGGTAAAGCCAATCTATCATCTCCGCTATTATCTAGTATCACAGCTCCGTACTATTTGTACCCTCATGATGTTATGATGTCTTATCTACGACAGGTAGGATTTCGGATATCTAGGAGTACAAACAGTACGGAGCTGTGATACTAGATGATAGTAGAGATTATAGAGGGGTTTAGACAGTGCTGATAGAAAAATAACGTATACTTAATGAACGCGTGCATAACGAAGCTGTGCTTACATCGAGTTATTTTACGTTATTTTCCTATCAGCGCTGGTAAAGCCAATCTATCATCTCCACTATCATCTAGTATCACAGCTCCGTACTATTTGTATCCTTATGATGTTATGATATCTTGTCTACGACAGGTAGGATCTCGGATATCTATGGATACAAAGAGTACGGAGCTGTGATAGTAGATGATAGTAGAGATTATAGAGGAGTTTAGACAGTGCTGATAGAAAAATAACGTGTACTTAAATGAACGCGCATAACGAAGCTGTGCTTACATCGGGTTATTTTACGTTATTTTCCTATCAGCGCTGGTAAAGCCAATCTATCATTTCCACTATCATCTAGTATCACAGCTCCGTACTATTTGTATCCTTATGATGTTATGATATCTTGTCTACGACAGGTAGGATCTCGGATATCTATGGATACAAAGAGTACGGAGCTGTGATACTAGATGATAGTAGAGATTATAGAGGGGTTTAGACAGTGCTGATAGAAAAATAACGTTTACTTAAATGAACGCGTGCATAACGAAGCTGTGCTTACTTGTGTAACGAGTTATTTTACGTTATTGTCCTATCAGCGCTGGTAAAGCCAATCTATCATCTCCACTATCATCTAGTATCACAGCTCCGTACTGTTTGTACCCTAGGTCGTAATAGTAGGTAGTAATAACACTTTAAAATATGAATTGTTTTTATGGTAACCTTGTATTATCCACGTTCTTTGTAGGATATAATTCTGATTCTATTTAGTACAATAAATTACATCAATTTTACAACCAAATCCGTGGAAAATTCAGAAGGGTTTAATATGGATTTGCCCTTATTTACCCTTAGCATTAAATCATTTATACGAAGTTTCATTATTGTCTTAAATTTAAATTATTGTTGAGGTTTAAACTGCCAGATTATCTAATTCCTCTGTCAAATCTAGGATTTGCCACATCGAATTAAAAAAATATGATAAATTGGTTCAGAACAAGATATAAATCGTTAAAATCAAGTCAAGTCAACTTTCGAGGATTAATTACATAGTATTTTAATGTAATCTATTGTTCTAGTGTCCATACGCGAACACTAGAACTAGTAGTTACAATCCGTATAACAAATTTATTTGATATGCTTGATATGAAATTAAAAACGGATGGGTAAAATCTGACGAGACCGATTATTTGTACGGATTGTTTTTAATCGATAAAGTAAAGGAAAGGGTTTTAACGAATCTATTTCCTACAAATTCCCTTCTAATATAATTAATAAAGTTCTTATTATGGAAAACCGCTGGGCTTAATAAGGATAGCAAAACATTACTTGGATTTTGAATGTTGAATCAGCAGAGTATACGTTTGACACTAAAGTCATTTTTGTAGTATTTGATTGGTAATTTTACCGATATATTATTAAAATAATTTAAATACAACTCTGTGCTGTCAAGGAGGATAGAACATGAACTTAGTAGTTTTCGTGTGGCTCGTAAAATTCCTGCGATCATTTTAGAGTTCCATTAAAAAGCTGTCTAGAAGACTGCTTTGATGAATAATTCATTGCTCCAGTATGTATTGATTTAAAGGACTAAAGTCAGGAGAAGCTATTTTTTATCCCCTTTTATTAAAAATGTGGCCTTATTGTATTCTCATAAATTATCAAATATTTGCCGGAGTTATTTGTTAAATTTAACGGAAAGAAATATGAAAACTAGGCATAATAAAATAATTTATAGCGATTTAATTTTATAAGTATATTTCTACAGTTTTCTTCTAATGTTATACAGTGTGTCTCAAAATGATGGCATAAAATATGACAACTTTTTGTTATAAAACTGCTAAAAACAAGATGACGTACCGTTTGCGTATGCCCAAAGGGATACCTACACACAAATGAAAACTCACTTTTCTACAGGGTGACCCATTAAGAATGGAAACACTCGCGTACAAAAGTTGTTTATGGACCGATTTAAACCGGATTTTTTTTAAAAGATATAACTGCAAAAGCTCTATGTTGATGCAAAATTTGAAGACGAAATTTTGATTTTCAAGGCTTATTACGAATTTTTTTTTAAGTGAAAAATAGCAAAATTTTATTAGCGATTTTTTTATAAAAAATCTGACTGGATCACTGGATTTAGGAGCCCCTCGAATACATTTGTACCAATTTTTGCGAAAAAAAGTTTGTTCCTAAAAAAGTTATGACAATATCGGCGTCACCAGTGTTTGCCTTTGTCGGTGAACCTATTCTTTTATAAAAATCGAATAGAACCCAAAGAGAAACAAAATTAAACATCTTAAACACTTGTGTAATTATTAATAAGAACCATAAAAACCAGTATACACAAAATAACCAACAATTACTTTAATATAAACAATAATTGACACAAACAAGTAATGATTAAAAAATTACATTTTTAAAAATGAAAAAGGAGTCTGTCAAATTGATTCACACTTTTTGAATAAAACATTTAAATTATAATGTAGTTATTTTTTATCTAAGAAGGTAATATTATAAGTTTTTGGCTTAATAATCACAAAATCATAATAATTTGACGAACTTACCTATTAATTGTTGTTTATATTAGAGTAATTGTTGGTTATTTTGTGTATACTGGTTTTTATAGTTCTTATTAATAATTACACCAGTGTTTAAGCTGTTTAATTTTGTTTCTCTTCGGGTTCTATTCGATTTTTATAAAAGAATAGATTCACCGACAAAGGCAAACACTGGTGACGCCGATATTGTCCTAACTTTTTTAGGAACAAATTTTTTTTCGCAAAAATAGGTACAAATGCATTCGAGGGGATCCTAAATCCAGTGGTGTAGTCAGATTTTTTATAAAAAAATCGCTAACAAAATTTTATTATTTTTCCATTAAAAAAAATACGTAGAAGGCCTTGAAAATCAAAATTTCGTCTTAAAATTTTACATCAACATAGAGCTTTTGGAGATCTATCTTTTGAAAAAAATCCGGTTGAAATCGCTCCATAAACAAATTTTGTACGCGAATGTTTCAACTCTTAATGGGTCACCCAGTATATGAAGAATCCAGGATAACTACCAGGAATATAATAAATACCCTCTGAAAGGCATACTGACTAAAATCACAACCAAAAATAGAGCATCCTATTAAAAAAAATTTCGGTAATGTTAAAGATAGTTATAGATAGACCGATAGATATTCAAACATAGCTCAAAAGAAAAAGTAGGAAATATTGTAGAAAAGTAGGGCGCAAATGCGGTCTAGTGAATCGTAATATGCCGCCCCCTCTTCCACACAAGTATTAGACTGTCTGGCTAATCGTTGTGAATAAAATGGGAGGTAGATATTTCAGGTATTATTATTTATATTCATTTCGTACCAACAACTAGCTGCAATTTATTATTATTTATTTGAAGTCAGTTTTCTAGACCAATTTTTTGATCACATGTTACTCTCACTTTTCTGTTCTTTAAAACCGAAGCTTATAACAAAGCCTGTATATAATCCTCTTATCATTTTACTGTTTGTGACAAATTGTTCCATTTCTTCCCACATTCCACAGTTTGAAATAAGCCCGTCCCCAGCCGTTTTGTGGAGTGCTGTGTAATTACGGTTTTGGACAACCGCAGTTATTTATTACAGCTGTGCAGATTTTTTTTTATCAGGGAGTAGGGAACAGACCTTACGGCTTGGCATGAGTTGGATTAACATGAAATTTTAAGTGCCAAGTTAAGAAATCATGGAAAATATTTCATAAATTTGTTAGAAGGATGCATGCAGGCATACAAAATATTTGTATTTAGTTTCAAAGCATCGTGGATCGACGTTTCTAAAATCATATCTCGTAACAACACATTCTCCCGATTTAACACCTATACCGGGTATGTCAACGGATCTATTAGACAAGCCATAACTTCTAGAGTATTGGATGTATCAAAATGAGATTTGGTATAGGTAAATGGTAGAGGAAGAGGAAAGTTTTTGCATATTTTTCACGTTTAGGTTACTTCCGGTTTCACCGGAAATGGCTTCAATTTTGAATTTTTAAATGGAACACCCTGTATATTTTTACATATTTGAATTTCTGAGACAATTTTGGACTAGAAAATGACATTTTAAAAAGTTTTTTCGCCTACTTGATTTTTTTAGAGCCATTTTTAATATTGCATCTAGGTGGGCATGATTGAGCGCAAACTAATCTGAAGGCCTTAGATGATGTCAGAAAAATGTAATCGCAAAGTTTTAGTGATTAGTATGATAGATAGGAATGAGACAAGTTGGCAAAATTACTTTTTTATATCTAACTATTTTTTTTCAAATGGCAACACTTTTTAGACAAGCACTTTTCAAAAAGGGATTTTTTTTGCGAATCCAACGATACTAAATTCATTGTGATTGGATTAAAAATAAGCTCATAAAATACATTTACTTCAGTGAAGTTTTTAATAAATTCGTATACGAGTATTATACTTTAAAAGTTTTAATGTCATTTTCTAGTCCAAAATTGTCTCAGAAATTCAAATATGTAAAAATATACAGGGTGTTCCATTTAAAAATTCAAAATAAGCCATTTCCGGTGAAACCGGAAGTAACCTAAACGTGAAAAATATGCAAAAACTTTCCTTTACTTTTACCATTTACCTATACCAAATCTCATTTTGATACATCCAATACTTTAGAAGTTATGGCTTGTCTAATAGATCCGTTGACACCCGGTATATTCATTTTTTGAGAATGCAAACCTCTTAGATTAAATTACATTAACATTCTTCGGTTAAAACATTTAAATATTTAGAGTGAACGATGGTCTTTTCACTCGCCGAATGGGACACAGAAACGCTTGTAACTTGAAAACGGATGACTCGATTTTAATTTTTCAACAACTCGTGCGAAAAGACTTGGAAATACCTTGGGAATACACGGTCTGCTGTGTCATTTAAAAAATGTGCCAATAGCGACTAACGCCATCCATCAGTTGTCAAAATTTCGTTTGCTGGTAGAAAGAAGTATTTTTTTATACCATTCATCCTACATTGTGGAAGTAGGTATATAATACCTATTTGTGTAAGCTTAAAAAATTGCATTTCATTTAAGTTTATACTGTTTTAGTCAGTCCATTCAAACTACTGACATAACATTATATACCTAAACAAGTCATATTGTATCCAATACCGTAACAATTTAAAGTTACTAATTTATCACACTTCTGAAACGTCATACTACTTAATAAATGTCTGCTGTTACCGATCTTAGTCGTATCTGTAGGTGCATAGTTAGTTTAATTAGCGCTGTGTGTTGCATTTGCAAATGCCAAATCATATTTACAGCTCGGCTAGTTTGAAGGTCAGTAGGATTTTAGCAAACTAATATCAAAAGTTGTACGAGTCACCTGTTGCAGTGGATACTCTTGTGGGATATAAAGTTGTATAGGTATAAAGCCACATGTAACATATGTATACCTGACGCCCGCCATTTTTCTGAGTTTTTACTCTTAAAAGGGGTTGGAACTTTTGGTGTGAAGATAACACTGACGTAGTTTTCCACATAGCATCTACACTATACTACACGCGCCGTGCGGTTCGCCAACCAAGGCATCATCTAGAGTTCATTGAAACTAAACCTATGCTAACACTGTGCCCTATTTACTCCTAAACTATTCCTACGGCTCAGTGAACCGTTGCGACGGCTCAGTGAACCTGCGACGGCTCAGTGAATCGTTGCGACGGCTCAGTGAATCGTTGCGACGGCTCAGTGAACCTGCGACGGCTCAGTGAACTGTTGCGACGGCTCAGTGAAGTCTAGAGTCGCGATTTTCAATTTGCATTTACAAGTATTTCATCCTTCACAATATGTTTTAAGTAATGTTTAATTTTGCCGAATGGATTTTTTCAACGCCATGTGTGCCATTTTAATTTTCGTGGTCTACTGAATACGCTCAAGTCAAATAAAACGAGAATATGCTTTCGAAAATTTAGAATTCTTTTATAGTCACGATTTGCAATTTGCCTTTAAAACGGTACACTTTTAATTGGTTCACGGTGTATATAAAGAATTTACTTCTTACACACAAATATTCTACAAACGTTGTCGTAATAAAATTTTTATAGTGCTCAAACTAAGGATAAATTTGAACTTGTTTACCACAATTAGACGTGTCGGGAAAATAATCCTTTGGACTTTATCTGCTCGCTGAAATTTGAAATATGTCAGTTATCAAGATCTAGGGGATGCAACTACAAGTAAACGTCAATTCTGATGTAGGAAAGTCCACCGTTGCCCCTGGCTACAAAAACTTAAGTAAATGAAGCAGATACAATTTAAAGTGACATTTCATCGATACATTTGGCGTACTGCCATTCGAAGAAATATATTTCGACAACTTTTATCAAATCAAATACAGTATTCTTTATCGATATATCAAAAATTGTACATTTCATTTGATTCACATTTTCGTTGATGCCGAAGCCGTTGAAGCTTACAATAGCTTACACGGACATGCAAAACAATTTTATAAATTTGTTGATATTTTTAAGAAAATATCCGTTTCATATTCACCATTATAAAATGTATATAAATAAACTCATAAAACAAATAGTTATTATATTTCTATCATTAACAATTTAGCACCATATAACAATATATATAACACCATATTGGTACCTAGATGCCAGTGGCGCACCCAGAAAAAATCTTGGAGGGGGCAATAATGCTTTAAATAATTTGGGATTCATATCATAAACGAAACAGGAAGAACCATATACGTGTGTCTGTTTTTAAGTGGGTGCATATCTGTGGTTAATATAAAAATATACTTAATAACTTAACAAATATATTTTAGACGAATCCAAAATAAACATAAAAGAAATAATACAATATTTTCTAAAATAGAAACAAAACTAAAAGATCTCTTATATAAAGATAATATCAAAATTAAGGACAGAAACAATAAAATAAAATTAAAAGAACTACAACCAAACTAAATCCGAAGTAGGTATCTAAATATTAAGATTTTCTTATACGTCCTCTGGCTTAACTCCAATATGTTGATGCATACATAAAGAAGCTAACCCGTTTTTTTAGATTTGCAACTGTTTTTTAAGATCTTAGGGAGGGTGGCATGGCCTCTTGCCTCCCTTGAGGATGCGCCACTGGTAGATGACGCTTATTGCTGAGTAGATTTGGCAATCATGATTATTTTAATAAAAGTATACAATATTTTCCAAATTTTCTTGGAAACCAATATCCTAACCTCACAATTATAACTAAGAAAACACATCTCACTATCGAAACGATCGCCACGTGGTGTACCATTTACAGTGCATTGTATCTGGGAGGCTACAAAGGAACAGAGTGGCCCAGACGCAGGTCCTTGTGGTCACCAGACAGCTTCATTCTGAGTGGATTGTATTATCTATTTTGAAACAGCACTGATTAAAAATATATCCCTTATTTTTAGGAGTTTGGAGTTCGAGCCGTTCCACACATTTAGTACCGCTAGCGTTATCTAGCAATTATTTTAAGCAGTTCAGGAGTAATTTGAGTTTCAGAGGAATACTTAACAATAAGCGCTTAATTGAACGAAAACATGATAGCTAATTTATTTACGTTGTGCTGATAACTCTTGACCGTTAAATTAGTTTATGACGTTTGGTTGTAAACAGGGAGCGCCTGCAATATTCACGGATGGTTTGATTAAATTAGAACACTGATAATAAAGTAGGTGCGACTAATCTCAATTCTGATGTTTCCGCGGCTGCAGGAAGATATAACCGTAGGGAGGTAGCTCAATTGTGCCGTAAACATAATTTTTACAATTCATATTCATATTAATTTGATTCTAGGTGAATCATATAAAATATAGGCATTGTTACGTTTCGTATAATTCGACAATGTCCAGAAACAGTTTTTATTTCACACTTTGTACAATACACTAATATTTGTAATTTATTTACACTAATTTATGAAACACTATTTACATGAACACTCGGTAACTATCTATTTATTACGACGGATAACTTTTCCGTGGGAGAAATACTTCTATTCAGGCACATACAGTGTTATTCAGAACTTATCCATAATAAAATTTGGGGATGTTCAACATACATGTAGAAATGTGGTAGTGCAAAAAAAAAATTTTTTGGCGGCTTCTGAAAGCTTTTTAAAAATTTTTCATTGCACGCCGCTGGATACTGATCCACTGTAATGGAGTGACCTTAGGACTGACAATGCAAACTGGCTAGCACGAAAAAAACTTCGGAAGTTCTGAGAGTATACAGACACCCGGCGCAAAAAAGATTTGCAGCGTTTTTACTTTAAAATAAACTTAAAGATAGATAGATGTGACCAAAGTGACGTGTCTTTAAAATGAAAAAAATTTTGTTCCACTAATTTTGAAGAATTGCGCTACTTGATTACTAGGTATTAGAAACATGAAATTTATAAAAAATTTGCACATACCTTGTTACAAAAGCTGTTCGAAATTTTGTCCCTAAAGCTATCCAATTTTGCAGCACTAAAGCGAATATTCATCCTGGTTGCTGATCTTGTAAACGCAAATTATTAAGTAAATTGGGGATTTTCAGCATTTTGCTGCAACAACCACTCACAAAACTTAACTTGTAATTGATAATCCACTGGTAACAGTCCATTAACTCAGCATTACTGTGCACATGAGCCATTTTGAAAATTTTACAGTTTGACACTCCTACGATATAAATAAAACACCGGCATTGAGAGAAGACACAGATAGACTGATAACTGAATAGACAATAGAGATATTATCCCCGCTTCAACTGTATTCGTTTGGTCGTCGTTCGAGGGACAAAAACGTGTTTACTTTTTTTACCACATTCTTAGGAATGTGGTAGATATATCAAATGTTGAAGTACAGTTGCCCATCTACGTAGTCCTTTATAATGGTATAACTTTAAACATTGTTTACCGGAAATCCTAATACTTTAATTAAAATTTTTTTGGTAATATCGATTTCTTATTTAAGGATGCACATATCCTCAAAGTTTTAGAGATAAGTTCTGAATAACCCTGAATAACAATTGCATATCCTATTGAACCTAACTTCACTTGAATCTAGAGGCTTTAGGTGACAAAAAGTAATTATTTTATTAATTAATTATTGAAACATAATTTCTGGTTAGGCACAACTGGTTAAAAAGGGTAATTTTATTTACTTGCAATTCAAAATCTTTTTATAATTTTTTTCTGTTTACACTTCTTGTTATATCACGCCGACCTATGATAAGTTTTCCATGGCAGATACGTAATCCTGTTCCCTTTGACCTTTGGAGTAATTTGTTCAGAAATGTTTGTAAATTCTAGGTGCTTCCCAAAGTCTAAGTTTAGGGTTCAGACAGATTGATTGTGATAACAGTATTACGCCGTCTTTGATTATATACATTCAATTTAACAGGCATTACGTGGCTCTGATCATCTCTGATGTAGCAGGGACATGTTTACGAAACTTTTTATTTGTAAAATACAAGTTAGTTAGTTTCATAGGTTTGAGACTGCTAAAATACGTCTTAATAAAAAATAATTATTAAATACGGCCTTGAACAATGTTTTTATTACATTATAGTTAAAGTTGTCTGCAGATTCCAGGAATTAAGTTTTGCAGTTAACTTTTTATAAATTTATCACAAAATAACTTGTAAAGTTATTAACAAAAGGAATGTAAAAAATGTATTTCCACGTTCTAACTGGTGCATTTTGCAATGATAATAAACAACGAACAATAAAACAAATTAGAAACAAACAATAGAGAAGCATAAAAAATATGAATATAAAAAACGTAGTAGGTACTTAATTCAACCCTGGGCTGCTCAAATTGTATGTAAAATTATTCGGCCAAAACCCGCTTCCGTACGTCGGACTTGGGAACAACAAATATGTAGTCCATTCCATGTAAACACAAATCCACCTTATCCAAGTGAATGCATTGACAATTGACATCGCTTTGGATGCAAATACGGCTATCGTCAAGGACATGACTAGTGACTAGGAACAAACCGCGGCGCCCGAAACAATACGGATATAGTTTCTTTCCACCAAAAGTAAATTCCGTATTCTTAAGTATTTTTCCGTATTTTTAATTATTATTATTATATACATTTCCCTAGTTATTCGTAAATTCTTGGATACGCCAATGGTTCCATGTAATAAAATTACAACCTGAATATTGTAATAATTAATTGACTAACTGATTGACTAAATATTCTCTAATAATTGTTTGGAAAAAAACATTGATCTCATTTAGATGTTCCAAGAAATATATAGAAAACACTCTATATACTAGTATTTCGGCTTATTAGGCCTTTTTCAATAGAGTAAATGTCTATTACTGAATATTACTTTATTGAAAAAGGCCTAATAAGCCGAAATACTAGTATATAGAGTGTTTTATATATATTTCTTGAAACATCTAAATGAGATCAATGTTTTTTCAAAACAATTATTTTCACAATGTTTCATAAATAACCATCCGCTTCCAGTATCCACTTTATTAAACATTCTCTATTGTTGTGACTTATTGACAAAAAAATATCTAAGTTAGAAGCTTTTTTGTCCCAGTAGGGGACGAACGATTTAGATTTGACTCAAAACAAGTCGGTATGACCAATTTGTTCATACTAAATCGATCGAATTCAACTAAATTACAAAAATAGATAACTTGGGAATACAACTTGTTATTGATGTAGTTATAATACCATTTATAATAATTATAAATCGTTCATTAGTGATCTAGTATAGTGTAGATTAATTTCAGTATTTTAATATTTGCTGCTCGTTTTAAAATTTGTCTCCAAAAACAAAAGAATTGTTCTCTCTAAGATAGGTACTAGGCTTTTACTAGGTGTAATACTCATACAGTAAAGTGCTATTCTCACTATGGTGCCACGCATCTGCTCGGCATCGTACCTGCAAATTTGATTTCCCGTTATTTAAATGGGTTTTTCAGTCGAGCGTTCCAATTATGCGTGCATGTGAAAATTCTAGCTGATGCCCGTGCAAATGCCGATCCGATGCCGAGCAAATTCCAAGCTTGCCAGTGAGAATAGTGCTTAATTGTGATCTTTTGTGCCGGGATAAATAACTAGATTTTTTGAGTCGTTTTCAAGGACACATTTCTTTATTTAGTATTGATACATTTTTACACAAAGATGTTTCACATTAAGTTACGCAGTTCACATCAAGTGAGAAAACAACTATATTATTTGAGAGATTTGATGCGTAACTTCAAGCAGTTTGTATGAATTTTTTCGACCTATGGCGGAAGAGGGTTACGGCCTCTGGATAGACAGAGAGAGAAATATTCGTCGGATATTTTGTCGCCTATCTCCACACAACGTACCAAATTTATCTTGACTAAAGGTGAATTTTAAGATAAAATAAACGAGAGTACTTTAAATTGCTTTAAAACCGATTTATTGTAGGATGTCCTCAGTGAAATTGAAGTGGGGGACAACTTTATACAAGTTGGAGGTGCTCAAAGTGAATAAAATGCGTTAAAAACGTAAAAAATATAAAAATATACCGAGCCGCTAAAACTAGGTATACAGATTTGTACCTATAATAAAATACTTCCTTGGCAATTTTGGAATAAAATGTTCATCAGTTCGAAAAGGACTTTTGAAATGAATGATAGGAAATCTCGCATATCGTATACCACATGCTGCATCCGTTTTAGTTTAAAAAGATCACCAAACATAACCCGAAATAGAGCGCTTTGAATGCAAATATTTTTGTTGATGACACCAATGAAAAAGCTCCAATACGCTCCTTAACAAAAAACAACTCTGATTTTCTGTTCAACTGAATTTATCGTTAATAAATCATACAGAAATAAGCTCCCTCACATACTGTTTTAAGCAAACCCTATAGGATTTAGAACTGAGTTGGGGATATTCCAAGAGATCAATAGATTTAGTATTCCTCCTAGGGAACGTATTATGTAAGGTGAAACTTTGGCCATAATTCAGTTTTCTACTATTTTATATTAAAACTAGTGGAAGAAAAATTGCGCTGTGCTTAAACTGTTTTGTAATAAAGTCGGTCAGCTGAATAAGTTTCATATTGAGTGAAATAAATACCCAACAGTTTCATTTTAGAGGAAGATGTATGTCAAGATGATTGCAGATTTTGCTGTTTTTATATTCAAAAATAAAGTGAGTTTTGCACTTAAAAATACCGCATTTCCTTTGACGCGCGTTCTGGTAAACAAATAGGTACTTTCTGGAAATATTACAACCAAAGTTGTCTTGCCTCGGTTGAGCGTTTTGAAAAGCACTTTTGGAAACAATCAGTTTTTGAACATATCTTAGATATCATCAATTGAAATTTTGTTTTATGGAATATAGAATTAATAAAAATTGACAATATCTACCTAAACATAAAGTCAGCACTGAACTATAAACTATAATAGTCTTTTGAATATATTTGTTATATATTTATTTGAAGGTGATGCCAAAGCAACTACTCCACGGCCTATGTGTCCCGATTGGCATTGCATTACTCCGGCATCTCCATAAGAGAAGCTTTTTCATAAGTTTGATCTTACTTATATACACAGTAAAAAAAGACAAATGGTAAAATTACTAAATGGTAATCGTAATTTGCTGCAGTGTTATTTTTAACACGAACTGGGTAGTATAATAACTAAACCTTTAGAACTCATATTACACGAACGATATACCCGCCAAGTTTGTAGAAGTACTCATAAATTGTAGTAAAATTTACAAAACCCTGTGTTAAAAATGAATCAATCCGCCATAAAAACGGAATAATTACTCGGTGAATAATTAACTATTACACATTACCTTGTAAAATCTACTGTGTTAAATTACTTTTATGTAATGTAATAATACACCGATATGTCTAACACTGCCAAGTGTGGACTATATACACACTGATGAGTGTGGATTCAGTGTTAAAATCAGTCGGATTTTTTTACTGTGTACTTTTCATAAAAAAAAAGATAAATAAAATTTGTTTATGCGCCCGCCCCTGCGGAAAAATAAGTTTAGCAATTTTATTTTTTTCCGAAAGTAAGCAAGATCTCGAAAACAAAGCTTAGGTCCTTTGAAACATACAAGTTCATGAAGTTTTCTTTTTATTTTTGCCATTTCCATCGCTTATTAAATTTTCCCAATTAAAACCTGAAACACCCTGTATAATAGAGTAAAATACTCTAATATTGCCTAATATGAATGTTCTAATTTCAAACTATTGATTAACGTCGTAATATATTAAAAATTTTAACTGTCAAATTACAAGCGGCGCATTCGCCATATTTTCGAATTATCTTCCAAGTAGGGGGAATTAGACAAATTTCCCTAATCAAAACCTGAGTCAATCCTGAATATCAGCCGTTTCCATTTCTGAATTGAGAATTGAATAGAGTCAAACGGTTGAGTTCGGATAGGTCACGATATTCTGAATTACTTAAAAACTAGACGCTTCATATAACACACCATAATGAATTATTATACAACCCCGATTTAAGGAATACTTAATATCAGAACTATCACAATGCGATGACGAAGTTTAGTATCGAATAGTAATCGATTAATTAACGCTCAATTATTTGAAGGAGGTGCCGAAAACAACTAAGTACTCCACGGGCAATGTGCCCCGACTGGCATTGCATTGCTCCGGCATCTCCACGGAAATCCCCACGTCCTTATCGAGACCAACCACCAGATGCTGACCGGTTTCGCACTTAATCTGTGCTCATCAGAGTACCATAGGTTGTGGATTTGATGTAACCGGTCAGTGTCCGTGCGGTTGGTCTGAATTTGACGACTTCCATGGAGATGCAGATTCATTATTCATTATTCAAATAAATAAGTATATAGGATTGTCTTCCTCAAAGACAATACAGGTCACTGCTTATAACACAGCAGGTCGCTATCAATCTGACAATAATTGTCAGAGGGATAGTAGCAAAGGCCAAAATGCCCTCTATGTGTGTTTCTCACCACTATTATTAGTATTTGTTAAGTATATAATAATACTTTTTCCAATTGTTTAAGTATTTGTATTTAGCAAATGATAAGCTTTCATATTTGGAGTGAAACATCCTGTAGATTCTAAGGATAGAAGCTGGATAGTAGCTTTCCTGCTAAAGACACTAACATAAGCTTTGGTTGATGTGTCTGTAATAATATTCGAGATATACATAATGCTTAGCTGAGTTTTCATCCAACTCTGTGCTTGAACAATCAATCCATTTATATTGCGTGAGCAGTTTTCTGTCCAATTCTGTACAATGAAAGTCTATGGTCGGCTAATGAAATAATTCCATGCAATGCAAGATTAACTACAAATTTATCCACGTGTGTAGATGCCGTGCTGGCGATTTCTACTATTTTAATTAAAATAGGAGTACATCCTTCTTCCAGTCCTCGACAAACCCTTGTCTCCTTACATGCACTGAATCTACATCTACATGAATGAGTGAAATTAATTTAGCTCGGGCCGGTTTTTATGCACGTTAATTAAGGACCTTTCAAACCCGGAAGTGTTGATTTAAATGAGAATTTTCCTTTTCGCGACGTTACTGTCCTCCGTGCACAAATGTTGCGGATGTTTTACAATGTTTTTGAATCGGGAAACAGTCTACGTCGCGTCGTGCATTTAATGTATTTGTAAAATGGAAATTTCCGTTAATAAATAAATGCATTTGTCGAGCTGGGAAACATTTCAATTTTCCCGATAATGCGACTTGTGCGTTGCAGGTTATTTTTAAAAACATCATTAATTAAAACTACATTGTTAAATATTAAAAGTGTTACCTCGAGTCACTATTTCTGAAGAATTCTTAGTACAAAAAGAATCTCGATGATTGCAGGAATACTATATGGTCCATGGCAAATTTATTAGTAAACAAAACTCTTAAAAGAGTTGCCATTTCGTTTAAATTTATGTTACAGGAAGTTCAGAAGTCCTGGAATTGGAGATTTAAAAAGAGCGAAATAAATGACTCCAAAGTTTTGTAAATACAAGACCTGTTTTCGAGGAAGCAGCAAATAGGGCGCTATTTGTTGTCAAAGGGCATAAATATCCGACCAGATGTACCTGCTTTTTATATATAGAATATCTCTTTTAAATATAGTTGAATATTTTATGCGGAACTGAATTTTGAGTCCAAAAATATTATTAGGGTGAATGGTGGAATAACAAACTTGAGAAAAGGCGCTCCTTTCTCGAAAAAAAATTTTTGGAGTATGTTGGTCAAACCAACATAGTCTTATTCTATAAGTTATTGGATACACGGAATGGCCATTTTTTTATTGGGCACATTTTTTTATTAACAAAAATAGACCTAACTGATGCATAACTGTATTTTTTAATATATATCACTCAGTATATCGTTAACCAATTGATGTAGCGACATGATTTTTTTATTTTAAAGCAGAAAAGTGACCAATCATTTTGATGTAATACACGGTTCCAAAAATACATTAAGTTTTTTCGTACAAAGGATGTTGATATAAGAAATCATCTGTTATGCAAGCCTACTTTTGACTAAGCGGAAAACTTTTTTATTTTAAGAAATCTTTGTACACATGCAGCGAGTGAAATTAAGGTAAGATATTAAAAAACTTTTTGTAGCAAAAAAAAAAATTATGAAAGCAATATGAATAAAAAGCAGTGGATGCGACACGATTTTAGCACAATCAAAATTAAAATGTTATGGCTAGCAGCATGAAAATATTTCGGATGAGATAATCTTTAAATGTAGTTATATCACACCTTATTCATTATAAGCTGTATAGTGATTAGATGTATAGATATAAAGAAGCGATTTTGTCTGGAAAAATAAAAATCGTTTTCCATACATCTTGCAGAAAAAATCTACAAGTAGGTACCCAAAACATGAAAATTGTTAGTTCCTGTAAAAATCAAACCTATTTTTTCAACAAAATCTCGTAGTGTGATTGTCTTTGATATTCGGAATAATATATGTGTTTGATTTGTAATAAGAGTGGGAAAAGAAAACAAAAATAAAATGATATCTATACAAGCAGGTATGTTGTTGGATAAGTATATAACTTTGAGATTAAAGGGAATGTTCCTGTTACTGTAAAATTTGTAGGTACTAAAGAATTTACGTATAAACAAATTATGGTGATTGCAAAAAACGCGGTGATGAGGAAATGGTTTCAAAACTGTAGTTATGAAGTTATCAATTTTCTCTTCGATGGTTCGACTGGTAGAATTTGCCAATAACTAATATTGATAACTCTTCCAAATATGGATGAAAATTTTAATTTTCACACAATTTTCATCAAAAATCGTTCCACTAGGAGTTATCCACAAATTTTCATCCAAAAATGCTGACGTGGAGGAAACTCTATCCCACATAAATGGTACACTTAACGAAAATAATAGGTAAAATCAACCGAAAAGAGCATATGAAATGGCGTCTATCTAGTTTCTTAGTTAAATCAACCTGACAAGAATTGTTAAATTAATTTTGTCATAATACGATTTTTATTTTTATTTCAAACAAGCAATTAATTTAGCTGACTATTTTTAATACTACTTAATTTGTTGCATAAGCAAATAGTAGTAAATAAACAATTAAATTTTGTTGAACAATAATTTACTTACCTACACAAAAAGTATTTTAACAATTTTTTGTTTCCCTACAAATTTTTGTTTACTATGCTATAAAATAGTTAACTGATTATTTAGGTTTTTTTTTTGTTTCCTAACAATATGTTTGATTTGGTATAGATAGCTATGTTAAATATTTATAAAAATGAAAATATTCATTTATTTAAATACAATTTATTGTTTTATTTCTTTGTTGACATAATAAAAAGAGTACTATTATAGTTACTTATATTTATTAACCAGTAAACTTACTACATAAAAACAGGTACATAAATTTAAAATACACTTTACATATAAACAATTCATTCTTCTAGTTCAGGCCACGAATTATGAGGTGTACGCAATTATATTATAACATATTTTTATATTTTACTTTTTTAATAAAAGTCAGGCATTTATTGCTCAAATCGTGAACACCGAATATATTTAAATTTAGGATATTTTCGTAATAAGGCTGGTCTTTTATAGTTGATTTAATAGTTTGGTGTTTTATATTAAACTTATGTTCATCATTTGGCCAAGTTTCGTTTCATCATCCATCTTGTTTTATACCTGATTTGTATAGAATATGCACACACTCACAATTCACCACCCAATAGACATAAAACAAACTCCAACAAGTTAGAAAATTTTTAGGTAGATACGACCTAATATGTATGTAAGTAACTATTATGTTTACGCAGTTTTAGGGTTTAAGATTACGAACGAACAGAAACACAAACTTAAGCGTCTTCACTGTCACTTCGGTCACTTTAACTAATAAACGATAGATTGCGGAGCAATTTTTGGTTGATGTAAACAGATAGTAAGCTGATTTTACCGATAACATTGGTTGGTCTACCTCTAAAATAGTAGAACAAATTAATACAGGGTTAAAATTACAATTCCATAATAGTTAGAAATAGAATAAACTATTTTTTAGGTTGATTTTACAAAAGTCCGCAGATTAGTAGTTAGGATGACAAAATAATAATGCAGTATACCTATTTTTTAAGTTCGTATTTGTTTTGTTGTGGCACAATTTTTAATTGGTTGTATTAACAATCTGCTTTTGTTTAAAACTATCATTAATGTAAATTGATTTAACAAAATTAACGACTTTGTTAGATAAACATTAATTGTGGTTGAATCAACCCTTACTATTTCTTTGAGTGTACGGTTAGCAAAGTGATTCTTACAAACAAGATACAGGGCTATATATCATTATACATATATAGCTAACCGTACTACTTATATGGGATAGAATTTCCTCCACGTCAGCATTTGTGGATGAGAATTCGGGGATACCTTCACCGTAATAAAATATTTAAAAAGGCCGTGGACATTTTTTTTTACGATAAAAACAAAATATACTAATGAAATATACCAGATATCAGATGTTTCGGTTTCGAATTTGTGTTTTGTAATAATTACATTTGAGAAATGAAATATGCAAAAAGAGATTTTTCCATATGATATTTTTGGTCCAGAAATATATCATAATTAAATTCCAGGGATCAAGTGTGTATAAAAATCAGAATTCTCGGGACCTGAGGTGCTACCGGAAATTAAACAGTATATTTTTTCATCTCTGTGGAAAATAAATCTGTTTAAACAGTGGTCCCTCTTGCAAATACCGCTCTGCTAACGATGTAATTACTTACGAAACCCCAGTAAAATGCATTTAAGCGCTTTTATGGTAAATGCACCCGGTTGGACGGTTATATTTATATGTATTTTACTTAATCCTTATATTTAATGTACCCATCATACTTTAATTACATATATCTCAAAAACAGCGGGGCGGAAAAGAAAAGAAAAAATACGTATTCATTATACGGACGATTCTAGAGGAGTTACTGAAATAATCCATTTTCTAAACGCTCCATTATATCTCACAAAATATGCGATACCCATAAATGAATTTCTTGTATATACCAGAATTATTTTCTAATAACGTAAATTTTAGTAATGACTGTGAAACTTGTGATGGCATGCTTACACTTATTATTATTATGTAAATGTATAAAGTCTCTGATTAAAGTTAAGAATAGGTATAAGAAAATCTTTAGCAGGAGTGATCTATTTACTTACTGTGTTTGATGTGTAAAGTTTGGCAGTGTATAAATACCTCAGATTAACCATGTAAAAGATAAATAACAGCGAGAGAAAAATGTCCACGAAATGAAATATAATAAAATAAACAAATCCCACTGCATGCCATTGGTTCGTTACAGTTTTTGACGGACCGAGATATGCCGAAAATGCACGACACAACGACTCGTGACTTCATATTTGTTTTGAAGTTTTGTGAACGTGAATTTTTTTAAGTATTTTATGTGATATAAGTGGTCATCAGTGAATAATCTAGGAGGTGTTATAGATTTTTAGTTTGTGGAAAACCTTTGTGGACAGTGAAATGACTATTAAATGCATAGTTTTCCATAAATCGGGCAAAAAAGGTGATGGGAGATCGTTCCACCGGTAAGAAAACAATGCTGACCATAGACGTATCATTCGTTAGGAATTCAACTTACGTTAATATTCATGGGTAATATAAGTAATATAGATAATATTATAGTTTTATATTGTATATTTTCTATGGATAATAGCAAAGTCTACATATTAGAATATATGTAGACTTTGATAATAGTTTCTGATCCTGATAAAATTATTTGGAGACGATGAAATTTTTATCGTTTTTCCTTTCCGATAATTTTATCTCTTGTGAAGGTTAATAATGAAATAAGGAAAATTTCCAAATGTTTTTATCCCTCTTTGAAAAAAAACCCCGAATAATTTAAAATATAGATAAGAGTATTAAATGTAGTTTTGATTTAGAATGGGAAGTGAATTCCGAACCGAAAAAAATGTATTTTCTTCTTTCACGCAATTTCTTACTCTCACTTTCAGGTTTTTAGTAGGTATAAAGTATTATGAATATCTTTATATTATATCGCTTGGGTATTTGGGCACAGTTCTGAACAAAATAATAACATTTTGAGTAAATAGTACGTAGGTACTCCTCGCTAAAAGATCCGTTAAAGTTTTTTTTTTAATTTGACTAATCAGTTCTCATACGGAAAAATGTACCTATAAATATCATAAAACATAGTACACACTTTAAGTTAAAATAGCACTAACATTTCGGAGACTTCACTGTCAGAAGAATGTTCTATAGTTCTATAGTTCTATGATATTTATGTATCTATATTTAAAAAAAAAACTCTAACAGACTCTTCGGTGCAGAGGTTTATTTTCTTCCTTTTTTATTAGTGTTTTTCTGAATTATAGGAAAATAGCTAAATAAAGTAAAGTATGTATTACGTATTATGTTATATATACCTACACATTAGTTTTTGTAGATGTTAAGTGTTTTTTTTTTTAAATCGTCAGGCAATAGGTAGGTACTTTACGTTAGAAACACCTTTAAAAACATTAATAAACCCTCTTATTTTGAGAAATACTGGCCGCCACTGGTAGCTATTTACAAACAGTTAAATAAACACTCCCCCCTTTCGTAAATTGTTGTTTATTAGATGGACAGGCATATTAATGCTTTTGGTATTGCTGTTACTTATCTTTTACATGGTTAATCTGAGATAAATACAAATAAAGTGTTATTAAAATGGGTGTGATAAAAGTAAAGTATACTTACTTATTTCTTATTTTGTTACGTCACTGGTGGAAGCCGCAGTATATAATTTATTACGCCGAAAAGAAGACATTACATTATCATCACCCTGCACGACATTTTAGTATTAGATTTGCATAGCAATAATTTGTAACTCGTCTGGCAGAAAATGTTAACTTTTCTGTGCAGGTTCCAGAGACGAATAAGTTTTATTATGATTTAAGAGGCTGGCGGTTATAAAAGATTTTAATTTAAGATTTACAGACAACTTCCAAAATAAGCAAAAACTTTATTATGGGCTTTACGTAGCTGCCTACAAGCCGTTGGCCAAGAAAAAGTTACAGCCACACGCTACAGGAAAATATTTAATTAAGAAATTAATTTATTCATTGATTAAGTTGGCATCAAGTCGATACAGATGTGTTTGGTCTTTAGATCCAGACGTAGCGGGTTCGATGTCACGCGGACTCGATAATTTTTAATTAAATTGTCGACTCGCCTAATATATGTATAAAGTTTGCTCGGGAGAGTTGGACTGGCAACCTACACAGACGAGCTAGAATAGAAAATCTCACAAACAAGTCCTTTGAGTTTCAGACTAATTCTTGTGATTAGAATGAAAATTAGTAGCTCTTAAAACTATGATGGGTTTATAGCATATTTTCCACCAGGCTCTTTGATTATACGTGTACTCATCTCTGACTATACTAATTGGTATACAGGGTGTCTCAAAATCATACCGACAATCTTTAAGGGGTGATAGGAGACATGAAAATAAACTTTCCAAATAACTAAATTAATTATTGATTTAGTTGGACACCACTGTATTTCGTTCAACATTTTTTGTTTCAACTACGCTTTTTGTTGGGAGAAAAAAATTCTTGGTCACAATAAACATTCCAAAAGATACCAATTTTAAGACCGTAGTATTATTTGTGACTTATTTAGCATCATAACATTAACTTTGTTGATTTTTAATTCAAAATTTGTATTGAAAATGGACGATATTTTCTCGTTTCAAGAATTTACCGATAAGCGCCTTGCTTATGGTGCAGCAAATTGTAATGGAAGAAAAGCTACACGATTGTATCGACAGAGATATTCGGAACGCTGGCAACCTTATCATACAACCTTTGCTTCTATCCATCGTCGCCTTAGAGAAAGTGGGAACCTACAGCGTCCTAGTGGTGTGGTCGTCGAAGAACAGCTCGTACGGTTGAATGTGAAGGAGTTCTACACCGTGTGGAGGAAAATCAATCCACGAGTGTTCGCGCAATTGCACACCAAATGGGATCCTCCAGGTGAACGGTATACCATGTCAAGAACAACTCCTCTACCCTACCATTCACAACGCGTACAAGCTTTAAATCCTGAACATTATCCACATCTATTAGCTTTATGCCAATGGTTTTTGGATTACAACTTAATAGAACCTCACTTCGGAAGACTAGTGTTTTCTGATGAGGCATGTTTCACGCGCTATAGTTATTTTAATGTTAGAAACAGCCAAGAATTTTTAAAGTTAAAAATCCTTGAGAAACAGCCACATTTGGCATGATGAAAATCCTCACGCTGTTGGTCTCTAGAAGACACTAGCAACAATTTTCTGGAAACATATGGGCTGGTATTGTTGGAGAGAATCTAATAGTTCACTTGTTGCCTGCTTGTTTGAACGCAGATAAATCTTTTATCATGGATAAAATTATTAGTTCTGTAATTTAGCCAATACGAAAATTCTTAAAAATAATCGACTTGCATTTCTAACATCAGAGTCATCTCTTGGATAGAGCAATTATTGAAATATGCGACATCTAGGTGTGAACAATAGGAGCAACTTAACTTTCGTATAGATCTCTATTTACAGGCTTTAAAAATACCTTGTTTATATATCTTACTTTAATCTTACTATAGTTAGTACCAGAGCGTCATTGACAGATGGCGTGGATAACAGATGACACAAAAATACGTTCTCAGAGGTTAGAAGATACTTTTTTATAGATACCCTCTTTTTAAATCTATGGTTCTGATGGATTTCTCACGTGTATGCAGTCACCATATAACTGTCAATCATTTCATACACTGAATGTCCTACAGCTGTTATACAGTGTCAGATAGATCTCAGTGTGGCTCATTGTGGCTTGCGACATATTCATGACCCACGTTTATAATGTAACTTGTAGCGAATGTGTAATTTCTAAGACACAATAAGTTATCTCGGAGACCTGCATGGCACCAAAGAGATCTAATTTCCGTATATATGATCTGTGGAGACCACAGACCAACGTGGAGACCTAATAAATAGGTTTACACAAATGTCTGTCTTTTGTGTTAGGAATTCTGTACTACCGAGTGTCTAGTGTCACTCATGTAGTAAAGTACCGAGTGTCTAGTGTCACTCATGCAGTAAGGATGCATGCACCTGTCTATATGACAAATGAACAAAATCTAGCCACAATTTTGACCATTCCTATTAGATCTTTCTCTATATATGTTACAACGTAACGTGCTTCTTCGTAATAGCAATAAATATTGTCATTAATCTGATTTAGCAAATTAGTATAGCCTTTAATTTATCATTAATTAACGGTTATATTATTTGAACAAGTTTCTGACAGGCTCCAAAGATTAAAAGAAAACTTGATTGTTATTGTATAAGGAAGGTATAAAATAAAACCAATTGAAGGTACTAAATAAATTTATTTATATTGTCAACGAGTAATAACTATACTTTTAATTGAAGAACATACTATTTGGTCTTTAATTGCAAATATTTCAAATAAACTTACAAATAGACATTTCGTTAGTGGGCAAAAATCATAAACCCAGTTTTTGTAACGAGGGAAGCTATCACTTGGTACCAAGATTTTCCCTACTTGACAAATTTTATGGAAGATTAACTTGTTATTAAATGTTTTGTGCATTATTTTCATCATCAGTTCCGAAATCTTTGACCAGTGAGTGATAAAATCCCCTAGAGAGCACTATAGTGTTGTTAGTGATTTTCAAACAAGGAATAGATAGTCACAACCATATTACCTGCACTAACCTATTGTTCACTCTGAACTGTAAGCAAAAGCTACATAATGTTCCGCTTATATATTTCATAAGATTCATTCGAATTTTATAACAACTAATCAACGATAATAAATATATTTAAATCACATAAATTACGATAGACTATACATGGAACTTTTTGATTCCTACAATAATTTTAATTGAATAGATAAATTAAATTAAGGATATATAGAAAAGAACTAACCAGCGGCATGCCCCGAAATTTTAATTAAAAATATTTAGAACTTGACAACCAAAAAATTCCATTGTTAAACTATCAACAATTTGTTTAAAGTCTAAATTATGATGAGATGCACCAACAATAATCAACAATATTTTTGATAACTTTGGTTTCAAAACTAGAAACATTAAAGAATACAATAAGTTACAATGTTTCAGTACACTTATTGCTCGATATATTTTTTTTCAATTGAACTAATGCATCATTGACTTGTTCTACGGTATGATATGAACTTAGTACTAGTATAAGAGCTAGTTGAGGCATCGATAGTCCCTCCAAAATACTTCAAATAGCTCCAAATTTCAACACAGTAAGGTTATCATTGAAATTTGTTTATTAAAAGTAATATATTATATTTTTTCAATAACTCATCTCATTTCTGATAAACAACGAATAATAAATACGTGACACTGACGTAGTTTTCCACATTACAGTGCCCTGTACTCGACGCGCGTTTCGCCAATCAAGTTGGCGAAACGCGCGTCGAGTACAGTATAGTGTTTTGGTGATATGTGAAAAACTACGTCAGTGTTATCTTCACACCAAAAGTTCCAACCCCTTTCAGGAATAAATAAGTGGTATTATTTTTTTCGCCAAAACCTCACTGTGGAGAAATAATTTCTACATTATTTGTTTGGTGTAGTCATTTTGCTCCAATATATATTACAAATTAGTTGGAATAAAATA
Source organism: Pogonocherus hispidulus (assembly GCA_963924545.1). NCBI lineage: Eukaryota > Metazoa > Arthropoda > Insecta > Coleoptera > Cerambycidae > Pogonocherus > Pogonocherus hispidulus. Next base: position 696,489 of record OZ004701.1, read on the forward strand.
ACATACCTACTTATAAGTGACATGATTTGGATGTACTACGGACAGAATATAGCTATGGACAGAAATGACTATAAACAGTTTAATTTTTAGAGAGATATCAGATCATTTTTCCGGAACGAATTGCTGTTCAAGAATTGGTAAATATACAGGGTGGTTCAAGATAAGAATGGAATTTCTGTCTAATAAAAGAAACAGTTAAATATAATGCAACATTCATGAATTCCAATAAATATTACTAAAAAGAAAGTATGTAAAATCAACCAGAGGAGTTTATCAGACTTCCGCTTGGATATTAGGTTATAAAATTTGAAAAAGGAACAAATCAAATAATGTATGGCAACAAAAACTTTCTATCTTAGACACACTGTATATAAATTGTTTTTCATTGTTATTTCTAGTTCTACAGTTCTACCAGAAGAATTCCGATAGAAATAACAGAGAAGTGCATTTTATCTTACGAACTATATTCGATTCAGCCTAATTCACAATTGTGCTATCTGAAATATCAGATATATATGTATACGTAATATTTCACTAATTTTGTATCTCATACAAAACACTTAAACGGGTTTTAACATTAGTGGAAGTTAGTGTGATTTTGTTCTTCTTAAGGGAAAAACAAATTCTATCTATTGGGTACAGTTGATTTAAGACCAACATGATAACTATATTTTATAAGTATAGAGGAACAAAGTTAGAACGGTCAACAATAAATAAATAATTTGAAAGAGGCAATACTGTCCTCTTTTAATCAGTAAAGCAAAGCAATGAGCTACATTCGTAGTGATTTTATATTATGCAACCCATGTTGCCTACAGTCCGCGGCATATACAACTGTATATGTCTCTTCTACAGTGAAACACTGGTACATGATTTTTATGCATATTTACATCGATATGCAACCCACCTACCAGAGTTGCTGACACACTGTTGCCTATATACAGGGTGAGTCAGTTTATACTAGCAGGACTCTGGCATTTGATAGAGCACCTTATTTTAAGTGAAGTTTGTCATATAAACATATGTCCGGAATCGCTTCTTTTTTGAGATACAGGGTGTCAAAGTTTTGTTTTTTTTTAGTATTTTCCACACAGCTCCTATAGTTTTTAAGATAATTTATTCAAATTTTTACGGTAGATTACCTATGATGGTCCACAAATTTTGACATATGTAAACAATTTGAAAACGTACAGGGTGATATTTTTTAGGGGGTCATGCCCCCTATTATCGTCCAGAACTTTTTTGTGGTGCGCCACTGACTGCTAATTTGCCAAAATTTGGATTCCATGTTCAATTTAGAAACTTTATCGTCTCTTGCATTTTTATCGTAGCTGTAACAGTTGTCGAGTAATTTGAAAAAGTCTATGAAAGAATATTTTATTAAAAAAAATATATTTTCATCAAAATTTTCACTAAAATCAATTATTGTCAAACGAAAGTTCATTCATCTAAATTGTCAAAGGTTACATACTTACAGTACAACTTTTTCCACTAATTATTTATTTTTTTGTAGCATTTCAAAGACTTTTAATAACTAAGTAAAATAATTAAGAATTAATAATAAACCAAGGTCTACGTCCTGGCAACGAACGCAGAGTGAAGTTTTGTCATTGGATCCTTAACACATTAGAAAATAATAGAACTTTCTTATCCAACGTATTATGGACTGATGAATCTTGCTTTACCCGACGTGGGATAGTAAATTTCAAAAATCAACATATTTGGGCAGAGCAAAATCCACGTGCTATTAGGCCAAACAAAATCCAAAATAAGTTTAGCATTAACGTATGGGTAGGAATCTTTGAAAATCGTTTATTTGGACCATATTTTTTGCCAGAAAGGGTCAAAGGGTTCGCAAAACTTCTTAGAGTTTCTAGAAACCGAGGATCCTAATATCTGGGACGATGTCCCTCCAAATTTAAGACAGCAAGCTTGGTTCCAGTTGGATTGCTGCCCAGCTCATTTTGGAAGAAATGTATGAGCTTGGTTAGACGACAATTATCCAGAAAGGTGGCTTGGACGTGGAGGTCCAATCGCACGGCCCCCAGGTTCCCCAGATATAACACCAATGGATTTTTTCTGTGGGGCTTTCTTAAAGAAAAAGTGTATGCACCTCCTGTTCAAGATGTTGACGATCTTAGAGGGCTTATAAGACATGCTTGCGAAGACATATGAGTTCATCACTTAGTTTCAGCAAGAAGGTCTATTGAAACGCGATGCCGATTATGTATCCAACAAAATGGATAACATTTTGAAAATTTTAATTTGAAAATAAAATTATTTCGGGTTATTTGTAAAGTTATTTGTATTTGCCTTGGTTTATTATTAGTTCTTAATTGTTTTACTTAGTTATTAAGTCTCTGAAATGCTGCAAAAAAATAAATAATTAGTGGCAAAAGTTGTACTGTAAGTATGTAACCTTTGACAATTTATATTAATGAACTTTCGTTTGACAATAATTGATTTTAGTGAAAATTTTGATGAAAATATATTTTTTTTAATAAAATATTCTTTCATAGACTTTTTCAAATTACTCGACAACTGTTACAGCTACGATAAAAATGCAAGAGACAAAAAAGTTTCTAAATTGAACGTGGAATCCAAATTTTGGCAAATTAGCAGTCACTGGCGCACCACAAAAAAGTTCTGGACGATAAAAGGGGGCCTGACCCCCGAAAAAATATCACCCTGTACGTTTTCAAATTGTTTACATATGTCAAAATTTGTGGAGCATCATAGGTAATCTACCGTAAAAATTTGAATAAATTATCTTAAAAACTATAGGAGCTGTGTGGAAAATACTAAAAAAAAACCCAAAACTTTGACACCCTGTATCTCAAAAACGAAGCGATTCCCGACATATGTTTATATGACAAACTTAACTTAAAATCAGGTGTTCTATCGAATGCCAGAGTCCTGCTAGTATAAACTAACTCACCCTGTATAACAGTGGAACTCTAGTCAAAGGTGGCTACATGTCTCAGTTACAATATGGCAATAATTCTCTCTTGGAGGAAATATTTATAAACTGTCCATTACCATTCACCATGCACAAAACATGTTAAAGTATATACAAGTACAACGCATTGCAATAACTTTTTTTTTATACAAAATTGGTATAATATAGTACACTTTTATCCTAACAAACTGTGTGGTATCTGAAAGTTCTTAAATATTTCTTCCAACAGGAATAAAATAAAATTATGTGCCGGTTTGAGACACGAAAATGTCAACTCATGTTCATGTGCAAAAGGGTCATATTCCAGTGTTCGTAAAGGCAAGAGCTGTAAAAGCAGCCATATTTTCTATAAAGTGCTTCTTTGATATTTATCATGATTTTTTTGGGTTGAAATATTTGGCAGTTTTTTTTTTACTTACATTTTGGATGTATGGTGTGACAAAAAAGTGTTTGATAATAAATACCAATGGTTTTTTTTTTATTTTGTTAGATAATTGTTATTTTTACATTAAAATATATTGTTTTAATAACTAATAATAGGAAAGTATAGATATACTGCAACAAAGTGGTTATGTTGTAACAAAATATGTTTTTTGTTATTAAATTGATAAATTGTTACAAACTTTTTAGGTTAAAACTGAGTGAGGAATTCTGGACCTTTTCTAGAATGACACACATAAACACAGCGGTTTGTTTTGGATGCCATTTTAAAATATGTAAAAATAAAGACGTACAAATAGTAGCCGCTTCGTTATTAATTTTGCAATACCAACCACCACTAAATTATTACGTTAAACAAACACTAAATGTGTTATTTATCATTATATCAGCAATCAGCCTCCAAAAACTATATTTGTAATAGGTTTAAATGTTTTCATGCAAAGGGTGTATTCATTTTTGGAATCGCCAATACATATGCATACTTATGCACAATACTGGAAATTGTCACTTAACAACTTCCAGTATTGCATAAGTAGGCAACTAGTGTATCATGGTTTCTCTTTGTTGGTTGCATAATTAACATGACATCGCATTAATGCAATACATTTGTAGTAAATTGGGTAAAGGAAAACTTAACCCCCAATAAACTTATTTTTTAATGTTAAATAATTAAGTATTTTCTTGAAATACAATTGATTAATAAAATTTCACTCTAATAAAAAATTTCTTTCTCATATTTTCTATCTAGTAAGGTTATCATAAGGAACATGGTTTTATCTATGTACAGGGTGTTGCATAAAATTTGTTTGTATGATACTTTCAAGTTATTTTGGTATTGCTTATGCAGCCTTATACTTATCAAGAGAACTTATACATACAGTTCCTGGAAAGATTGGTAAATTTGTAAGGCTACTACATATGGTATTAAGGACATTTGCGTGGATTCTGTGAATCAACGTTAAATTTAAAACTAATTAAAATACGTTATTAGTAGGCTTGGCGGAAATGCGAGGGCGGACATAGGCGCGCGTATCATAATACTGGTAATAAAAGAAATTAACTATTAAAAGCAATAAACTGTTACAATTTATAACAATGTATACAACACATACCCTCTTACCTAGCTTGATGAACTAACGTGATTATCACAAAATGGAGAAGATATATAAAAATATTGCAACATCAGGTATGTTTCTATGGTTGTCTCCATTAGTAATGTTTGCTGTGGTGGAAAAATATATGCTTATATTTGGAAAACGACCACTCGGATGTAATACAAGCATATGTAAAATAGTCTTTGAACGCACTTAACAGCTCTGGAGATGCACCATTAGTACCATCATAGATTTGTCGTAATCTGGCAAAACCGTTGTCTTTTCTTAACACGTTCGGAAACTTTTATCTAATACGTTCATTTTTTGCGTGTAGCAGTCAACAACACAAACACTCAACTATCCAGAATACAACATACATACAATAGAGAGGAATATGTTTACGCTCAAACACCACAACAGCCCATCATTGCCCTGCACCTGCAACACCAGTTGTCGTACCATACATACCGCTGGTCTCCCTCGGGACTCGCCAAGCCTAGTTATTAGTTCAATAATACTGTTTTTGTAGAAACTTTTACGACTGATTTCTGTTCTCTAATAATTATTAATGACAAAGGCACAATACACTGGAAAAATTTACGATAAATAGTATGACACCATTTCTAATCAAATAGTAATAGTTAAAGCCGTTCAAAATCTATCAGTACCAATTTTTAAGGCAATCTAAAAAAATTTCAGTTACTGACCAGTCATATAAAAAAGTTTTTCCATATTTCGCGTTTTGTTGAAATTTCCTATTTGATAGACGAATTATAAACAATTTCTATTTGTTTACATACAACACCCTGTAGTGAACTAAATGGTTTTAGTGCTTCGCAGACAATGTGCATTTTATTCTACTATACACTTAGAAACAGATTTATATGTCCCTAACTAAAATAAACCGGGTATCCAGTTTAAAAAGTATAAAGTCATATCGGAAACTGTTAAAAGATATATCATCGGTTGAATGATGAAAAAATTATATATTTACTTTACTAAATATCGGTAATTACATTCAATCATGATTCATAAAAAACTATTAATCAAGAAGCAAAAATTGAATAATAAAACATTACGAAGATTACTCAGAAAAGTAAAAACACAAATAGTTAATTGTTAATAGATATAACTATAATCGATTTATCTACTAATAAAAACGATATAAAAAAAGAAAAAGAAAATAATTGCAAAATTAGAATTCCAAAATAAAAATTGCAAATAATTGTTGGTTTAAATATTTGTTGCATGTAATACACAAGATTTTTCCCATTTAATCAAACTGTATATCTAACATTTTCCGATATAGCCATAACGTTTTAAACTTGACACACTGTATTACATAAGTGTTTACAATGAAATAAATCCAGTTCCAGATTTTCTGTATGTCTTTATTAGAATAAAATAAAGGTAGTGTGATGTGTTAATAGGATTACGAATGGCTTCTAAAGATGATTAAATGATTTAAAAATCTTGAAAGTCTACTTCTTCTGTAAATATATAAAAAGGAATCTGTTCGAAAAGGAATGTAAAAGTTCTGTAACTGGAAATATTTTTTTAGACCATAAATCCAATAACACTAATACTATTATCTGTTGTCATCGACTGAGTATTAATACTTACAAAATCAGTACTATCATTTCTCTAAGTCTACGGTATCATTGAACATAAGAAACCTGGATCGACCGATGCCACTTTCGCGGTTAAGAATGCATGCATACAAAACAACAAACTCTGCAAAATAGAACACTCCAACTCCTGAAACAAAATTATTATTGAAACACTTGTAGCATATTTTCAATCTCCATCTTCAAGACAAATTCAACTAGAAAACAACCTCTTTGACATTTTCAGCCACTTCTAGATCTGTGTTGATAAATATGTTACAATTCAAGTAAAAACTACTCTAGATTAATCTCTGGTCCTAGGATCTAATGATGTTATTAGTTTTTTAGTTAACGACGTTAGTTACAGAACTATGAAAACAAAATTATGATTTTAAATTACTAATAGCTGTGGTAGAATTTTTTTTTCACTACCCAAAGATACATAATGTGTATCTGTCCCACAAAAGCTAGTTATTATTATAAAGCTACTTACCTTCGTTTCAATAGCTTTCGATTCAATATCTTGGAAATGCAGTTTAAGCTTAGACTTTCCGTCATCTGAAGAGCCCCTAAGCTGTGAAAATTTGTATTGCCAAAGTGGTATTTTTGAATCGCCTTCATGTAAAGAGAATCCTAAGTTCCAGTCTAACGTCAGTCCAGCGGTTTTGCCGTTGCTGCTAACCGTAAACGTCTTATTCTATAAATAAAAGGCTATATAGTATGCGCATTAAAAAAATAAATACCAGTTACCCCTAATTTCATAACGGCCGTACAAACAGAACAGTGCCAAGCATTTTCGATTCTTAAAAGTTCTTGTCTCGTCTCAACAGAAAAATAACGCGATTCTTGTCCTGATGTTTGTACAAGGAAGCAATGTTGACGCTCGTCTACATTCTCAGACTCTTTTACGACACGGAACATTGTTTGGTATACTTTGAACATCAACGGACATTTGCTCCAGTCCATCACGTTCAGCTAATAGTAGGAAAAAGTGTGTTAATTTGTGTGTAAGTGTGATTTTAAGTTTTGCCTCTTTCCAAAAAACGGTTAGAAAATTTGACATGAAGATAACACTGATGTAGTTTTCCACATACCACCAAAACACTATACTGCACTCGATGTGCGTTTCGCCAACCAAGTTGGTATCATCTGGTGATAATTAAAACTTTAGTTTTAGTTTTAATTGCGTCTAGTGCAGTATAGTGTTTTGGTGTTATGTGGAAAATTACGTCAGTGTTAGTATTTTTACTAATGTTTTTCCTATGTTTGTCTTTTTTTGCATTAACAGTTACCAATACTTCTGTCCAATATTTTCCACTTTATATACTGAGTGCATGGTGGATGCCAGTACCTTGTAGTGGCCGGCTATTTTCAATTTTTTACGTCATTTTACAAAATGGTGTCAGTATATTAGCAAAATTATGTTGAGTAATTTTATGTTTAATATTTTCATACATATTTGTATACTTACCGGTGGTGAATCAAATAGCATCAGGTCAGTCCCTTTCAAAGCGAAAAATCTTGGTTTGTAGTTCTGCCACGGTTGATTATTATTCAAAACTCCTTCATTAACCCAGCCCATGTATTCTATTCTATCAGATACGCTGAAGTTTCGGTTATACAATTTCATCTAAAAGAAAATCCATGTGTTACAAATAAATGTATCTTTATAAATCTGTCAAAACCAAATCACCAAAATTAAGGTTACTCATGTAAAATTGTCACTTAGTTATTGCAGAGAAAAAATACATAAAACAAATAAACAGAGACAGGCTTGAGATAAAACATTATCTTCGTTTTGGAGTACCACAAGGGAGTGTTATTAGGCCATTAATATTTATAACACACATACATGATCCATAAAAGTCTTTAGCAAGTAAAACAAAGAACATAGCTTTGGATGCTAAGTTTGAGAGTTACAATTTACTAGTCAAGGTATGTCAACTTTATCAAGGTAATATATGTTACCTGTAAATTGGTCAGTCCAATAATATTGTCGGTTATATATTTAAGCCACTGAGAAAGAATAGCGGAATCATCGCAGTGTATAATCCCAGTGCTGATGCCGTTCAGCCCCCGGACTTCAAAGGCATTGGGCCTCAACTTATCCGTTCCAAAAATATACCTCGTGACATACGCCATCATCAAAGGTACAGTTATGATATCGACCCAGTGAGTTTGGGTTTCAGGTTCTGAAGATATGGAACTCGGTCTACTACTTGTACTATTCGTCATAACGCGCAAGCTTTCATCTGATGCTCCCTTTTCATCGCTGTTGCTGTCGGTTTGCTGGGAATCTTTGTCTTCTAAAAATTTATTTTTAGGCAGTGTAGATAAGTTAAATATTTTTTTCAGGTTCTACAAAATAAAAAATAACTACATGTATACACAAGTGTTCCATTCTAACTAAGTTGAAAGTACGTATAATATTTGGATACACTCTAGAAGTAATTATTTCAATTTTGTAAAACTAGAGAAATAACGCAACGATTACATTTGGTAATTAAAATATTGACTTTTCTGCATAAGGTGGATAAACATTATGTACTATTTTGAAAATATACCTTGCTTTTGTAGAAACGGGGTTGCAGCTTTGTAATGCTTTACCGTAAGCACTACCAAGTCCCCTGCGTTACGTAATATGTTTACAGCATCATCATGTGGGCATGCTGTTATATATTCTCCATTTACTGCAATTAATACGGTTTCCTCATAAGAATTTCTATATTTATCTCTAATGATAAGGGAGATATGTCAAAATAAACTTCACATATGGGTATCAGGTGAAACACGATATTAATTTTATTATACCACTCTCAAGGTGTATGATTTTTAATATATTTCCCTTATCATTAACTAAAGTATGTGTGTCCGAACATGTGAAGAAATAAGTAATAAAATATAACAAGAAGAAAAATGAATACCTTTAATAATGGCATCGCCGACAAACAACTCTCCCGTTTGGTCCGCTGCTTGATTCTTATAAATCCTTGAAATTAATATGGGAAGTTTATGTTCTGCCCCTCCTTTTATGCTCAAGCCTAGTCCACCAACTTTTTGCCTTCTTACCTGCACCATTCTTTCCTAAAGAAATGAGGAAATTAAACTAAAACACATTCAGTCACTTATTTCTCTTAGGACTTCAGTTAGGACTATAGATAAAAAAAAGTTGTACTTTTTTTATGCATTTTATTTTCACATTGGATTATATAAGTGTTAATTTAAATTTGCCATATTTTGAAAATTCTAGTCAATTTTTCTGTTTCAATATATTTTACAAAGTCCTTGGAATTTATAATTCGGTTTGATCCAGTTAGCCATAACTGTCAAAAAGTTTAGCCATGAAAACATTTGAAAATCAGTATCAGAATTTACCAATTTCACATAATCAAGTTCATAATACAGTAGTTTATTTTCTAAAGACTGTAAATAATTCCCTATGAATAATTTTATAAAATGTTGTGGAATTTGTGAAGATTATTCCGCTGCTTCACATAGACATTTGTATTCTGAAATTTAACACGATTCTAGGAAGTTTGCGGATCATTCTTGCTAAGGGATAGTAAGGTAAGCATCAGTTTACTTTGGCGATTTTATTTCTTAGAAATTGTTATGTGATTAGATAGGTACCAAGCTTTTGTAAATATTACTTCAAAAGCACTATCTCTGATGCTTTTTTATGAGCGATCCAATTTTTTTGAAAAAAAAAACACCTACTTTAATAGTAACATAAAATAATTTGAAAAATAACATAGAGGTAGGTGTTCATTAAATAATATGAGCTATTGTAATCTTCTGAATTTTAAATATGTGTATTTTTTAATGTGTGTTAATGTGGATATCCAACACCTTTATAAAATATAAAAAACCAGTAAGTTGGTATCTACTTTAAAGAATATTTCTTTCCAGCAGTAGTGCAGAATGCTAAATTTTGTTTTGTAATTTTTTTATGCTACTTCAAGATTTTGAAAAACTATAAATGTTTTCTTATTATGATGATTAGGTAGGTACTATTTTCTCTCAAGGTAGGTATTTGTGCTGTAACAAATAACTTGAGCTAACGATATCTTAAGAAACATTGAATAGACATGTATATATGCAAAGACGCATACTCGGACACATGTCTTAATATAAATATTATATAACAACAGACATTCTTCTTGAAATAACCAAGTTTTCTACAAAGTTTAACTAGTAATTGCTATCTTCAAGAAATATTCCCATGCAACGTATATCTAAACATACCCTAAGATTATAATTTTTCTTACTTTGGCATTTAGGGGTTTCGACTCAGGTGGAAGTGGTTCTTCCTTTTGAAGTCGAAGCACCTCCATGGACAAATGTAGCTGCACCGGTATTGGTCTACTTTTACCATCACTGACAGTTACCATTCCAGTCCTGACTTTAAGTTTCTGATCTATTTTCTCTTCAATTGGGGTGGTCATCCTCGTAGCGTTTATCCTCATATTGGACCTAACACATATACCTATTATTTATTAAACTCATATTCTAACACATCATGATTGATTTTTGATAATTACGCCGTCAAATATGGTATCGTACCTTTTATTATCCAGAAACACTATTAAACCAAAGAAAACATAGCTACATCAACGATAGTGTTATTAATTTATCTATATCTATCACCGTTTCTGGGGCATTCCCTGGCAACGTCATGCCGAACTGCCATTTATAAAGACTCAAAACAAATCGTACAAAGTTCGTGTTCGTAACTACCGTATTAAAGGCCAATAAACTTTTATTGACAAACTCAAACTACCTCACACGACCCTTATTTTCCCTACGTAATGCTGCTGCAACAGCCAGTTTTTAGCATTGACGCAAACCTTTATGATGAAAACCTTAAGCCAGTTTTTGCGACGCTGCAAGATTACCGGACGAGCATCACAAAAAAAAAAGAAAGACTCGGACTTGACCCTAACTCTTATTCAATTTAAAAAGTAAAGCTCTAAAAAATGTACATACAGTTTTTGTTTTTAAGTAGTTTTTTTATTGTCCACTCCACAAGCTATTTATAGGAATCTAATGATTTAATGATGGATTAATATGAAGATAAAAGATTTTTCTCCATAATCATATCCTCAAGAATCTTAATAATAAGGAAATTCCTATTTTCTACTGTTTTTATTTTTTAGTTACTCTTACGTTCATAAGGAACTCGCAAGTATCAGGAGTTACTATTTTCAGAAATTGGTACAGCAAATATAAAAACAATTTTATCCTTGAGTTATATTTTATATTTAACATATAGCAGGTATAAAAATATAGTTGACGTTTATTTCTTAAGGTGATTTTCGGTCATGTAAAGTATTTTGTATACAGAGCATTATTAACTTTAGAGGCTGAAGGCTTCTTAATAAAATCAGTAATGTATCGCCCAGCTTCTATAAGTTTTTTCAAGTCAATGCCTGTTTCCATGCCCATACCATGCAGCATGTATACCAAGTCTTCTGTAGCAACATTCCCAGTTGCACCCTTTGCATAAGGACAACCACCTAGCCCTGAAACAGAAGAGTCCACAACTCTTATTCCGTATTCTAAAGCTGTGCAAATATTAGCCAAAGCTTGACCATAAGTATCGTGACAGTGGATAGCTAGTTTATCGGCCGTTGTAATTTTTAAAATATCTTTAATCATATTCTCCACTGTATTTCTTGTTCCTACTCCAATTGTGTCACCAAGGGATATTTCGTAACATCCAAGAGATAGTAGTGACTCTGTAACTTTTGTTACAGCTGATGGATGTATATGTCCATCGTATGGGCAACCAACTACGCATGATACATATCCTCTTATTTTAAGATTTTCTTTTTTTGCTACAGCAACTAAGTCTTTTATTCGGTTTATGCCTTGTTCAATTGAACAGTTGGTATTTTTTTGAGAAAAGCTTTCGGATGCTGCAGCGAATACTGCTATTTCTTGCACTCCAACTTTTATCTAGAAACAACTGATTTATAAACTTGATGCCAACAAATAAAATGTGTTATTCATTAAGTAATACACCTACCGCAGATTGCAGTCCTTTTAAATTGGGAACTAAAACTGGGTAAGAAATATCATTATTTTTAGTAATTCCTGTGAAAACATCTACATTGTCTCCCATTTGAGGTACCCATTTAGGGCTTACAAAGCTAGAATATGACTACTTTTACACCAGAATTCATCTATTTGTAATAACACTTGCCTGGTAACTTCGATAGTTTTCAAACCAGTTGCGGAAAGCTTATTAATTAATTCTGTTTTAACATAGGTAGGGACAATGACAGGTTCATTTTGAAGACCATCTCTAGGTCCTACTTCCACTATTCTAACAAAAGAGTCGTTCTAAAATATATTGCAATTTGTATTTTGATATTATGACAAATATAAGCTTACTTACATGAGAATATCTTTTGAAGTATTTTAAATGTCGACTGAATTTTCTTAGTAATACTTTATTCGATTGGAAGGCCATAATAATAAGTTTACATTTCAAATACTAATGAAATGAAATGATCAAGCATTTACTTATCTTTTAATAGAATAACAAAAAACAAGGTCAATAAATATTGATATAATTTCAAAAGTACCGCCTTGACAATTTTGACATTGCTGAATTTATTATAGAAACCTATAATATTTAGGTATAAATAAGGTTTCAGCTTTATCTACTTTCAAAACCGTTAATTTACTCGATAGATGTCTCTATATGTTTTAAGCTATTAAATTAGTAGCTACAAATTTCCATAACATGATTATGCAACTCACCTAACAGATTCGTTAAATCACTGGTTGCCTATTTACAACAATGGACGTCTTGTGTTTATAAACCTAAAAGTATTATTTTGTGAATTTTAATATATGAGAGGGGGTAAAAAATACCAAACAAATATTTTAGAAATATTTATTTAACTGATTACATTAGATCTTATTCTTAATAGAAAATAATTTAAGTTCGAATAATAACAATTATTACAAATTACTTGGGGTTTTTACAAACAAAATTAAAGGCGGTTCGGCCATAACAAAAATTTTTTACCGGCAAAGTTAAACTAAGCCTTTATAAATAATTCTAACTAACTATATTTACCAATAATGACATTTATTATGTACATTTTCCACACAGAAGGGAAAAGGGCTGCCAATACGTCCACATCAATGTTTTAAGAGAATAGTCTGAATGTACAAATTATTTTACAGTATCTTTTACATCTTATCATACTGTATAAAAATATATTTCCTTAAATCTGCCTTCTTCATTTTTACCACCTACAAGAATCATTATATGAAAGAATAGAAAACCAACAGAAATTTGCAAAATTATCTATACTCTAGACGGATTTTTACATTTCAATGAGGCACCAGTACAATGACAATGGACGGAGTGTGAAAAAAACAATAAATTATTTGACTAGATGTTATTTCTACGCACCTCCCAATTTGTTATCACATTCAGCTGTTTTAAAGGCCAAAGCATTTAAATACATCATAAATGCAAATTTTGGCTAGCTAAACATTGTACAGTACAATGAATAAAAGGCACTAGTAATGCACCAATTATTTAGATAATTTTTTAGCCCTAAGTGCGTGACAGGAACAAATAGGTATACAGTTAGTGATATTTTTAAAATAAGTGTTATTGTTAGGACAGTCTTTGGATAGAAATATCATTACCACATTGGTAAATGTCGAATCTTTGGATGAATAATAGTGGATTTGGTTTTTCTTCCGATTTCACGTACAGTATTGTTCAAAATAAAAGTCCTAATATAAAAAGTTCTGTAAAAATTATTAAGAAAATACGGTTTTAAGTACATAACTATTACTTAAACGTACAATGTACATTCATGTCATAAGAAAGGAGGCGTTGCTGATATACGAATCATGTTATTTCTTATGGTGTATGTACCTACTTTGCAAAAACATGTATATATTATATTTGCTTCTCAATTTAAATCTACAGAATGGTTTAGGTACATTTGGAAGAAATACAATTATCATTTTATAGCGTACAAAGTAATTTTCGTGCATACTGTACACCTAATAATATAATATTAAAACAATTCTAATTACACATTTTCAGAAAGGTTTGAAAAAGAGGTACCTTCTTTTATATTAAAACCAATTGTTTATTAAAATTTTCAAGTACCTACTCTTCTATGATGTCTTAATTTAAAAACTTTCCAAAAATGTTTTGTAGAAGTACCAAAGCTCAGGTACTTCATCTAAGTATATGATTTGGTATAATTTACATGCTAACATGAATATATTTAAGTACTAAATATTTATATATGTATAACTATTTATTTAAGACTAGAGCTATTTTTTTATAATATAATTTATAAGAAACTATGTAAATAATAATCTATCTACTTCATTAATTTTCATAATTATTGCACTTTCTTTTGCAGTCTTAACAACAACTCTCTGCAAAAGTAGGAGCAATTTGAAGTCTGTTATTTTTATTGAGCATTATACCTTTAACTCATTGGTAACTAATTACTGGAATTAATTTACTAATAATAAATTAATGTGTCTACTATAACATAATAACTAGTTTTACTTTAAATAACAGATCTACTGATAAAATATAATTTATAAAGTTTGAAAAAATCATAATATTGTGACAATATATAATTTTTATTTAAATCAATATTATTTATTGAACACGGTGTGACTAATGAGACCATTTTTCAAACTTCATTCAAAGAACGACAGAATATCTCAGATTTATGATGCTATCTAAAAGTTTTTTAAATAGAAGTCAGTTGATATATTGCACATCCTGTATATCGATGTCATTTTGCAAAATTAAAATAAACATTTGTTTTTATAATCAATTCATTCGAGATGTCGATATGAAATAAGTAATCTACGTTAGATTAAAAAAAAAAATTAATCAAATTGTCTTTTCTTGACTAAACTTTCTGAGATGTTCCGAGATCCATAATAGAGAGTTACCAAACGTTTCAAATAATTCTAATATGTCTCACTTATTTTAATATTATCAATCACTTGTGTCGAGACATTCCGGACCACTGGCCTTATTGCAATCGAGCTTCTTGTAGAGTTTGAGCTTGTGCAGCAGTTTGGTAGGGAATACCAGGAAACCCTCCTGTTGTCGCTGCTGCAGGCAAGCCAGGAGTTTGAGGAAGCGTGGCATACGCATATGGCATATAGCTAGCAGCACCTAAAAACAAATATAATGTGTTTTCTAACGCTCTAAACAGATAGTTTGATAAAAAATATTTACTCAGTACAGCCGAAGCTAGGAGCACAGCGCCATCTCTTGAAAAGAGTACAAGTTTAGCTTCTCAGTCAGAGATGGCGCTGCTGGTGTTGGCTTCAAAGCAAGAAAATTGCTTTTTATATCTATCTGGTATGGTACTAATATAAAAAAAGCATATACCTCATATATATAATACTATATATGATATACCTATATTCATGCCAAGACATTCTGTATAATTTAACATTTTAGGAATCAACTTTGATTGTTATGTCAAAGTATATTTTAAATCGGTACTTTTGTTATTTCAGTATCAAGCAAGAGATTTTGCTGGGCATATTAATAGGGTTAAAAATTAAAGCTGTGGAATAATTGGTTATGAATTATGTTCCATTAATTCTTCAATAAATAATCACCTATTTTGCCACAGTTTCACACGAAATGGAAATAAATCAATTTTATATTAATAATAAATTAATAGGCCATAAAAGTAAACAAATGGTGGCCAGCGCGTTAATCGATTTTGGCGCACAATATCATTTAAAAACCCATAATTGCAATGTACGTTTACGAACGAAAATTATGTTTTAAAACAAAAGACGTAATACTTAAAAAATAGTAGGAGGGCACACCCTTTAGGTTGCCCTAATCTACTAATGTTAACAAATTACCTGCGGCTCCAGTATATGGCGTATAAGCATCAAATCCATTCGTGTACTGGCCAGTATAAGGCGCGGCGGCAGCCGCAGCTACAGCATTCTGGTACTCGTAGAACTGCGACGTGGCTGCAGCTGCGACGGCTGCGGCGTGCGTGAGCTGCGTCGCCTGAAGGGGTACCAAGCTGCCAGGGGCGGTCGCAGTCAGGTAGGGTGATTGGTACACGTATCCAGGTGGTACCCTGAAAAGGAATGGGTTTAGTTATTTTTAAAGGAAGGCGATGGTTTCGCACAGCAAGCAACACCAGAAGAAATACCAAAAACACCTCTGATGCACTAAAATGACCAATCAAATAAAAAACGAATTACAGGGTGATTTCCCCACGTAGACTATCAGGTGACTCAGCTAGATGGGTCAAAGATACATACCTTTGTAGTTGTGTAAAGTAAAAACTACGTAGGTATGCATGTAGAATTACATATAAATGTATGAAAGCTTGGTTCTATAATAATTTATATACATTAGTATTTGTTATATTTTCAAAAAATTAGTATCTTAGTCTTTACTAAAAAAAAAAAAAAAATCACGTTGAATATCTTAAACTTATAAACTTATTACAAACACTATTATAATTCATTTTATATTTTGAGTATGTAGGACCAATAAGCTGAATGATATCATTTAAACCTATCCTGTATAACCTATGTATGTCTGCCTGTCTAAAAAATATGTTGTTTGCGGTTTATATACAATGTTTTCCCTAGAAATTAAAAGGTATTTATATTCCATAAATCTATTTTAATTAGCTTTTGCTTCTGGTTTTAAAATAAATGTTAAATAGTAATCTTCAAAATGTCGTACTGCTACTCTATCCCCGCACCTGATAGTCCACAGAGGGTTTGATATTTGATGTACAAAGTGACAGAAAAGGTGGTGCAATACTGAAAACCCCAGTACATGAAGATTTATTAAAATCGAAGATAACAAGACCGTGTGCTATTTTTATCGGGTTATTTTGTCAAAGCATACGTGGAATGTGCCAAGCTAAGTCTCGTTGGGTGGTTAGTTTGTATTTAAAAATACTTGTATTATTTAAAATTGTTTTTCTCAATACGTACTTGGCAACATATGAAAATGTTGCATGTGTGAGGTTGCGGCACCAAGTTGAAAAATGAAATTTGATCACCTCCCAGCAGACACATGACGTCTTTTATCTTTATTTGCTGTCTCTTTCTTTAAAGCATGTAGTAAAGGCGGTAATAAATGTGTTTCTTGTAGCGATAAATCTACATTGTGTTCCAATTTTTAGACCCAGCGTTGTAAACTCACTTTGCTCTGAGATTTGTGGAAAGTATTTTCAAATTTTTCAAGTTCTTTAAATCTTACTTTAAATTTAGTATAAAACGTCTGTCTGTCTGCCTTGTAAATATTTAAAATTTGCTAACAGAAAAAGTAAGCGTTGGATAGGTAAAATTTTTTAAGGCTTTATTTACAACACCGTATATATTTTTGTATAATTGTATAGAACGTCATAACGCAGAAAATTGGTTTATTAAATTTATTGTATCGTTCTTGCAACAAAAACCAATTTTATTAAACAATAACAAGAACCCTAAGATATCTAACCGTACCTACCTACCTAATTACACCCTGTATAATGAAAACTCCTGTAAATACACTCTTGACAGAAATTATAAGTCAATCAAGTGATACAGGACAAATATGTGTGTAAGATAATTACGAAAAATCTGCCAGTGTTCTAAAACATTATCCTTTTTCAGTGAGTCCTGGGAATCGAGGTCCTCGCACCCTCCTAAACCGGTTTATGCACTAGGGTAGCTTTTAGTTGGGGGTAAGTGAAAGATGAATACATTACTTTTATTTAATTTGTACACAGCTTGTTGTATCGAATGGAATACGTTTTATGGGGCTCGAAATGCACCAACTTCTATAATCACTTTGCAGCAATAGTACATACATATATGTGTGGTAAATATCCTAATGAAATCAGATCACATCAAACTATCTAAAACATACCAACTTATATGCTGGACTGATATCAGTTGTTAAATATTTAATTTTCTGACGTAGCGATTTCACTCAAGCATATATACATTGCATATGTTGCTAGTTCTTAAAATTAAGTGAGAATGTTACAAATAAATCGGAAAATAGTGTTAATTTTGCAAAGTGCTAACGAAATTCCTCAACCTTCAACTTCATTGCAAGAGTTTCTTTACAGTAAAAAAAAGAAAAAATAGAAACTTGGAAAGACTTGTTCATCCATATACCAAACGCAGCAACGACTTCCAAAAAACACAATCTTTCGAAACTTCTTCATACGCCAAGTATAAAGTTTTTTTGCATCGTATAACACTCAAAATGTATAACAATTTTAACTCTGAACAGGATGTGGCAGAATTAGGACGTTATATTGTAGCAGTACTAACTACATACCACAAGTGATATAACTAGTGTTTTTTTTTTTAATTTTTAACAGTAACAAATTTTTTGGAGTGTATAAATTATAAAAATAAATTAATTGTTTAATAAAACCTTTTATAGTACAGTAAAATTATTATGATTTTACTTCAAAACGGTAGATTCATTAGTGCCCTATAAAAGGAATTCCTTAGTATGAGGACGGGACTAGAACCTCAGATTTAACCATGGTTAATCTGAGGCCAGAACGGTCAAGTCAACCTTTGCATATACAGTTAAGATTACAAGAATAAATAACCAGAAACATATCTTCCTATCAGGCGCTCTATTCCTTCCCGTAACCTCGATGCTCGGTTAACCTGAGATTCTATCCTGAAACGGCCAGTGCTGTAGCGTCTCGAGTTTTAAGTATGTTCGCAGAGAATTGTTTCTTGCGCATTGGATTTAATATGACATTTTATCTAGTTTTTTAATTATAGTTCCTGAAGTTTCGCAAATTTGAATTTATATGGCAATTTAAATATAATTTTGTAAGCTTTATATCGTTGCTTGAAGTTTCAATTCCTATTTCCTACTTTAAAAGTTGGTATAGATCTGGGATGACAATACATTGTAATATTTTTATATAGTCAAAATTTAAGGTGACGACTCAGATATCAGATAAATTTTGTATAATAATATACAATAACCTTCCAAAATATTTATTTACTCGATCGTTTGAAATAACCGCGTCATCTTGGCGAATTGCAAAACAAATAGGAAACCGAGACAAGCAAACCAATAGCAAGGAAGCTACAATTTATAAGAAGACACCCGAATCAACGTTTCCAGACATTGCCAAGTCTATTTCTGTCGCCCTATTTAACATTGTTTGCGCGTTTTGACTAATGCATTATTTTTAACTGTAGAATCACAATGAATAAATTAATGTAGTTTGGTTGTCCGCGTAGATATTGTATGCTAAGAAAGATGGAAGACCAAGATAATTGTAAATATCCGGTCTTTTAATCATTTTATATCAAATTGGCTTTTAGAAATCTGGTACCAATCGCCACAGAATATGATAGGTACCTCCAATATATCGAAGTAACAAAGCCTATACGTACAGGGCACGTCATTAATGGAGTATATTTTATTTTAAATATATTTTTCAAACACCGATATACAGGGTGTCCCATTAATATTGCGAAAAAATTCAGGGGGAGTTTCCTTGACCAAAAATAATAAAGAAAGTTCCTATAAACCTATGTCCGAAAATGCTTCGTTTCGGATATACAGGATGTTGAAATTTAGAGAAAATACAATTTTTTTACTAATTTCTGGACAACCCTAATTCCATAGCCAACAACATACCAAATTTCAAAAAAATCGGAATTAGGGTTCTCCAGATATTAGTAAAAACCTTGTATTTTCTCTAAATTTCAACACCCTGTCTGTATATCCGAAACGAAGCATTTTCGGACATAGGTTTATAGGAACTTTCTTTCTTATTTTTGCTCAAGGAAACTCCCCCTGAATTTTGCGCAATATTAATGGGACACCCTTTATATTTCGCTCTGTATTTTTAGCCTGAAAATATTATTTTTATATTTTGCGTCTATAAGCAAGTCATTATGAAGCGCAATTGCGTATCGAAAAGAAACCCTTTTCGACACTCAATTTTTTGTTTTTAAATGTTGGTAGCAACATATTTACACCCTTTGTTTTGCATTGTGTGCTATAGTTGCTATAGTAATATAAATCATAACCTAACTAAATTTTCAAGCAAAGAAAAGTTGATAAACGTCAATAATGCCAACTGGTCCAGAATATTTATAAAAATCCCTATACGGGAATACAATTTTATGATGATTTTCCTTTGATTTCATAGGTGTAAAACATGCAAAATAGAAAAAATAGTATAAACAACTCGTTGCATAAGGCGTCTATCGCACTTGTCCTTTAGAAAACTCGCCACTTATTTTTTTCAGAATACGGTAGAATACAAAATAGAACTGCTGAAAATATGTTTTGTTTGACCAGATTTTGCAGTTATTTTTATTTAGAACTTAATGTCAACACTGACGTAGTTTTCCACATGACACCAAAACACTATACTACACTCGACGCGCGTTTCGCCAACTAAGTTGGCATCATTTGAAGATCATCTGGAGGTCTCCAGATGATGCCAACTTGGTTGGAGAAACGCACGTCGAGTGCAGTATAGTGTTTCGGTGTAGTGTGGAAAACTACGTCAGTGTTATCTTCACACCGAAGGTTCCAACCCCTTTCAAAAATATAACTTAATGTGTTTCATATAATTAACTGTTTTAATATTAGTTATTTTAGTATTGATGGTATTTAAGTCAATTAATTTGTATTTACAAGTAAAACTTTTTGACCAATGTTTGTGCCCCAATGAAATATAATAAAAATTAAATTAAATCTGAAACGGATCAAATAGATTAAAATAAAATTCATCCGTCATTGCCCCATGTCATTTTCAGAACCAAGTATTAATACTTATACTTTATTTTTAACAGCATAAAAATAACTGATTCCGAATAGTTTGTTCAACCATAAGTTTTTATATCTTGTACCAATTTTCACGTTTATAGAAGTGTAAATGAATAACAAATGGGATTCTACTGTAAAAACTATTTGCATCCAAAATAGTGAACTATAAACTTGTAATTTATTTTCACTCGAGCTACTGATGTAGTAGATATATATGTAGTAAAGCTTATAAAATGTACAATATGCTTTCTGGTGGAATTATTTACTGACGGTTCTAATTTATTAACAAAATTCACTGTTTCCGTCTGTTTAAAAATATCGACCTATAAATATTATCCAATCTGTTTCACAAATGTACCATTCAAGGTTGGGTGGCCATCTAATTCTCAGAGATAAAGAAATATATAAATACGGTTTATACTTGGATTTATAAACTTTCATTGAAGGTTGTCGTTCATATTTGGCCCTTAATAAAGGTTCATCTATATTTATCCCTCGCACGACAAGGTTTTGTGCAAATATCGGTTTTCAGCCTCTTCTCCCACATAATATCTAGATCTCCAGCTACAATACGTGTGGCTAATATTCTTTAATTTTCTCAAAAATCAAAGGTATAACCTTAATAGTGCTATTATAACTTTTATTCAGACAAAAACACCCTGTATCACGGGTGTAAATAAGGAGAGGAAGTGTTATAATTTAAATTGGCCGCGATTGTTTTTTTTTTAGCTTTCGAACAATGACAATAAAAAATTGATCAACTTGAAGTGACCTCGACAGACGAACGTGTGTGTATGTGTAATAATAATAATTGTATGTCCGACCGGCAAACCTACATATTCAATATTCTATCATTTCCTCCACAAAGCGCCGTGTTATAAACTATTATTCAGGTAAAAATCAATTTCAAATGCCATGCAAATGACATAAAAGGATTTAGAGTGTCGCTCCATTTTCTATTCCGACTACCTACACTCTAATGCTCGTTTCCTAAATTACTCGTAAGTACAGGGCTGTCAAATTCGGCCCCACTCTCGCACTTTTCAAAACTACGCTTAATTATCCACCACTAATGATGTATAAACAGTATTTAGTATGAATTTTTAAACGCCTAATTTCCTAGCAATCAATTATTGTAGATTGCTGAACCGGGATTCTAGACCTGTTTGTCATTCCGGATTTGGCTTTGCGGGCACTTTCCCTTACTGGAAGGTCATATGAAAAAATATAATTCTATATACGTAAAGTACGTACGCATGGCAAGTATTTTGATGTCTGGTGCAGCAGTCAGATACAAAAAAACAATGCCAGGAATGAAGTCGAAGTACTGAATAACAAAATGCCGCCCCCTCTCCCACACAAGTCTTAGGCTTCTGTGCTAATCCTTGTGATTAGAATGAGGTGTACAGATATCATTATAAAATTCATTTACGAAATCACTTTATAGGGAAATTTTGTTCATGAAATCCTTGAAGAAGTGCCTCCTTCAGTATTTCTTAGTAAACGCCCTGTATATTGGTACATATTATAATAGTGATATGGCTGCGCTGGTCCACTATACATGTAACAAATTTTGATGGCATCGTAGCTACCGGTTTTTGTCTGGTTTCCTTTGAACCATTTTAGTTTCGTTGCTTGTATTTTTATGTCATTTGTCAAATTGCCGCGCGCTGTACGAACGTTATCGACTTCCTCTGCTAAGTACCGACGCTCGCCAACAAAAAAATCTAAAATGGCGGTAATTCAGTACACATGCATAGAAACAACTCATCAATAATGTAAGTTAATATGGACTAGGCGAGCAGCAGTGAGTGATAGTAGGCTGCGATAGGGAAAGTACCCTTATTTATTGACGCACAAAGCTTACGCCTCCTTAGATGATGGGGAAAATATTATTTTTTATTAATAAATTCCCTAAAATAAACATTTAACCCTTCTGTTGACGGACCCACCACAGATTATTTTGCTAATAACAGTAATAATATTTATTCTGCTTATCTCTTCAAGGGGATGAAATTAAAATGGTAAAGTGGGCTGATCAGGGAAGTTGTTTATGTCCATTTACTTAATGAAACTCATTAAAAATAAATACGCGGGCAGTAAAATAGAACGAGTTTTTTCATGTATAAAACAAAAATATATCATTCGTCAGTTGTAATGTAATAATCCCCAAACGATGTTAATTTGGTTAGGAAACGCGTGTCGAGTGAGTTTTTGTGATGCAAGGTATTCCGTCGTTTTCGTGATTCAGTCATTTGGCAGTTTTTAAAAATATGTATTAATGTATTTTCACTCTTTCCTCCTATTGTCATGTAAATTTTTATTCTCGCCTGACAATACGGGTAACTAACTAACTGGCTATTAATTCATAGATAACCGCTATTTTAAATATTTTGAATTTAGTAGGAATTGTAGTATTTGTGCATGAGGTGGCGAACAGAATGTTTATAAATAATAGCAGCGTATATAAACAAATGATGTCGTAATGAGATGATTCAGTACCTGTTAGAAATATTTAGAGTGTGTATAGATATAAATATTATAAATTCATTGTTTAATCTACAGGGTAGTTCAAATTAGTTATCCTGAAAGGCAAACGAGAAAAGAGCAACAGTTGGCTGTGAAAGGTGGCCGAAAATCGAAAATGCCCTGTAGCTCGTTATTGTTATTTTTTCGAGAGAAAACAGCACAGGACTCGTCATCAGATGCTTTATCTATATTACAGATTTTCGACAACCCAGGAAAACATACGAATTTGAACCACCCTGTACAGGGCCATCATGCGAAAATGCCCTTTTTTGAAATGATTTGGTTATTTTATGATACCTCGTATAAAATGATGTTTACTCTATGACTGCTGTGACCTTAGATATAAATATTATGAATTAATCGTAATTTTGACATTCATATAACAGCGGATGGATATTTGTATGTAACAGTGCATGCAACAGGCTATTTACTTTTAGACTTTTAATGTATTAACAATACGGTTGATTTATTTATCCACAAAATCGATAAACGTGGAAAATTAACTGCTTCGATAAAATAAATAAAATGTACTCGCAATTCTATTGTTCCAAGTTTTATTGTTATATTATTACGCGTCTTTCTACCCTTCCCTCAGACTTGCTGTGACAAATACAATACTCCAAATAATTGAAATGTGCATAATTAAAAACAAATGAAGAATACATTAGCGATCGAATGTTTGGTAACGACCATTTATGGATGCATCAAACAAAAGAACCTACAACGGTTGTGTGTACAACCAGTATATTAATTAATTAGATATACAATATTATAAATGTATTGTATTGTTATGATTTCATATAGAAAGGTGAACTGTTTGTATTAATTAATTTAACAAGCCACATATTGGTGTATAGCAACAATTCATAATTGTAACAAAATAATAAACGCAGTTTTTAAGTCTACATTTAATGCTAACGAAATTATTTGTTTTTCAAAATAAATGCAAAATAATAGGGCACACATATTTTAATTATTTTAAACAATATAGGTGTTTTTGTTGCATACAAATGCCCTAGCTATGCAGTAGATTGTTCTAAAGACGCATTAAATGGTAACGTTCATTATTTGTGTCACCAATACGAAATTTATAAAATACTAGAGTAGACTAGCAAATCTCAAAATCATCTAGTTTCGCTTAAGGGTCTATGTACGCCTTGATCGGCGAAGCAATCAAAATATGAACTAAAAGTATTCAGACTAAATTTAGGCTACCGGCACATAGATGTCGCACTGAAATACAATTGTTTAAGAAATGGTAATTGCTGCAATTTAGACATTTTTATGTTGTACGTTATCCGGTCAATTCTGCACCAAATATTCCTATTTAGTTATTTTTTAATATCTGTGACATCTAACAGTGAATTACTGAAAGAATCATTTTTGGATTTCCACTAGCAAAAAACACTGTCATCCACATTTATAGATCTTATAGTGTTACAGTGAGCAATAAATTGAAATTAATGAATTAACTTAATGTGTATTTGTATTTGGTACGTTTTAGAAACTTCAACTACTAAGTAAATATACATTTTTTGCGTTAACGTAAACGAAAACATGTAGAATTTCTATAATAAGATCTAGGTTCAGTTTATACAATGTAACCATGGAAGAACAAAGTAGAAACGGAATACGTTATGCAAAAAATAAATAATTTTTCAGTATTCAAACAAGAGAAACAGTTTGACAGATTTTTGATTAATTCAAATTTATTATTTTTAAGACTGTTACCTGGTAAATACATTTTTATTTTTAAAATTATCAGAATATATAAATCGTCCTTTATATTATATTCATTTACATTTGAACTAGTTTCTTATTGTACTTTATTTATAATAAAGGATAGTAAGTGTACTTGCTTCGGCGATATGCAGTGTTAACTAGTATTAAATACAGTACCTATACGTGGTGTTGATAAACATAATGACGGTAAGTTTAATTATTCACGTTTCCTACTTTCCAACAGCTATCGCGACGTTATCAGCTAGTTATTTTTCCCTTTATCTCGTTGCGTTTGTTTTTTTCTTTAAAATATTCTTATCTGCAACGTAAATTAATACAAATAATTCTGAATAAACATAAGTTATGTATCTTTTATTTGTACGCTGTTAAAAGTAAATTATTTCGTTTTCAACGGCGTTCCAATAAGTTTACAGTAGACAAATAGTTATAGGTAGAGATAAATAATTTATATACCTATTTATATCGAAATACACACCGGGTTGAGCAAATATGTCGAAATACCCGTGTACAGGGCGAACTATAAGTTGGATGAAAAAACACCATTCAGAAAAGTTTTTTTCCTATATGTATACCCTATAAATTATAAACTTATTTTTATAATATTATTTAAAATGCTTCTATTATTCATTATTAGCTAGAGGGTTGATTTAATAAAAAGAGTTGTATAGAAGTCTTATAAAATAATAAAAAAACTTTTATAAAATAGCTGCTTTAGAGCAAAAGCACTATAGGTTTAGTGTTTTAAACATTGACTAGCGCGGACGAGGGTTATAAAACCCTTATAAAAAAGTGTTTTGTAGAAGTTATAAGTTTTATGACCGCCTTATAATGGTTCTGTAAAACTACTTTACAAGAGTTGTATAATATTATTATAAAATAGTTTTATAATAGGCCTTTAAGGGTTTATCTTCACTCTTACGTAAAAAAGTGGTTAGAAATATAGGAAACATTGGTGCTTTTTCCGTAAAAGTGACAATCCTGGTATGCGGTAATATTTTTGTTAGCCTCCTTTAATCAGGAATTGGCATTAAGTTGCAGATTTCAACGATTTCGCTTTCATTCCGCCTTCTTCAAAATGTGCTCATTAAATGAGACCTTTAAAGACGTTTAAGGCCTTTGATAAAATATACCGCTTATAGGGAGGAGGATTTTTAAATAGCAATTTTCGAATACCGCAGAAGTAATGATTTGGGAGAGACAGTTTCCACAACCATGGAAAATTTAATGAAACATATCTTATATACTGTATGATCAAGCGTTTGCGGGTAGATGGAAAGGAGCTATGGCTTGTCCGAATTTAAAAAAGTCTTGTGTGTACAGGGTCTGGTCAACAAAAAATAGATTAGTAAATATTTTTTTGTAATTACCTAATTTGGAGGAATTTCTTTTGAATTAATAAAGGCAAAACAAGATTTTAATTAAAAATTATGCAACATTCCTGAAAAATCAATCGATCTATTGGAAATAAGAGACCATTCAATTCAGACCAACAATTTAGAACGAAAGTGAACATACGTGCAGAAATTTATTAAGGGGCTGGTTATACGGCCTTAATGGCGCGATGAAAGAGAAAAAATACGAACTTAAGTGTTGAAAAAAAAAACCTAAGCAATCGAAACATATATGTCGAAAAACAGTACTAGAAGACTGCAATTTAGGGATATTTATGTCAAATACGTCAAATCTATCAGTAGCGCAGTGTCAATAGGTTGATTCATTATGGTATATTTCTAGGAAATCAAAGTACCTCCAAAGTTAATACCAAATTCATTATGCTTGACCTGTCTGTATAACTGAAAAAGTGGTCTGCATGAATGAAAAATGAATAGAGTATATTCAGGTATGTTTTATTGAAAATCCTTAGTTCAATTTTACGGTTTATCGTTTTGTCGTTAAGAACAATACATTTTCGTATTGTCACGTAGCAATAGCAGTGATAACGTCGTCGTCTTAAGCCCAGTACACATAAAAGCAGACACGGCCAAACGAACAAGCAGCGACATGTATACATTCGCTGCAATATTTCACGTAAAGGTAGACTTTCGTAACAAGCGACAGCGACAGGAGACCGAGACAGGCGACAGCGACCGAGACAAGAGACCAAAGAGCCCGTTCGCGACGTACGACAGGCCAGTGCATTAACACCTTTTGCTGGAAACTATCGCGTGTGCATTGTTTAGATTATAATGTCCACAAATAAGAAAATTATTTTAAAACAAATACTATTAGAGAAAGAAGAAGATGAAGATCTGATTTAATATTACTTTTAAAAAAAATGTGAAAGGCCGCCAATAAATACTTTATTTACAAAACGAAAAGATGAGGGATCTTTTAACCTATTAATATCGCAACATTTAATGTCTGATGGATATGTTTAGAAAATATTGTAGGTTAAATAAACAACAATTTTATTTTGTTTTAAATTTAATTGAGAAGGAAATGGAACCAAAAAGTACTGGAGCAATGATTTCAACTGAGGAAAAACTATTTATTACTCTACTAGTCAATAGACAACTAGGTCTATTAGAATTTTATCTTCTTCAGATGAAAAATAATTGACTTAGACTCTGATAAAATAATTTTAGCTTTTTTCGATGTGGAAGTCATTGTTTGTAGAGCCAAAACACACTTGTATCCGCGTGGCGACAGCGACACTACTGCTCTAGAAGCAGACGTGAGACAGGCTGCAAGAGACAAGGCGCGACAACCACGGAGCTGCGTGTCCCTGTCGCATGCTTCGAACGGAATCGCATTGAATTCGATTGTATCGGTAGTGTCGCTGTCGTCTGTCTCGGTCTCCTGTCGCTGTCGCTTGTTATGAAAGTCTACCTTAAGCATTAAACGAACGCATGCGGCTGTATTCGTTCACTATAGTGGTTATGTCACCCTTTCTCCTAACTGCGTTGGTTTTTTAGACACTCTTTAGAAATTGTAGCGTAAATATTTTCAGTTCGTCGAACAAACTATAACAGAACTATCTTCAATATTAAAACAACTTTCAGAAACCTAAAATCATATCCTTAATAAAGGATAACGTACCTAATTTATTCTTTGCCAGTGTTGTTCACATCTCTTGTATAACTTTGATGGACTATATGTGTCTTATAAAGGTTTTATAATAGAATTCTGAAATAAACTAGTCAATTCCCGACGAACAACGAGGCACAAACATTGGATGGAACCGGTGAAGCCTGCGGCGGGTAGGTGTGTGTGCGCTAATCCTTGCGCTATATCTACGTGTAAGTTAGATTGGAAGAAAAGATTTCACATAGGTTGCGCCCACAGGTCAATAGTGTCCCGGAGTCCTGAATCCGGGGTAGCTAACAGGCGCGCAAACGTCATTAGTTAACAACTAAGTCCGGATTTGCGCGAAGCTACGCCGAGATTATCCAATAGAAATGTGTTAACCGATTGAGAACCCGCCTTCTTACAACAAATATATCCGCTTTAGGATCTGCAAAAGACGCACGGACGCAGCGGGAATTGATCGTGAACAGATTTCGAGGTTGCAATTATTGGTAACATACGTTGGGCGCTAATTGCAGCAAGTTACAAAAGGATGTCGATAACGTCAACAGAAAAATTGAGAAAGGATTTTCAATATTCTATTCATTTATTTTAAATATAACCCTATCTATATATAACCTATAGTAAATCAGAAAATTTATGAAGTAAATGTTTAGGACTTGATTATTTCTTTCCCTTTATTCACCGTAAATAGAAAACTATATTCTGTATTCTGCCATTTAAGTGTCCTTTCGGCTTTTACAAACCTTTTTTTTCACAATTCCGCCTATGAATAATTTCTATAAAACAAAATAATATAAATAATAATCATTTTAAAGTAAAAAAGAACATACATATGCCAATATCAGAAAGAGAAAAACTGTCAAAGGGGTCATAAAAATAAAAAGAACCAAAAGAATATCTCCCTAATACGTGCTCTATTCTTTCCTGTAACCTCGAGGCCCGGTTAACCTGATATTCTATCCTGAAACAGCCAGTGCTGTCGCGTCTCGAGTGTTGCTATGTTCGTAGCGAATTGTTTCTTATGCGTTGGAATTAATAAAACATTTTATGTAGTTTTTTATTATAGTGCCTTAAGCTTCGTTAATTTTAGTTACTCAGTTAGTTTGTGGGTAAACCGAATTGAAGAAACACCTCTAAAAATATCCTCTAAAAAACGTCTCCCTTTTGGAACCGAGGTCACGAATCCATTTGGTAATCACTTCAAAGGTGCCGTCTGCGAATATCCCTCTGGTTATTTGTTTATTGCCGAGGTTAACAATTAGTTAATTTTCTAGTACAAATGTCTATAATTTTAGTTATTGGCAAGTACGACTTACGACTTGTAGAAAGACACATTTTCCTGATTACCTCTAAGATTCCAGAACAATATCGCACCGTCGCCGTCTGTTGCTTTCAACAAGTCAATTTAGTTATTTCGGGCGTCTGTAAAAATGTCCTCTGCCTTGGCGTCTCGACGCGTCCGAACTCTTTTCTATTTACTACCGTTAAGCAGCTGTTAAGCATTCTTCGGCTTGTCAACGATGGCATTTAAGATGGTTTCGAAACGCCCACACGGCACTGGCTGCCAACAATTCCCCCCCCCCCCCAAATCCCCCGTCCCCTGTAGTCTAAGCGATTGTCAAATTGCTCCGCCACAGCAGTATCTGGTCCAGGTCCGATTTATTTTAAACACGACAAAATGCAATGGCCGATTGGTGAATTAAGTCAGAGGTGATTCTTTTCATTGACGTAATTGTGAAATTTTTTGGCAGAAAAAATAATTAAGAGTTATCTGTCTGCAATAGGATAAATCATAAACAATTTCAAAATATGTCGTTAAATGTATTTTAAAGAGTTATTTAAGTACCAGGCGGTCGAATTAGAGGACGGTAAAAAATTCTAAGTTCTATCGCTTGCCAAATTCTCAGTTAGTAAAAATAAAATCTCTAAAAGGTACTGTAAAAATATGATTTTCTTTTTAACAAAACATACAATTCTATGCCGACCTATGCCATTCTATATTATCCAAGAAGGGGGAAAAACGGTAGAATTAATATAAATATTGCCGTTATCCACCTTCTACATTTAAAGACTTGCATTTGCAAGATGCGGAAAAAAATGAAATGAAAATAATATTTTGGATTTCTTGGAAGTGTCTACTGAGAGTTGACTCTACGCACTTGTCATTATTCTTTTGTACACTCTGTATGTAAATTTCCCAAAGCAATATTCTGTAAATCTTTAGTCGAAGTGATATTTTCCCAAAATAATCGACAGTGATCAATGCGCTGATTGTACAATATAGATTTTATAATAACAAGTACTTTATATATGTTGGTCTCGTAATATAAGGTAATTATTGGCGATAGATTAGACTGGCGATACTAAACATAAGAAATAATTCTCAAAGCAACTGTATAGCCAAAGCTTTTTCTGTAATTTCTTAGCAGACTTATACACGATCTTGTATGAAACGGTAGGGTAGATTACTTATATAATTACTACCGAGATGAAAGCAGAGGTCACCAATAATTCGGGCCTGATGATTTTGATAACTGAAGGTGTCGGAAGTTGCTTTGAGCCACTGTCCTCGGGGTTAAGCGCCGAAGTGCGTCACTCTTAGCCGTATTTGTGAATTATGTATCCACCGAAAATAACTCTAAAATTAATTACTAGTGGTGCGTTCATCCACGCGCGCTCTTAAGTCTCTTTGACACCCGATTTTAAATATAGATACGCTTTATCACACACAGCGGCGCGCGTAGTGTTAATAGAATGCGGACTAGAGAAAAATAATTATAGTAAAATATGTATACTAAGTTTCAGAAGTTATATACCATGCCTTCATAAATATCCACAAGCCACGTGACCAGTAACTATTTTAAAAATAGTAAATTTATTTTCTTCAACTTGGCGTCAGAGTGCTAGTTACTTTTAAAGGAAATAAAACATAAGGTGAAGAAGCATTAAAACGCAAGATTCCGTGTCACAGCATGCGATTGGCGTTATTTGTCATTTTGACATTGAAAGTAGCCAATCAGCGATCGTCGACAAACGGAATGTCGGTGATTACTGTATACGAATCATTACGATTGATGTCAATATTATTTGACATCTGTGCTTTATACATTAGCGCCCGTCATCGTTTGTGTTCGCTGTGATTTTCTGCTAGTCTTTCTCTGTATTTCCTTTTGCTTCAATATTATATCCAACATATTTGAAATCAATCAGTTCTTTTCAGAACTAAATTTCATCGCTTGTCAAGTTTTTCGTAAATACAAGTAAAAACAACATTTTAAGGTGACATTTTTCATATCTAGACATACTATATCATACATTTGCGGTTGGTGGAATCTTGATTCGTTTTTTGTTTGTCTCGTTTTGAAAGGTTTGGTCAAGAAGGATTAAGGCTCAAGGTGGAAAATCACTCAATAGATCACAAATAAGTGAATTCGTTCTTAATGCCAATTTTTACGAATTCACCTAAAGATTGTGTACAATAGTGGCTTATGGTTTAGTCAAGATTTCAAGTTCTACACGTCATGAGTGAAGAAGCTATGAAAAACCCTTGGCGTTGCCAACTTAATTTTAAATTATTTAATGGCTTAAAATTAGACATGTACACCAATTTAAATAACAGTGCTTAAAAGTGGATTCGCCTTTATATTATGTTTTCATTATTCTTACAATTTATTTACAAATAGTCATGCGTGTAGGACTTGAAATCCTGACTCTACTTTAGCTAACAAAACCATAGAATATTTAAGTAAAGGTTTACTTTTAATGTGTTTATATCATTCAAAGATTATTGATCAGGAATTGGTGATTGACAAGTTTCTTTTTGCTGTAATTAATAATTGTTCTGCTTCATTTCACTCATTTAATACCATTTTGCAAATTAATTTCGCGATAAATCTAAATCTCAAAACAAAAATTAAAAATAATTCCGAAATTAAATACCTATTATGTATATTAAATGCTCTCGCATCATTCCATTCTCAAATCCTGGAAATAGTTTAATACTTTTTCAATTCACATTAAAAATAATTCAATGTTTTTGTTTCTAAATTTAGGTTTTTCTTTAGTTGTTTTATTATAATTTGACACCAGAGCGTTTGTTGTGTCAACGGATTTTATGAGAATTATTTTAAATTTAATACCTAGATCAGTTGAAAGAAGGGATGACCTGCGTTACTATATAATTTTATTAATAAGCATGTATTATCTGAAGTAGGCCACGAAAAAATACACCAACACGAACACTAAACATTTAAAAAATAGTCCCTCTTTGGCTAAGTTCGCCAAAGAGCCACTGTTTCAATACCAAACCATGCCATATAATTTGCCTGATATTAACCACACCAACTTCACTATACTTCTAAGCATTTTACCAAAATATCACACTTGCTTAGTACTTTACAGTAAGTTAGTAAAGATAGAGAAATAAGTATTAAATGTGCGAACAGTGTAAAAATTCTACCCTTCTACCTAACACCGTATGAACCGTCAGAAAAAAAAATCGCGTTGCCGCTCCAAAGCCAGGCACTCTGCTCTCTCGCAACTATTCTAGTGATGGTGACTTTTAAGACGGTCCTACACTGAGAAAATTATATAAGCATTACAAACCTCAAGAGCTAAAAATCCACCATGATTTCACAGAAAAATGATAACTAAAACGTTAAGACTTGTTCAGACACATTGTAGAGTGATAGCCAGTGGCGATTTAACGGTTTATCCTCAAAGACCACCCTGAAGAGTACAATGTGAGTTTGCAACAAAGTTGGTGTGAACCATTATTTTTGTCCACCGTTTAAATGACTGTAACTCCCTTAGGAACGATATTAGGGCATATGATCATAGAAAAGTTTCTTTTTATTTTTAGATATAGTATCACCCCTCGACGTCCGGTACATTATTTTTTTGCACCCTGTATAATCCTGGACGTATACGTTTAAATTCGTTTAATAACTTTGTCTACTGGCAAGTAATTTAGTAACTAACTTTTAGTGCACGGTAAAATTTAGTTAAGTAGTCTTGTAACATTATACTATTCCCATACAGCTGTACTAAACACTGCGGACTAAGTCACTAAGAGTGTCTGAACAACCTTCATTAGACATTTTAATTATTAAAATGTCAAATCATTGTGGAGTATCTCTGGAGTTTTCAATGACTCAGTAACAGTAACGTTCACTGGATAACTTTGATGAACAAGTGGGCTGTTTGACTTTTAGTTTTCCGGTGACGTACGTTGTTTCTTTCAGTGTAGGCCAGATGTGTTAAAAGCGGCCATCACTAACTACACCGCCACCACCGCACCGGCTGCACTGTAACACACCCCAGGTTAATGAAACCAAGCACATCGACGTCCAAGTTAGTGTCGCATTAGTGTTACATTGCAGTCGTGAGTTACTAGAAAAAAGGAACGAACATCAAAATAGTCAGCCCAAAATAAAAAAACGAAAACCTCACAGCAAACAGTAAGACTGGCGTCCGCCGTCCGACCACCTCACCGACCAGATCTGAACCACCCAGAACAAATCTCCACAACGGCTAGGTTATTGGCTGTAATCAGGTTTTCCGTGTTTAGAATGTGGAGATGAGTTTGCGGGGCGTGAAGGAATTTTCCGGTGATGGTTATCGGTTGGCAGACATCGTGCAAAAATGGCGTTCGCGGAGCCGTCGGTGGTGGGGTTTCCCCAACGGCCTTGCGAGTGCCGGCTAATGTTTTAATAGTGGAAATCAATACTAATAAAAATAAAATTCACACGCACACTCACAAACACTCATCGAATGAACTAACTGTTTACATTTTAGTGTTTGAGCCGTTACGAACGATGGTTCGGGAAACGTCTCATTGCATTGTCAGCCAAATTCAATAGAATTCAATGGATTTACGAATCACCAACTGCCTTCGTGACAAAAGTAGCTAGAAAATATTAAATATTGATTACGATAGAGTTGGTGATGTTACTGGATTTGGTTGCACGTCGAGTGCACATTTCACAGTCTTCCATTATTCTGACTTACCCATACTGGCTTGGGAGAAGAGTGGGATATCCTGTCCTTACACTTGAAAATGGAAAACCTGAAAAAAATGAAAATTATCAATTCACTTTGCTACAATCCCAAATTATGATCAATGTCCATAATTGGCACCACTACATTTCAGCACCACCACTACCCATAGCATTAAATATTATTAGTTCATAACTTATCCATGACCATATGGTAGCTGATTGCATGGTATATCTGTTGTGTTGTATTAAATCTAAAGGTCTTATAATAAATAACCTTACATATGATTCCATAACTTTTCTGTTTTGCCCATGGACTTACCAGGACCAGGTTATTAATAGGCTGAGCAAATTGTGTTATAGAAAAAACATCAACTGAAGTTTATATCTATGGCGCATGCTCCGACAGTTGGTTGGAAGATGACCAACAAATTTTTTTGAGTTATCAGATAATTGTTTATCAAATTGTCAGGAAACTTTGCTGGAACGCTCAATAACGTTCAGCGCAGAATCCTAATTGTAGACTATTTCTGACACAGAGGCTGTGATGCACAGAAATAAAGACTATGGAATGGAAAAGTCTTATACAGGTTTTGTGATATTTTGAAGACCGGGAATGAAGGATTCGGACCGGTACGGATTCTGCGCAGTTCACGTTTGATGACGGAAGTGGGAATTTTTCTTGGAAGGAACTTCAGACGATACACCATGGAGTGACTCGATATTTATAAGAGCTCAATAGTATACCGAGTGTCTTCATACACTCTTTAACTTTTACTTCAAGAAAAAAAAACAGACAATGCAGTTTATATGTAACTTGCTTGGAGTTTATATGTAAGTTGTTTGCAATTTATATGTAAAAGCTGACTTTGTATGTAACTTATTGTTTGATTTATATGTAATTTATAGACCATTTGCGCAATCTGGTAATATCTATACTTTATCCATTCTATAGTGTTTATATCTGTGCTGTGAAACCTACTATCAGAAAATGGTAGATTAATACTTCCAGAATTGACCTGCCTGATTTTATTTATTTTCTCTGCTTCAAACAAATATATCTGAAAACAAACAGCAA
Organism: Pogonocherus hispidulus; assembly: GCA_963924545.1. Taxonomy (NCBI): domain Eukaryota; kingdom Metazoa; phylum Arthropoda; class Insecta; order Coleoptera; family Cerambycidae; genus Pogonocherus; species Pogonocherus hispidulus. The sequence continues at coordinate 731,790 of OZ004701.1, forward strand.
ACTGTTGCCAAAAAATATTCTAAAGATTTTCAATAAGAGAAGGAGGAAAAATCCTATTTACCTATGAAGATAAAAGGCCTGTTCCTGCAGCAATCACCAACTAGTCAGCAGGATTGTGATTGGTTGAAAACAATTTGCTGACTTATTTGGAATGATTTGATTGGATCTGACTAGTCTGTGATTCCTGCAGGAACAGAGCTTATGTATACCCTATCTCTAGGTTAAAGTATATCCTACTCTATAATATGAGTAATAAATGTGGCAAAGTTACTGATCATCCAAATTTAAATTATTTTTACTCATTTACGACTAACTGTGATTTTATTTAAAGCATAGACTACAAAAACTTTTATTGCTCTAATAAAACTTGTATAGACCGCGGACCGTAGAACTAAATATGTTTATTGGTATTATACTCAAAAAGTGCCTTCTAGTCATTTTAGCAAAGTGATTTCCTTAGAATATTTAAATTCAGTGTCCCACCTCCATATAAGAGGTATTAACTATAATTGTTAACCCTCCAGATAGTCTTTTTTATTGGGTACCGTTTCAAAATATTTCCATTAAAAAATGAATTTCGGAAATCGATACAGATTTTCAGTAGGATCGGATTATAAGTCTATCTTAGCACCGCCATTTTGAATGTCTACTTATTGAACAAAAATACGTAATTGGCTACCTCGAAAAAAATTTATGGTAGAAACCGATACAAATACATACATATGAAGCTAAATAGAAAGAAATTTGTAAAATGTGTTATTAATAATATTTATATGGAGAACGATGGTCTTTTCACTCGCCGAATGAGACACAAAAACGCTTGCAACTCGAAAACGGATAACCCGATTTTAATTTTTCAACAACTGGTGTGAAGAGAATTGAAATAGCTTTCAAACGATGTGCGCACGGGCTACTATGCTATTTAAAAAAAAAGGGCCGCCAGCGACTCTGGCGCCATCTACCAGTTGTGAAATTTCATTTACTGGTAGAAAGTAGTATTTTTTTATACCATTCATCCTACATTCGGTTTGAGGTCGATATCTCAACTCGTTTAATTTATTTTCTTTATTTGAGAGTAGCAAAATTTCTTCAAAATGTCCCCGACTTAGGGTCCATTCTCTGTAGATTTGACAGACATGAATTCTGGGTCGGGTTGAGATGTTGGGTAGCCGATGGGTGAAGACTTACATATTTCCACTACCGAATTATTTAGATTTCGGAGGTGCACGTAAAGCGGAAGTAAAAAGGCACATGGAAATAAAGTTAGCCCTCATTGCAAGGGTACCGGATTTGTCTTATAATTGCAACAAAATTTCTTTTTATTGTTATAAATTATATATCACCGGAAAGATCAAAAGATAAACTAGATCTCTATAGTAGCAAATTTTTGTTTAATACATGTATTTTAGAGAAAATAATTTTTGAAAATACGCTATTTTAGTACAAGATTGTTTGCCTGGAATTTTAAAAATAAAAAGAAATACCAAAAATTACTACTATAGGGACTTAGATTAAAGTCTTATCTTTCAATACTTTTTTACTAAAAGTCGCTATCTTTTATAGTTTTTTTATAATTAGACACGAGACGAACGCCGATTTAGGGCTTATTTCGACCTAGTGAATGGACTCTTAAATTCCACCCGGTATAAAATAATCGCCGACGTAAAAAATCTGCCCCGCTCTTAACTACAAAACGGCACGCCACCGACGGCCGATCTGAGGCAATTCCTCCACCTGGTAAGCATTTCCGATCGCTAAACGAATCGCCGGTTTCGGCGGTCGCGCGTCGCACGCACGGATGTCCGGGTAAGCCGGAAGAAGGGTGGATGATAGGAATCCATGCCGCTGCGGCCCGTGCTCGCTGGAACTATACCAGCGGTGGAACACCTGGTGGGTTATTGAGCCCGGGCTCTCCTTACAATGGCTCGCGGCTGATCGAGAGACGCCAGTAACGGTCGCTCACAGGGCCAAGTTCACTGTTGTCAAAGGGACAATAGTTTTAATGTTAAATATTTATTTCTTTCGCGTAAGGCGCCACAGCGGATTCGAATGTGGTTAGATTTTGTCCCAGATTAAAATTTTTTACACGTTTAGCGCCTCATCTAAGAGTATTTTGAATATTACTCATAAAAAGTAATTTAAATACAAGGTGTTCGTTGATAGTGCTGAAAACAATTATTGGTAATAGTCTTCTACCAATGCCAAAGAATTTTTCCAAAAAAAATTAATTTAATGCCCTATATCTTACAAACTAAGTCACTTACTTTATACGATCTTTTCTTCATGAAATGAGCTCCTTCAGTATTTCACATTACTTAGGAAACACTTTGTACATTATCCTGTTGCTAGTAAAATGTAATTTCTTGTAGTAAACAAAATATATACAAAACAACTTACACTTCCGGAAAAAATAAATAAAAAGTTACGCTCTTTTATAAACAGCTCTCTCTGTCTTCAGGTGTTGAGTGATCAAGTTTTATATTTGGTCACTCAATGGTTCAGATACATAAATATTTCGCAGTGAATTTCTCATCGTATTCTTTCATACATTTTTCCAAGTAGTGAAACACCTAGTAAAAGTTCGTATTTCAAATTATTAGCATTGGTTTTTTATTACATTAAGGTGACCGTTCCCAGCGTCTAAATGTTCCTGTTTAAAGCAATTTGGCTTTATTTTAGTACGGGGTCCTTAGTAATTCAAGATATTTCTGTACTAAAAAACTTATATATGCAATACTGACACTTTCGCACGTTTTCTTTTTTCAAAGTATGTACCTGTATTTTATGAAAACTGGTATTTGTCGGATCAGTCACTGTTTACGTATAACAGAGGTTATGCCATAAGTTTTAAAAATTTTCGAACTATCAGTTTAGGAGCTATTAGTAGAGAAACATGGCAAAACAATTTTTTAATATATTATATACAACTACTACTATTTTATTGAATACTTAACGGTAATCTCAAAACGTTATTTGCTGTCACGTTTTCACAATATTGCTACTATAAACAGGAGATTCGAGTTTCTATCCAGTGGTAATACACCTATTTTATTTTACATATGCGTATTTTGTTGTGCGAAGAACACTGTGTTAATATCAAAACATCCTGCTGCACATGTAAATTGCATATGTGTAACCAAACATCTAATCTACAGTCTACATAGATACTTAAATAAACACACTTAGGATTCTAACAGCTATTTAAGTGCTCTGCCACACATCCAACACCTGTCTATTGTGTTTTATGAATTTCTGACATCTAAGATTGACCCATATTTTTAGTCTAATCATGAAATGTATTACTTATTGTAGTTATTTTCTTATTTCTTTTGGAACAACTGAAATAAATCTTCAAAATGAAAAATTCATAAAAAATTTGCACATCCATTTGAAAAGGTAAATTTTCATACTGGAGAGAAATACATTGACAAAATCAATATTTTATATTTTTACGGTATTCTTTATCAAATCCAATCAATTAAAATATCTGGGGAACTGCGTTTCAGCCCTTGAGACCGGAAAACAATAAATATGAGACCATTTGTCTGCCCATGGAAGAAGTAGATAATCAAAAACAAACCATTATTCTACATTTGACATTCAATGTTAAATCTGAAAGCAATGTTTCTAAATTTTTTGTCGCAATAATTTTTTTGCAGAACACCAAAACTCTGCTTTCGACACATATTTTACTGGTCATTATCCAAGATGATCGAAACTGGGATTTATTTATACGCAATTTTTTCTCATTGTGAAAAGTAAATAGTAGTATAAGATGACTTACCAGTCTGCACATTTCCTCTTGGCTTGGCACCTAATATCGCTAGGTTCACGTTTGCTTTTCTTCCGTCTATTATCGGATTTGGGTCCTTACACGCCCTTTCTGCTGATGCTCGATCACCCATTATAACCTTGAATAAAAATATATCCACAGGATGAAGAGAAATTACAGAAGAACATAATAAATAGATGTCTATCAACAAATCAGGTGCCGTGAAAGATATAACCATTGCTCGGGTTCTCTAAAGGCTTGTTTTGGTTACAGTACCTACAGTACAATTCGGAACTGGTTCTAGAACGAAAACAAGCCTAATATTACTACGAAGGTTCAGAACATGCGCAGAACTGTGAACGCATTAACAAAAATCCAGAACTGTTCAAAACTGGTCTGGATTCTAGAAAACCAAAACGCGTTTATGCGATGGTAACTATTCTGTTGGCGTAGTATAGTAAATTAAGCAAATAAGCATATGACAGATCACGTCCAACGAAGATATCGATAGAGAAACGCATATTTCAATGTACGCATGCTCAGAACGGTTCAGATCGAATTGAGAACCAGAACAAACCTATAACTTCGATCTCATAGAAGATCTAGGCTCATTTCACAGCAACTGAGATGTTGATGGTTCTGTTACTTATTTTATGTCGAGTAATTTTTACATTTACTGCTGTTATTAATATGTTACTAAGAATATTTATTTTATATACAATAAAAAATCTTCTAGAAATTATATACAGTGTGTCTATTAAGTTGAACACTCTGTATATTATACGTCCGCTTGTCACAGAAAGATTTAGTACGTTGAATTTGGTTCGTTTTTTTCAAAACATGTATAGTTTACAGAATTTACGTTGTTGACCTATAAGTTTGTTCCTACACAGTACTTCGTAGCACTGGTTTAATTTTAATGTGCAAGTGCGATCATGCATTAGTTGGAAACTAATTTGAATTATTGTTGTTGGAACACAATCTTTAGTCCACATAAGTCCGGTAGAAGCGCTAGGAGCATTTTATTTTGTTGATTTCGATTTTCGACGAGTTAACCTTAAAAAATGGCAGGTCAGGTAACAGATAATAAAGTAATAAGTTGAACATTTACTCTAATAAACGCATGTCTTCTTTTGATTTCATGGATTTACAAAAATGTTTAATTCTGAGTTGCACAATCTGTACCCGCAGTGTTGGAACTACAGCAAATCCCGTTCATGCAAGTCGGAAGTCGGGTAACCGCTGGTGCGGAGACACAGAGTAACACCACTTGTGCGGAGACAAAAATGAGGCACAGTGGACACACATGTCACACTTTTGTTGATAGATTTATATAAGAAATACCGGATTAAAGTTGGAACCCTGCAAATTCCAAATATGAAAAAAATGTTGAATTAATTTCGGAAGATAATGAGATTACTTTCGCTTTCACTTGTAATATCACTCATAATAAAAATCATATTTTTAGTTTGCTGATAATTTGGCGTTGTGTTAGGAACAAACCTATACTCTTCGTTTACCGACGAAGTATTTATAAAGACAAAAAACTGATACCTAATCAAATCGAGCTGCAGCATTTGAATTTTTATAAATAACTGAAATATTGTTCCGTGGTTCATTTTAAAATAATGTTACTGCAGCTCAGAATGTGGGTATAATTTATAGTAAAACCGACAAATGCATTGTTATTGTAAAACTGGGACGACGCTATATCCTTATCTTGATAAAATACACACAATTCTCGTTAATTCTAAATTGACATTGAACTCAACAAAGGTTGGTATATTTTACCATACATCAATATTTTACATAATATTACATTATTTTCCGGCATTACCATCAATTCAGTTATTGCCTTTCGATTATTAGATCTGGTATTCAGGCAATACAGGGTGGAACGAAAAATATCATTCCCACCGTATTTTATTTCTTATTTTGCATAGGAATTTCAAATAAATCATTAATTATATTGCAATACCACTTTGGAATGTTTAATTTTTTTATGTTTAAATATTAAGTGAGGTGTCAATAGTGAAATAGGTAAAATTTACCCTAAATTTTGTGGAATTTCGACTAGGTATGTAACAAATATCGTAATCGTCATCTGGAGCTGAATAATATTCTATTTTTACTGGCCTTTTTTTTGTTAGTAATGCAAATCAAGAAGATTATATCCTCAAATGCGCTATCCTGTTATTTCTGCGATTCAGCTGAGCTGGGTGTTAAAATACGTGGAGATATAAACAGAATTTGACGTCCCAAACTCTTACATGACGCTAAACAGTTTGATATAAAATCTATATTTGCCTACACTTTCATTGGCATTATAGATTTTATTTTTAATGGGGGCAAATAATTCTGTTATCTTTATTAAATTCAAGTAATTAAATAAATAATAACAAAAAAAAATAACATTGTTACCGCAGATAACTAGATGACGTTATGATTGGTACACGTATGTGCCATGATTTTGTTTACCGAAAGAAATTAGTTAGATCGACATTATGTTGTTTTTGACTCATTCCGATCGTATATTTAAACTAACCAGCACTGCACAATAGCTTTAGATAAAGTTTTAGTAAATAATCGTCGCTTCGATCTGTTACAAAGATAGGGTACATTTTTACGTACACGTACTCGTTGATATTTTTGATAAAATATCTTTGTAGTATCAAATTCAATTAAGATAAGGTGCACGTTACATTACATACAGACATTTTAAAATAAAAATAAGGTATGTTGTAACGTAGCAGGTCTCAAAATAATAGATAATTTCAAGTCAAATCAAATCAACCAGCCCAAAGTAACTTTTCTAAGAGTGTTTAGGATAGAGAATCGGTCGACAAAGGCGTTTTGAGGATTACTGAATAACCAAGAAAATCCCTAACACAATTTTTCAAAAATTAATGCCTCCAAAAATAAATCTCATCTCCCATCACCCATCGATGATGTAAAATCTGTTCATGTCAAAAAAATTATATGAATCAAGTAATGGGAGCAGCACGTAGACACGTGACAAATTAATTCGAACGCCCAAAAACTGGTACATTGCATAATGCCGTTAGGGTGGGCCTTTTTTAAACTCACAGCTGTCTAGACCGATGGCCAACACAAGGAAATAAGACCTTTGTAGGGCGGGGGGTTCTCTAAGGGCTGCTGAACAGTGTGTGAACCTAAAAACGTTTTATTTATTGGCAATAAAATATAGAAAATGAATTTTCAATCTTATTTACAACTCAGGCTCTTATTTTTCATATGTACATACATAGATATTTTGAGATAACATTGAAAAATTACACAGTGGAGATCAGATTCTTAATCAAAAAGTTTTCATGTAGATGTATTTAAAAAAATGTTTTTTTTTTGCAAGATGAATGCGAACCAAATAGACGAGAAGGTTCCTGCCAAAAATATATTGCCTACAGCTATTTCTTATGGTTATGCCGTTGTCTTTATTATTTCTTTAATTTTATATTTGGCCAGCGTTCTGGAAATAAAAGAATATAAGTAACTCGGCTGTCACGTTTCTGGAGAATTTTATTTTTGATTAAGCAAAACTAGCTTTCATTAAACTAACCCTTGGCTGGTACAATCATTTGTTTTGTTTCATTTTCTGATATTTCCAGTACTCCTAAAACACCCAAGTTATTGTTGGTTATTTTCCAGAATAATGACCGTAGGTCTCAACTTGGCCTATTTGTGTTATCTTGACATATGGTGTCTATTCGTACGTTATCTGATATCTACGAGATTACATCACATGAATGAATTTGAGATTGACAAAGAGTACCTATTTTCTTGACACGAATCAACTTTAATAATTAAAAAGATCGACTGCGATAATAATGTCAAAATAATTTGGCACTATGTACTATGTACCTATATACAATAAATTTATAAGTATATAAAAATAAAAGATTTTAATATTTGTTTGTTTTTGTACATTGCTAAATGGCATGTAGATTGAATTTGAATTTAACTAAAAGCAAATGGCAGTAGTTTTTTATAGTGCTTGGTTAATTTTCTTTGGTTTGAAATACTGCTAAAAAAACTACATAGTATTTCTCTGAGCTAACTACCATCATGTTTGTACATAATGCACTGAGAGCTCTTGTAATATTTTTTTTTATTTGTTTATAGAACGGATGTTCTTCGGTTTCCCCTAGTAGCGACGCTACTGGTCTTGTGCGGGTTTATGCATCAGTTACTGCAACATCTGGCCTAGGTATAATAGTTTTAACAATAAAATACCCCTTTGAATAAACACACTAGTTTAAATAAAACATGGCAATTTTCGTAGTTAATTTACATCTGGCGATTATTTTTTTATATAAAAAAGTAGTTTATAAAAAAAATGACAGATTGAAAAACTAATTCAGTGAAAATGGCAGAGAATTAACTGTTAATATAGTTAAAACCTAGTACCTACTTATTTTGTACCTGTGAATTAAAATAAAGTCAATCAAACATTACTAATATTTCTTAAATATTTAGTCAAAAAAATAAACTAAGAGATATATGTATTATTAATGGCATTATAATATAGGGTAAATAATAATATATCAATGTAGTATATATTTGGATAAACAAAATATAAATAAGTATATCCATTTGTTGCTATTGTTTGTATTCTCTATGCAGGTATCAAAAGTATCTATATCTATATAAAACTGAGAAAATAAAACGGAAGGTCGCTTGGTTTGATGCTTTTATTTGAGTAAACACAATTGATACGTTTTGAAAATATCGAAAAATAAACCAATATAATTGAGGGATGTTAAATGTTTAACATTTTATACTTATTTGAACTCAGTTTTTGATAATGGCATCAAAATTAGGTAAAATATCATGTCGGGTATCTAAACTCCAAGTCATTGGAAAAGTGCCATTGTATATGGCTTCTACAGAGGTAAAAATATAAATATTTAAGGTATACCTACAAATGTTTACAAACAATCTGAAGTTACTTTATTTTTTAATCAACTACATAGTTTTCTGAATGAACGATTTTCTAGTGTTTTAATTAATAAAATTCAGCTTGTTTTTAAATCTTCATGATAAATTTGGAGACCTTATTCTATATGAGGAAATAGGAAAAATAATCCTGCAAGCAAATTGTTCCCATTAAGGTATTACGGAAAAATATAATTATTTGATAATATTTTATGTTCGTATGAATTTAGCATGACTTTATTTCTTATTATTGATAGTAATCCTGCTATAAAAATTGCTCTGGTAAGAAGAAGGATGATCGGTGGCTTCCATGACATATTTTTGTCTTGATAAATAATGTATAATGGTAAAATAATATTAACATTAGATTAGATACCAGAGTTAACTTTTCAGAGAGTTTCCTAAATTAAATAAAAATTAAGATTTAGACGGTATTTTTGTAGAAAATAGTCGCTTTCTCCTCATGAATTGATCTTGTGAAATCTATGTGTGAATCTGTGTGTGAATCTTTGTGTGAATCTACAAAGGCTGGAAAGCATGTATTCGGAAAATGTTAATATAACTATCGAATATAAACTTACAAATCCATATCCTCTACTTTTCCCCGTCTGCCTGTCCGTAATAACCACAGCTTCCTCAATATCTCCATAAACAGCAAAGTGGTCCCTCAAGGACTTATCGCTTGTGTGATAAGGCAAACCCCCAACAAAGAGCTTAGTCCACGTCGTGTCTTTGTTTTGGACGCCCGCCCCGTTGAGGGTGCCAGTTGCCCCCAAGACGCCCAGGCCCCCAAGGCCCCCAACCAGACTGTCAGCCTCGCTGGTGGCGGCGATCCCTCCACTAGGCATCAGCATGATCTTGGTCGAATCTTCTGCGGGCTCAGAATTTGCCGCGCGCTCCTCCGCGACACGAGAGGAATGGTTTTCAGTCGGTCTAGCAGGTCTACTTCCCAGTGGGTTCACAATGTTGTTTATGTACTCTTTGGTGAAGGTACTCCGGCGATCTCGCATAGGTATGCCGTTTTGCACATAAAGTCTCTTCGAAAGCTGGCTTTCAAACACAAACCCTACCGAGCACGTGTAACTAGTCTGTGTGTGTGCGCGACTCACCACTGCGGACTAATTTTAGATTTGGACTGTCTGAGCTACTGGCACAGCTGTTCCACGGACGCATATGTGTAGCGAGCGCACTACTAGGACCAACTAACTAAGGGTTAAGAGATAAACTCGTCAAAGTGAAGCGCCTACTATGCGATTCCCGACACATATGACCGATACTGACTCTCAGCCACGAATAACAACCAAATGGTGTGTCTCAGTATGTAATGCGCCCCCTGGATTGGGTCTACTTATGGCAGGGACGTACCCCCGTTGTCTAGCCGTAGCACCGCGTCCCCGTAGCCCCTTCTGTAATTGTTTATTGTTATTTCTCGTAAAATGATGCTATCTTTACGGAAACACCATTTATTTGTTGTCAAATTAGTCTGTTTTTATTGTTTTAGTTTTTGTTATTTGCTTGTATATGTTTTAATTAATTTTAGTAATCATGTGGATCTAATCCAAAATACTATAATTGTTTTGTTTAACTAAAGCAGGTACTTTGTGATTTATCCCAGTGACGTTACTAGGGGGTTATAAAATAATTAATAGGGTGAAATGTAATAATTAAAGAGACGTATATGTAAGTTTTATTTATTTATATTTAACATTTTTATTTATCTCATACCCACACGGTGACACCACTGGAGTAATCTCAAAATATTTCCTTAATTTATAACTCCTCGGTTTTAAATTTTATAATTTTTATATTCTGTTTTGTTTAATTTATTATATTTTTGTAATTATTTTTAATACTTTTTATAAAAATAATAAAACACAAATCATTTTATGCAGAATTATTGGTGATGGGTCTGATAAAGCCGAAATTGTTTGTCATTTTTACGACTAAATTGCGTGATTTTTGCTACTCCTTTGAAAACCTTTGCGCAATAGTTATAATTATTGAACATTTTAAAATTTTTTTAGTTTCATGAACAGTATAGGTAACAGTATAGTTTAAAAAACTAAAAGTTTGTTAAAAAAAATCGATTCGAAAGCTACGTAAAACTCTATAATATAGTATAATAATTGTTCATTCCACTGCCTCATGTTGATTTGTGGATTGTTTCCCTTAAAGCTCCCAGGTTTAATTTCTCAGAACGTAGACGCAGGACCTAAATTAATACAGAAGAGATACCTACCTATTTGGAAACATTTTCACTCAAATTCACTTATCAGCTTTCACTATTTACCTCTCTTTTAAGAAGAGGAACCACGTTTAATCCAATCAAATTGTTTCTGAAGACATACCAGATTCAGTGAAAAACCTGTGAAACGGAAGTTTGTACGAAAATACCAAACCGAAATTTCAAAATCAAATAAAAATTCACCGACGACGAGCAGTGTCAGTTTCGCCATATGTAAGTAATAGGTACAGTAGCTGTATACTTGTGGAGTAGGTATCCCTAATATTTTTGTGGATACGACACTGGCTAACGTAATAAAAAAATAAGACTTAAATATAATCCAAAATATGTATATCGAAAATTTTTAATTTTCACCGAACGGACTGGCCAACTGTTTCACCTAATGTATGATCGTCAGTTTGACAAGCTAAGTAAATGAAGTAATATCTATTTACTTATTTCCAAATTTGTTTCATCTGAAAATTTTCTGTGAAGTCGAAGCAGCCAAATTCTATAAAATAGTTTTACGCTTTATCTCTAATAAAGCCTACTTTATTTGTTTGTGTTTATTGCAATTTTGTGTCTTTATAGTCCTTTAAGTAGCATTATAAATTTAAGTACCATACGAGAGCTAAGACAGTAAATTAATTTCTTTATTATTTATTTTAACATTTTTTTACTAGTCTGTGTGTCTATAAACGCTAACAACAGCTGAGTTGAAATCGAGATTCTTGATGGGGGTACAAACAGCGATAAAAAGGGCCGTATTAGGATCGTTATAACATTCAAAATGGAATAGGCAAATTAAAAAATCTTTTTGTGGGGTATTTTTAGAAACGCGTGAAGAAATATATACGGAAATAAGTGACTAATATATTTAAAATTCAAACTTTATTTTATAACTACATATAATCTTTCCTCTGGGTGATCGTCATGGTTATTTTTGTACTCCCTTAGCTGCGACAAAATCTAGCAAAGCCTTTCAAAACAAGGTAATATATGCATGATTCAACGTACTTAAATTTAGAAAAATAAACGTACTTAGGCATAAGTTTAAAACGTAATTTAGTCAGTCGTAGAAATGGTTGTTATTATCTACTAAAAAAGGTCATGGAAATGAACAAATTTTAATTTTCTTCTAATTAAGGACGTTATTGTTAATTCAAAGTTAACACTCGTAGTAAACATAGTGTCTACAAAAAAACTTGTACAATTGCAGAAAATCCATGTTAACCTGAGATTCTATCCTGAAACGGCCAATACAGTAGCGTCTCCAGTGTTAGTATGTTCGTAGCGGATTGTTTCTTTAAGACATTTTACCTAGTTTTGTTAATAAAATATCCTCGATGGAACCGTGGTCACGAATCTATCCGTATCCACATCAAAGGTGCCTCCTAGGAGATTTTCCGGTTATTTCTTTATTCTTGTGTTGGTATGTTGTTCCCTTGAGAATTTTATACTCTATTCAAACATCAGATATAGATGGGAATACCTTATATTTTTGACAGTATACCTACCTACCTACAGAGTATTTCTTTTCTCCAAGGTTTCAAGTATACATTTATAAATAAGTACGTTTTCAAAATTGAATAGCAAATTTTTATTAATAATGTCATCATCTCATCACGGAAGCTTTTGAAAAGATATCAAACAATTGTTTCTATTATTTTTAAGGAAAAATGGAGTACAAAAACCTGCAGGTATTTCTTGCTCGCAGATAGTCAAAACAATGGAGAATAAATGCATTGCATTGCAACACTTTATCCTGTTTATACTAACTATACTAACAAATCTTAACATTATGAAACCAGTTGTAGAGACATCATAAAATCTTAAAATAATTTTGTTTTGCCTATAAGATTCTAACTGTGAGCCGCCAGTACCGCAAAATGTAAATAGAATATACAGGGTGATTGATCGAAACCGTCCATTAACAGTATTGGGAATTCTGTTCATAATATTTTTCTGAAAATTTCAGCATCTAGGTAATGAATCATGCTCTTTTCAATGAAAATATTTTCAAGATGGCGGCACTTCCGGAAGTACCGGATATTGATATCAACTTTCTTATTTCAAATGGAATGGTATAGTTTTTTTTGCATTTTTGAATTCCGGATGTAATTTTAGGGGGACTTTGTGTAGCATTCCCTATACCTAACTTAAACTGTTTTTGAAATATTGACGGGTGAATATTGACATTTTTGCAACTTTGACACCCTGTAAAATCTAAACGGTTTGAGATCAAGCAAAACGGTTTGCACATTCCTATCTTAACTTCTTATAAGCTATCGTTTGATACTAATTTCAAATGTATCCAGGAATTAAAAATTTTCAAAATTTTCAGAAAATTTAAAATTTTTGGATAATTCTGAAATTAGTACCAAACGATAGCTTATGAAAAGTTAAGATAGGAATGTGCAAACCGTTTTGCTTGATCTCAAACCGTTTAGATTTTACAGGGTGTCAAAGTTGCAAAAATGTCAATATTCACCCGTCAATATTTCAAAAACAGTTTAAGTTAGGTATAGGGAATGCTACACAAAGTCCCCCTAAAATTACATCCGGAATTCAAAAATGCAAAAAAAACTATACCATTCCATTTGAAATAAGAAAGTTGATATCAATATCCGGTACTTCCGGAAGTGCCGCCATCTTGAAAATATTTTCATTGAAAAGAGCATGATTCATTACCTAGATGCTGAAATTTTCAGAAAAATATTATGAACAGAATTCCCAATACTGTTAATGGACGGTTTCGATCAATCACCCTGTATATTAAAGTTTATATATACGGCTACTCTGCGCTTTGTGAATTTACATTAAATGTCAGAAGGCGGAATCGATAATAAAATGGGTTAACTATTTTCAAATGTTTAAAAAATATTTATTTCGTACATTCATTGATGTGCTTCCTTGTAAGTACTCTGTCGTTGCCCGACAATATAAACTGATTTGTAAAAAAAAGCTTAGTGATAACAACATGTATTTTTAGAGGCCGAAAACTGCTACAGCCCCGATTTTTTCTGGTTCAGGAAAATAATATACTAACACTGTTAAAAATTAATCTTAGATTACTCTTGATACGAATCTTGTTGAAATAATAATAATCAATGGAAAGCCCAAGTCAAAGCTGCAGAAGGCAGCAATCTTGTGCAGCTGCATATAAGGATAAGCCATTGCACGGTGTCTTCTATAAGAGCCTTGAAGACCACGGCTTATCCGAAAAGCTGACCTTTGCTTTTTTAACCAAAGTTTAACTCTACTACTTTCTACGGCACTCGTACGATATAGACTAAACACCAGTGCTGTCATACGCTCAGGGGGATATTGAGCCCATTGTGGGGAATGAGAAGTGCCGAATTTATTGGAACTACTCATTTCCCACACTCGGGCAGATTCGAGCCAATAAACCTGATGTAGTCCTCCTCGACCACCAGCTCAAGACAATGTTTCTCGTCGAGTTCTCGGCTCCTGCCGTAACCAACATTGTCTTGAAAGAGGAGGAGAAACCAACGAAATATCTAGACTCCATCCAGAACATAATGTGAAGCTTGTGGTACTGATAATAGGAGCTCTCGGTGGAGCAAGAGATATACTGCTTTCGGAACAGAAGATCATAGCCGGAATTCGACAGATCTTCTAGCCGGCAGAATGCAGAAGGCGGTCAATCTGGGTTCATTACGTCTACTCAGGGCACACGATTCCCGGACTCAGCAGTTATTCACCGGCCACTCAGCGGCCGACATGATAATCGGAGTCGACTGGTTTTAAAAAATAATGATGATGATAATAATAATACCTACCTATCAATATGGTAATACCATCTGACCAAAACATGGCAAAAAAATATGCAGAAAAGAAAGAAAAATATCAATAATAATTAGCAATATAAGGTGAAAGAATATGGAAACAGAAATAAGTTGATATTCCATTCAATGTATCAGCGACGGGTGTCACTGCGCACTCATTTTTAAATCATTTCACGCAACTTAGCCTGGAAGAAAGTGTATATACCTAGTGACAGAAAGCAGCCATACTTATACATGTAATATAGTAAGTTCGTTTCTAAACCAAAAGTAATTTTTTGTTAGACTTGGTATTAACCCGTCTACAAGAAAAATAAACCAGTGATAAACTAAGAAGCGCAAGATGCGCAAAAACACATAATAATAATAATAATAATAGCGTTAATGAATCTTACAAGCAATAGATATGAAGCAATATCTAACTCTATACTAAGACTTTATGCTTACATTAATTTTTTTAATATTTTCTTACATTACTAATTTTATTTTAAGTGACACTGTCCTCAGAATAAAGCCTTGGGGAACCCCAAAATCTCATGGGGAACATCAAAATATAGCACAAAATTGTTCACTAGCATGAAATATATTTTTCAAACAAAAAATTTAATTTAGTTACTGAAGGCTAGTCGTGACAAACGCTGTATATGCATACTATATCGTATGGTTAACAAATTGGCCTTACTACGGGCAGATACGTCCCTGGGGTTCTGTGAACGCGTGCTGACAACTTACACCCATCTGCCCGTAGTTTTTCGTAGAGGGAAAAGAAAAGGAAACCAACGACGCGCGACTGTGGTCTTGTACAATGTGTTACTAATTAAGGTTTAAACAGAAGTGAAGGAAGTTCCAAATAATTGAAATTATTTCAAAGGATTTTATACCTTTATAATATTATTGAAAATCCATCACATATTCAAAACTGACATATTATAAAATAAATGTCAGTGTAACGAACGCCACTGCAGAGGGCTACCCATTGAATAATTCTGTTCCACTTGGTGGGTGCTGAAATAAATAGGCAATACTTGGTACTGCGCACCTGGCCTTTGACACCCTTCTTTACTGGGATCGCACCCCTATTATCTCGGACACGATTGTGCCGTGCTACACCCCGTATGCAATAAGGGGGTATTTTTGCTATACTCGTCTAGCCTAAACATTGTACGATACGAAAAAACAGTGCACAAAAGCTAACTTTCTATTTCTGGTCTATAGGGAGACAGTTTAGATTATACTCTTTTCATAATTTTGTCACTTTCCGGCAGTTTTAAATGGAGCACTCTGTATTTTACTAATTCAAAGTGGTTTCAAAACTATCTGGTTCTCCAAAATCGATTAACAAATGTCCGCACTTCTAGAATTTCGAGTAGTGCAATAAAATACATAAATAATTTTTAAATAATTAATAAAATATTTTTCTCAGAGTATCTTTATTTAATATTGAAGATACGATATTAATATTAGTTTTTCTTACCAAAAAAATTATACAACTTCAGTAAATTCAAACGTAACAGATACTTATTTAAAAATACGTTTTACAAGTGAGGATCTTTGGTTTCTAGATATGACGTACTTAACCCTTGCTGCTTTGTCTAATGGCCAAGGTTTAGGGAAATTTTTCTAATGATATTCAACCGAGTAATTTTTCAACAGCTGTGAGTTAACCCCTTTGTAACCTCAAACGACCTGAATTACAAACTGGTTTGTTTCACTTATCTTTGTTATTGTCATTCGTATGTTTAGGGCAACCCGGTAAACTACCGAGATAAATATTTTCTTTAAACATACACAGAAACTAAAAAAAAAATTTACTACATTCGATAGAGCGTAAAAAGTTGGTATGAGAAAGTATCCTTTTTATTTCAATAGCTCTTCAAAAAAGCCTGAAATTTTACAAAAACGAATTTCCAAAATTTCGTTTTTTTTTCAAATATCTCAAAAAATAATCATCTTTAGCCTTGATATTTTGAGGTATATTATTGGTCACCAAATTACGCAACTTTGCCCTAATATAACGTCATCTCTATCTCTGACAGTTGACAGTTTCCAAGACACCAATGTTATTTCATCTAATTTGAAACACACTGTATATTATTTTCTTGAGGAAAGCTAATTCATTTGTAAAAGAAATTATAAATTGAAAACAGAACCAGGTTAATTTTTATTTAATAAATTGTATATTTTATATTTGCAATAATGTTTTCGTCAAAATTCGTGTTATGTCAACCAATTACATAGTTGAATCAATATTCTGATTACTGATTATTTATATACCAAGTTTTATTACCAGTGTCTTACAAAAAGAATATACCAAAACTAAAATTAGTCCATAATAAAATTAAGTCTGGTTTTTAAAAATTATAATTTACTATATCAGCCACCTAAATGTCCATATAATAATTTATATATAAATATAATTTTGGGATTTTACAAATAAATGCGCCCCACAAAACGTATTTAGATGCTTAAAGTGTTTTTGGAACTCGCTGCACAGCCACTGAACGATGTAGATTTATTTAGAGCACATTTGAAATGTGTTACATTGCTAGCTGTAGTAGAGATAGTCGATGATTGAAATCCTTAGTAATTATATAATTTGTAAGGATAATTGATTATATGTCTGGCTGTTACACTGTCTGAAATTACATTAGGATCAGTTCAATAATGTTAATATGTGAAGTGTTCTTCTTAACGTTATGTTAATAATCTTCAACACTACAAAATTATTGAAAATATTATTGTAAATAATAGTATACCTTAGCAGTAATGAAAAACACACCTTAGTGCCCTTTTTGGGTCTTTGCTACTATCTGTCTGACAATTATGGTCAAATTGAGAGGCAGATAACGACCTACTTTTCCGCAGGCGCTATTATAGCAGTAACATCTATTGTCTTTGAGGAAGACAATCCTTCTTATTTATTTGAAGGAGATGCCGAAAACAACTACTCCACGGGCAATTTGTCCCGGCTGACATTGCATTACTTCGGCATCTCCATAGAAGTCGCCACATCTTTCATCGAGACTAACCATCAGACACTGACCGGTTTCGCGCTTATTATGCGCTCATCAGAATGTATAATAATAATAATAGTATGCTTGTAGTTGTATTTCTTTTTTCTTTTTCAGGGCAAATAGTGGTAAACTATTATACATAAAGACGATTGAAGTTGGAGGTACTGTTAACTGAAGAAAGAAAACTAAAAACTGGGTAAGCATATTTTTCATTATGTAGACTTGGCACATTTTATTGTCAAAATGCATGATCTGTTTCAACAGTTTGTATGTGTCGGGGCTGTTCACTATTCAGGCCTCTTACTTTGTGGAAGCACACAAATACTTTTTACAAAAGTGAGATGAACGGCTATATATACGCCGTAATTTAACCGAGGTATTGCTTTTCTTTCATTGTGAGCAGGTCGCGTTGGTGCCAAATTAGTTCAAAGCTGGGCATTCTTAACGATGTTATAGATAAGGAAAAGTTTGGCTTCGGTGCCAAAAAACCTCGTTTATTCCACCACTGTACAGAGAAACACGAGGCAGCACTTATTAATTGAGGAGCGTCTTTTGGTATACTGAAAAGTATGCCAGATGTTTTTTGGTATACTGAAAAAAAAATAGCATTCTCAAAATTACCGTTTTTGCAAATATGTTTGACTAAGAAAATTGAGCCTTGAAGTGATTGAAATTACCTGACTAACATCAGGGTAATCCCATGGGTTACTCTAAGAAAACGTTCTATAATAGAACGTTTTTCTCTTAGAACCCATTTACGCAAATAATCCTTGCCTTCTGCCTTCTAAATAATCTGGATCGAACGATTTTCAGGAAATATTTTCCCCTTTTTCACCCAGTTTATGTAAAGAAAAATCTTGTTTAGTCACAGAATACATTCATAAAATATTGCCCCTAATTTGGATTCTTAATAATAATGCTTCTCTTGCAATCATAATAATATCTCTACCCCTCATTCTAATCACAAGGATTAGCCCGGAAATCTGAGACTTATGTGAGAGAGGGGCGGCATATTATTATTTTACTAGCCACGTTTGCGCCTCATGAACGACTTACGTTGGTAAGCCCTAACCACTATTCCAGTGCTGGAATGATGGAAACCTGGAAAAACTCATTACTTAGGGGGACAGTCAAACATCAACTGATTTTATTCTCTCACATTAAGACCAAGTTGACATTACCATTTATTGAATCTTTGCATTGCCTTATTTTTTTTTAGGTGGTTCATACACGCAAATTTATTTTATTTGGTACCACATTCTTTAAGTTTTCATTAAAGGGTCGATTCAAAAAAATGATAATCGAATTGAAATAGCCTATTGAAACACAATCATAATTAATTAATGTTATGGGAAATGCGCATGAAGGAAATATGTTTCATCACTGTCTGTGCTCGATTCTGTGGTGGAATAAAATTGTTCTTTTGGAGCCATGTCAGTTGAAGAAGCTCCACGACACAGCCTCAGTGCTATTTTCAGAAGGTCGCAAGCATTTTAATGCGGTTAATAAGTTTCAAAAGTCGAAAGACATTAAACAAAATAAAGTCTATATGCGCACCATACGAATAATCATTAAAAAGTGTTTGTTTTGTTCAAAAACAATATAAGTTTTTATGGGGCAATACCACTGATTGATGAATCGGTTCATATCTAATCATCTAACACGTATATTAAAGATGTTCCGTGAAATATTTATGTATAATCGCTTTTAGTATTTCACACTTCGGTGCAATAACCCTTAAAGCTTCAGTTTTCATAGCAGCGGCGTACTTTACTTTTTATTTATTAACGCTATTCTCCTACTGTTAACAGCTGCCAAAGACGCGTTCGGGCTTTTAACAAAGAAAGACTTCTTCTAACAAACAGAGACAGAAACGCTACGATTTTTATAATTTTTTTTTATTACCTAGATATCCGTTGCCAAAAGCCGTCAAATAAAAATAAATTATCAAATTTAGCGGTTTAGAAAAATAGGTACTGTCGCGTTAGCTTCAATGTTTATTAGTGGTATTTTCTGTAATATTTGGAACTTCACAAACATTTTAAACTTGCTTTTTCATTTATTTTAATAGCCTGACAACACGTGAATGTATAACATATATAATTTTACCAGTAAAACAATTGCTCATACCGAATGAAGAGCATAAAAAGTATTTTATTAACATATATCATATGCAAGATAATATCAACTTTCATCTCCCTCTCCCAACCATGTCAAAGGGAACGAAAAGGTGGCACATGCTGTAGAAAAAAGACCAGCTTTTTTATTATAAATAGATACCTACTTCTTATTTTTGTCTTATTTTCGGAGTAGGACATTAAAAGGAAGGTGTAATTAGAGAAACTGTTGAATTAAGACGATACGCGTAATGAGCTGGAGTCGGATGATATCGAAATAAAATCAGTTCATGCCTGATAAACGGGCAACAGCTGTTCCTGTTCCTACTAATCAAGGGTCCACGAAAATAGACCGGGTCTGCTGTGGCCGCAAATGACGTACAACAATTCCTGACTTCCTCCTTCTGCTAGAATTAACCAAATCGCCTTCACACCGTTTCACGTTTGCTCATTAACCCACGCAACTTGGTCAAGCATCTACGTAGTACAGACTTGCCTACCAATATTATAATACGCCTCTAGATTTTTGGGTCTTAAACACATTACACAGGTTTTATAAATAAATATAAATTCCAAAACAGGAGATGCAGTTTAATTTGTCCGAAAGCGTTTACTAAACTTATTTTTATTTTTTATTGCGTTTATTTAGCGCCATTTGATTTCCCCATTATTATCATAATTGTGTTTTTACGCATCATGCACGCATGTATGAAGTATGACTGCTTTTTGTGCTTAGGTATGTATGCTTTTTCAAGATTAAGTAGAAGCAGACGCTTATGAATAAGTGTAAAGTAATACCTGCCATTGATATAATTAATTACGTATTACTTTATTTGTAGTTATCTGTTAGTCTTGTATTGCAAGATTAAAACCTTTGTACCTAAGTATAATTTGTTTGTTTGTAAGAATTTATATGAGTAGTTTGTTTATCCGTTCTTATCACTGGACGTTCCACCTCCTTCTCTTCCTCCTCCTTCTTCTTATTGTTACAATTATTATTTTGAGGTTTCCAGGAGTGAGTGCGAGCACTTAATTCACCCGTTCGTATAAATATTTCATGAAACGGGTGTCAAACTGGTAAGGGGTGGGAACTGAGCTGTTTCCGAATGCCGTAGAAAATTTCCCGGCAACCTATTATCTTTGCAACCACAATAAAAACACGCTTAAATATTCAAGGAAGGTGTTTAATTATACTAATGACTAGATTGTGGACGTGGAATAATAGTGCCCTCGTTAATATTTAATAAATTGCTGTGTAATTTAGAAGTGGTTCATTCGAACAGTCCTTAAAGAAAATGCTTTATGTAAGGCGTCGGTTCCACATAAATGATTACCGTTATTTTCTACAACTTGTGCCATTAAGTGAATAATACAGTTACTTAATATCGAATATGTAACAAAAGTTATATATTTTTTTAATATTACAAATTGCTGTTTAAATACAATATATTGGATGCAATCACATTGGTATCTTGGAAACCCTTAAAGACATGGGCGCCGCCTCCAAAAATGATGTCAAAGAAATAAATGTCCAATAATGGCCGTTTGAAAAAAAAAGTTGATGTATATATAGGTATTATATGTATACAGGGCGCCCTATTTCTTGACCCGTTGCATGGGTAACTTTTTTATTAGTAGAGATACAAAAACGCTTAAATGAACAAATTAGTGCAGTTTCGTATTAGTAATTCTACGGTAAGGCGAAAAATTATATACGGGGGAAGGTTGAAAAGTTATTGACAAAAAACGAAAAATCCAACTTTTCTATTATCCCTCGTAGCTCGTTCATTTGAAGAGTTAGAGAAAAATGCTTCACATGTTTTTTGCAGTATTTTTCATGTAAAATGACATGCACTTGCTACTTTTTATATATCTCTTAAAACGGTTGAGAATCACAGTAAAATATATTTTTTTTAAACGTAATGGATAGGTGGCTGTGACATTAACCGAAAGTCCCCTTTTTTCTCTTTCAGATGATATAACATAGTCCATATTTTATCCTTACAAAAGTAATAATAATCGTTGTTTTTAAAGAAAGTTTATTGTCACATCAAGAATGCTATGGATTATGGAACAAAAGAATGTTTTGAGAACAGAAATTATTAATTAATTAATTATATTGAAGTAAATGTTCGAAATGACCACCATCCTGTTGGATACATAGTAAGCAACGTTTCTGGATACTTCTTAAAACATTATTTATTGTATGTCCATGTATGCTTCTAATTGCATCTTGAATCCTGACTTTTAGATCCTCTATATCTAGAGGAGCTGTCACATAAACTTTATCTTTCAATAACCCCCAAAGAAAGAAATCTAAGGGGGTCAAATCAGGTGTTCGCGCTGGCCAGTCGATATCCATTCTATTTCCTATAACATTATAAAACTGTTCATGTAAATATTGTTTTACCTCGCGGGAATTATGCGCAGGTGCTCCATCGTGTTGGAAGTACTTAAGATTTCTAAAAATATGAAGTGGTAATTCATTTAAATATTCCTCTGTTAGAGTATTCCTTAGAAAATTAAGGTAATTATTCGCATTCAAATTATCTTCGTAAAAATATGGGCCAATAATTTTGCCACAAAAAATTCCACACCACACATTTATCCCAAATTGACGTTGATTTCTTCTTTCAGAAACAAGATGTGGATTTTCTCGGCACCACATTATGTTATTATGGCGGTTAAAAATACCATTGTTGGTAAATCTACTTTCATCACTGAATAAAATCTTTTTCCAGAAGTCTAGATCCTCTTCGCATTTTGAAATGTACCATCGACAAAATGTCATCCTTCTTTGATTATCAGCTGGATATAAAGTATTGCATATGGAATAATGATAAGGCTTTAAATTGTTACCTTTTAAAGTAGCTTTTACAGTTTCCTTGGAAGTGTTGCAGTGATGTGCAATTTCTGCAGTTGAAGAATCAGGTTTAAAATTTACATAAGCCAAAACATTTATTTCAGTGTCTTCATTGAAGTTTTTTTCATCCTTAGGCTTTGAAAAAGAACCGTATAATCGTATATTATTTTCCAGCTGTCTAAATATTCTATGATGGGGTTGTCTTCGTTCCATGTAAGTTTCAAAATAAAGATTCGCTGCAGCTTGTGCATCTCGATTTTGGTTATAATAACAAAATAGCATATCATTTTTCTCTTCGTTGGTGTACATATTTGCAACACTATTATTTTGTATGCAGTATTAATAATAAACAATAAACTACTTAACAAAAACTAAAAATGTCACTTATGATCTGTCAATAATTAAATGCCAACTAGACGTTTTTAAAAATATCAGGAATCTTATTTTTTGTTTTATTTCCATAGCATTCTTGATGTGACAATAAACTTTCTTTAAAAACAACGATTATTATTACTTTTGTAAGGATAAAATATGGACTATGTTATATCATCTGAAAGAGAAAAAAGGGGACTTTCGGTTAATGTCACAGCCACCTATCCATTACATTTAAAAAAAATATATTTTACTGTGATTCTCAACCATTTTAAGAGATATATAAAAAGTAGCAAGTGCATGTCATTTTACATGAAAAATACTGCAAAAAACATGTGAAGCATTTTTCTCTAACTCTTCAAATGAACGAGCTACGAGGGATAATAGAAAAGTTGGATTTTTCGTTTTTTGTCAATAACTTTTCAACCTTCCCCCGTATATAATTTTTCGCCTTACCGTAGAATTACTAATACGAAACTGCACTAATTTGCTCATTTAAGCGTTTTTGTATCTCTACTAATAAAAAAGTTACCCATGCAACGGGTCAAGAAATAGGGCGCCCTGTATATAAATCCCAAATACCACTAGTCGAGGAGGCATGAAATATCAAAAAATGTTTCCGAGAAGTATAATGCATTTTATGAATTAATAAAAAATATATAAAACCGTCATAATTCCATTCCATTTTTTATATTCCGTGCTTACTTTCAGATGGGAAATATAGATATATAAGCGATTATGAGGCCGGGTATGAAGGACAAATTGAGTCCAACAATTCTCTGCTATCTCCTATCATTTATTCTATATTGCATTTGCGAGGGTAATTTTCTTTTTATACTATCCATATCTACGATGAAAACAGGCGACCATATACACAAGGTGTTCATTTATAACTTGCACGGATAAAAAAAAATTGTAGCTGCTTTTTGCTTTGTCAAAATAAACCAATAATCTTGAACCAAATCGGACTGTATTTTTTTTACGTGAGACGCTGTACATTTTGCGTAATTGTATAGAAGTTCTCTCAGTATAAGGGTTGATGGATTGGTATCTAATAGTAAGAGATATGTGTCCAGAATGTATCGGGATAATCAAATATGTTCGATAAAAAATTTGATTTGAGGTATTTTAGATATTTTATTATAATTTGTATAATAGACATAGTACATTGCAAAGAAATATCTACCAGGTGCCATTACTGCCATTGGCAACGGTTTGTATTTTATAGATATAATATTTTTTATTTTTACAATTCATAGGTAGGTATATATTTTTGTTAGCAGTTTCTGTATAATCTATAATTTCTTACTCTAATAATTCTAGACCTATCAGCATGGAAATAAAAACGTGGCGGTATATATTTTTCCTAAAATAAAAAAGTAATTTCTCATTTGAAAAATAGCTGCTCTTCTCTTCTCTTTGGGATATTTTGCGTCGGTACCAGGTCCGTACATTTTTTAATAGTACTTGGCACCATATTTACCTCTGGCATAACAATTAAAGTGCCAACTATATGTTTTTTCTGTCTGCCACAATTCAATTTAAATAAAACGGGTACA
The DNA here is from genome assembly GCA_963924545.1 of Pogonocherus hispidulus. Classification (NCBI taxonomy): domain Eukaryota; kingdom Metazoa; phylum Arthropoda; class Insecta; order Coleoptera; family Cerambycidae; genus Pogonocherus; species Pogonocherus hispidulus. Next base: position 756,470 of record OZ004701.1, read on the forward strand.
AGTAACTGTCTTTCGTATTTTCTGTTTTACGAAGTGACAAAATAATTTATCTGCTAACTATTTATTTTAAAGTGCGCAAATATTCCGTTTTGAATAAATATAGAACACGTCAAAAGACGATTTAATTTATCTAGCAAATAAATTAATAAATATAAAACATTTTTAGTTTAAAAATAGTTTGAATATAGCACCTACCTATAATCTAGGTAGGAATGGAAGTTGTTCAAATAAGTGCAGTTTCCTATACAAAAAATAACTTAATTCAAATAATTATGATTCGTTTATAATTATAACGATTTCCCATCCATAATAACATAGATAGAGGATATGTTTGTATTGTGTTTGTGTATAAAATTCTACTAAAAAAAAATCCACTGTTACATTTTTATAATAAATTATTATATTATTTATATTTATACTTTAATATCTATTGTATAGACACGTCATATTTTCCTATCCGAGTTGAACATTTTTTGATAACAGTAATAAAATCCTAATAATCACTATTAAATTGGAAACATATATAAAGAAACTATGATTGATATATTGCAAATTTAGAATTGATAAATTAATAAAGGTGTTCTATTTCATAACATATGTTATTATTAAAAAATAATAAAAAGTTATAAATGAAATGTTTTACAACAAAATATCTTACTGTACCTTATTTTTGCTTTTCTTACAATAGTAGGCGCTGGCAGATAAATATAGATACCTATATTATTATCTACATGGTTTTTTAGCAATTTATAAACATATTTTTATATAAAACGTTGTAAATACAGTACAAGCACAAGAATAAATAAACAACCAGAAGCATATCTCTCTATTACGTGCTCTATTCCTTCCCCTAACCTCGATGCTCGGTTAACCTAGATTCTATCCTGAAGCGGCCAGTGCTGTAGCTTCTCGATATTCGCAAGGCATTGTTTGCGAAATATAAAATGAAAATATTTATTAACAAGTTTAATGTGTACAACCAGGTTAAACACTTAAATGTATAACAGAAACATTACAAAATACTTGGAAATACTTAATCTGGAAAAATTAAAGGTTATTTTTTGTTTAAATAAGTATGCACTTGTTTTATTTCATCTAAAAAATTGTGATTATTATGATATTAAAGCATAAATTTTCAAAACAAAACTGTAAAAATGTAAATTAATTAAGTACGTTTATGGAAAAGCAATAAAATATCCTCGAAAATATGTCTCCCTTTTGGAACCGAGGTCACAAATCCATAGATAACCACATCAAAGGTGACGTCTGCGGTTATTTATTTACTTACTTTGTGGTGCAAGTATATTTATGAACAAAAATTCCAACCTATACCCTTTTTCAACTTACAAGACTAGATATCGATAACAAATTATGTTTAACCATAGACAAACCTACTTACTACTAAGTACAATATTTGAAAGGGTAAAAAAAATACCATCTACAATTCGCGTAGAAGTTTTAGTTATTTTGTTTAAACTAATTAAAAGATTAAGTTATTTCCTGTTGCTAAAAGGCATTGTCAAATCCAATGATATCGTTTACCCTTTTCACTATAGCGTTTCTGGTAGTTTCGCTGCTATACCAATCCGAATATGCAAGTGGATATTGACCACCAGTAGGAGGTCCGTACGCTAGTTTTGGAGGCCCATACGACGGTCTAGGCGGTCCATAAGATGGGCGTGGGGGACCGTAAGAACCCTGTGGGGGACCATACGTGATGCTTATGCCCTCGTTCCCGTTAGATGGACCATAACCTGAAAACAAACAAACTGGATAGTTTCAAATGTTTCAAGTAGAAACAGTCGTAGGTGGAGGGTGGAGCTAACTTGTTGATTTTTTCATTAACATGTAGAGGACGATTTAATCAGATTCATATCTCTATTAGTTAATATAAACATATAAAATCGGAATAAGAATAATATCAGTAAATTAATACCATGAAAACGATTAATGCTGCCATCTATATTTCTTATAAATGAGACATATCAGTCAATATTGACAAACAACAAAGTACCTAATATATGTGCTTCTTATACTTAATCATTTTATTATAAGAATGTATGGCCTAAAATATAATAATTATACTCATCATTATCAGTCCCTTGTACTCGCCAGATCTGACTCCAAGTGACCAAACATTTGTTTTGACAATTATAAAAATGACACCACCATATGAATGTATAAAAATCAAATGTGCTATATATTTACCATATCCGTTTCCATTTGTGGAATTAGCAGTAGTGGTAGATGAAGTAGTGGACGTCGTACTACTAGATTCGGTAGTGCCACTCGTTATCATCGTTTCCGGAGGAGAGGTAGACTGTCTCTGTCTCAATATCACAATTTGTGTTATGGGCTCGTAGTCATAATCATCTTCATCATATTCATTTGCAGCAGTTGTCACCCTTTGCTGCTTCCTCCTATTTTTGTTTTTATTCCTCTTTGGTTTCACTGTTGTCCTCCTTCTTTTCTTGTACGGCCTCGTGGTTAATTCGTAGTCATCATCGTACTCGTCTTCGTAGGAATCAAATGGTCTTCTTGATTTAACTTTGCTTTTTGTCCTATATCTCCTGGTAGTACCATCTTCGTAACTGTCATAGTAATAATCAGCTGATATCCTTCGTTTGCCAGGGCTTCTTTTTACGGGATTGTGGCTGCTAGAATCACCTCTCCTTATAGAGTTTTTAGGTGTAAGCGTTGTAGTTTCCTCTGCTTCAGTTGTGGTTGCTATTTGATAAACTGGTGGCAAAACAGACTCTTGGGCAATAGTGTCTTCTATGTGAGGAATTTCAACGTTAGTTGTGAAGTGATCAGTGGATATTATATCTGAGTTGGTATCCTCAGTACTAGGTTCGTTATCTTCAGTTGATTCGTCTCCTTCTATTAATATATCTGTAGGTGGGCGTTCGTTAATATTCACAATTTGTTGTTGATTTCCGGGCGGCAGAGGGTTGATGTGATGATGGTGGTGTATGTGCTGACCATCATTACCTGTTGATGTAGATGCTGGTGGCAGTGGTGGGCCATAAGGATTCTTAATTGGGTGCCAGTAACTATTTTGGTCGGTCTGAGGGTAATTGTTATTTGACGGACTGATGGGTCGCCATGGTACAGGTTCATAAGTTAATCGTAGAGCGCCTAGAGGAGGGTATTTAGCAACTACCAAATTCGATAGGAAATTTGCCAGTAGCAAGCCTAGGAGGGGACCATATCCGAATCTTGGTTCCCTGACTGATGTGTTGTCCACATTAACTGAAATACGTTAAGTCATAGATAAACTATCAATTAAATATATTTATCGAAAAAAAAAAACAAAATTAGACAAAGAGTGAATAATAAAATTACAACGGCTCAAATAACTATATATTCTTCTAAGTATGTAAATGGTAGGTATTCAAATAATGTTTTTATTATAGAACATTGTATAATATAATATATTCCCATTAAAAGAAATAAGTGAATTTCTGTACAAACAACTATTACCTGTACATATTATTATTCAAATATAATTTTTTTTTTATTTTTTCGGTTGATATGATAATATTGATGAACAGTTACGCACTATAAGAAAGTCCTCGGTCTATAGTTATTTTCCAAAGACTTAATCATAATAAAAAATGCATATTTAACCATCAAACATATCACTGGTTTATGGGTATAACTACTTACATTGTTCTGTTAAATTTAGCTGCATATTTGTAGCTAACACTAGCTCGGTTTGGATGAAACTAAAATGTGCATGAAAGCATACGTATGTGAGAAAGTGAAAAACTGGTCTACATGCGGGTTATTTGCAAGAGTACCCTTATAATTAAAATATTTTGTCGTAATATTCATGATTTTGCTCCTTATCTACCGCAGGTATTGAGTTTCATTTAAATTTACCCCACATCGTTTCCCCGCGACATCTATCGAAGTTCTAGCCAACTGAAGAGCAAGCGTGGATATTGAGTTTGGCGCTTGTGGCACCGTCTGGTGGTTATAATCTCCACTGGACGATCCTGATAGTAGAAAACTTCTTTTGTATTTAGATCGCAAAAGAATTCATTCAAAATTTACCGCTTTTATTGTTAATTTTGTTTTGGTATTTTAAACTAGATAATAAATAATAAATAAATGAGACCAAAAGAAATGAATTCCTAAGATAAAATGAGGGTTTGCCTAGAAATGGTTTGTAAAGAATAGGTTTTTAAGAAATTTTAGAAAAATTACAGCAAAACTTAATCAGAGAATATTCTCTCAACCTCCCATAAAGAATATACTTTTTTACATATTCACATAATATTATATGAATATTCAAGTAAGTTTTAATAAATAATATAAGAATATTCGTCTGGGGTTTTTTCATAAGTAATTCTTAATGAAACATTTGTACCTATTATTCATGGGCTTGCTTCGTCGAACAATAGGTTTGTTAAGCAGTTTAATCAATAAAAAATCATAATAAACATTTTTCTTAATCACTTTGAATAATCTAAAATTATCCCAATCATATCTAAGAACAATTATAGGATAATCATAGAATGAAAAAACAGTGTACTTTTTCATACTATAGATATTCGCTGAACAACTTCAACCATTAATGTATAATCTCAGTATATTCGAATCTTCGAAAAGAATATTTGTAGCTATTTTTTGAATTACTTTGTGCTATGTGGGTTACAATATAAATGTGTTATTGATAGAAGAAATCTAAGTAGGTAATTCTGTATAGATTTCCAGCATTTAAGGTATTGGTATTTAAATAATGACATTATTTAAATCTGTTATAAAACTGTTATTATACATCATTGTAGAACATTTTAAAACACCAACTTCTTACCATAACCAAACATTCAACAGCCTGTAACTTAAAAAAGTTCTCAATAATCGTGGCCAAATTTCATATCCTGTATGATGTTTTCAGTTCTTTTGGCTCGAGTGAATTTTTTAAATAATTTTATTTGTCCCCATAAATTCTGCTTTTACTGAAGTTCTGGCATAAGGGCGCTTAAAATACTACTGTAATATAAGATTACTCAATAATTAGGTTATTTTTGCTGCACTGTGACATCAAAGATTGGAAAATTTTCGAATAAAAGACTCGATAGATCTTGGCTAATTGAATCTTGATGATACAATTAACCCTTTGGAAAAGGGTGGTATGAATATTAGGCAGACAGTAAGTATAGTTCTACTAGCTTTTGTTGCAACAGTGTATCCTAAATATGTATTAAAATATTTTGAGTTGGTTGTATGTTGAACAAAGAACAAAGACGCAGAAGATTTATAATTGACTTATTTTCCTTACTCCTTGACAACTTATGCCATAGACTATATGTTTTAAAACAGTATACAGAGTGTAAACGAAGAAGGCTTTAGAAACGATTCGTTTTTCATATACAGGGCGGGCATAAAATTAGTCTAATAATCAATTCAGTAATTCTTTTATTATGCGGTTTCTTTATACCAAATGTTCACTTATAAATTAATTCCAAGTTTAACCTAATTTCAGCTATAAAAATTTGGCATCCCCCTATATGCGAGATTTTTTATTACACTTCTCATGCTCCACAGACAGTTTTCGTAATTATAGTTAATATATTTAATCCATTACTTTAGTAAAATTAACATGAGATATTGAAAATAGTGCAATTTTCAGAATGGGGCCTATGCAGTGCAACATCCTGTACCACAAACCAACAAAATAGCTAATTAACTTAATTAAAAACACCGAAGCATAAAACTTAATTAGCTGAGCAACATCTCGAGTCTGAATGTTTACTTTTTTTGGATAACCCCTAAGTGGAAATGAAATCAACAAAATCCTTTTATCTTCAATTCTATCCCATCGTAGGGTGAGCGCTTGAAGTCTCCCTAACCCATAATAAGGGCTGGCAACATTTTCACTAATATAGCTGCGTATTAAGGCTAATATAATATAGTAGCGAGGGCGTCTCGTCTAGGCTTATCCATAGACTGCGAGAAAACAAAATGTATGACGTAGTTGAATTAAGGTTGTTTCATATTAATAACACACTATTTTTTATTTCCACTTTGTTGACTAATAATAAAAAAAACTCGTTTCAGAATGAACGTACCACTACAAATCTGATTTGGCAAATTTTCTATTGTATTACAACAGGAATATTATTTGTCATTGATTTTTGTCTGTCATTTTCAACAACCAGTAGATTAAACTTTCGTTGTTAATTACAAGAAAGTTTTTAACACCATTACTATTATTGTTTATAACGAAAGTTAAATGTTTTGTCATTTACCATAAAATATATACCTACACTGTTGATTACAAAATACTTGTACTACTTTCAGTGATTGTGTAGGCACGGTTTACTTTTTCTAATAAACTCTATTCAAATCCGATAAAAGAATTAAGCACACAATAAACATTATCTTATCATCTAACGATAGCTTCCCTGGTTGTACCATTTCGACTCGTAAACTTACTACAACTAGTACAAGCGTTCTGAAAAACCAATATGTGATACGGGCGAAGTATTCGATTTTTCTAAAATGGTCCATCATACGGAATTGCTTCGTACAAATTCTAATGACGAAGAGAATAGCTTTTCCGCCCCCGTTGGGAATTATTTGAATCAGGTAGACTGTGGAATAGCTGCGCTGCCATGCCTGACGAGGTGCTTGAATCTGGAAAAGTGTGCCAAGTTTGGTGTTTTTGTGACAGTGCTGTCTCTTGTCGGATTTTTTCATGGTGCCGTTTTGGTTTATTTTCGGGGGACGTCCCATGTATGGAGCGAGCACTATAATCTATCCCAGAAAAGTGTAGGTAAGTGAGATGACTCATCTGATTACTTCAGAACAATATTTAGAAACCGTTATCTTATACGTCGGCTGCATTACTATTGCTTTAATTATTATTTAGGCGCATGAATTTTTTTTCGTATTTATATATATACATACATAAAATATTAGCTTGATTATGAAGTATAATAATACCCCATCTGTAGTTATCAGTTTGTGCGATCATTATTTTTAAATTTAATTATATTAAAAGCTATTAATTAGTAGTTCACTCTCATAAAAACATATTTTTGAACTTATACCAAGTAATTTTTCCAAGTATTATTAAAGTACATGTGACATGTCACATTATATTTATCTTATCAATATGTAATCAATAATAATTGAAGGTCCATTTCAGATCGCTACCAAATCTTCTAGTTTCTTTTTTTATTTAGACGCACTAAATTAGTTAGGGGGTTAACTTTTAAAGTTTATTGTTGCTTAACAGCACAGACCACTAATAACCTCATAAAGGAAAAATAGATAAAAATAGGTATTTGTTTAGAACAAAATAAAAATAAAAAACTGGAATAAAACCGGAAATATCGAATAATGATTATTATTAAATTTAAAATAAAATTAATGATTACTTTGATAAAAAAAAGAAGAAAAATTGTTTTCAGAGATTTTCTAAAACTTCAGCTGCATATAAGAAAAAAAAATCATGTCTGCATGATCTAGTATGATGCATATAATCAATTTAGAGTTTTTATCTTGTATTGTAAACTTTTTTCAGATTGGGTGATCTACACAAATGAAGTGTTTGTGGGTTTATTCGCTCTATGCGTCGCTTACTGGGGTAACAGAATTCACAGAGCCAGCTGGCTGGGCGGTTTGACGATATTTCTTGCAGTAGCTTGTGCAACTTTAGCAGTCCCTGAAATATATAACCCATTTAGTGGAAGTGAGATAGATAGTTCCATTACAGGTATGCATTTCGGGAACGAAACTAATCAGGAGTGGGATATACCGTCATTGCCATATAAACTCATAACGTCTTAAATGAAAATATACTGTAAAGTAAACTATTAAAAGTAAAGCAAACAACACTGCTATATGATTTTTGCAATATATACATATATACAATATATATTCCTTGAGAATATCTCTATAATTTGTTATTTTGTATGTATTATTTGTTATATATTTTTTTTATATTTTAGGTCCAATATTATGCAATAGCAACAGATCGCAGGCTTTAAGCGATATAAATAAAATCGAAAAAGAATTTGATATAATAACATTTGCAGTTTTAATTATATTCCAAATTATGCTGGCCATGGCAACTATCTCTTTTATTACGCATGGCATGACTTACATAGATGACCATATATCACCAAAGCACAGTCCTGGATTCATAGGTTGGATATCTCATACAGTAAGCTTGGAGTTAATGTAGATAAAAGTATTTTTTAGGTTTGGCACTAGGAGCAAATGAGATTGGAAAACAGGCAGGCCTTTACTGTTCATGGAGTCCCTATGTTATAGACATCGACAGTATTTTTATATCTCCAGGTATGTACACGTCTTAGTGATCCAGATTTTGAACTAACTAAATGGCTATTTGCCAACTAGTTTTCCTGATTTTAATCCACTCTATGTAGAATTGTTTCAATTTTATATATTTTCAAACAAGTAGAATTCAATTATATCTAACTTTAAGGAAACAACTCATGGGTAATAACAAATTCATAACATTTTTGTTTTAGTATGGATAGTGCTCACACTTTTGACCTTTATCATAGGTGTCATAATAGCTATGTTTCCCAAAGCCCTACCTAATATTGTTATGCTGAAGTCTGTGAATTCTTTGTTAAGCTTAGCGTCAGGAAATGATATTTATGAAGAAGAAGAAGTTATTGAAGGTAACTAAAAAAACGCAATAAATCATGCTAAGGAGCTACTTATTACAATAATTTCAGGTTTCTTTAAAAGTTTGTGGGGTTTGCTGAAGAACAAAGTACTGTCTCTCATTATTATCTCTCTGGTGTTTATTGAATCAGCCTTTATAAACTTCAGTATATTACAGAAGCAGTTCAACCAGTCAAAGTACCATGTTTCAGTGCATAACGACTCTTCAGGATATAGCGACCCATTTTTGATTCAGTTCACTACAAACTTACTGAAACAACCATTAGTAGCTATATCAGTAATCACTTCCGGCATGGTAATAGCAAAAATTAGGCCAAAAGCAAAATACCTGGTTTGGTGGAACATCATAGTCTTTACCCTGGTTGCGCTATTTTTTTCCAGTACTGTATTCTGGAACTGTGCAGGATCAATTGAAAATGAGCACAAGCATATCATCACCATACCATATTGTAGTAGCAATTGTGGATGCTCACCAGATGTCCCTTTTCAGCCTGTTTGTGTTGATAAGAAAACTTACTTTTCTCCATGTTTGGCAGGATGCAAGAATTTCTCCACACAGCAAAATGTAATACAAAATAAAATATGTCAGTGGTTTTACTGACATAATTCAGAGTAGAACTAAGCCCATCAGATGAAAATACTTTTTTTCATTATATTATCTAAAATGTTCCGAGAGAGATGTACCTATTACAAATAGTTTGAAGTTGCAATCAATTTGAAATTAACAGACTTTTAAAATTATAGTTAATGTATTATAACCTCTATTTTCGTTTTTAGGTATATACAAACTGCAGTTGTGGCCATACTGTTACAGAGGGTTCATGTGATACAGAAAACTGCAAAATAATTTTGGCACTCTTTCAAGCCAACAGTATCATAACTGCTGGACTGCTAGCAACTACAGTTGTTTCAAATATCGTTCTAATGCTCAGATGTGTTTCTAACAAGCAGAAAGCATTAGCTCTTGGTTGGGCATATACCCACCTAGGAATTATACCATACATTCCTGTAAGATTAACGTACCGTGCCATTACAGGTAATTTTTAAGAAATTAATGTGTGACAAAAAAATTACCTTAAATATTTTTAGATAGTTTTTGTGAAATTCATGGGAAGAAAGGCTGCCAGTTCTTCTCAGAGTACTTTCCTATATTCTTGTCTTCAATGACACTTTTTCTCATACTACTTGCCATCATTATGGCAGTGGTACTTTTATTTTTTGTGGGCAAGCTAGAACTATATAATGATAAAGATTTTAAAAGCACTACGGAATTGCAATTAGAAGAAATTAGACTAACGCGACAAAATAACAACGAAGATGAAAACACAGACATAGATAGTGCTGGAGAAGATTCGCAACGAAGGTTTTTAAGAAGGGATAGACAAATGAGTGATGGCAAACTTAATTTACCACGACCAAGATCAAAAGAAGAAAGAATCAATTCGTACTTAAGCGAAGGTGATTTGGTACCACCCCTGAAACCAGCTCTTAAACGAGGCGATGCTTCCATCTCAAAAAATTCAACCAATTCTGGGTTGTCATCAGATTCGCTGAAGGCTATTGCAAGTGTTGTGGGCGATGATCATGATTCAGATTCATTCTCAGACGTATCAAGACCAAATACTCGACAAAATTTTACACCTAGATCACAAAGAAGGGATCTAGTTGAGACAAGCTTTTAAGTTTATATACATAATGGTATTTTATTTACATCTAATCTATATAACAATATAAAGAAAATAATATCAGCTAGATGTCGCTCCTTCTTCACCCAATTCAATTTCTTCATCGAATATCCTCAACTCTTTCACGTAATACCACACGCCAGCGTCAAATAATGTACCGATTAAAACAAAGGTTGCTGCAGTGTAGTTCATGGTATACCTCAATGTTTCCCCATTGTATAACCAACAGTTTCCATTTCCTGTACAAGTTTTTCCCCACACCAAGCAGGCTTTGTCTTGAAAAGAATATGGGTTTTGATTTTGTTAAGAAACGCTCTCTAGTCTTACCTAATATGATGCCAAAAAGAATAGGAGAGGGAACAAAGGCACAGAGGCTCATCAGCATTAGTCCAAAGCCCATGGCTACAGGTTTGTCTTTTTCTTCTACGCACCTGGAGGAAAATTATGTTTTCATATCTCTTGGTTGAAAGCAGTATTAAAGCTTTATTAATTTTGTATTTATTTTAAGCTAGTCTGACAAGTAGATTATTGTACTAAATTTGTTAATAAAATTTCATATGACTAATAATACATGGCTTTTTGATATTGTTATTTATTATTTTTTAAGTTTTTTATGTCAAACAAAATTTAATGAATTGAAATATTGATTGTTTCTGAAGTTTAATTAAGTTCAATTTTGTATATAAATTTTATTCGAATAAATATACTGAAATATAGGGTATTCCGTGGAATTCTTCAACTATCTGTATTGAACCCAGTCTTATTCTTACTTACCTAATAAACTGGCAAGATGAAAAATGAAACAGTTTTAGGCCAAATGAAACAGTTTAGTTTAGTTTTTTATAATTCTTATTAAATATTTAACTTAATATCAAAATTCATTTTTGTGTAAGATATTCGAAAGTTTCAACGCGAAGAGTACGATAAAAGATTACAAGCTTAAGTCTATGTTCAAAGAAGAAAGAGAAAATCATTAATTTATTAACATTGACGTAGTTTTCCACATAACACCAAAACACTATATCAATCATCTCCAGATGGTGCCAACTTAGTTGGCGAAACGCGCGTCCAGTGCAGTATAGTGTTTTGGTGTTATGTGGAAAATACGTCAGTGTTATCTTCACACCAAAGGTTCCAACCCCTTTCAACATTAATTTATTATTAATATCCTTACCTTACTGTAACTAAAAAGTTTGAAGCTCTGCCAGTAGCCCCACTGAACTTAAGAAGACAAACCACAACCAGAAATATATAAAACTGGTTGAGACAGTCAACTTGACAGTTTCCTGGTTGCGCAATGCCTCCTTCAAATACTGGGGGTTGTCTCGTTGACATGGTCTGCCTTTCAAAATAAGGTGACTCTTTGCCTATACAGGAACAGTTTGAAAATACAGCTGAACCGTTGATATCTTTCACAGTTCTGCAACCAGCATGGCAAGCAGATATGAATGTCGTGCTACCATCTTTAGAGCAGACTGGATTATATTTGACATAGTCGCAGTGGCAGTGAGCGTTGCATTCTGATACTGGATTCAATCTGAAAGGATATAGTAAAAGATCAAATACCTGCATAGTCTATATAAAAAAAAAGTTAAATCTGAAGCATACATCTAAACTTACTCTCCGTTGGGTAGTAGAGGTGCCCTGTTGTCATTCTCAATACACCCCAAATAGGCGTAGGAAATGATTCCCATCACTGAAATTGCACCAACCAATACATTCCATGCCGCCATGTACCTTGCTCTGGGTTTGTACTTCGATATTATAAGTCCAGACAATAAAATGCCTATTGCTGAAAAAACCAACCCTGCACTGCCTGTGATTAGACTCGAAGCGGAAGCTGATTGTCTGTATTGGGTTTCGATATATTTTGGAAGGAATATCCAATATGGCATATAGCCTAAGAAGTAGAAGACCGCGGCAAAGTTGTTAAGCATCAATGTCGGATTTTGTATAATTCTTTTAAAGGTTTTCACCATGTCTGAAATAAAATTGTTATTTAAAATTGTAAATCCTCCAGTCTCAGCCAAATCTAGTTAGCTGAAATTGACACCCAGTTTTCAAATTCTTCTCTAGATTAATATAAAAACGCTAGTTTTAGCTACCTTGTATTGAGCAATACGTATTTTTGTCACGAATATTTACCTTTGAAGGATGTTGGCAATTCGGGATCAGGCTCCATCTTCGTTGAGGAAATTTTTGACGCTTGTCTCTTCAGTAGTTCTTTTCTTACTGCCGCTCTAGGCAGAGTTTTTGGAAAAAGCGCTAGTAAAGTGGAAAATACAAAAAGCACGAATCCCAGTATGATCCAGCCTAGCCACCAAGCGCCTAACCATCGAGGATCTCGGTTGTCTATAGTAGGAGTAAGAGTAGGGTTTATGTACAGCTTCAAGCATACTGAAGCTAGTCCATAACCCAATGCTGGGCCCAGCATTCGGATGAAGTACGAAAAACCTAAAATGAACACCAGAATTAACCATGTATCTTTAAATTTTACATTTCTGACTAAACTTACTAAAAAGTGCAGGAGTTTTGGACTTCTTAATATTGTCATCCATATAGGACACACCAAGAGTATAATAAAGAGATCCTCCTATCCCAGATATGAACTGAGCCGTGAACAAAATCAACTGTGGTGAGTAGTTCCCACCTTCCATTTCACATTCTGACACTGTAGAATTTTTATTGTGACATAGAGCCTTGCTCTGCTGCCTAAGAAGCGCTTCTTCTGAAGAATTATCATTCGTCCTGTGCTCTAAAGTCAGTGATAGCGCATCTGCCCCTGCTCCATATATAAAGTGAGGCAAAGCTGTCAAGAGACAAAAAAGTACTACTGTGTACATTCCTAGAGCCATCCATCTTGGTCTGTGTCCTCTTCCGGCATAGTAGCTTAGAATCACGGAGACAAACAATTGACTCAAGTCGTTGCCTACTGTGATTACGCCTAGAATCCGAAAGGGAAGGAAGAATTTGAATGTTCTGATATACAGAACGGTATAGTTGAAAAAAGTACTTAAAACAACTCAACCCAATGCTACACAGTAGTATTCTAAAAGAGTGTATAGTTAATATTGATATATATATATATATATATATATATATATATACTGTTCGTGTTTTTTCGTTGCCTCAAGTTCATCCTTGAATAACCTGATTAGAATGACTCAGTATAGGATATTTACATGTCATATCTTTCAGATTATTGGTACAGAGGGTTCAGTAATATCAATGTATGTATACATTTATTTACTACCACTATCAAATTATAGATATTTTATTATATTATAACTATTTCATAGAAATTTATAAGTATTTCGTAGACTATAGAGGTTTGTTTAAATTGCAAATTGTAAAGTAAACAATAAAGTGCCTGAAACCAAACCCTGTGGAAACCCATGAAAAAGGTTTTAATAATAGTTCTTGTTACATTGACAGGAATTACTATTTACAATAACTTTTTTGTATTATTATTCTTTTTACTAAGTATCCAGTCGATTTTAATATAAAAAAATTATGTATTCAACTCAGCAAAACTAATAGCAAATTAGAGGGTAATGCAATAAGGTGTTGTATTTGTCTTTATATTATTATTTTGCGAGAATGTTAAAGTGATAAGATAATTTTTTACTTAAGATCTATATAGCTGTGCTATCAAATAAAAATAGTATATTTGATATTGCATAAGGACGTAATATATACAGTCATTAAGAAATATTTGCCGTTATAAAAATATACAGTACTATAGATATGCTTTCTGAACGTTATGAATGAACACTTGGTCTTAATTATAAACATAATACGTAAATGATCGTGTGAGTAAAGTTATTAATTAGCTATTAAGATAAAGAAGGAAATATTTTCTGTCACGCTGATATTGAGCAACATTTTTTGGAATAATTATATACACACAAACTCTTTCTCAACTTATTTTATAATTGAAAAGTGAATAAAATGTATTCTAATGCATTAATGCAAAATATTTTAATTAAGCAAAAATAATGGGGGCTTTTTTTGACAATGATTTGCTAATTTATTTGAAGTCACCTTCTAACCCAAGAAGGATCAAATTTTAACCCCTATCTTTCTTTTTTACGATTATTTTATGATTTTTCAAGGGAAGGGTGAAAACTAAGTGGTCTTTTATCCTTCACATTTATTATAAAATAGATTTATATTGATTTACAAACCATTTGTATGGTTTAAAATACCAAGTGCTCCTATTGGTCGTTCCAGAATCGTACGAAGACATTACAAGTATTAAGTCTAGATTACGGGGTTTTAGACAATGACTGTGGTATTTATAAATTATTTGTACTGAACAAATAGTCGAGATTAAATATTATGTTCCTCCTTATGGTAATTTAATATCTTAACTCTACGTAAACATTTTAGCAAGATGAATTAGATATTTTCACTACTTTTTACTAAATAAATAGCTTTTGAAATACGTAGCAAAATTGACATTCGTATGCCGAGTGTCTAAGTAGAAATAACGAATATATCGGGTGGTTCAGAAAAAGAAACATTGGTTTTCGTTATATTTTTTATGAATTTTTGAGGTAATTTCTAAGTGAAGCTCTTGAACTAAAAACATGAATGTCAAAAATTGCGGTTCAAAGGTCAAATAAGATAGGGGTGGCCAATTAATCAATATTTAAAGACAGCTGGATTATTTTAGAACAGTAAATTAAATTAGGGCTTTTCTATTTTGGCGCCTAGTCTTCTAAAAATATTTTAACGCGTAGATCACGAAAATTGATAAAAAAAGTAAAGATAAATTGTTAAATAAATCATTGAAGAAAAAAAAATATTACCAATTCATTGATAAAATTACAAAACTGATACGTAAATATTTTTTCAGAGTAGAATAGGATTTAAAATGAAAAAAACAGACAATTAATCTGATACAATTTCTGATAGGTACTTAATTTATTAGTAAAAATCTTATAGGCTTTCGAATAATTAAAATAAATAAAAATCGGTTAAAAAAACAACAAAGAAAATTTAAAAATTTCTAATTTTATCCTCCTCAGGGACAAATGAAAAATAAAAAGTTAGAAAGAATAACAGTCTTTTTTCCATCATTGCAATATTTCGACCCTCTTTTGGGTCTTTATCAGTCCTTTTATAATAATCTCATTGCCGCAAGTTATCATTAATATTAAAAAACATTCTTAAATAAAAAATATAAAATGGATGTGATATGTATGATTATTTGTTTTAAATTTATATGATTAAATAATTATATACTTTACTAATATACTATTCATAGTATGGATTGTGAATTGTTGACTAACCTGTGGTGCGGCTAGGTATTTTGAATCTTTTTTCCAGTGTAGTAATGGTGCCATTAAAATATGCATAGGCTGCCGAAAAAACGCAGCCTAACAATCCGTACAAGAAAACATACGCCTTTTTGTTAGCAAACTTTTGCAGACAGGGCCCTTTCATAAACCATACACCACATGAGGTGTCTTCAGTCAACAGAATTTCATCAATGAATCTCGACTGACTGTTCGTTCCCGGGAAAATGACATCCACTTCCTCTAAAGTGGTTTTTTCATCAGGTAGCAACGTTTGCATCACTGGTAGATTGTTTTTCTTGTCGATGTTGTTCATGTGATTATCCATATTGAGATTCTTTCTTTTCACAAGTAACTTTAAATCATAGAAGATGTAGTTTTTAAACTGAACGCGACATATCTGAAATGACGGATATTTTATGCACAGAAATTATTTGAAGTACACAGTATGATGTCTAGATTTGTACTGGTGTGTGACGTTTTTGTTTAAAAAAAATCCAAGCAATGTTAAATTAAAACTGTATATAAATATGAAAGATAAGGTACTTTAACATGCGCTTAAGTAAATTCAAACAATCGAAAACACTAACCTTAGAATTAGTACTGTGTGGTAAATGAGAGGAACGACATTGTTTTATCTACAACACGAATTTAACAAAGTTGTGTTGGAGTTAGTGTTTGTTAGTCTAGTTTAAGATTTATTCATTGTGGTCAATCATCTAACCCAAGTTTGTGTATATCTCCTACCAAGTGGGACCACTATTATCCAATTGGCTCGCCACTACTCATTTTGTGTATACTCATTTACAATAAGTCCGTCTCAAATGTTTGTATGGCGCGTGTCCTCTCTACTAGTTTTTGTTTTCAAATAAATGTAGTGGAGTGATTTTGACTGTTGATCTTGACATTAAATTATTCATAAAACAAATAAGTTTTTGTTGCAAATATGTTGAAAATTACGTGTTTATCAAAACATGTTAAACGTAAAACTTGAAGGTATTGAAATTATCTTTGATTTAAGACTAGTATTGTCCAATTTGGTTAAAGTTTGACTGAGATGTTCTTCTTGTTTTTTCACACGTTTCGAAAACTGTATTATCAAAGTATTTTTCGCGATTTACTCTAATTGAAAAAGAAGACTACAAAAATGTTTAAATGCTAAATTATAAATTAATTTAATTCTCTTTACTTTATTTATTCCTCTACAACTAAAATAGGTCCAGTTATACGAAGGCGTAGAAGGGCCACGATTTAAAAAAATATTTTTTTCTTTAATTTCTGAGTTTAAACTCGGAATTTTGTTAATTTCCGACTTTAAACTCAGAATTTTGTTAAATTCCGACTTTAAACTCGGAATTTTGTTAAATTCCGACTTTAAACTCGGAATTTTGTTAAATTCCGACTTTCAACTATAGGAATTTTGTTAAATTCCGACTTTAAATTCGGAATTTTGTTAAATTCCGACTTTAAATTCGGAATTTATTTTTTAACATTATTAATATTAATTATAATTCCGAGTTTAAAATCGGAATTTAACAAAATTCCGAGTTTAAAGTCGGAATTTAACAAAATTCCGAGTTTAAAGTCGGAATTTAACAAAATTCTGAGTTTAAAGTAGGAAATTAACAAAATTCCGAGTTTAAACTCGGAAATTAAAGAAGAAAATATTTTTTTTAGATCGTGGCCCTTCTACGCCTTCGTACAGTTATGTTGTAAAATGTCCTTTTTTTTAATTTGCATCCTTACAAAAATATAATTCAACATATTTTGTAGGTTTAGACAAGTGGCAGATATGTTTTTATAATGTAATCCAAAGTATATTTGTTTATAAAAGTTACAAAAGAAAAAAAATAATATAAAATAAATAAAAATAAAATAAAAATAATAAAAATATAATTTTTCTTAAACGCAACTGTCTTAAATCATATTTTAACAGTTATTGCAATAAAAAAAATAAATCATATCTCGAATGATAGATCTGCGTTAATTTATTTTTGTTAGAATTCGCAAACCATAGGAAATACCGGCGAATACGAAAGAAATAAACATTTTATAATTATAATATAATAAAAAATTATTCATAAAACAATCAATAGGCTTTTTTAAAATGTTAAATCAATTTTAAATATGACGAACTGCGATTTTTTGAAAAATTACTCGCAATAATATTTTAGTCGTGGTGAGAAACACACAGTAGTAACATAATATAACAGTTACCACTACTAACATACCAGATTTTATTCTGCTTTTTGGTTTATATGTTTATATTTTTTCAATTCAATTGTTCTTCCTTTAATTCTATTAAAAATAAGGTATGGAATTTTAAAATAAGAATAGCACTTTTTTATTTCTTTTTTAAATTTATTTATATTGTTTAAATTTTTTTGGTTATATATTCTTTATCGATGTAAATATATTTTTTTGAAAAATATTAAATCTAAATATTTTTTTAGTCTATCTATACAGGCTGATTCACTTAAGGAGGCTCACCATTGGGATATTGGTAATGGTAAGAGATACAGGGTGGCTCAAATTACAAAAAAGTTGCGCAATTTTATGACGAATATTTTGGTAAAAGCAAACCTGAAATATCTTTTTTAATTTCTGAAATATTCTGAAAAAACTGAAAATTTAGACTTTTTAATTTTTGCCGTAATTCATTTGTTTTTCAAGATAAGTTCATGAAATTCGGTTCCCAGGCATAAAATGCTCTATTGATTGCATTGGCAAGGTCAGATCACCTCTATCTCTTATTGTTTTTGAGAGACGATAGTCAACTTTTTTTTTTCTTATGGGCGCCATATTGGATTTTTATATTTCCAGATAGCTCTTCTCATTCTCTTTACGACGATGTATCATAGTATGGGTAAATTTAAATTATTAGGGTAGGTAATAGTCATAAAAAATATTTTTGATTAGACTGCTATGAAATTAAACTAAAACAATTGCATGCTTTAGTTGTCAGTTCATTGATTGTCAAAAGTGTTTATTCTAGCATCGTTGCACTAATTTTTTCATATTTGTATTGCTACTGTTACCATTAAAATGTTTTCAAACGACGAAAAAGCAGATATGTATTCTATTTATATTCAATGCAGAAGAAATTCTATAGCAGCTGAGCAGATGTATTTAAATATGTATCCCGAAAGAGAACAACCACATAGAACGTTGTTTGCAAAATTGGAAAGGAGTTTGCGTAATTTTGGATCATTTACCAATAAGTCCCGAGATAGACAAAGATTGAGGGACGAAGTAACAGTGGTAAATGTAATAGGTTTAGTTGTAGCAGATCCTCAAATTTCCACTAGACAAATATCAAGGCAGTTAGACATTCCACAATGTACTGTACACAGGATTATAAAAAAACAAAAATTTCGTCCCTATAAAATACACATTTCCCAAGCTCTGCACCTTGGTGACCAAGAAAGAAGAATACGGTTTTGTCAATGGTATCTCAATCAGTGTGAATTAGATAATAGTTTTTCTACAAAAATATTGTGGTCTGATGAAAGCAGATTTACGAATTGTGGAGTTTTTAATAGACAAAATTATCATTATTATGCACAAGAAAATCCTAAATTAAATAGACCTGTTAGACATCAAATTCGCTTTGGTATAAATATTTGGTGTCGAATTCTAGGAACTAGGATAATTGGACCTTATGTTTTTCAAGAGAATTTAAATGGGGAACGCTATCGTCAATTTTTGGAAAACACTCTTATATTTACCTCTTGCAATACTGGGAAATTTATATTTTCAGCAAGATGATGCACCACCGCATAATGTTAGGAATGTAAAAAATTATCTTAACATGCAATTTGCAGGGAGATGGATAGGAAACGGAGGACCATTTGAATGGCCGGCCAGGTCCCCCGATCTATCCCCTTTAGATTTCTTTCTGTGGGGCTATGTTAAAGACATTGTTTACACTAGAACTTATAATAACCGTCAAGAGCTCATTCAAAGTGTTACAAATACAATAAGAAATATAGACGGTGATACTTTGAGGAGCAGTGTTCTACAAACAATTAGCCGAGCCCGTGCCTGTCTTGATAATAATGGGTTGCAATTTGAACATTTGCTGTAGATAATTAATTTATTAGTTTAATTTCTTTATTATTTAATAATTAATATTTTAATTGTGTCTCGTCTTAATCATAATTTGTTAACTTATTTATATTTGAATATAAATTGTTCTTTACTTATTTAGTATTTTATAATTTTTGTTCATGCCGAACACTGATCGGGAATACGAAAAAGGTCTTTTCTCAAAAGACCGATGTCATAACAACCTAATAAAAAAAAATTATGACTATTACCCTAATAATTTAAATTTACCCATGCTATGATACATCGTCGTAAAGAGAATGAGGAGAGCTACCTGAAAATATAAAAATCCAATATGGCGCCCATAAGAAAAAAAAAAGTTTACTATCGCCTCTCAAAAACAATAAGAGATAGAGGTGATCTGACTTTGCCAATGCAATCAATAGATCATTTTATGCCTGGGAACCGAATTTCATAAACTTATCTTTAAAAACAAATGAATTACGGCAAAAATTAAAAAATCTAAATTTTCAGTTCTTTCGGAATATTTCAGAAATTAAAAAAGATATTTCAGGTTTGCTTTTACCAAAATATTCGCCATAAAATTGCGCAACTTTTTTGTAATTTGAGCCACCCTGTATCTCTTACCATTACCGATATCCCAATGGTGAGCCTCCTTAAGTGAATCAGCCTGTATATACAGGGTATCTCAGATTTTAATCGGAAACATTGAATAGGCGATAAAACTCGCAAAAATAAAAAAAAGTTCATAGAAATTTGTATGTTTTAAAGCTTCGTTTTCAAAATACGGGGTGTTAAAGTAATAAAAAAAATCTTTTTTTTTCAATATCTCAAAAACTACTTGGCTGTTTTTGATAAAATTTACTAATAAGTAAAGGGCTTAATTTTATGTAATTATATTTAATTTAATTATTCCAGGGGCGGCGCTGGGGCATCCCAATTATAACATTTTAAAGAAAAATTTGAGCACGTTTCTACTTTTTTATAAATTTAATATTATTTTTCGATTGAGTAATTAAAAATACAATTTTTTGTGTCTTGCATTTTTCGCCTATCTTGCTTACTTAAAAAATAAAATTCGCTTATCCCCGCCCATATACCATTGAAAAATATATTATTACTATTTGAAATACACGTGCAAAACATAAAACTCGGCATAAAAATTAACCAATGAAACGTAGGTGTAAAACTTTCAAAGGTGTGATGGATTACGATCTATTAACTACCATTAAAATGGCAATTTGGCGCCCGGGACGAAAGTTTGATACCCGGGGCTAAGAATCGAGAAAATATTAAGTGTCCGACACCCCCCTAAGTTGGATATAACCGCGAATCTTCATTTACTTAACACTCCTTCACCGAAGAGGAGTTCACCTTCCTTAACGAACGTGTAATTTTTCATTACGTGCCTAGATCAAGAGAGGAAACGTGATTAGATTTCGGGCTCGATGATATGCCTGGCGATGGCCAAGCCAGCAGGAGAGCGCAGGACCGTTCCTAAGGTCCTTGTGAGAATTTTGAAGAAGTTTGTATATATTTGGCAATTACTTCATGAATGCTCGTACTGTATCTGTCTTATTATGTCTTTATCTGCACTTCTTAATGTGTATTATAGCCTCGTGTATAGTCACCTGAGTTATAACGTGGTATTCTTTGGTAACTAAACAGAGAGTCAGAGGATTTTTATTGCCCAGAAACGCATAATTCAAAATATATTTGGTATTCATCAGAGGGAGTCATGCAGGCCTCTTTTCATTAGACACAAACTCTTCACTTTTCCCTGCATATTTATGTACAAAATATTACAGCACATAAGAAAACATCTAAAAGATTTGAAGACAAATAATTTCAATCACGGCTATCAAACCAGGCACTGCGAAATGTTATGTATTCCTAAGCACAGGACTAAAAAATTTGAGAAATCCCCCTTGTACATGGGCATAAAGTTTTATAATCACTTACCGCTTTATTTTAAAACTGTAAGTGAAACTGTATTCAAAAACAAAATAAAAAGGTTACTCCTTCACAAGGCTTATTATAGCGTGGATGAGTTTTTAAGTGATAATTTGGTGTAAATTTGTTTTCTGTTGTTTGTTAGATAATTTTTTGTAGATCTGTTTTTTTTTGAACTTACTATCAAGCTGTGACTTGTCCTATACATTTATATGTCCAAAGGATTAATAAAGATTTATTATTATTATTATTATTATTATTATTATTATTACTAAGTGTTTTGTCACATTTGAAATAATATATAGTAATAATAATTATAATAAATATTAAATATATGGATGACTAAAGTATTACACTGTAGATATTACAATAGCATCAATCAAGAACAGATAAGCGAATTATATCTAGAAACAGACGGATTTATACTAGCAATATAAAATCAAGTTAGGTATTACCTCAAAAATTATAAAAATAACATTTCAAAATAGACATGATACAGTGGCCAAAATTATTCACCAGGTGCCATAAAATATAGGCCTGCTAGTACCTAAATTTGCAAACAGACAGGACAGCAACAATAATAGACCAGAATGACTTTATCTCATGTACCTACGTGGTAATACTATTTGTCAAAAAGTTATATACCAAAGCGCAACTTGTCAAGTCACACTTCGTAAATGTAGTATAACAAGATTATTCTTAATCCAAAAAAGATTTCTGCATAGGCTTGGTGTTAGCCCATCTACAAGAAACATAAGGTTTCAATTAACTGAAAAAACGTAATAAAAACATTTCTGTAAGAAAAACATTTACCAAATACTTTTTATGGGAATAGGCAAGCTTTAAAAATAATGAATAATACAAAATAGGAATAGCCTTTAGGTCTAGGTCAAAATATAGGTCCCTAATGTAGTGCCACCTAAATTTAAAGTTTCCCCAAAAAATGTCAGTAGTTTTTTAATTTAGAACAATTATTGATTAGACGAGCGAAGCGAGTTCCTATAATGCAACAAATTATATATTTTATGGTACCTACACTTTACAAAAAAACTACTGAATAATTTAGCTTAAAATTGTAAAAGTAATTGAGATAATTATTAATAATTAAAGAAAAGTAAATTTCTGAGAAATTTTAAGGAAAGCGCTTTGGAAGAACGGCTCTGGCAGCACGGGCTCGGCCAAGCCAAGCCAGGAGGTGGGCAAAGGGGCAAGAGCAAGTGCACTACCCGCTACCCCAACCATTATTTAACCCCCCCTTGGGCCCATTATAATTTTTAAGCCCCGATCTTTACCATTATACATTTAGCTTTAGTCTAGAATCGCAATTTTTACCGCCGTGGCACGTCTTAGCAGGCTCAATGCTCGCGCAAATGCTTAAATCAACACGAAAAATAAGTTATTCAAATTAAAAATGTAATTTCAGCGTGCACCGAAGTTATTACATTTTAATCCTCGACCCCTGATACTCCGCCTAAATGCGAGACTGTTAAAAATATTAAGCAACCGGAACAAATCGACAGCCCGGGCAACGGGATGCCTTCTGAATACATTAGGCGATCAAGGAAAGAGTTGGTGGATCCCAGTTGGAAGAATTACACAACCATTATACGAGGATTAAGGCGAAATCACGAGCGCGACCTACCCGTCCTCGGCTACGCCAGCCATTGTCTCCGGGCCGAGTCGTTTGGAAAAACGAATAAATATCGCAGAGATACCGAGATACTTCTGCTCTGTCTCTGCTACTGGCATACCGACTAATACCGCGCGATGTGCCGTAAGACTATTAAAACTCTAAACGCAATGCGAACCGAGCTTTCATTATTTGTAATCTAACGGGACTTATGGAAAAAGTTTCCATTTATTTTTAATTCCCTATATTCCACCCTTTTATTGAAAGGGCCCGGAGTGCGTCTTACCTTGCCTGTAACGTAAACCTCCCAACGCCGAATTTATTGCTTTTTACGTGCGTCAAACCGTACACATTTTAAGTAACCCCATTATATTTTATTTAAAAACGTCCGTTCTATCGGCCCACCTTAATCAACCGAATTAAAACGAATATTGAACACGCAATTTGGCGAATACAAAACCAGGATGTTTCTACGATTCCTTCCCGACTCGTATTTGCAACGCCGTTTCAAATTTTAAATAATAGCCGGTTTCCTTTTACACGCTGTGTAATACAAATAGTCTCATGGCGTCACATATGCAGTGGCAGGCGCAGCATGTGCGACATGTGGTATTTTTTTATTATTAGATTAAAAAAAAAAGTCTCTGCCATCACTGGAAACCAAAAACATTTAGGGATCTCCTACCCCAAGGGAAAGTCACTAAAATAACTGAATTGGTGTAAATATGAAACATGAAACACTACAATAAATAAAATATATAAAAAAGTATTTTAAAAGACAAAACTTTTTATATTTTTCTTTATATATGAATTAAGCCAAAAAGTTAATTAAGAGATACATTATCAAATATTATGGTTCTATAAAGTTTTTAATTTTCCTAGTTACCTATAACCTAGGTATAAAGTTTTTTTAAGTTAGGTTAGGTAAGTTAGCAAGTTAGGGTTTTTTTTAATCGCAACTAGAAAAAAAAAATGAATTTTGTTCCATCATTTTGGGCTACGAAATGAAATTCAATTCGCACTAATTTAAAAAATATGAAAACAAAAAGTTTTAAGTGTGTTACAACTTTAAATGAAACACACTGTATAGCTTTTGTTGCATGACTCCTGAGCAAACTGTATATGTTATTGACATTTTACTGTAAATCTTTGACGAGCTGATATCCACCGGCGCCTGTGAGAAAAATATTTACAGAGGTGACACGTAATTCCTAAAAAATCATTTATTTTGCGGTCTTAAGATTTAGGCTCTGTGAAAAAGTTAAATTGTCGCATTCAATGTGACAGCTTTAGTGCTTTCTAATATTCCGGCGCAAGTAAACCTAAAAGAAAAACGATGATAGAGCCATCTTAAAAGGCAATTGTTATGCAAAACGGGCATGGGGCCAAATCACCACCTGTTCTTTACCGTTCATCCTCATCAAGAAGACTTCTTTCAGAGTCGGACAGACTAAAGCCAATCTTTTGTATTTGCTCTATTTTGAGGCAGGGTCTCAGCATTACCGGCTTCTTGGCCTGGAAAGAATAGCTATCTAAAAGGTTTTAATACCGTAGTTAGAATAATTGCTACCATATTTAAGTCCGTGTCTGAGAAAATAAGGACTCTGCCAGGGGCGGATCCAGACCAAAATTAAGTACAAGCACAAGATCTGTTAGGATAAGTGCTTCAGAAAAATTTATTATGCGGTCAACATAATAATATGTTTATTTAACAAATTTTAAATTGCTTCAATTTGTGTGTGGCAAAATGAACTTAAGTATATTCATTATTACCTGATATTAACTATTTTTATTTAATATTTTACTATAACTGTTTTAACTATTTATTTCTGAGAAAAGTATATATTCTATTCGAATATGTTAAAGTTGGCATAGATTGTTCATCTCAAAAAGAATGAAAATAGGCCGACTTTAAATAATACAAACAAAAAAATACACACAATATTTTATAGTTATCTTAAAGACAGACCAAATAAGGTATAAAATAAAAGTTAATGTCACCGCCATTGCCGCGTTCCATTTTGCCACTTACAAAAGAGCATTATTGTTCTTAAAAACTAAATGATGAAATTGTTATTATTTACCTAAATATGCCTATAATTTTTCTGTGTCGTAAGTTGTCCTATAATATTATCCAAAAATGACGTGCGACCATTCAAGACGCACCACATTTTACACATTTTTTCGAAATCCAAAGAAAATTTATATAAGAACTGTATCTTCAGAACAAATCGTTTAAATTACATAAACTAAGGAAAACTATTTAGTTTCGTGTGAATTTTCTTAAACAATAAGAAACAGTCAATTAACAACAAACAAAATTTCTTCCTTTGGACATACCTAATTGCGTAATAGTTTCAGTAAATTACTGCTAGGTGACACTGCTGTCAAAAAGTAACTAAATTATTTAGGGTTAAATTGCAGCCGACCAGTGCGGTTTTTTATTAAAATATTTCAATTTGCTTGGCCGGTTGTATTTTCAGTGCGACATCTAGTTTCGGTTTCCTAAGTTCACAAAAAATTAGAAAATAAATTACTCTGAAAATAGTTTTTACCATACTTTATTGATTTTTCTTTAGCACAAACGTATACAAATGAATTTAATGACATGCTTTGCGACAAAAAATCCTGTTTTCTAGTACACAGACTTGAGAAAGGAAAAATTCTTTGATTTTTGAAGCACTCAATATAATTTTTCATTATTATGCGAGCCAAGTGCAAAATATTATATCATCTGTGATTTCTTCTTCAGTCGTAAAACTTGTAAATTTTCTTGCGCCCACCACTGGAGCTAGACTCGAGCAGAGGGCTCAGTAGCGATTCAACCACATATTTCATACGCGCGATTTAATAAATTAAAGCACCCTCTCTAGCTTCAGTTTCAGTTTCTGCGATTCCAGTACACACAACAAATGTCCCTGCAAAAGCAGCTTTTCCAAGGCGTTTCTTGGTGTCACCGCGCTGACGAACGGCACTGAAAATCAGAGCTATATAGCCTGGATTAAGCGTAATGAGGAAGCAAAGCAACAGGAAGAAGAAGCGGGACAGAAATAAGAGGATAAAGGACATGATAAATATTTATTATTTGTATAATTGCGGCAAAATGATGTTGATGGATAGTTGGTTCTATTGGAAGGGTTTGACAGCTGGTTTAGAAATGGTTTAGATAAGAAATCCAGTAGTAATTTTTCGTGATATGGTTGGAAGAGAAGCCTTCTTATTTCCATTACCTTAAAAACTTGGTGGCTAGCTTCTAACATCAGTTTTATTAGTATCTATTATACCATGTACATGATTTTGAGTGTCGTAGCCAGTCGGAGACGACGGTCGTGGCACCAATTACCCAATTACGGTGTATTTTTTCTATATTTTTCAATGGTGCGGATACAAAAGAACTCAGATTATTTATAATTGTTTTGAAAAAAACATTGATCTCATTTAGATGTTCCAAGAAATATATAGAAAACACTCTATATACTAGTATTTCGGCTTGTTAGGCCTTCTTCAATAGAGTAAATGTCTATTACTAAACATTTCCAAGCGCGTTTTCGTTATTTATTTGTTTACGAGCCTACCTCCGATTGATTCTACCATCTGGTGAAGCCCGAGTTTTTATTACCGTTTCTAAGAAGGGCGAGAGTGTAAAGTCTATCTGATCATTGGTAGTACACGGATTTATAATTAAAGATTTTTTAATTTCTAATTGCTCTAACAGATCTAAGCGCTTTCCTTTCTTTTCCCGATGCAGTACCTGTACATTTTTCTGATCTATAAAAAATGTAAAGGTTCTGCATCGGGAAAAGAAAGGAAAGCGCTTAGATCTGTTAGAGCAATTAGAAATTAAAAAATCTTTAATTATAAATCCGTGCAACCAATAAGTTGCAATTTTATCTCGCAATAAAAACTCGGGCTTCACCAGATGGTAGAATCAATCGGAGGTAGGCTCGTAAACAAATAAATAACGAAAACGCACTTGGAAATGTTTAGTAATAGACATTTACTCTATTGAAAAAGGCCTAACAAGCCGAAATACTAGTATATAGAGTGTTTTCTATATATTTCTTGGAACATCTAAATGAGATCAATGTTTTTTTCAAAACAATTATTTTCACGATGTTTCATAAAGAACCATCCGCTTCGAGTATCCAATTTATCAGATTATTTCTTAATGTGGTGGCAAACGAAACAAAAGTGTGATGTGTGATGATGAATTTAAGAGAAGCGAAACAGTGTATTCACATCGAGCATTTCAATAAATCGCTTCGATGTGGAACAATATTTGAGACACTACTCATATTTCTTCATATATGTGCAAAGTGCAAGTGCATTTGCTTAAACGTCCTTTGGGCTACTGGACCGTACTCACTAATGAATCATAAAAATGTCTAAACAGCAATATAGTGGCAGGCAGCAGTACACACAGCCTAAAAAAAATAATTTCATATTAGCATAGCATAATAAAACCTGTTATATTTTAAATGTGTGCATCAGTGTTAGTCTGAATTTCACTAAAATGAGCAGGGTATGAATGAACTCGAGTGGGTTCGTGCTCCGATAAAATGCTCGAATTTCAACAATTCAGAAAAAAAAATAAGTATCAGGTTCATCATTTCCTCAAATCTTATGCAGAAAGTAAATAGGGTGCATAGACTCTATTTTTGGAATCAGAATTAACCTACAGATCGCATGGTCCCATTACGTAAACGTCAATTTCATAGGATTTTCATCCAGAAAAGTCGACTGGAAATTATAATTTTCAACAATGTTCAAAAATGTCCCAAATTGTGACTACAAAGTAAATTGAGGGGATAGATTTAATTTCGGGCACCAAAATTGATCTACTACAGCCAGCGGGAATTGGGGGAGGCCGTTCTATCCCCCATTTAAAAAAATAAATAAATAAAAAATATATAAATTTAAGTGTATTTGTTTCTATAGGCTAAAAATGAAGGCTCATGTAACAGCCTATACAGTCCATGCAGCCTCTATACAAAAAATGTTACTTTCTACCCGCAAACGGAATTTGGACCACTGACTTTTGATGACGGTACATTTTTTTTAAATGGAATCCTGCATTTTGTTTGAGGTTGATATCTCAACTCTTTCAAAAGTTAAGGTGGGGTGAGGGGAGGTTACTTTACTAGACAACCTTAGTAGATCGTACATTAGTAGCGACATAGTAATACATCATTCTAATACAGATATTTTGATACGTTCCAGGGCATAATCTACGCTGTTAAATTATATTTGGCGGCAGAGCCAAGATCCCGTAAGTAAGAATAAGATTAGGTCCCCTCACCTATATACCTATAGCGAGAATCTTTTAATTTCACTTCCTCGGGAACGTATTAGCGGAGCGCTAAGCGCGCAGCTACATGTCTTTCTGGAATTAGCCAAATGTGTTTTCGCATATTAGACATAATACAGCGCTGAGCCGTATTAATTCTCGCTCCCTTGCGGTACCGGAGCACAGTAAAAGCATTAACATGATCATACCTTGTCTCTTAACCCATCGCGTGTCGCTGCGCGTCTTGGGTAGGGTTCAGATGTCTCCGCAAGAGGATTATCAGGGAGATCGGCTGAACCGCGAGGCACTGCCTTCTTCAAGACAAAATCACTTTTAATTCGCCATTCATTATCTTTATTTTATCATAAATATCTGTTTAAGAGTCCATTCACTAGGTCGAAATAAGCCCTAAATCGGCGTTCGGCTCGTGTCTAATTATAAAAAAACTATAAAAGATAGCGACTTTTAGTAAAAAAGTATTGAAAGATAAGACTTTAATCTAAGTCCCTATAGTAGTAATTTTTGGTATTTCTTTTTATTTTTAAAATTCCAGGCAAACAATATTGTACTAAAATAGCGTATTTTCAAAAATTATTTTCTCTAAAATACATGTATTAAACAAAAATTTGCTACTATAGGGACCTAGCTTATCTTTTGATCTTTCCGGTGATATATAATTTATAACATTAAAAAGAAATTTTGTTGCAATTATAAGACAAATCCGGTACCCTTACAATGAGGGCTAACTTTATTTCCATGTGCCTTTTTACTTCGGCTTTACGTGCACCTCCGAAATCTTAATAATTCGATAGTTGGAATATATAAGTCTCCACCCATCGGCCACCCATCCTCTCAATCCGACACAACATTCATGCCTGTCAAATCTACAGAGAATGGACCCTTAATTAATATTTTATGAATTTCGTGTGTGTGCTACTTTGTATCAGTAACGGTTTTGTAGAGCCGCGATTCTATAAATTAATAATATCAATTTGTGCAGTGTGAAACTAGAAAAAAGATAACAGGAACAAGAAAGATAAAAGATAAACCAGTAGTAGCAGTACAATTATTTCTGTGATAAAAATTAACAAATACAAACTTTTACGAGTAATATTTAACGAAAATTAAAATCATAACCCACCAACAGAACAAAAATAAAAGATGGAGTAGGTATTAGGGAAACCTATCAGGGTAAATAAAGTGACGGTTCCTGGTTTTAGGATGCCGAAATTAATTAGGAAAACAAAAAACGATCCGCCTTGCTTAAGAAATTAAACGAGGTGGAATAACGACGACATTTTTACATCCATCTGAAATCAAAGCAATTTTTAATCAACCCGGGATCTACCCACCCTATTTTTAAGTGGTTTAACCCCCCGAGTCATAAATTTCCGAGAGAATCCGATACAATGTCATAACCTGGGGTAGTAAATCCAAGAAGTTAATGAAGTCTGCACACTGGCTAGCGGGAGAAGAAGATGCGAACACCAAACTGAGCACGTCTACTTTCCACTAAATCAAAAAACTGTCCGTTAGAGACCGATACTTGCGATATCGTATGCATGTCGCCGAATATTTTTGATACGGAATATATATGGCTAGTTTATTTACTTTGAGGAAACCAAAATAGCCTGAATCCAGATTATCTGAAGTTGAAAATTTGCATAGGTGATATACGGGGAGACTCCGAGAGTGTGTCTTCGTGGATATCAAACCAATAAAGTTACGCCAAATATCTACCTTTATACAGGGCGCCCTATTTCTTGACCCGTTGCATGGGTAACTTTTTTATTAGTAGAGATACAAAAACGCTTAAATGAGCAAATTAGTGCAGTTTCGTATTAGTAATTCTACGGTAAGGCGAAAAATTATATACGGGGGAAGGTTGAAAAGTTATTGACAAAAAACGAAAAATCCAACTTTTCTATTATTCCTCGTAGCTCGTTCATTTGAAGAGTTAGAGAAAAATGCTTCACATGTTTTTTGCAGTATTTTTCATGTAAAATGACATGCACTTGCTACTTTTTATATATCTCTTAAAATGGTTGAGAATCATAGTAAAATATATTTTTTTTAAATGTAATGGATAGGTGGCTGTGACATTAACCGAAAGTCCCCTTTTTTCTCTTTCAGATGATATAACATAGTCCATATTTTATCCTTACAAAAGTAATAATAATCGTTGTTTTTAAAGAAAGTTTATTGTCACATCAAGAATGCTATGGATTATGGAACAAAAGAATGTTTTGAGAACAGAAATTATTAATTAATTAATTATATTGAAGTAAATGTTCGAAATGACCACCATCCTGTTGGATACATAGTAAGCAACGTTTCTGGATACTTCTTAAAACATTATTTATTGTATGTCCATGTATGCTTCTAATTCCATCTTGAATCCTGACTTTTAGATCCTCTATATCTAGAGGAGCTGTCACATAAACTTTATCTTTCAATAACCCCCAAAGAAAAAAATCTAAGGGGGTCAAATCAGGTGTTCGCGCTGGCCAGTCGATATCCATTCTATTTCCTATAACATTATCAAACTGTTCATGTAAATATTGTTTTACCTCGCGGGAATTATGCGCAGGTGCTCCATCGTGTTGGAAGTATTTAAGATTTCTAAAAATATGAAGTGGTAATTCATTTAAATATTCCTCTGTTAGAGTATTCCTTAGAAAATGAAGGTAATTATTCGCATTCAAATTATCTTCGTAAAAATATGGGCCAATAATTTTGCCACAAAAAATTCCACACCACACATTTATCCCAAATTGACGTTGATTTCTTCTTTCAGAAACAAGATGTGGATTTTCTCGGCACCACATTATGTTATTATGGCGGTTAAAAATACCATTGTTGGTAAATCTACTTTCATCACTGAATAAAATCTTTTTCCAGAAGTCTAGATCCTCTTCGCATTTTGAAATGTACCATCGACAAAATGTCATCCTTCTTTGATTATCAGCTGGATATAAAGTATTGCATATGGAATAATGATAAGGCTTTAAATTGTTACCTTTTAAAATAGCTCTTACAGTTTCCTTGGAAGTGTTGCAGTGATGTGCAATTTCTGCAGTTGAAGAATCAGGTTTAAAATTTACATAAGCCAAAACATTTATTTCAGTGTCTTCATTGAAGTTTCTTTCATCCTTAGGCTTTGAAAAAGAACCGTATAATCGTATATTATTTTCCAGCTGTCTAAATATTCTATGATGGGGTTGTCTTCGTTCCATGTAAGTTTCAAAATAAAGATTCGCTGCAGCTTGTGCATCTCGATTTTGGTTATAATAACAAAATAGCATATCATTTTTCTCTTCGTTGGTGTACATATTTGCAACACTATTATTTTGTATGCAGTATTAATAATAAACAATAAACTACTTAACAAAAACTAAAAATGTCACTTATGATCTGTCAATAATTAAATGCCAACTAGACGTTTTTAAAAATATCAGGAATCTTATTTTTTGTTTTATTTCCATAGCATTCTTGATGTGACAATAAACTTTCTTTAAAAACAACGATTATTATTACTTTTGTAAGGATAAAATATGGACTATGTTATATCATCTGAAAGAGAAAAAAGGGGACTTTCGGTTAATGTCACAGCCACCTATCCATTACATTTAAAAAAAATATATTTTACTGTGATTCTCAACCATTTTAAGAGATATATAAAAAGTAGCAAGTGCATGTCATTTTACATGAAAAATACTGCAAAAAACATGTGAAGCATTTTTCTCTAACTCTTCAAATGAACGAGCTACGAGGGATAATAGAAAAGTTGGATTTTTCGTTTTTTGTCAATAACTTTTCAACCTTCCCCCGTATATAATTTTTCGCCTTACCGTAGAATTACTAATACGAAACTGCACTAATTTGCTCATTTAAGCGTTTTTGTATCTCTACTAATAAAAAAGTTACCCATGCAACGGGTCAAGAAATAGGGCGCCCTGTATAGCGCGTCCTGTACAACGTAACACAGTGACAAAAATGGCCTGGATGACAAAAAAATTTAAGCATGCCGATTAAAAACTCTATATATAAAATAAATACTAATTTAAATATATATCCTACTATGTTTGAGCTAGTAAAAAGTAGTAGAGATTACTTTTTACAGAGGACAGGAAAACGTATTGGAAACTGGCATAATTATTATTTGGCAATTATTATAAATTTAATAATGAGACACATTGACTGTTTCATATAAGTCTACTAAACGTGACGTGTAAAATAAAAATCCGGAAATTGGAGCTACCAGTACGGTTTTTTATTAAAATGTTACAATTTGTTTGGTCCATTATATTTTTAATGCGACATCTATGTTTGGGTTGCCTAAGTTCACACTGAATACGTTTAATTTATCTTTTGACTGCTTCATCAACAAGAGGGTGCAAACGTGCCCTTAAGCCGGACAATGATTTAAATAACATTTTTTTATCAAAAAGTGAAATCATAACAGACATAAAATTGGAAAAAATAATAGTTGCAAACTGGATTATTTAGTTGTTTTCAGCATTCCTGAAAAACGCATGACTTTATTGAGACATACTTACCTATTTACAAATTATGGTTTGTCAGATGAAGTAATTTTTTTAAATGAAATTATTAACTATAAGAAACTTTGACTTTGCTACCGGATTTAAAACATAAACTATACCAAATCACTGTGATTAGTTTTCTGTAAGTAGTAACATGAAAATACTGTGCAAATGTGTCACCGGAGACCTTGTTAACAATATTCAAACAAACCGTTTAAAATCGAGAATTCATGACACACATAGCCGTAGACAGCAATTTCATACATTTATTAATTAATTTAATGTATAGTAAATCTATATTAAATTCACTCTGCTTAAGATCACGTTATCACCGTCAATGCCGCGTTCTATTTGGTCATTTCCAAAAAACATTGACCTTAAAAGCAAAATGATGAAATTGTTGTAGTCTCGGCGTTCTAAAGCTTCGGTTTCCTAGGAAGCGGTGCCGTCTTTTTACTACCGTCAAAATACGGTGGGTGACGTCACAAAAACGGTAACAAAAGTACAGCTGTCCCGTCCAAGTCGGAAAACTAAATGTCACCAAGGATAATTTTGACGTCGCACTTGTAATTATTTGAGAGGACCAAAAGTCATTAGAAAAAGAGGCTCAAAGAGAACCTGAATCTGAATTATTCAAAAAACGCTAAGAAGAAGGCTTCCCCCGGGAGGTTAATAACAATGAAGAGCTGCCATTACCATCTAAAAATCTGATACCTTTAATTCAAAATAATACACGTGGACCGAGCAACCAATACAATTAATGAACTGATTCATACCGTAGGACCCGTAGCTTCAAATGAGACGGCACCGCTCTGTTACGTTACGATAAATACTTCGCTTATTATACAAAACATCGTTTTAGGAAACCGAAGCTTTAATGAAACACATACCTAAATATGTCGATAATTTTTCTGTGTCAAAAGTTGTCCAATAATATTATCCAAAAATGACGTGCAACCGGTTCATTCAAGACGCACCACATTTTATACAATTTTACGAAATTCAATGAACATTTACGTGAACAATGAATTATGTCCCTTTAGAGCTAATTGTTTTAATTACATAAACTAAGAAAAAAATTGAGTTTCATGTGAATTTTTCCTAGACAATGCGAAAAAGTAGGTAAATTAACAACAAAGAAGATTTTTTGTTTTGGGCATAATTTGGGCAGTTCTTCTCAAATAACCTCCCCATATAGTCACACCTTTAGAATTTTTCCGCTCAATAGAACAAAGTGTCGTGTGCATCTAACGCTCAGTAATAAATATAAATATGCATATTTGTTCCATCTTTACCACTGCCATCTTAGCGTTGTGTGGTGATTCGGTACGCCTATGGAAGGGGATGCAGTTCACGAGCTTGATCTGTTGCTAGTAATACTTGGTTAATTTGCTTGTATGATGTAGAGCGGCTAGGTTAATTTTGCTAATAAAGTCCTATGTCGCATCGGCCAATATTTACACTGCTAGAGTTAGTTGCCATAAATACACATAGCCACTGCGGATGGCAAATTGCAAAATTTCCACTCAAGGGGAATAAAAATATTCCTTGTTGAAACATCAAAGCCGTGTAGCTCAGGTGGTGCACTTAAATAAATAGCAGAATCTCTCACCGGCATATCAACGAAAGAAAATATTAGATCTTGAATGATATACATCACATTCGGAAAGAAGAAAGCATTAAATTGTTAATAATATAGAATTATTAGCTTATTTAGATGAATTTATAGCTTATTAAGATGAAAAAACAAAACCTTAGATTATGAACTGGCGGGATTAAGCACAAGTCAAGGAACAATTAACAAGAAACTGTTGAACACACAGAAAACGCAGTTCTTAATTACAAAATAGTCCTTTACTGATTTAAATACACTACATCATTTCTCCTAGATCTTTTAAACATATGTCAATTGCATTTCTCATCCTTGATCTTGCTGTCAAGGTTATTGATAACTTAACGTAATAACACAGGACCAAAATATGAACCTCAAGACACTCCTTTTGCGATACTACCTACAGTTCTGATAGACTTTGACTCTGATGATCTGACTTTGAAGCAATAAAATATATCGTACTGCAACTTATACATGAAGAACTAAAAAAGAGACTATATATTGACTAAAATCAAACATTTTTAGTTTACTTAACAAGATTGAATAGGGGATAGTCTGTATAAGTATTTTAAGCGAGACCATATTTATCTGGAGGAAATTATGTATAACTGGGTCGATTTGTGAAGGTGAAGATGTGAGAGAGAGTTAAAGATAGAGACATTAGCTTAATAAATTGGATTATGTGATAAAGTGCACTACTTTCTCATGTAAATTTGAGCTATGAGTATACAAATAAGACGCCGAGGCTACTAACTTATTTGGGTTATTTGACACATCGGCTGAAACATTTTCCATTCATTTTAGGTACTGAAGGTTGTACACGTATCAATCGTAAGACACTGTATATACTTATAGAATCCTGACTGAGCGTGTGAAATTTCGGCTGCGTCTCCCGAGCTATGCCTGCGGCCAGATATTCAATCATACGGAGCCACTTTGGTAATTGAGTGCATCTAACGAATGCGGAGAACGGTAAACGACGAGTCGAAATAAGGGAGGTTGCCGTTTAATCTTCCAGCAAACACGATTAAACGGATCTGAGAGGGCAAAATCAGCCGACAAATCGACCAGTCAATAGGCTGACCACCGCCTTGGCCAACGGCTTTATCATTAGTATCGCTACTACATCCGATACGGTGAAAGAATTATTAATAGCTCGTGTTTTTTCATTCAAACATACTTTATAAGAAGCATGTTTATTGTTTTCTTTGTAAAAACAGCATTGATATAACCTTTTATTCATTTGGTAGATTACGTGTGACTTATTTTACAAATATATAATTTTTATTTAAAAAAAAGTGTTTTTAAAATATCTACTTTTTATACCTCTTAAACTATACTATACAATTTATCTGCCGACAGACTAATACCATAAAAATATCCTGCTTATAATAGCCTTCTAAATAATTCAGTCTAATTTTTGACGAACGGAAACCGCCCCCGCCTCCAAAATGTAAAATCGCCGGTTAATAAGCTCGCCTTTAGGGCCCTGTCCGCCACTGCATTATTCTACGCTATTCCCGAAGGTATTCATTCGACTTGTGCTTTGAAGGGATTATTTAATTGCTACCACGCGAATTTCCTTAATACGATAGTTAGACGTGCAAGTATAAAGGAGAAGATCTTCCCTTACTTTGAAACCATTTACATCTAATATTTGCCGAACAGACGCTTGGAATCGATACGTTTACTATTATTGGTGAAACGGCAAAAGTTGCAGGTATTCGTTATTGATGGCGTGGATATATATCCATCTGTCTCAGGGTCATCTAAAACGTCTCCTTGAGTCACTTAAACTTTTTCTCCTGGTACTGTATACAGGGTGCTCGTTTTTCGGCCTCGACCATGGCTATCTCGGTTATTATAAGAGATACAAGATCGGTTAAATTAGAAAAAAGTGACCCGTCAATTTTTGTTTTTGATTATGGCAAAAAAATAAAAATCCTGATTTTCTTTTTTATTTTTTTTTTTTTGAGCGAAAATGGACAAAGCTAGACGTTTTTAACTAAAACGTTGTGAAGGCACTATTTTACAGCGAATCTAAAAATGTCATCGTATTCTCCATGGCATTTTAGATGCAAGAGTTACAACACTTTACTTTGTTTTTTCTTATGGGCGCCATATTGAATTTTTCATTTTTGAATAGAGGTTTTTTTTGTGATTACGAGGATATATCATACGATATAATCAACTCTTACAGTTTGAGTGAAATTAAAAAAAATAATTTTTGCGCAGAGTGTTTTAGAAACACTTGTTTAAGAAAATTTTGGCAGTATGATGACATTTCTGCACTATTGCAGTTTACTATTAAGTTTTAAATAAGAACAACAGGATAAACCAGAATTTTATTCTTAATTGCGATGAAACTAAATTTTAGAAACAACAAAACTAAGTAGAGCAAAGAAACTGCTGGAACCAGACGTTCTGCAGTGGCAATTTAGACAAGTATTGTTGCCAATTTAGTCTTAAAAGAAGGTCCTCAGAAAATTTAAATACCTGTCCGCGTTCAAATTTTCCTCATAAATGTATGGGCCAATGGCGGTGTTGTCCGGCAAACCCACCCACACGTTTATTCCGAAACGTATTTTGTGGTCTCGTCGTTGTTAATGTTGACGAGGATTTTTAATTGACCAAATTAAAAATTCGTATACGGTAGACATTTACTCTGTTGAGAAAGGCCTAACAAACCGAAATACTAATAGATACTTAAGAGTGATTTGTATATATTTCTTGAAACATCTAAATGAGAAGTGTGTTTTTTTCAAAACAATTATTTTCACAATGTTTCATAAATAACCATCCGCTTCCAGTATCCACTTTATTAAAAAAAATTCATTAGAGTATGGATCATTTTGTAATATCGTTACTTCTGCGCCTAATTGCAGTCGACTGCAGGAAAGAGGTTAGGAATAACGAAAACATAAAATTTTGCGATACTCGATTGCAAGCAACTATTTTTTGTTAGAGGGCGCCTGAGCATAAATTCATACCTCGCTTAGACACGAATTTCCCGATTCAGTACTTCACTCTCTTGTAGCCTGCCGTCCTTTTAAATACCGTCTTTCAACATCAAAGTATTTCAAATAATCACTGATAAACC
The DNA here is from genome assembly GCA_963924545.1 of Pogonocherus hispidulus. NCBI lineage: Eukaryota > Metazoa > Arthropoda > Insecta > Coleoptera > Cerambycidae > Pogonocherus > Pogonocherus hispidulus. Next base: position 794,328 of record OZ004701.1, read on the forward strand.
TTACTAATGATTTGCCTTCGAATCATAAAAATCTGCTTCTGGAACAGCAAAAAGCGTAAAGAAAATATTCTTTCAAAGAACTAATTACTAAGATTTCAGTTCAGTGCACTTTGTCATTTAACATTTCTTATTCAAGTTATACACAATCCGATTTCCTCTGAGAAAAAATACATTCATACCTTCAAAAAAGCCCTAATCCCGCGATACGTTTTGATAAATAATTACGTACCTCATCTTCTGCCGGGGATTCATAAACACTTGGAGCGCTATTGGTGGTATTAATAAATTAATAACCCACTCTAATTGATACCGCAACAAATGGCTCAATTTACCTATATACTAACAAAGACACATATAATACCTATATTATTCCTTTTATTTGGTGTTCGGAAAACATAAATTTCATAATAAAATTTGTTCCCATACAATTGGGAAACTTTATTTAAAAAAAAGGTGGTTTAGTCACTTTGCTTAATAGCCTTGTTACTGAGAGTCTGTTGCTGATATAATCAGAAATGGTTTTTTATAATACAGGGTGTTTTTGCCCACATTGAAAATTGTGAACATATCAAGTCAGAACGCAAAGTTTTTAATGGAACACCCTGTATACTGTTCAACTTTAAACAGATGGCAAATTTTCCAAATCTGTCTACAATTTGAAACTTATTTATACTACCATTCATAAATTTCACAAACTAGATCGCTATGATGTCAACAAATTTAACTGTCGGAAATTAAAACTTAATTTATTAATAAAATTAAATTACTTAATAAATGCTTATTATCCCAGCAAAGGCAAACTGAGATTAATGAATTAATGTTTTGGGCAAGATATGCAACCAGTGATACTAGTAAGAAAAGTTGCATATCCTTATTCCTATACAAACGTAATCAAAGCCAAACGCTAAATATTTCTTTTTCTTTTTCAACTTTAATAATTTCTATTCTCTAGAAACAATACAGAATGTCCCTGAAATGTATGTACTAGCGGATAACCACGGGTTATTGGAATTAAAATATTACGATTAAATCCATATCTATATACACTGTGTCCAGTTTAACATGAACTGGTGGTGAAATGGCGTGAATTGTGAAATCTTATTTTCTCATTTTTCATATTTTTTCATTTTCGAACATATACATATACATGGTTAAAAATCATTTTTTACGGTGTTTTCACAAACACCATAGAGACCATTTTTTGAAGTCCTTGTTGACTGCTATCCCTGCCCTGACAATTTGATGAATGTATCTTTTACAATAAATGAGCTATGGACGTTTCCAGAAAAGGCACATTTTTGTTGTTTTCACCCTGTATCTACGTAAGGGAGGAAAATGTTGAAAATGTTACCTTGGGTTCTTCTTGGACCGAAAATTGCCCAACTTTTTCCTAATTTAACCAACTACCTAGGTATAGTCAGTCGTGATTAGTAACATTTTTTTTTCATCGATAGTTAAAACTAGTTTATGATTATACGATGGAAGTGATTTTCTGTGAAGGATGTGATTTTCTTCTAACAAATGATCCTCTTAAAGTTAAGTAAGGTTTTTTCGAAAAAAAGAAAAAAAATCAATTATATTGCGATGCTATGCAAATAGCTTGCATTCAAAACAATCAAGTAACAAAAGCTGTAATTTGTATTGTAATAATTTGGATCTGTACTAGTTTAAAAAAAATCATCTTTTAAAGGAAAACAATATAATGGAATACAGAACAAAAAATAGTGTACTGAACTATCGACAAATGGCGCAAGGTAATACACATAGCCGATGCAAAATATACCAGCTCCTACAAGTGTTAGCTTTCTCTTGCCGATAACCATAATCACATAAGCCATATAGATGAGATCAAACAAGAGCGAAACCGACGAAATCCCCGGAATCCGACAGCCAACAACAAATCACAGCGAATGGCAAGTTTGAGATATACCATCTCGTATACATTCTGCCCCAGTACCGATTTTTAATCAGCAAATTAGTAGACGCAAAACTTTTCGACTATATGCCCCGTTATTTAGAGTAGGTAAATTAAAGTAAATATATTATCTACTTCGGATGATGCCTTCGGTAAATAGACCGCGGTAGGATTTGGAAAACGACAATTTAATTGATTTATGCCTTCTGAAGCACCGGATGAAATCGATAGAAGGCAATGTTTGTATATTTAAGGATGAATATCGCGACCCTTTGGCTTTTCACCATATTATGCCGTACCTAACCGTCCCTTAAATATGGAGAGTAACTCAATTATGTTTAATTGATATTGACCAGACCAGGTGCGTGGGTCTCAAGTAGTGCTTTTAATCATATTACCGAGATTATTATAACTTTGTCGTTGCAAAAAATTGGCAGGAAAGTTACTTAACTCAATTGCAAACCTTCAAAGTCACCGATTGCTGTAACATCTGTGGTAATATCAATGATAACTGAACTGTGCTTTCACCTAATATAAAAAAATAGTTATTTATACGAAAAATAATTACCTTAAAATTCATAATAACATATTCAGGTATATATCACAGTTTATTTTATTGACTGATCAATTAAGTGAATTATTGATTAACTATTTGACAAACAAATGGATCAGTTAATGAATCAATCAATCCACGAAACAATAAATAAATAGTCAAATCAATTTCAATCAAATTAAAGTAACAATCAAATAAACATTAATCCTTGAGTTAATAAATAAATCTATTAATAAATGAAACAATCAATCAATCCATTAATAAATCGGGTTTTTTAGCAAAGAAATATAATAGATTTTAATATGAAAAGAGCAAATTCAAGTAAATATCTCAATTAGGTAACTAATCAATTAATCGGTGACCTGTTCAATTCGTACAAATCAGAGGATCTAGTTCAGTAAGAAATCAGAAAAAGAAACTAAAAATCATAAAACAACCAATATTATAACAATCAATCCATAACATGCATTTAAATAATAAATTAATTAACTAATATCTAGTATAATACATTTTATAAGTTTGTCTAAACTGCGATTTTTATTTTACAAATATAGACCCAGTACACAAATCTGTGTATGGCATTCAAGATTGTGGCGAATGCGCTAGTTTTAATAATATTTTCCGTACACTCACTTTCAAAACAGTTTCAGAAGAAATAGGTAATATTTTTTAAGTTTTGGTGCTTTCTTATGCTTATCTTATCACTATTACGTAATTTTTTAAGTTCACAAACCTTGGATTCTGGATCTCTGACACTCCCTCCACTAAATATAGGTATTATGTCTTATCCTTGTCAATTATGCAGACTGAAACACCTTGAGATTCTCGTGCTTTATTGGATGATTTGTCCCATTTCTAAAAAAACTGATTGACCCAAAAAGAGAACTATAAAATTTCTAGTCATAAAAATATTCCCAAATGTCCACAAGTCATACAGTTACGGATATCCTATAAGTTTCTAGTATCAATTGTTATTATGTCCAATTACACTGGTCTCGGAATTACCTAAAGATACTCTTTTAAGACACGCTAATAGTGAAAAAAATGTTAACCCAAAAAGCTCCCGTATCGTTCATTCAATTTTAATAGTACAATTGCCTAAATATGTGACTCGATAGGTTAATTTATGTATTTTTCAGTGATCCACATCCAAGGAAACGATCGAAATTATTACAACGGTCCTGTAATAACATATGGGGTTCTCCTCGACTTACAGATTTACTAGCACATTTAAAATGAATATATTACGAAGAACTACCCTCTGGGGGAGGTCTGTATCCATTATATACCATCTTAAAGGAACTGAACGGAGACAATGTTATTTCAAAACTACAAATCAATTCGATCCTACAAAATCTTCTTTGCCGCGTTGGAAATATATACATATACAGTTTCCAAATTTTCATTTATGTTACTGGCTGGTGCGGCGCGTGTGCGAGGGTTTGTCTCTTTAGCGACGAACACAAAAAGTCGTTAGGAAAAGCTATAAAACGTTTATTTATCACGATAAAAAGTAAATTCTTTATAAAAAGATAAAACAGCGATGTGATGTCACTATTTCTATACCTTATATCTCTGGGCACGTTTAATAGTAATAATAATAATAGTCTATTTTCTTTATTGGCATTACATGTATAGGAATGGCCACATAAAACTGAGAAACTAAGAAATAATAGGTAAAAATTCTGATATAGAATAGTAAAATTTATCCACCAAAAACCTTTTAACAAGTATTCGCTTTTAATAATTGATTTAATTTCGTTACAGACAATTTATTATATATTTTTTAAAAAAGGGCGGATTTAGCTTTTCAACATGGGGGTATCTGGAAGAACCACAATTTTAAAAAACGTTGTCAAATTACCTGTGCATTTAGATAGGTACGTTATTCTTTGAACAAAAATGAAATAGCAAATAGAAGCGTTTAATAAAACATTCTTAGGTGAAGTACGTTATTTTTTTTAACTAATTACGTTTCTGCTTTTTGCTAGTGTAAAATTTGAATTCATGGGGGGATAATTACCCTATTAGCCCCCCCCCCGTAAATCCGCCCTTGTTTTCAAAACAATTAGGAGAATCGGATGTTATTTTTATTCAACCAAATGGAATATGTAAATACCCCATAATTTTTGTTTAATAAATGATATACCGCTGAAAAGCCCAATTTTTTTAAGGTGAAGCACATCTACGAAGTGTAAACCATACCTGCGGCAAGAATAAATTTGTGGTAAAGGCAGAGGAGTTGTTCGATAACAAGAACTCTTCTTCAGGTACCAATTCCGCTGTGAATTTTTCCAATTAAAATTTTTGTCTATATATGGATAACCTAAAAATTTTACAGCTTCGGTATAAATAGCCAACACGGTAATTTTGCAGTTTTACCAATATCTATTAAAATATAAAGAGTTTCGAGAGAAGAGGATCCAGTTCGTTCACGTACAGCAAAAACAGCACAGGCCCCAGAACTGAACTCTGAGGAACAACTTGTTCCACATTATACTCCTTAAAATTGCTACGCTTTACTGATTTATACCTATATCTAAGTCCTATTATCTGGAATTTAGTTTGAAGTTTAATGAATGTTTATTTTATCTGATATATTACTTTTACGAATATATTATATCATTATAAACAAGTTTTAGTTCCGGAAATTGTCTAAAAAATGCGTTCAGTATTCCGGAGGCCGAATTATTTTATTTTAAGTTAATATTCTACGCACCACATTCGCGTAAATTGAGTTTTGTACTTTAAAGCCCTTAGGTAAGTAGTGATAATATACTTAGTCTTTCCTACTAATTGTTGCATAGCGTATAGTGATAATAAGTCCCGCTATGGCTCTTAGACGGTCCTGAATCGCTCTTTGTGAGACTTCGGACATTATTACTGGGGGCTAATGGATTTTAAGAAGGGTTGACTTGTGTCTTGCGATACTCTGTGACATAACTCTCCACCTTGGGGCCACTCAGGCGTATTCCCACTCCTGATCAACTAATTCTCCAAGCTTTAAGTTCCTGTAAAATCGAACGCAAACACCCACGCAAAATATACAAGATGTAAAGAAATATGGATTGATATTTTTACATCTTTTTATGGATTGACGGTACAAATCGAAATCAGAGAAAACTGTTTATAATTGCTTTGCAAAGGACGTATACGTTTTCCGTAAAACAAGAAAAAGATGTGAAATATACAGAGTGTAAACAATACTTCAGCGTATTATAAAATAATAGTACTCATCAAAATAAGAGAAATACTTAATTTAAAACGCTACGTGCTATGCGTAGAACTGCAAGCAAAAGGAAAGGAAGAAAAACAGCTAAAGATAGAGTAAAAGATTTTCATTTTTCAAACCAAAAGTTGATGGCTACGGAAAGTGACTTGGATACCATTTGTCAAATCATGGAACATCTCGAAGTTGGATTTCTTATGGATCAAGAACTAACAAACAATTATGAAAGACTGTAGCTGACGTTACCAGAGGCCGGAGGTTCCAATAGAAAAAGATTTCGGCGTCGTCGGTGACTAAAAATCATTGCGACTATTTTTGGTAATTCTTATAAGGGAAGAGGTAATGATAAGAGATTGTTTGACACGCTTATGTCATTTTGACACGTGTTATGCATATCCGTGCGTGCAGATGTGAACGTGTATGGATCCCGTAATAGCAAAGATGACATTGCAAGGATTATTTAATAGACCTACTATCTCATTTTCAGCATAATCCTGTCATCTTATTGTTGTACAAATATTCAAATCATTTTCTGACGTATAAGGTGTTTTGTTGCCTACGAAATTAAATTGTTATTTTAGAGATAACTTTCTTGCTAATCAAAAGATTGATTTATTAGCCGCTGATAAAAATAAGTTACAAGACTCGGCGGTTAGTGTAATATATGAATCTCGAGTGCTCACTGATTAACTATTATTATTATAATACATATTATTATATTGTTGACATTTATTTTGTAATCAACTCATATCCTATACCTTTACGAAAACATATTTGTAGAACAACTGCTGTCGGTTTTACTTGACGGAAAAATGCAACTAAGTACTCAAAATGAGGTCATTTTATATACAGGATATAAAAAATAGTATAATACAACGTCTGTCCCCAAATATTGGCAAATTGTGGTGGCACTGCGCGTTTCTTGCTAGTTTTGAAAATTTATTTTTAACAACTTCGACTTTGTTTCGGATAAGTTCCATAATTATTGTTACTAATTCATGTAATTTATTGTATTCCAGAAACAGGGAAACAGAACATAAAATTAAAAAGGGACCAACGATGCAAATAAATATAATATAGGGTACTTATATTTAGTGAATTCGCAATGTATACTATAAAGTACTTGCGAATATACAAGGTGTCCCAGAAAGATACCGAGAAACTTTAAAGGGTGGTAAAGGACATGAAAACAAACCATTTCTATTTCATAAACATAATATGTCGGCAAATGAACCGCAAAATCCTTAGTTTCTGAATTACTTCGAGCGAAGTCATTCGATTCGTCTTCTTCTTCTTCTTGTGATATCTGATTTGACATTTTCCATCTTGTAGGCTTCTTTCGATGCAATTTATATATTTTATAATGAAACAAGTAGGTTATTGTTTAAGAAAAAATGTTAATAATGATTAATGGCAGACACAAAAATAAAATGAGTTAGAAATTGCTTCCTACTGTTCAAATTTGTTTCGAAATTGTGTCTGACAATACTACTTGTTTTTTCTATGTATTATAAGTAGTCATAATTAAGAAAGTTTTGTCAGTCACGTAGTCATACAGTGTGTAGGTATTTTATTTAAGTGCCTACTTAAATATAGTACTAGTATAAAATATTATTCCAAAATATATATCTCGGAACGAACCTGTTCCATATAAATTTATGTCTACATATTAATAAGAAAATTGAGAGACACAAGTATTTTATTTCTAAAACGCTTCTACACACATGTTTTTGTTAATTAATGTATAAGAACTTAAGCTCCAATTAACATTTATTTACAAGTTTCAGATTTCACTTAAAACAATATTTATTGCTGTAAATTTTAGGATTAATCCTAATGTCCTTGACAAAACGTTTCACTTTCTCAAATTAGTGATAGACACATTTTGCGTAGCTCGAATGATGATGTTAAAATTGAAAAGACACAGTATCTAGAAATAATGGAGCAGAAAATGTGTAAATAAGAATCTACTTAAGATCACGTTATCACCGCCACTGCCGCGTTGTATTGGAAACTAGCCTAATTGTTCTTTGGCAATTATAAATTTAATAATGGAACACATTGACCGTTGACTATTTCTTATAATACTACTAAATTTGTGATAAAAATCCCTAAATTGCATGCAGTCGACCAATACGGTTTTTGATTAAAATATTTCAATTTGTTTCGCCGATTGTGTTTTCAGTGCGACATCTATGTTTCGGTTGCATAAGTTCACGCTGAATATGTTTAATAATTCATCTTTTGACTGCTTCATCGACAAGGAAGTGCAAACGCGCCCTTAACCAAGAATTTTTTTAAAATTTAGATCGGGATAAATAATAAATTTAGCAATCGTATCTAGCAATCCACTCCCTACAACCTATTAGTTAGACATTAATTAAAAATTAAAAGTAATTTATCGGAGACGCACATGTTATTCGGTTTTGCAAATAGATTACTACAGATTCACCTTCTTCTGTAATATCTTAATACACATATTAAAGAATAAAGGCCCGTAAATGGAACCTTGGTGCACTCATGATGGAGAGACGGACTGTTGACCACAATAATCCACCTATTAGTTGGACATAAACTGGTCAATAATGAAAGTTGGTTTCCAAGAAGTCAATGTTGTTTAGTAAGTTATATCGTGTCTTATGTATACACAGGGTATTAATTTAAAGAATCATAAATCTGTACGTCGAATAGGAGACAAATACAACGAAGGGCAGACGTCTCCGAACCGAAAGGTAGAAAGAAAGTAACCGACACAATAAAATACGATCGATATAGGCTTTTCAACAGTCTAATAACCTCTTTAAAGACCTATGTATATTATCGACAAGCGCAAGGACGTTGTGTATTTATAAAATGTTACTTTCTAAGGCGTTCTTAATCCACCATAATCGGATAATCAAATCATTTGCTTTAGTATACGCACATGTAAGGCCTCTAAACCACGAAACATATTTTCTTTAAGACAATCACGAATAATATTTCACTTAGTGAAGAAGCTTGAAATAATAAATTGAATACAACAGGGTGTTAAGAGTGGAATGATCTACAAATTCAAGCTTTTCAAATGCCTCGACAGTGCGAAATCATTAAACATCCAGTCAGGATAGAGAAATTTAAATCCTTCCTATGAGTTACTATCGATGGAATTTGGTTTCAGAAGCAAGTTGAATAAATTTTTTTATGAAATGTCAAAGACTTGCCCTATAGAATTAGACTTAAGAACTATACTTAACCACCTTTCACCTTTAGAGCATTACCAGCTTTTAGTTTTTCTAACAAATATTTAATGTGCAGTAACAACAGCAGGTCCCCAATTGTACCATGTTGCGTCTGAGAGTATGAGTATAATGATGAGCTTCGCTTTCGTTTAACGAAATTAACCGAATACATGCCGAAAGGCGCCGGTCGCTTAACTACTATAAAACAAGTTTTATATGTGAAAACACGAAATAAGTATAACCATTATGAACGAGTGTAATACTGTTAGTACAGCCGTTATATACAGATCTGTGGTAACATTTTTTAATATAGCAGACAAATTTTGTTGTTTATGATCAGATTCTGCCGAAAATCCCGAGATTGGGTAATGCTGAGTGACATACAACTGACAGCTAAATTATTTTTTCAACGCCATGTTATTATTAAATATAAAAAATCCATTTTGTGTATCTTTTGCCAAACACCCGAAAAAAATATACCTACCTACAAACTTTTACATCGGCCAAGAAATAAATAACCTGAAAAGAATACAAGTAAGTTCCCTTATGAATTTCTTATATATATATCGTGATTACCTGGACCGTGGATTACGATTTGGAAGGTTAAGCCAATTTGCTAAAACCGCAACCGATCCCCCCCCATATAATCCCCATTGTTAGTAAATTTCCAAATAATTATTATCTAAGCCGATTTTCAGAATCAACATTTTTTAATAAAACTTGTTATTAAATCCAGTACTCAACGAGTTAAAAAATAATGTATATATGATGTACTTATTTATCACTAATCAAATGTTAAGCACTTTTCCTTATCTTTTGTGTATAAAATGCATATTACTGAGTCAAATCTATTTTTTGTACACTTATTAATCTGCAATATAATTAGATTTATGATTTATCCAACTAATATCGTACAGGGTGTTTTAAACGTTTAATTGATTCTATATATACTTCAAGCTATCGAAATCCTCAATATTTCAACAATTTTAAACTGTTTTAAAATGTAAATTGTTCATTTTAGAATACGTTATTATTTCTACAAAAAATCGAATCATTTTTATACATTAGTAGACATGAACAATTGAACATTTTGATAAAATCGGCTGGATATTTTAAGGTTTAATTACTGTAGTCCAAGAGTTATTATCTACACAAATTCATCTTTAATTTCCATTATTGATCATAGTTAATAGTAAATAATCCACTGTTATTCCTTTGCGTACCTAGGTTATGGGTAACATAAAAATTAAACCTTTGAACCATAATATTTGATAATTTAAATCAGGGTAAATCTTGTAAAATGTACTATTTTTTGGCAATAAATTAATTTTCCTAAAATGAAAAATGGCGCCACAGGCGCTGTCAAATAAAAATGTTTAAATGATAAGGTGGGACGTGTTGCATATGATATAAAAAATCTGGCAGTTCTCTGTACACTAGTCTTTGAAAAATTGAAATCGGTCCATCCATTCTTAAGTTATAAGCATTTCTGTGCGTAAAGATATGAATGAATAAAAAGTAGTAAAATTCAACAGTTTAATAAAAAAAAAACATTTTAATGGGAATAACTAAAGATTTTGTTCAAAATGAGTACTTACCTTGGACCTCCCAAAGGTAGAAGAACCTATATTAAACATTTCCTGGCGCACGTTGTAAAATGTTTGCCTGGGGATAGATGTAGATCACTCATTGGTAATTGATTCTCAACCGCAAATTGAAAAGATTACCTGATTGGGTAGTGAATACCTTAGATTTAAGGTAATCCCATAGAAAAAATCTAATGGACTCAAATTTGGAGAACGAGCAGGTTACTCAAGAGTTCTTCGACGTCCAATCCGCCTGTTAGGATAAATGTTATCAAGGAAATTAATTGTTGATACGTCCTGTTCATACGTTATGTTAAGCCCTTGAAAGTCATGGGTATTCTTCCGAGCTATTTTGGCTATCGCAGGCTGAATATTATTTTCTAAAAGGCAAGGTATACTTGTCCAGTAAAATTTTCTTCAATGAAAAAGAATCCTATGATGTGATGATCTAGAAATTTTAAGGACTTAAAATAACGTACGCAGTTATTTATTTTCAATTCAATAAATTATTTTTTAAATCGTAGCGTTTTTTTGTATTAAGGCCGGAAAAATTTAAAACCATAAAAATAAACCCCTATTCCAATAGGGACTAGTTTTAAACTCTGTTTTGTCTAACCAAAAATTATATTCTCCACTGAAAAAAAAAACAGATCAATACTATTAAATAAAAAACACATCACTTCTCTGAGACACTATAAAAGTATTGGTAATATCATAGATTTATAAGTTATTAAGTCTATGGGTAATATGTTTTTTGTTTAGTAATATATGTAATATATTTAATAAGTTTATCTTCCTAATTTATTCCTCAAAGAAAGGATTTTTCAATTACAAATGCATATGGGATCTTTTTTGAAAACACCAACCATTTTATTCACACAAAATTATTTCGTACAGAAACACAACGAACAATACATTTTTCGAAATAATTTCTATAGATTAATGCGCACCAATATGGAGAAAACCTGACCTCGGAGATTATCTTTTAATATAAATCTATTATCAAATCTAGTAAATTCTGAACCGGTAGAACATCAAAGAACACAATCAACAAATTAAGGTTAGTACTGGAGTGGATGTTTCGCTAATCAATGATTACTTATCTTAAATCAGTTCAGTACAAAAAAAAACTTGAGTTTAACTGGATATAGACACGTTTGAATTTATTTTGGAAAGATTAGTACGACTCCCAATAAAACAGCATAAAATCTTACTCTGTAAACATAGATTACCTTATTATTTTACACTTTTTCATTTACCTAATATCTGCCTGCCAACATAGGTATGCCTTTGCCTTATGTAACTAGGTATTTCTAAATTCTATTATTTGCCACTGTTAATCCTTATCAGAGACTTACTACTGTAATTTAGGGGTTATTGTTAAAGGCTTTGTCTTTAGGATTTACATTGTATACTTAGTGGTTATTTTTATCCAGGTATACATAATATACTCCATCCAAATTAATGTGAAATAAGAAGCAATAAAGAATCTACATCAAATGATTTTAAACTGACTGATGGTAAAACGTTTGTCAAAATGGCATTGATAATAAATTATTATAATGGTTCACATTTTAATATTGGATATGTAACACGTAGGTCCGACATCCGATGAAAATTCAAAATAAATTCACTTTTTTTTGACCTGACTAGGCGTTTTTTTTTTTATCTTATTTATGGTACCTACATCTTAAATTTACCGCACTAATAAACATTATAAAAATTTTTATCAAACTCAAATTATGAGTTCCAAAATCGACATTTTGTATTAAGTATAAAATAAAAAAGCCAATCAAGTCTATTACGAAATGTAGAAAATATAGCCTACCTAGTTTTTGTTTTGTTTTCTTTACAGAATAAAAGTCGACTCTAAACCGTATTAGATATCCTAAGACCTAAGTCACTGCTTCGAGATGAGTTTAATATATTAAAGCTCAAGTAAAACCAAAGCCAAGAATCTGCCTGTCGACAGGATATAGGTATAAGAGGATTATCCACAAATAGTTGTGGGTTATACCAATGGCGTCCCCTACATTTCTTATGCAGCCCTAAAGAAAAATTTTACCAGAGCTGTAAATATAATTAGAATTTTTTATATATAGGCCCTCAAAATTCGTCAACTCTTACAATATAAGCAAACAGTTTAACATAAACGTTAATAAGAGCTTTATTTTTAAAACACAGGTTCTACTTTAAAATACATTGAAGGTGCAAAGTTTCCTAATAGAGCAGGTGACGTAGAGAGCGTTTTGAGTATTTAAACAAATGGGAATCTCTAGTTTTTAGGCGCAATTCAATTTAAAACACACACAAATCGAATGTGAATATTATTTTTGAACACTTATCGGCGTTTGTACCTAATTTATATTTTTGTAGCCATATTTTTTTAATGAAACATCCAATGCCCAGTTTCACTCAAATACAGCCGGTGGTCAGTACGCCTATGGAATCGCTATAGAGATTTTACCTGGCTTTATATTTATAACTATCCATCAACCCGGATAGTCCAACTCAAATAACATTTTTATAAGATCAAATAGTCTCAAGATGCGGCGGTATTAAGACTTGGAAGCAAACGGCAAAAAATAACCCGGGGGAATACATCCAGAACAATATATTGTACATACATGGTGCGCCAAAAATAAAATCTACTTTTATAAAAAGTCTAAAGTAATTATGAAACAAATTATTGTGTCTATAGTTTGAATATATTTGGTCCTTCCAATATTGTATAACATCTTTAAGTCTCTAAATTTCCGCCGATCCTCTAGTGTGGTGATATTCAATTGGGACTCTAATTCAGCATAACTATAAGGAAGATTGGATGGGAATTTTAATGCAAAAAATCGAAGAAATTTGTGCTGAACTTGCTCTATATTTTTGATGTGTACAGCATAATGTGGACTCCGAACAGAGGATCCATAATCCAGATGAGATCTAACCAAAGAACAATACAGTAACTTGATTGATAGAGTATTTGAGAAATCTTGAGAACAACGTTTTATAAAACCTAGCATTTTGAGGGCTTTAGAAGTAGCAGATTTGATATGGGGAACAAAACTAAGGTTGGAGTCAAATAAGAATGTACTTTATAAGAAATTTAGGTCTGGTAAGCCTCAAGAAAGAGGAGTTTGCCCTCTTAGTTGGCCAAATATATACAAAACATTTGTTGTAGTAGTTCTCTCATTCTCAAAAACAAAATATACAGACACATTTACTATATGTAAAGAGGATTATTTGTTGGTATACATATTAAGAGTTTATCCCATCAACGGCATTAGTGTTTTGATCAAAACAATTGACAGACTATGGCAAACAGCAAAATACTAGCGAGGTGTGTCGAAATGTATGTAGGTATGTATGAAATTCAATGCTTTAAAAATTACATGTCTCAAATATTTAGAAAAATCTATTCAAGTAAAAATATAAATTTGAGTCGCCAGTCCTTTCCTGCAAACGCATTTGCCACGAAGCACGATATATTCTCTCGAGTCCACAGCAGAAATAAAATTATCATAGAAAAACCATAATGTGTTGAAGAAATCTAGTAGTCCTCTCATTCGCGACAAGAGAATACACAGACACATGTGGCACCCGTCCCGTGCATCCCACATTAGGAGCAGTTGATTTTATTTTATGCGGAAATCTGTAGGGATGAATAATTTGCTTGAACCCTTTGTTACTGGTGGGACATACCTCCGATCTGGAACGCCTATTCCGGCGATGCGGCTCCGCCTACACATTTATCCATTTGGCATCCAGACGCTTCTATCATCCTGCGGGCGCAGGCGCGTCTCTAGCGAAAACTTTCAAGAAAATAGTTTTCTTTCATCGGAGAACCGCAAAAAAACGGAAGAATAAAATGTATATCTATATGGATGCATACAAGGTGGCTGGTAATTTTGCGAGGCTACTACTAATGGACGAACGACGGCAGGATAAATAATTCCCGTCGAGGATTTACAGGAATGGGGATTTGCAAGCGTGAAATTTATCGGATTGAGAAATATCTGGCGATAAAGATTGATACATGCAAATCTGGTTGGTTAGTGGGCCGGCCATATTCATTAAGAAAAAGTGTGCGGTTGATCGTTTTTTAAAAAGCCTTAAACGTCTTTACTCCTTGAGCGCATGCAAGGGGGTGGCGCGATCTAAATTCCCTGAAAGTTCGGCAGGAGCGGTGGCGGCCGCCAACACGCTGCCGATCAGGCTCGGGCTCTGACGGATCGTAGCGCCCAGCCAGCCACAGCCAGTCGTGGTCGGTCTTTTGGCAGCGCTGGTTGCCGTGTCGCATGCTCCTGTGATTCCCTTGTCACGCTGCCAGCGTAATGAAGTAGCCCACCTTGCCGCGCTGTTTTTCTTGAATGAGTTTTCATATATGACGATGGACTTCCAGAGTGCTATGGAGACTTTCGCTGAAGCATGGGTAGCAGCCAACACCAAGGGTGGTGCGCCACTTTCCGATATTTCCACGCAGGTAAAAAAACAACCCCAAATCCTTTAATTGCGCTTATTAAAATACTAATCCGCCGCAACTTCAAATAATCGCGTACTATTCATATGCTCTGATTTTATGGGGAATTTCAAAAGTTACTTTATCTTAATGGGCAAGAAATTTAAAAGGAAAATTGCCAATCATCTATTTGTTGTAGATATATACCAATACTGGGCATTATACACATTCCATTTACGTTTTAGTTAAACTGACTTATTCATAACTAGGCACGGAATAGAAAGATAATCTGATATTGCAAATATCAACAAATATCTATTTAGCCTCCTTTCAACCCCCGCTACATTTTTGGTGCGTTTATGTTTTATCATGGAATGTTCGACTCAAAAATTGTTTGAATTGTGTATTTTAAAATTAAAAAACTAAGACATAAAACATTAACCATATATTTTTAATATATTCAGCATGTTTCGCCTTCAGTTCTAAAATTGCCAATTATTTTAAAAAAATAATATACAGGGTACGCTCATTAAGGTGATTCTGCGATTTTCATAACAAAATCCCGAGATATTCAAATATACAAGTATATTTACACATGGTTCAAAATTAAATTAGAAAAAATGTACTCTTTTGTATTCCACTTCCTTTATCTAATACTGTGTATTAAAGCTCGCAATAAATAATCGTATACTTAAATGATTAAAGAAATCTGTGTGAGTGAAAATTTGGGTATTTTTGCAGAATCGTCATTTTTTTTAAATGGTTTTTATCTCCTTTCAAGAAAATGATAGTATATGATGCAAAGTAAACATATACATACTTACCTAACTGTGATTAGAGAACAATTATTTTCCCTGACTACAATCGATTTCCTTAATAAATACGGGGTGTTATGTTTAACATAATGTTAAGTATTTTTGAAAATATGTTAGAACAGTTATATAATTCTTTAAAAGAAATTGTAACGCCATATTTATTTAAATTTTATTGAAAAAATTAATAATCTGTAGAGGAATTTTAAAATGAGCATTCAGAATGTATGGGAATACTAAAATATCTTCTTTTAATTAATAAGAACTGTCAATATAAATCAAATGGTTTAACGTGGGGTATCAGATTGGAACCACAAAACAAAACGGCTTTTAATTAATTGTCTTGAATCTTGGAAATAGAATTTTAATAGTTAAAAGTTAGTCCCATGGTTCGAACCCTGGTTAGATAAGAATCTTATGCTTCACTTTGCAATTCCTTTACTTATACAGGATTTTTATATGGGTTATAATGTCAATAACCCTTATCATTGCATGCCCTACTGTATCATAATCCATATATTCAAGTAAATCTGGTTAATCCGGGATTTTGCTAATCCGCTATTGCTGATACCGGATATGAGGGCATACGAAGAAATCGATATGTCCGATATCTCATAGTATTTTCATTCTATGCCAATGAATTCCAGAGAAACTATTACTTCAATTATATCATGGAGTACATTCTAAATCTCCACTCTTTTAATACTCCATGTAACATACTTCAAATTTCTCATTTATTCATATATTTCTCAATTTGTCATTTATTGACAAATATGTTTGTCAATAAATCAATTTTACACCATAAATCAGTTTTTGTATATACCTAATGTTGGTAGAAGTTGGATAGAAATATGCCTTTCTAAAAAAATTTATATTTTCTTTGTGTATTTTTAAGCATTTTTGTTATATTTTGCTACTGGGTTAATATTATTTTTAAAAGGCATATTTTTGTTCTACTTTTTAGATATAAGTATCTGTCTGATGTTTAAATTGATTTTTTTTTGTAGTTGTTTTATATATACAGGGCCAAACTCTATATGAGTTTGATATGTTAAAATTTTCACGTTCATAAGTATTTACTTATTATTAATTTATATAACATTTTGCATGTATTATGTATTAATATTTGAAAAATTCTAAATGGGTAGGTAGGTACAAGACTTTTCTGGCTTTGTCAACCACATAATTTTACTGGATATTTTTCAATGCGGCTAAACATTTTTTGGATGTTATTTTTCATAAATAATATTCAAATGTACTTATTAATATTTCTTTATTATTATATCTAGTTGTGGTATTATTTGAATCTTACTAGGAACCATCATCTGACTATAGCAATTTACAAATATTTTAGAGACATAAAAATGACCAGAAGAAGAAACGAAAAATTTATTTGACGTTAAGTAAAGTAATTACACCATAAAATATTATATAGCATATAATTAAAACTAAATAAAGTAAGACAGGTAATGCTTTTATGAAAATATCGTTATGGATAGACAACCCCCTTAGTAAAATATAGCTTTTGAATGAATATCTTTCATAAATATACCTGAGGCTGGTATATACATAATGTTTTGGTCCGAAACTTTTATTATTTTGTTATAGTACCTAATTTACCTACCTCTAAAATACATAAAATTTTAGGTAGGATCCATTAGTCCATCTATACGGATAAATAGATCCGTCTAGCCGGAATATTAAAGGACATATAAAAAGTATCTATATCTACTTATGGTTTTATTGTCATTTTTGTTCAAATCGAACTTTTAGCAACTACATTATCTACTCTTTGAGAGATGACCAAACAAGTTATATAGGCTATAGGACACAATGGCATAGAAGTAACTCAGAAAGTATTAACTTTTTGTAAAATTTGATCGACTTCATGTGTGAATTATGCAATTTTGAAGTGTTATATAAGCCTACTTTTAGTATGTATACCTATCATCCGCAAATTGGTACCTTTGTCAAGACGCGCATAAACCGAATTTTGAAGAAAGCAAAAACAAAGTCGAATTTTGCCGCCACAACACAAAATCCAAATTACCAGAGAAGAAAAACCAGTGGACATAATTGGAAACAATAAATGTAGGTGTAAATTTACAACAATTACCTATACCTACCTACCTGCAGCGGTAGCAAGAAAACGACAATAAAAACTAAATATTCTCTAAATTTTTATTTTGCAGCAGTTATCTTTATATCCCTGGCCATCAACTTGGCGTTTATGACATGAGAAATTGCTACGTTACAGAACGTGCATAACAAGTTAATATCTAAACTTTGTAATATTTTTTTATGTATATTGTCACATTCTGATAATGATTATGTTAATTTTTTAAACATAATACGTATTTACCCGAGCCGGTTGGCTATCAAATACAATTAGATATTGCTCATGCTCATATTACATTTTACTCGAAAATTCTGTTTCAATTTGATTGTATTGCTTATAGAAACAAGATATTTATTTATTTATTTGTACAGGCACAACCTAAAAATCAATAAACAATTAAGAAACAGGATTCCCGATAACCGATAATGATCCTAATACGGCCAATAATTTTGATAAGTAGACAATAAAAATACCCAGATGGATAAATAAAACTTACGACAAGAAGAATTTGCCGAACAACCTTTAGAATATGGAGGTTCAAAAAATGTGTTTTGTATTCCGACAAACATCACACATCTGACATATGGCAAAATAGATAAACAAATGCAAGCGAAATACTTTCAATAATTATTGGTTCAACGTTATCACAAAAAGTTGATATACTTAACTAGAATACCTATTTTTAACTATTGATAATGAATATATAAATGATATTTTACTTTTTCAAGTTATGTTAGTGTATATATGTAGTTTCTAGCGAACGAAACTAGGTATAGTCGTCGCCGTGTGGAGGTAATATATATATATACCATAAACTTTACAGAACAGAACTTCAGAACTACGTTTTTCTGTTGCTTAGCAATAGCTTTTTAATTTTAAAGAAAATTCATTGTACCTGAGGTTACATCTAATATTAATCTATCGAACCTATGTGAAGAAATTATACTTAAATATGATTGTGAGGAAGAAATAAATCAATAATAATTGTTTAGTTAAGTTATTATGATTTATAAACGTGGGTTACATAAAGTTCATTATTATTATTATTATTATTATTATCACGTCTAAATTTTGAAAGAATTCATTGGGAATCCGTGTACTATCGGTTGCCTGACTCGCGACGTCGTCGTACGGCTGTAAACAATTGAATGTACAAGAGAAATGGATAGAAAACTTTCAATATAATTCTTTTAAATGGTAGATAAGCTACTTTACATGGTTAACAGATCCCACAGGTAAGCCGAGAAATTTAAAGACGTTTTATATCCAAGTATACAAACTAGAAGAAAGTACAGGTGTACGATAAAAATTGAAGAAATAATAATCCAAAAATTTTTGGACGCTTGTGTTTATTTTAAATCCCCACAGGGACGACTATGGTTTCGTTCGCAATGAACCAGCTCTTATATAAGTCAAGTTACTTTAGTTTCTATAAACCCAGTGTGTTAATTGAGATATTTTCTATTTATATTGAAGTTGGTGTGGTGTTATATTCTCCAATTCTTTTAAATTATATGAAACATTAATAATTAATATGCACAATTTTATCTCCACCTAAGTGAACTCCGTTCTAAAATATAATCACTAAATCCATAAATAAACAAATTTAAATAGATCATCTCCGCCCGCCAGCGTACTCAAATATTTAGAAGAGATAAAAATTATTTTAATAATCTCTTTTAATATTATACACAAAAATATAAAATGTTCAAATCACTAGTTACTATTCGAGACAGTTGAATAAGTACTAGGTAATTACGTATTTTAATTCAAGTAATACCTACTTAATCTTTAGGGTATTATCAACATTTTTTTCACATAAAAATAAACAGGTTATATATACAGTGTGTGCCTTTAGAAAATGACGTGTAAAATTATTTGCGTACTGGTAATTTCCTGTGGCCAAATATTTATGATTTTAATAAACATTTTTCTGAAGGTATTTCAATTCAAATAGATCATTCTAGCTTTTCCACTTATGCTAAGGGAAATTTTTGAAGCTAACTCGTTTTGTTGAATACACAATTATTTAAAATGTATGTATGTATTTAACGACTAAGTTCCATCTTTAATGTTACAACAACAAATTACTTCTTGGTAAATATCATAAAAACGTCAATACGGTTATTTTTATAGCGTACGCAGGTTAACCGTAATTATAATATTAATTAATTATAATAGTTTAAGTGTAAATAAAATAAATGATCTTATTTTCTAAAGTGATCGCAACTAATAATTTAATACTAAGTGTTTTGTGTACTGCGTGTGTGATATAATTAATAAGTGAAATCACCGGCTTCACAAAAAAAAACAGCTAAAATCTACCGGTAGTATACCGTAAAATGTTCCTGTATCATATTTATTTGTGACTCGGCTTCGTGATTCAGCAAAAAATAGTAACACAGCAGTGGTCAGCCCCCACATGTGGCTGTTTTTTAAATTTATTTTATTTTCTATATCTACAGTACGATTTGACTGACATTTATTATACACACAAAAATTCGTACCCTTTACAATTTTTTGTAATTCAGTGGCGTAGTTACAGGGACACAAGCGATATTTTTACCCCTATCTCTACGCCACTGGGGTAGGGGCAATTTTGGTTGTATATTTCGGATTCTATGGACAATTATTTTACATATTTGCAATAAATTACAGCATTTTGTTTCTTCACAGCGGTATTATTTGATATAAAAACAGTTGTCGGAAATTTTGATTATATTACTATTCATATTATATTGGGAATCTTTTACGACACATAGTCATTGCTAAATCTTTCGTCTTCTATTAGAAAATGCTATTTTCTGCCAAATCAGTCACACCAATGTCTAATGAGTACAGCATTTTTACGTAGAATTGGTTATAGAATAAAAAAATCGTAAATCTAAATGTCGTACAACTTGACATTTGTACGCTTATTATAATAAAAAACATATGTATATTTTACAATAAATTATGGGTATACATGTCATAGTGTGTTAATTCCAAAAGAGTTCTAAAGACATTCAAAAGATTGGGGATTCAAAAACAGCCCAATACGGCCATGTGCTTGGAGCGAAAAGATTTTCACTTTAGCTTGATACAAAATTTGTTTATTTGTTTATTAATTATAAATTATTTATTCTATCTGCCCCTAAAGTGTGATTCATTTGTACTGACACGCCCTGTGCTTAAAAAGTAATACAACGTTGCTCTAGGTCTAAATAAGCCCCTTTTCGATATGACTAAACCTAGAAAACTGACTTACCTAAATAACTACACTAAGAAAACAAGTTAATTATTTTTTTTTGTACGCTGATTTAGATTTCCTGAATTATTTCCAGATTTAGGTTCTAGTAAGAAAATCTTTAACATTACAGGATAATGCGCTTCCTCATATTCCTTTTTATTGACATTGAACAAATCTTAATTCCTATCTATATCGAGGCAATATCTTGCAAAGTATTCAAAGATAAACCGTCATTAAACGTAAATGTTTTCAAGTTTAGATGTATTTTGTGTTATCATAATATAAATTTGTTTATCTCTATATATACAAAGGCGGTATTTTCGCTTAATCTCTTTTAAATAATCACAAATCTATAACCTCTTAAACCTATACGAGTACCAGATAAATTGGCTATCAAACAAATTAAATATTTACCGACCGATTTTGCTTTGAGGGGATTAAATCGGTAGTGGATTTATTTGTTATTTTCGTAAATCAGGAACTTAAGCACATTAATCTTTATAATTCTTATATACATTGAGTTTGTGTGCAAGTGAAAATATTTTCTGAAAAAAATATCCGAAATAGGTTTTTCAACGCACCCAATCAATTATTATTATGTTTTCGTTTCACTCCGTTTTATTTAATTGTACTTAAATAGATATTTGCTTTCATCATTTTTTATGATATTTGTGATTTACATATATTAATGGAAAAATCGTATTCTTAAGTGTTAGGGGATAGTTTTCTTCTATTCTAGGATTAATTTATTGGCTTTCGATTTCAAACGAAAAAAAAAACTAGGCAATGAAATAACAAGTTCTGAAGAAAATTTAAACTCGCCCTATCTACTACTACCAAATCGTAGTATTATCGTTATTAAATTTACTATTTATCCGTATATTTTTAACAAATATTGATTAATGATTAAATTTATCCTACCATTCGTCATTGGCTATATTTTCCATAATTTCAACAATTAGTAGCAATTTAAATACATTCTGGGTAAACACGCTTTCTCATACCATTAGGGGAATGCGTTTACAAATTGCACTATTCATCACGTTATTATTGTCAAGCAATGGATAAGGCCGGAAAGTCAAAATCCTACGAGGATTATACCTGTAGAGTAATTTTGAAGCCTTCAACAGGTACCTCAAACCTTTTGTTTATTGAGCTCGGGGTGCTTGGGCGTTTTTTTCTTTCTTTTATGTTATGAGAAACCCAACAGGTAATAAGGTTATAGGAGTTAATCGTATATCTTAAGCCGCGAGATTGATGGATACCCGTTAAAGTGGATATTAGACAATACGAATGCATTTGCCGATACACAGTTCATCGTCAAATCCTAAATTTTTATAACCTACTGTTACTGGTAGCTTGTACCACACTCAATTGCTATACAAATAAAGCTGATGAAATCCATCTTAGCCGTGAATAACGGTCTGAAATTGGTTAGTGCAAGAAAAAATAGCACCTACTCTTGGGCGTGTCCACAGAAAAGTTAAAAAAACACCATTAACAGATAATATTAATATAATTTTGCCGCATCTCGAAAGACCGAAATTAAATAATAGCTTCAAGACAAATACATTCAATTTTAGGATAAGTATACCTACGTCGATTTATATAAACATGAAAATGATGTTTTCATCTTTATACCTAGCCGATATACATAGACCCAAAGAAAGTTGTTTATATTTTCCATTAATAATTTTTAATTCTCTGAAATTTGTAATTATAATTACGTATTTTACGAATTTTATACAAATAATTCCTTAATCTATCATTCTAATAGCTATAAAATTATTCATATCTACTAATGAATTTTATCTTACTTTTGGACTAGGTATTTGTATATAAATCACACTTTAATAGATAAGTTCTATGCTATAGGTACATTATTAAAGAAAGGATCAAGCAGGAGTAATTTCTCATAAATTGAAATATGTAATGTTAATTGAATTCTAATATTTATTAATAATAAAGATACTATGTGGAGGGTATACGAGTGAGTCCCTGTCTACGTAACTCCTATTATTATCTACTCGGTTCTTTTTGTAGTTTTATCAATGTTTCTATGTTGCCACATTTAAAAAAATGCCAGTATTTGTCAATTTCATCATATATATTATACGTAAGTATCAATAAGTTATTTTTAATAATTCCAATTAGAGGTAAATAATTTAACCAAACATTTGGAAACTATTTTCAGTTTAATATTTTAAACAAACTGCTGGGATTAATGTTTAATATTTAATTATGGTAACATAAATTGTTGGTGGTTTATTTAGAATATTCCTAAATAATTATTTGGGTGTAAAATATTTTGATCAATATATAACCACAATTAGCTAAAAATGTTTTTAATATTAATTAGTTGCAATAAGTGCCGAGGTTTTACCGAAATAACTAAAAGCAGGAAATTCATGTTAAACACTTCACCTTTATCAAGCTGTGTATTTGTAAGTTGTTTTTTTGAGAATTCAAAAATAAGAGATCGGCCCAATCATTTCTTGGATTAAAATAATTTAAAAAAAACGTCTAAGTTTTTCCACGCAGCAGATTATAATTATGTATTAAAAAATATTATTAGAAGATGTATTATACGGTTTAATTTTTAAAATACAATGTAGGCGATACATTTTTTTTGTTATATAACCGAATTTCCCTTTTTTCATTTGAAAGACTATTTTATTTTATTTACTTGGTACAATGAATTGTTTCTTCGATTTTTTGGGGCGACCTAAGTAACAAAATTCTCTAGTCGGACTCTCCACAGCACTTCACTCATATGAAAATAATTGTATAACCGTTTTATTGTAACTGGGGGAGGTTTAAATTAGGGAACGCAGGTGGGAAATTGTGTATGCCGTGTCTTCCGGACGTCACACATGAAAAATTCCACCGTTTCCTCTCTGTACCGGTCATTTTGCGTGATAATAATTGTACAGGGTGCATAACAAACTCCGCGCGTTCTCTTTCATTCAAAACTCAATAGTACGTCATGATTTGACAATAACCAACTTGATTTTTGTCTGAGGTCATAAATTAACCAACAGGTATATGAATTGATTATCTGAATATGTTTTGAGCAATTTTTTCGTATTCTTGAAATGAATTAAAAATTTGGTGCCTCAAATCGATTGATGTAGAGAATTAGAAGGATTCCAATTTATTATTTAAACAGATTATGGATTACATAAATAAAAGACAAGCCAGAAATTAATAATTAACGGTAATAATGACTACTGGCTTAGTGCGGCTTCCCATTATGTTACTTCAAATAAAACAGATTTTATAATTATAAATTTTACAATAGATATATACACATATATGTACATTTATAATACCAACACATTTATTATTTAATGTCATTACTATGGAAATTTAACATTCAGACATACTTAAATGAATGTTTAATTAGTTATTTTTAAATTGGCAACAAATTTATTATGGTTTAAATTGTAACAGTTGCTAATATTCAATAGTAATTTCACACCTTTCATACACACGTTGTTCCAGTTTATAAACCATCAACAGTTGACTATAGAAATATCACCCCAATCCTAACCTCTTCAACTTTAATAAAAAAATATATTTTCATACGCCTTATTAAACTAATTCGAAATATGTTGAAGCCTCAGGTTTGGACGTTCTAAAACACAGCGTAACGTATGAAATTGTGGACTATCCAGTGTGATTGTGATATACCTACTAAGATAATGTTACTGATATTTCAACAATAATTATAAAATTCATCAGCTATTATTCATAGCCCAACTGTTTTATATACCCTTTAATATTACATGATAAAATATTAACATTATCAGGATAATCCACAATCGTATTTTGCATCCGGTGAGTGGGATTACCTCTATTTCCGCACAGTGATATTTCTGTCAATAATATATTATTTAAAATCTGGATTTAATGTATCGCTACTGATGGACAAACGAATTTTTGGTATTTGATAAAATCGAATCGGATTTTATTAATACCGGTAATTATAAATTTATTGGCTATATAATTGCTACTTTTTTCGATAGTTATTTTTAGAATACGTATTTTTGAACACAACCAAAACCATTTTGCTCTTTAAACCCATCCTGAAACGTTATTTTAATTCGTGTTTCGTCGTTAATTGCCGAACCAAATTATGAGTATATTATAAAAACGTCGAGAAAGTGACAGTCAAAACCATAACGTGGTTCATAAATTTCGATAAGGCATCGTTTTCTTCTAATTTGTTGTGTAACATGTGGTGTTAATAAGGTGATTTTGTAGGCTAATCGTATTTTAGAGTCGAATTTTTCTAATTTATACAAGCCTTGTTTTCACTAATATCAGAAGAAATTGGCGTGGAGTGAGACAAACTTAGATGCTTCCTGCTGACTCTGAAATGTAGATCGAAACAATTAGTGTAAACATAAACAAGCAGATTTTGAAGAAAATATAAGCTCTTAGTTTATAATTAACACTAATGAATTGGATATATCGCTTCTTATAAATTCATATACATATATGTATATACATATATAATCACAAAGCTGATTAAATTTTAAATAATTGTCCGTTTGTCCTTGATTTTCAAAATTTGATAAACTGTTACTTTCCATGTTGAAGCTTGAACTAGATACGAGAAATATATACCAAACAATCCTATAAAGACACTTAAGTACATATACCTCTAGAGATCTGCTAGCCCTTTTACTGAATACATCATTTAAAATTACAGAAAACATTTTGCATTTTTGAAAACTGTATTCGGCAGTAAAGTACTTCATCATTTTAACTATAAAAGGCGCCACAATAAATTATTCCTGTTTACGTAAAAACGTTTGTATTGATTTACCCAAAAAATCAATCAAGGATCATTTTATATGCTCTATTACGTATTCACTTGTATTTTCCTGTAGAGGGTTCTGCAAGTTTTGAGCATTTAGCGCATAGATTAATAAAAATAACTATCCGATCATCCATGACCAAACGAGGACATACGGTAAATATCAATTATTTTTCTACATATCTGCCAATATATAATATATTGACAGATAGCAACCATTATTACAATAGTTATCTATGTTATGTTAATAGTTAGTATGCCTTCCAGAATACGACAACTAGTTGCTCTTTCAACGCAATTAGGAAACTGTAATGGGTATGCTTTGCAACATATATCTGTGAGTAAAAAAAGTGGAACTAATTCGATAAAAAAAAATATTGTCGAATTTGTAAAAAAAATCCTGTGATCCATCAACTTATGTTTTTGAAAGTGCACCTTTTTTGATAATTGTCGCTTGCTTATTGTCTTGTTTTCATCCTTTCACGTCACCGTCGATTTTTTAAATGATAACCCATATTTTTGACACCGTAGTTAAAAAATTGCGATTCTAGTGATATGCCACCTATATTGACGTTGATATTTTTCGAGATAACCGAATTTAAAGAAACTCCCCAAGATTACTCTCCCACTCCACCAAGAATGGGACAATACAAGTAGGTAACTTAGAAACTATCAACCCGTACCCGCCTCCCTTGAGGACGTTGAAAACAGGCTAACAGAAATACGGAACATTGAACAAGTATGAGTATTTTTTGGTTATTAATTTGGATTTTAATCCTATCCTTGTTAGGCGCTGTAATCAATCTTTAGCATGTATCTTCTTTATAATAACACAGCTAATGACCTGATTCAAAAAACAAACTGCTGCCAAGGGATGAAATTACAATTTGATTCCAACAAAACATTCGCTGTTTGAGCAGAGTCATCCTATAGGGTGTTTCAAATTTTGAGAAAAAAATTGTTGTCCTTTTTATTGCACCCTGTATATGCTAAAAACTGAAATTTGGATAAAAATTTCTACCATATCTTTTTACTGAGAAATAAACCTACAACTAAAAAAAAAATCATCGAAATCAGATTGGCGATTCGCGAGAAAATCAACTTTCAATTTTTAATGTTGCATTAATTGTGACGCGAAGAGTTATAATATATTATATAAAAAGATATTCAAAAGTTTATGTCCTTTTTGATACTCGTCGGTGCTAAAATTCATTTAAAACCATATTTTAATGTTTAATTTGAATGGATATTGTGATATTAATATTTACTCAGCTTTACATTTTAAACATTATTTAACATAAGATAAGCAAAAACAGTAGTAATGTAGATTACAGTATTGTTTCAACGATAACTAGGTAATATATTGAAGTAATCTTTCTTTGATTAAATTTTTTATGGCCTTAATTTTTTCTGACAAAACAGCTTAAGCCACAGATAAGTTGAACGCGTTTTATGCTTAACCAACCATATTACGTAAATCTTAACAAACACAGGACCCTAGGTACATATGGATTACTTTGGTAGATACAGGGCGTCAAGTTTTCCCTGCATTTTTGTGAATAAACCAGATACTAACGTGATAATGCCTTCTAACTAGCCTAATTCATGAAGATGGCACACATTATTCGCAAGTAGATCAAGTTTCAGTGTCACATTTACTTCAGATATACAGGTGGATAGTATTTTAATATAGTATATCTAGAAAATAAATAAGTTTGCTCTGATTGGACATATTTTGTAAAGAAAAGTGTGCAAGTGCCTTCCAATGTCAGCAAGAATTATTATGTAACGTCGGACGGGCAATGGACGTTCCCGTTTTCGTACTTGTATAATAGAAGTGAGCAAAATTGATACGCGTTAGCGTCAGCGACATCGCGCAGCAGCAAATAGGCGGCAAAGTGCAGAAGATTGCACTGTAGTGAACACACTCGTAGACACTGGACTGAAGCATTAACATTGGAACATACCCCGGTTAAAATAGCCAAAGTCTGCCATAAGAGTGGAAGGAATTTGGTATCGAATATTTATAATAATCATTAATAATAGTAATTGTTATTATTTAACATAAGATACCAACAGTTTTCCACCGTAACTTGATTTGTTTGATATTTAATGACTTTTCTACAGTTAAGGTATCGTCCTCACTATCATTGCTGTTTGATTTTGTGCCTTACAAAGAAGTATTATTGTTCTTAATAATAACAAAACAATAAAGTCGTAATTGGTTTAGGCATTCTTAATAAAACACGTGCCTTAATATGCCTCTAATTTTTCATTGTCCAAAGTTGCTGAATCCTAAGACTTGTTATTCAACACGCACGTTCTTATATTTTTACAAATTTAAATGATACTAAGAATGAAATGAATGAATGGAAAGAATTTACTTCAATGTCTTTTTCTTTTTGTTCGATATCGAATTAGAAAAAATTATATCCGTCGAGCGGCGGGTATATTTTCTTGTCCAAACTGCCGTCAGTATTAAAACAACAATAATGAGTTTTTTAGAAGTACAAAATTTTAAGTATTTTGGAAATACGGACAAATTAAATAATTATATTGAAGTACTCGCCGAGCGCTAACGATTGACTGTAGATTTTTTTTATTTCTAATAAATAACTTTTGGATGCGAATTTCACTGACCTTAATTGATTCGATCTTTGGTCGATATTTTCGCCTATTGTGACTGGAGCATTGTGCAGTTTCGGCACCTCAGTAGCGACAGAGATAGCCAAACAGGTCGATGATCTTATTCTGTGGCCCTGCATACTTACAGAACTGCTGGCAGTTTTTGCACTGCCAATTCGTAGAAGTTGAAGTATAACCGACCTGTCATTCAATGCACTTGTACCAAAACTGAAGCAGATTCCTAAGTCTGCCGTATCACCCAATTTACCGTATTTCGATGTGGTTATACTGTCCAAATATACGTGTGCAATCGTTAACAGGCCTATATTTGTTATGCGCTCGCGTTCATTTGAGATTTTGAAGATTTAGAAACCAACACAAAACTTTGTTCTTCCATGGAAGAACAAAGTTCTGTGTTTAAAAGTTTCCAGGTATCATCTACCCTGTTCAGTATATGTTAGAACATTATATAAGTATAGCATAATATAGAAGTCTTTCTCATTTAAGCCGTTTCGTTCCCGGCGCCTAAAAGGTTCCCATTTCAGACTGTTTTTTCGGTACACAAATATCTTAAACTTTGGATTTAACGTAAAAGCAATACATAAGTGGAAAATGTTGGCGTTGGATGTTTTGAATATTTAAATCCCTTTAATGTAATTTTAATATATTTCCAATGTATTTCAAATTGGATGCAATAATATTGGTATCTTAGAAATCCTTAGATATTGAGACTAGGTTAAATTGGGGCAAAGTTGCGTAATTTGGTGACCAATAATATGCCTCAATTAAGTCAAGGCTAACATGATTAATTTTTGGGATATTTGAAAAAAATCGAAATTTTGGAAATCTGTTTTTGCAAAATTTCAGGCTTGTTTGAAGAGATATTGAAATAAAAATGACACTCGCAACTTTTCAGGCTCCATTGAATAGCGTCAACAATTTTTTTAAGTAACGTTTCGTTTCTTCAGAACCATCATCAACTTCATTTTTCTAATAATAAGTCATATTTCAATTATTACTCTTCGTGAAGAATAAGCAATTTGACTTTATTTCGGTACGGCGTCTTTAATATTAATGATTATTGCTGCTTTATATAGTGCAAAAGTGTTGCTAACGTTGACGTTCGTGTATTTTCAAGGTGTGAAAAATTATATTTTTATAAGTAGCTCTTTAAGTTGACATACATCAAACTAAATAAATTCGGATGCCGCACTCATACCTTGGAAGTTTTTAATATTTCAGAAAAAGAGGTTAACAATGTAAAGGGTGTTTTCTAAATCCAAGTCCGTATTATCGCTAAAAAGGTACTTAATCCTGAGCATGTCCAAAAAGAATTGTAAAAACAAGATTCTAAGATTGCAAAGCGGACAACACGACGAAAACGCAAAATACTCATAAATAACAATTATTTTGAGTTTTGTTAAAATTTCTTATAAAATAAATATTTTTGAGCAAAGCAAATAATTACGAGGCTCTTCCGTTGCATGTGCAGCTTATGCTCGGAGCCGCACAATTATACGATTTAAACAAATGGAGTGCCCCAACTAACGACGTGGCAAACTCGCAAACGGTTGAAAAGCGAAAGAGATACAAAGGGCAACTCTAGACTCGATAACCCTACCGCCGATTCTTAAACCCTCCCTCACATAATGCCGCGTACACTTTCTGTATATTCTCAGATATAAGAAGATCGAAAACTAAAT
This sequence comes from Pogonocherus hispidulus, assembly GCA_963924545.1. Lineage (NCBI taxonomy): Eukaryota > Metazoa > Arthropoda > Insecta > Coleoptera > Cerambycidae > Pogonocherus > Pogonocherus hispidulus. The sequence goes on from OZ004701.1 coordinate 824,595, forward strand.
CTGCATGACTCATAATTCTCTTAATCCGCATATAACAAGCATTTGTGCGCCCGTTTTTTAAGCTGTATTCTTAGTCTTTGAAATTAAATAAGCTCATCAACCTCAACTTTGCAAGACTTACCAGAAATAATCTTCATTCGTATACTTCACTGGATTATATTTTCATACAGCATATTTTTTCAGGCATTAAATCCCGCCGTAGGTACTTTAAATCACTGGGCGTTTTACAAAATGTATGCTAAAAGCATTAATACCATCGGGCACATATTCGGCAAATAATATAATATTCAAATCATGCTTACACATTTATATATATAAAATAGGGATTAGGTGAAAAAACTTAACTAAGAGATATAATACATCTTTTAGTTAATTTAGTTAATTTGGAAACGAATTTTGTAAGGTATTTTACAAGGTATTTAATCCAAAAATGTCTCACTCAAGATACTTTTCATGTTTGTGAACAATATTCGAAAGCCCACCAAGATTTGGATGAATCAGCTTTATTTTGTTACTAATAAAGCTTTCTAAAATGCCAATTTGGATTTATTTGGCAATTTAAATATGCCTCAGAATGATTTTGTAAGCTTTATATGGTTGCTTGAAGTTTTATTTAAATTAAACTTTGAAAGTATTGTTTTACAACAGGGTCATTAAAAGTTTTAAAAACATTTGTAAACACGTTAAATTTGTACACTCATGGAAAAACGTTTTTCAAAATTATTTAATAAAACCGTTTGGTAGAGTGAAACTATATTATACATTTAAATGTATACACAGAAACTTTAGAATGACAAAAAACAAAATACTTATAATTTGGAAAAATCAATAAATGTTACTCTTTATTTAAATAAGTCTAGTTAGTTAGGTGCGGGGTGGTAGTTTGTGACTAACAGAAAGGTAACCGATTATCGTAGCGCGAGTTCAAATAAATGGTACCTCTCCCAGGGACCCAATATATAAAAATATTAAAAAATATACATAGGTATCTGAAAAAAATATGTTTAGCATTTTTTCAGTTAATGTAATGTTTATATGTATATTAGACAAAATGAACTTTATTAGGTATGTATAGTAAATGCATTAACGTTGTTAATGCATTGGGAAAACTACTAACCGTCTGCGGATCTCGATTCCCAGCTAGTTCGTAGATTAGCGCAAATTAACTCATATCATTTGATTAGTAATTTTTCCATCAAATCACAAATCAGGCGGGTGCCCCAATTGCAGTGTTCCACTTGATAGATATAACATTCAGGAATTCTGCCGCTTTTTGACCCCACTTAACCCAGATTAAACGCGTTAACTGTAGGCTAGCAACTAGCCAGATTTGTGCGACGCACTGCATTAGGGTTGCAAAGATATTATTTCTGATCTTCGATTTATTTAATGGAAGTCGCAGGTACGACGATTTCGTTCCGCTTTTGAGCTAATTTAATACGATATACGGGGTGATCGGTTGCTGCGCCATTTGCTACCTGCTCATCGAATAATTAAAAAAATTAAAATTGCAATTACCCAAAACGATATTTCAATGTATAAGATACAACTTTATGATCTCCACCATATTTCGACGCAAAATAGGTACGAAGTATAATTGCCGAAGTTAGCTTTCTTGCATCTATCTTAATAATTTTTTATTTAGCGTCTGGTGTAGTTTTCAAAAGTCTAAAGTTGGAGTTAGATGTTTTGAATAATTAAATTCGCCTAAAATATGATTTTAATGTACAGGGTGTTGATTTCAATACTTCCCATACTCATATTATCGATATGTGTATTTCTTTGAAAAGTCCCGAGACACGTGAAAAATTTTAAAAGCAGACAAGAAAAAACAGTTACAATGTTTTATTTATAAGCTACATCTAGGTGTGATTATGAATTCCTTGTTGTTAAGAAAGTATTTCTCTTATTTCTCTATTCAACACTACCAGAAATTAAGACAATAGAAGTATTATTTGTACTACAGAGGGCGGTGTAATATAATGTTGTTGATTTTGTACTACAGATGGCGTTGTTGTAATGTATGTTGCTGATACATGTTTGTACATATAATGTATATATAGGAAGAGTATCCTTTACATATGTATCAAAAGTTTGGAAATAGTACTTAACGGTACGATAATATGGTTTAGCATATTATCGTACTGCTACACCCACAATAATTAATTATGTTAAAATAAAGTATTACAAATTAGTTTTATTTATCAATATTGGTGATAGATGGTACTGAATTAAATTATCTCGCCAATAGATATGGTTAGATAAAGTATGATTGACTAAAACAAAGAACAATTTTTTAGTAACTTCTTTGCTATAAGGAGAGTAGCGTTCATTTTTTTCTTAAAAATTAACTGTTCTAATATAATCACAAATATACCCACTATTTTCACATTTTTATTCAATGTGGTTTTTGGGTGTATATATATATATATATATCAGAAACCGATAGGTGGCGCTGAATTAACTCACCGATAGATGTTGAATGGATAAAGTTTAGTCAACAAAATAAAGAACAAATTGTAGTAACTCCTTTGCAATAGGGGGGGTAGCGTTAATTTTTTTCTTAAAAATTAACTCATTTATTCTATCACAAACATACTAACTATTTAATACAGTCAAAAGAAAAATTCTCTCATTTTAAGTTTGTTCTGGTAGTGGAGGTCCTCTCGCTATAGATCCCAACCCTTCCCCACCCTTATGGGTACCTTTCTTTTAAAAACTTCCGTTCACTCTTTATCGGTAACATATAAAGAAACAAACCATCAGCGCCATCTGTTGATAAAAATGTGTAATATAATTGACAAAATTGGTATAGACCAGAAACCGATAGATGGCGCTCAATTTTCTCACCGATAGATGTTGATTGGATAAAGTATAGTCAACAAAATAAACAATAAATTTTAGTAACTCCTTTGCAATAAGGGGGGGTAGCGTTAATTTTTTTCTTAAAAATTAACTCTTATTCTATCATAAACATACTAACTATTTAATACAGTCAAAAGAAAAATTCTCTCATTTTAAGTTTGTTCTGGTAGTGGAGGTCCTCTCGCTATAGATCCCAACCCTTCCCCACCCTTATGGGTACCTTTCTTTTAAAAACTTCCGTTCACTCTTTATCGGTAACATATAAAGAAACAAACCATCAGCGCCATCTGTTGATAAAAATGTGTAATATAATTGACAAAATTGGTATAGACCACAAACCGATAGATGGCGCTCAATTTTCTCACCGATAGATGTTGATTGGATAAAGTATAGTCAACAAAATAAACAATAAATTTTAGTAACTCCTTTGCAATAAGGGGGGGTAGCGTTAATTTTTTTCTTAAAAATTAACTCTTATTTTATCATAAACATACTAACTATTTAATACAGACAAAATAAAAATTCTCTCATTTTAAGTTTGTTCTGGTAGTGGAGGTCCTCTCGCCATAGATCCCAACCCTTCCCCACCCTTATGGGTACCTTTCTTTTAAATACTTCTGTTCACTCTTTATCGGTAACATATAAGAAAAAAACAATCAGCGCCATCTGTTGACAAAAATGTGTATTATAATTTTAAGGAAAAAATGAAACAGTATTATTACAAATCTGAATTTTTTACTTATAAAAGCCATATGTACAGACTATATTTTTGACAATATATTTCAAAAATTTACTATTCCTATCAATTTGAATGGTACTTTTTTGTAGCTCTAATCCTAAAAGCAATTAACGTACGTTTCTACAACTAGTGCCTACTTCGTATTTCTGGGGTGCTGGTTTTTCGATCGTGTATGCTATGTGATGTAAGAGCTAAGAGTTAAATACAGTCGCAGCACCGGGTATTTTATAAAACCACCTCAGTGCCGAGACGATATCTGCCACGTAGCTCGATTTCTTCCAAAGCTGATATGGTCATTCTTCTGTTCTCATAAAAAACCATCGTCTGTTCTCATCCAAATAAAACAGCAAAGCTAAAACAGATAAAATATCAACATTACTGTACAGTGCTTGCCGCGAAATGTGTATCCTAGACTTTCCAATAAGATCATATTGAAGCTAGTTGGAATCTTGTTGTACTTCAGACTTTTATGACAGAAGTTCACTGACCGTTGAAGTTTGGTAAATCCAATTGTCACCTTTTGGGATCTTATTGGAATCTAATTCAATTCAAATGTGTTTTGTGTGTTTTATTATTAAATTAAATCAGAAGCTCAAATTTGGATACCATTTATTTTAATCGCATCGCATAATACAACCATTATAAAAGTAAATAAATTAAAAACAAATAAAAAACCTCATTACAAATTGTTATCACTACGTAAAACCTCTCGTGTACACATTCCTTAATAACTCTATTCTCATTTACAGAGTCAAGCCTTGGCCCTAACACGGAACTCTAAAACACCGCCCCCGACACCAACAGCTGCCGCCACTGAGAGGTCAAGCCGAGAGTCTGCCGAAATGACCTTAACTCCTGTCCCCATTCGATCTTCGACCCCGTTAGAGAATACAGTCTCTCCCCAGTCGGTGAAAGAAGAGTTCGACCCCTCTAAGACGTCGCCTTCCGGTAAGGTATTTTAAAGAAAAAAATACCGAATGTATGTATATATAATATATGAAATTCCAGACTTTCAGCGTGTTAAATTTGTAATTTGTAAATGTGTAAAAAGATGGCGGAATTATAATGTCCAACGTGTTATCTAAAGGACGTTCGTCACGTATCAGTTGGTGTTCATACGCTCCACATATAGCGTATCCCCATATTTCCATCCTATACGTCTCAAGACTCCATAATCGTAAACACGAACATATTCAACGAATTATTCAATTCAAACTCATTTAATGAAACTTCCATACTGTTAACATTGAATTGACACGATTGATCGTATGATATTTCCCGTCTTGATAATAGACCAAGTTATTTGTGTTGAATATGGAGACCAAATTTTGCAAAGATCATTTCACAAATAGCATCGCAGTTCATTTGATGTTGGTGCCATAAAATATGACAATAAAGGTAAAAACACACTATCACATCATACGTAAATCAAACTAAATCCATCTGTCCTAAATAATACTGTCCATAAAGTACCCCCTCCCACCTTAATTTTTGAATGAGTTGATATATCGCCCTCAAACAAAATGTGCGATGAATTGTATAAAAAATACTACTTTCTACCGGCAAACGGATAGATGGCGCCACAGTGGCTGTTGGTACATTTTTTTAAATAACATAGTAGGCTGTGTCGCACATCACTTGAAAGGTATTTTAATTTTCTTCGCAACAGTTGTTGAAAAATTAAAATCGAGTCATCCGTTTTCGAATTACAAGCATTTCTGTGTCTCATTGAACGAGTGAAAGACCATCATTTACTTTAAATATTTAAATGTTTTAACCAAAGAATGATAATATAATGTAATCTAAGAGGTTTGTATTCTCAAAAAAAAAAAAAATTATCTATAGGTGTTAAATAGGGGGAATGTGTTGACTTTCAATTAATTACTAACAGCAAAAAGACGGTCTTTAATAATACGCATTTTAAATCGAAATCCACGAAAAATAAATGAATACAATAATCAATAAACGGTAGAACGATAATAAACGATAACGACTACTAAATAAACGATAAATAAACTCAAAAACTCGAGAATGCAAAAGAACTTAAATATCAAACTATAAGAGAGATAAGAGTTTGTAAATAAAACTATCAATTATTGTACTTATTTATGCTTTAACCTAGTTTTCAAATATTGAGATGATTGAAGGCCACACATTTCCCCGATTTAACATCTATAGATACATTTTTACATTTATATATAGATACTATAAATATATACAGGGTGAGTCAACCATAGAATAAAGTTCATTATCTAATTTGTTTCGAGAATTACGAAAAAACGTTAAATACAACAGTTTTATAGAATATTAAGGTGCACAGTTTAAAGTTATTTTTGAATATATAGGGTGGTTCAAAAAAGCGTGGCGAATATAACAAGTTTTTTTAAACGGAACACCCTATTTTTTAATTTATTTTTAGATTTTACATGAAATTCTATAACTTTTTTGTTAATAATATCATATACCTAAACCTAGTAGTTTTTCTAATATTTTAATTTTTTTAGAAAAATATTAGTTTTTACTCTTATAAGAAACTGGCAGTACTGCCATTGTTTCTGAAAGTGGAATACTCAAATTTGGTACAAACGTTCTATAAGGATGAAAAAGATGGCATATGTAAATAAATTTGAGTTAAATGCTACAGGGCCTTCAAAATAAATTTATACATTTCGACTAGTTTAACTTAAAAAATTTCAATTTTTTTAAATGGTACACCCTGTATATATTATTATTGTTTCTGATAGATTTTACAAAACCCGTCAACTTTTATTGAGTATGTCATATACCTAGCTTTAATAATTTGGGAGTTGTTTTGATTTTATTCATTTTTACACTTGTTTTTATTAGACTAATGGATTCATTGGGTGGCCCCCCTCGATCATGTGACTTAAGACCTTTAGATTTCTTTTTGTTAGAACACTTTAAATATCGTGTTTATGTGAATTCCCCTACAACACCAGAAGATATCGAAAATAGGATATGAGATACCTGGAGGACCATACCATCTTTATGCTATGGAACGTGCAAGAAATTATAGTAACAAGACTAAACATGTGTATCTAAGTAGACGGGCATATTTTTGATCATTGATTACTCCATAATAATTAAAAATAAGTTAGTTAGTAGGGAAATTATTATTATTTATATTAGTTTATGTTTCCACAATAGCCTAGGTAAGTGTAAAAAAGAATAAAATCAAAATAACTCTCAAATTATGAAAACTAGGTATATGACATACTCAATAAAAGTTGAAGGGTTTTGTAAAATCTATCAGAAAAAATAATAATGTACAGGGTGTGCCATTTAAAAAAATTGAAATTTTTGAAGTTAAAATAGTCGAAATGTGTAAATTTATTTTGAAGGCCCTGTAGCATTTAACTCAAATTTATTTACATATACCTTTTTTGTCATCCTTATAGAATGTTTGTACCAAATTTGAGTATTCCACCTTCAGAAACAATGGCGGTACTGTCAGTTTTTTATAAGAGTAAAAACTAATATTTTTCTAAAAAAATTAAAATATTAGAAAAACTACTGGGTTTAGGTATATGACATTATTAACAAAAAAGATATAGAATTTCATGTAAAATCTAAAAATAAATAAAAAAATAGGGTGTTCCATTTAAAAAAACTTATATTCGCCACGCTTTTTTGAACAACCCTGGATACTCAAAAATAAAAATTTTAAATTGTGCACCTCAATATTCTATAAAACTTTTGCATTTAACGTTTTTTCGTAATTCTCGAAACAAATGAGATAATGAACTTTACTCTATGGTTGACTCACCCTGTACATTAACATTTTTCGTTTAAAACATGCATTTAAATATTTACGGTGAACGATGTAATTCTGTGGTTTGGTGGTCTTTCACTCGCCGAATGAGACACAAAAACGCTTGTAACTCGAAAATGAATGACTCGATTTTAATTTTTCAACAACTGGTGTGAAGAGAATTGAAATACCTTTCACAAACGATGTGCCTGCTATGCTATTAAAAAAAAATATGCCTACCGCGACTCTGGCATCATCTATCAGTTGTCAAAATTCCGTTTGCGGGTAGAAAGTAAGTAGTATTTTTTATACCATTTATCCCACATTTTGTTTGAGGTCGATATCTCGACTCGTTCAAAACTTAAGGTGAGGGGGGGGTTACTTTAGGGACAAACTGTATATATATGTCAGATATATTAGCACAAACATGGGCTAATAATTGCAAGCACCTGTATATTTTTATTAGGGGAATTAGCCCGTCTCATGTGTTCATCTACAATATTCCTCGAAATCAAACCGGATCCGATATTATATCACCTGAAGCCGGTCAATTCGTCCTTTTTATTGTGAGAAGCGGCCGACTAATCCCGGCGACGATGGCAATCCTTTCCCCGGTCGCCCCCAGTGGGTCGGATTGAAGCGGATAGTGTGGCGTTAAGCAGATTATCTTCCCATGATTGATGAAACGGCTGCACCGAGTAGTGGGTACTCCCCGTACCAAAAACATTCAGTGATCGGATCAGGTATGCAGTCCGTTTGCCCATATGCTATGCGAGTAGTAGTAGAATCAAAATCCTGCAGTGTCGGGGACTCGATATTTCCCGATATTTACGGACGCTGGCGGATTTTCCTCGATAATATTATTAAGTCGTAGAGTGATTATTTAGCTTCTTATTTTGAAAAATAGCCAACTGGAAGGATATAGTAAATACACCAGAAAATTGTTTATGTTATTGGAGATTAAGTTATTAATGTTATAATTGTAGAGACATAGTACCTTTGCAATAAACCTTTTTTTATGCCTTAAATTTTGCCTAGGATGTATAAAGTTAAAAAGTAAACAAATGACAATCAGAAACTGGGGATGGCTTTAACATTAAGGCATATTGTATATTTACTTGGATGGGTAGTTCTGAAGGGATGAGTACCACTCATAAAAATGGTCGAAAAATTAGTTAAAACTATCTTTGATCTAAAAGTCTCCTTAGACTTTTTTACAGTCAGTTCCTTCAGTAGAACAGAACATTTCTATTTTTTTTATTTTGAAGAAATGTTTCCTACCTCCATCAGCATAATTCTTGAATCGACTCGTGGCCCCTCGTTCTTTATCGCCCTTTTCGGACCCTTTCAACGGCACGTCACTGCACGCCATTGGTAGGCCAGTTAAAGCTGGATTAAGCTGAAGGTAGGGAATTAGAGGAAGCCGGGATTAGAGGGACCCTGGCCTTTCCTCCCGCTTTGAGACGGGAAGTAGAGGATTAAAGCTCGCGAGGGATTAGTATTCACGGGTATCAAATATAAAAGAAAAATTGAAAACATAACGCTGATATACTGTGCCCCAAGCTAAGGCATAACTTAATATAAATCCCGTATTAGTGGATCTGCCTCTTCATATGAGAGAGTTAGACCACTTCTATACAGGGTGTCCGAAGTAGAGAGTATATTCAATAAAATCGACAGTTAATTTTATGCAAAAAATGCACGTAAATTCATTGAACAGTATGGGCATACCTATTTTGCTGTTAAATCAAAATAAATAGTTGAATTTTGAAAGTAGAATAACCAATAAAAGGAAGAAATCTACCTTTTTCTTCAGCCATTAGAAATTTAGTAGCATGATTGTTCGTGGAACAAAGGCGTATGCGATTAATTAATCCCTAACTCTAATCATATAATTAAAACTCCAGAAACTTATAGTTAGCAGCTACTTTAAGGGATACCCTATATAACATCCTCTATACTGTAAGTATAGGACTCTTTCAATAGGTATACTACAAATTTCTTATAAATATTCAGAATTGGAAAATTCAATTCAGTGAAAACTCACCTAGATCAAAATCTATTCTACCCGAAAAAAAAAAAATGTGGTTATATGATGACCGTTATGAACTTTGCTAAAAGTGATTTTTTTGTCCCATAAAAAAACAGTCGGAAAAAAATAAAAGCTTCGGTCGCCTATTAGTTTCGCCACATAATTACAAAACTATTAAAAAATCATTAAACCTCTGACAGAGTCAAAGCTACTTTTTTCCACTGCGTAAATACTAAATCATATCAATCGCATATCCACTTGATCGACAAAATGGTTGTAGATATTTACCTAACTTTTTTTTTTCAAATCCCCAGTGGATTTTTTTTAACTAATCAGGCGTTCAGCCCTAGATATTGAAAAAGTTTAAAAAAAAAATTTGGCGATTTTACCCCACTAGCGTAGCGCTCGAACGGCGAGCGGCGTGAAGAGTAGTGGGAAGTGTTCAGTTATAATACCGTACTCGCTTAATGAAATAGCGTCTCATTTGATAGGACACGATCGGCGCGCTGATAATTATGTTTCATATATGGTATTATCATTTCCAATGTCTCCGATGGTTGCAAGTATTGCGAATTTTTTTATACAGGACGTTGCACTACCCTCACCGCAATTGCGCCACCTGTATAGATTAGTGAATGGACCGAAAACCAGACCCTCCACCGCGACAATGTGGTCTATTGTGGCTCACACCTACTTATATTGCACCCAACAGGTCCAGCCTCTTAATGAAGCTGATCACCTTATTGGGTGAGAACTTATTCAGATCCTGTGGCAGAAGTTGTCCTTTGCCAAATAATGAGTATCTGATCCTCTCCCCAGCGGGGCAGGTCGGGCATAATATGTGTTGTGCCGTTTCATTTTCTAAGTACAAGCACAAGCGGCACTCGGCATCTTCTGGCTAGTATATAGACCACCAATTAAAGTTCGTAGGTGCAACCTACTTAACTCTAAAAGTTTTTTAGTTCTTGTGTTTGAAGGGTTTATTATGAACGCCTTCGAATGGAGCATCTTGGTAATTCTTGTCAGTATAGTACTGAAGGATTTGCCCCTCAGCGTAGGTCAAGAGAGTTGGTTTGGCTGTACTCGAAGATAAGCCAAGCATCGGTTCAGGTCCGACAAATTCAGAAGCAGCACCCTCCATGGCTAGAGAGTTGGCTGGTCCATTTTCTTCATGGCCAAAATGCCCTAAAACCCAGACCAGAGTTACTCTATTTTTAGTTGTCTTAAATTGCATTTGTTCCAGCCTTTGTACACACAATTCAATGCCATAGATTTCTCCCTGAAATATAGTTGCATAACTACCAAGGGATGAGGATATTTTTACCGTTGAATTGCAACTATACACTCCGGCTCCAACACCCATGGGTGTTTTGGAGCCATCTGTAAACCAACAACTATCTGCCCTCAATAGGTCAGCTTTATTCCGATCCCATTTATCTCTTCCTGGGAAGAGAATATTAAAGGGCAGTTCATGGTTGGTCGCCACCTGTATAAGAATATCATGGATATATTTTGCGGGCATTCAGCTTAAATAAACATGTGTTAACATCATTCCTGCTTCTCCATGCTCTTATATTTTGTGCACGCATGGAACACCCTGTGCAGTAATGTAGTACAAAACAAACTTTGCCACTATTACTATCCATCGCACCTAATAATATACATTTTCCTTTATATTAATGATTAAAAAATCACTATGTTGGAAACGTTTTGACGTAAAACAAACAAAAAACATTAAGAGCTGCTAATGTTATACCAATCGTAAGGTCAACGTCAAATGAAACTGTTAAGTACCGAGCATTAATTATCTAGTTGCAATTAGCGAAAACGGAAAATAAACACACTTTTACAACTTACTAATGCAAACCTGATTAATTCGTTCGATATAAATTTTATATAATGTGCATTTAGATATACAGGGTGAGTAACGACGACTAAATGACAATATAAACGTAACTCTGAAACTAAGTCTGTTAATTTTAAAGATAAATCTGGAATAAACAAATACGTGCGAGCAGCTTGTGACTGACACACTCATACGATGTGAAACAGAACCGCACTCATACTGGTTCATTTGAAGTTCACGACCAAATCTTTGTTCACTTCAGCTCAATCTTTAATATGAATATACTTTAGTTAATACGTTATTGAAATTTTGGATTCGACCATGTGTTGTCGATTGAAAATAATGGCCTCATTTTATTACTTCCATAATTGATTAATACAATGTATTCAATTAAGTATATTAATTTAATTAATTAAATACATTTTTAATTTTATCTTTTATTTAAAATATTTATATATGTATCTAATTACACACCTATCATTAACTAAAAAGAAATTACTCAATTCGAAATAGTTAAATTTGCCCTTGGAATGTTGAGTGTTAAAAAATATGGAAAAATTTAAATAAGTAATATTTTTAATTACCTATCGGAGCTCATGAACTCGTTTTATTATACAGTTCCCCAAATAAAATATGTTTAATTTGGAGACAAGGACGGGTGGATAGTAAGTAAAGTGTATATTAAACATCGAAAAAGAATGGTGCATCGGTGGAAGTGGAGACGATCAAAATATTCATATAAGGACAATGAGTATCTCTAATAGCAAGTGAGATACTTTCAAAAGATTGTCTTTCTATAGTGATCATGTATGGCTCTGTATCTGATTTAGTATATATTTCTAATACATTAAATAAAATTGATAACTCATTATTTTGTCTTACGTAGCGCAGCACGTTTATCTAACTAGACCTTGGGATTTCCTAGTTATACCAATGATATATTAGTTGACATAATATGATAGTTATAGTCTAAAGTTTCCGTCTCTTCTTGCTTCAAGTAGTTTCATGATATTTTTCAAACAGATAACAAACAGATGAACCAACGGCGGTGCAGTTTCGAAATTATGATGTGTGTGAAATTCTGATTTGAACGGCTCAGATAATTAGAAACAGTGTGAAAAGCTGATTTAATATGTCTGTTTAATAACTCTGAAAACGCGTATAAAATTGATTAAATGATATAATAGCCTCACTTAGCTGAATTATGAGTAATTGTGCAGTTGGTCATTTGCTAATTGTCTTGAAAGTTGTAATTTTTCTTAAAATTATTAATTTACTTCATGTAAACTAAGAAAACACTTTCGAAGTACCAAAAAATAATTTTGGCCTACCCTGTATAAGCAGCGCAATAAGCATACGTACTAAATATTCCTTTACTTTTTCGCAATCTGTAGTAGTTTCTGAGCGAGATAACCCTACTGTTTCATCGAAAATATATTAACGATATTGGAAAATATACCTTCATTTAAGGTTACGTTTTCCAGTTTGTTGGAGACTATTATTACACCAGCTGTTTGATAACTTTCCACTTAGTAGTAGACAAAAACCCTCCCTACATGTGATAATTATTACTGCGTTGAATAATCCTCGATTTAGCCGGAGCAAAGATTTTCAGTTGGGTTTTTGCAGTAGCCAAATACAATATGTAGACCTAGAGTGTGTTCCTGGAAAATGGTGATAACACGCACCAATAGCCTAAACTTAATCCTTAGCTGAATTAATCATTATATTATTGGGATTAGGCGGGCGAGCTGAACAGGTTTATGCTTGTATTCATGGCGGGCAACGCCGTCGTGCGACCTCAACATATCGACAGATTAGCGGCCTGTCTGATCCAGGCTCAGCCCGAGTCCTAAGCTTAAACGTCGCCAAGGTGATTTCCATCGTCTTTTTTACCAGTCCCGTAGCCGAAGCACATTGCGTATTAAGAGATTAAGCTTGGGAGTGCATGTGCAGTGTACCTACATACGTTCCCACTGACAATTACAAATCCCACCTCACACACGGGGTGGCCCAAAAAAGCCTTCATTTTGTAAATAAAGAATAAAATAATAAAATGGTGCACCTTTCAATGGTCCTAAATTTGTTACTTATTATTAAACTTCCTCGTTTAAGATTATTTAAAGGCACTTTTGCACTTCCTTGTCGATGAAGCAGTGTAAAGATGAATTAAACGTTCGGTGTGATACAATCGGCCAAACAAATTGTAACATTTTAATCAAAAACCGTACTGCTCGACTGCAATTTAGGATTTTAATGTTGCACGTCACAAATTTAGTAGCCTTATATGAAACAGTCAATGTATTCCATTATTAAATTTATACTTGTCAAAGAATAATTAGGCCAATTTCCAATACGTTTTTACTGTCCTTAAAATAGTCAAGCCATCTACAGTAAGTAGTAACAAAATTAAACATAGTTAAACTGATACGCTCCATTTTGAGTCAGTATTCTATCTATTTTTATTTGCCTCACCGTGTATATATAATCCACAAATCTACAAACGTATATCCAGCTGCAATTTGGTTTATAATTTCATTGTATCATCCTTCATAGACGTACAGTAATTATTATTAATCCTCGCAATACTCCAATCCTCATGAATAGCTGGCATGACTCTTTATTGGGGGAGACACACTCGTTGTTTTGCACGTGGCTGTAGTAGGATTTAGCGGATTGTGGATATACATTTTAGCATCTAGCATCTAATCCAAACTGGACTGAAGCGTTAACAGAACGTTTTCTATTTCCACATTGTCTGTTAAGTAGGGTTAGACGCTGTTGCTAACGAAAGCATTCGGGGGTTTAAAAAAAATTACACATACTACCTTTTATACCGCGTCTTTGTTAATGTTTATTTAAACACAGATTTACATGTTATTTCGTGATTATTATTATACTAGAGTGAGGACGCTATCTTTTATGTACTAGGTTACATAGCTTAACCTTACTTTTCATAATTTTAATTACAAGCGAACTTTAGTAGACGCTGGCTTTTATTCTTTTATGTAGTATTGACCTGTGTTGTAATGTCGCCTTGAATGGGTTACTTTGAACTGACGAAAGGAAAGGAATATCGAAATCACTTTATTATTTAAGAATTTCCGTTCAAAAACCCTTAAACGAAAAGAAACAAAAGAAAGTCTTAAATATAAGAGGATTTTTGGTAACAAGCCATATAAATTAATAATCACGTTAACGCTAGAAAGGAATGTAAAGAAAATCGGACTTAATTATTTCTTTGATATCGTTTATTCGATACTTGTGGCTGTGTGGCGGAGAAGCCCTACTTTAAAATATCTCTAATGAATAATATCAGTCCGAGGGCGGATGTGCACTATCGCACTGTCGGTAATCCGGCCCGGTTACACCCCCGCGCCCCCTACGTTTTATCTGCTTCCGACGCTGATCCTCTTCAATCCGGTCCGATTCGAAGTTTGTAGCGAGAGGGTCGAACGGCTATTTTTCGGAACACTACAATCGTTGCAGTGACAATTGACCTGTTATTTCGGAGCGGTGACGATATTTTATCATACACATCATACATGACTTAATTCCGGGGAATCTATTAGTTTAAATATTTTCCGTGTGACGCCCCACTAGCAATACATAATCTAAAAAGATTTAGGGTATAGTAACTTAAATTAATCATATAATGTGCCACAAATACTTTATCGGCAATATAATTTCAGAACGTTTGTAAGATCTGCGAAAAATGGTACAAAATGTTTTGATGGCACGAGGAGGTGCGTAAATTTATGCTTTTAACAACAAGGCTGAGCATATTTCCAACAATTACTTTAAATTGAGTTTTTTTGTTGATAAAAACGTTATTAGTTTTTCATTTTAATTTTCAAACTTGCAGTTCATTACTATTTTATCTCTAGAATCAGTCACAATACATTTGGACGTTATTGATGATGTCTGCATGTCATTTTTGGTATCTCGGTATCGCTTGTACACGCAACTGATGTGTTTTAATTAAAAGTTGATTTTGTGGCGATAAACGATTTAAAATCGCTACTATTTCCGTAACACTAAGTGGCGAACTCCAGTGACAAAGGAAGATCGGCGACCAAGTGACGGTCTGTGAAATCGCCACCCACCCCTAGTTTGGAATATCCCCTGTCAGCGTGCGCGGACTGTACAAGTAATGCCTTAATCCGCCTGTGCGTGCTTATCTCCCCGAATCACTCATCCTTCCTTCAGGGGCGTTTTGACCCGCTCTTTGCACACTGGTGCATCCAGCGGTTCCCATAGTTGATAGTTGAAAACTTAATGAGCTGGATTTAAGAGGGCTAGGGTTAAATAACGAGCATTGACGTTTCATAAATAACCAGAGAATTTACTTTAAGAAAGCTTGACCAAACCCATCTTACTATATACATTTTTAGAGGTATATTTTTTAAGAGGAATAGCCTTGACCTACACCCCGTGGAAGTGGTTGTTTGGACATCTCTCAAACATTAGAAACTGTATTAAAAAGTGACTGACGTAAAAAGGATTGCAAAGATTGGAGGATTTACATGCCATAAAATTTTGGAGAGAATTCATGATTTTGGAGTATGGCGTGTAAAGACATTTCTAATTGTAAAGGCGAGGTCAGGTTCTAAATTTTGAACCAATAGTTCCTTAGTCTTTCAATCTAGCAGCTATAAAGTTGTCTGCTAATAAGTTTTATGGTATATTTAAACATTCATTTTATTTTCTCAATCATTACACGCCACTGTTTGTACCTACGCCTCTGGTGATGCTGTAAGAATCGATCGCGAGAGCATAAATAAAATTTTATTATGTACAGCAAAAGTACATATGTATTTTTGTGCCAAAAATAGCACTTTTTTAAATTAATGTTTTAGTCTAACCATACACTAAATTTTCAACTAGCCTCTAACTCATTGATCTCAGATTTAAAAAAAAAAAACTTTGTTCATACGGATTAATGTGGAAGAAAAGATGAATATTTTTTTAATTTAATATCTCGAAAATGCTTCGAGATAATTTATTAAAATTATATATTTTTGAAAACAGAAAAAAAAGTTCTTTACAGATTTATTTAAACCGGAAGACCCCTATATGGAGAACACGACACGTTTTCGATGTATGTAGCAAGAAAAATGAGAATCAAAGATAACCGCCTCTCCAAGGTTATTTTTAAGTTGACCAATAACGCCGTCTTAATCCTGATATACATAATCGGCAAACGTCACTCCGAGCGCGATAAAACAGAGTAAAGGAGTAGCTCGAAGACGCCTCAAAATCCGAGTCGCTCCTTTAAATCCTTATCGCAAATCCAGCATGAAATCGTATTAGTGTGAAGGCAGAACAGAGCACGGGACTTATTGTAAACAGTATTGCGGGTTCGAAGACCCTTAGCACTCACTAAACTTAACTATATAAGGCCCAACTGTCGACTCTTTACAAGTTGCGAGAATTAAAACTTTAGACTAACAAGACTTAAGCTAATAAGAAAATGGATAGAAATAAGCCGCTGTGTAATACGCTTCGGCCTTGTTTAGCGGCCCTGGCGGGACTTAAGACGGACGCGGCGTTAGCGTACTTGTACATGCATTATACTCCGCTCCGCCTCACCACCCTGCATCCCTTGGAACAAAAACGCTTTATCTTCTACAAGGTGGTTCATTTTCTGCAGGCATACGCTTACAGCTGAATATTCTATCGTCCAAAGGCGCTTGCTGTTAAATTTGAAAACCAACCTCAAATTCAGAGCGATATTGAAAGTTTGGTCATTTTGGAAGTGTGAAATATATATTTATATTTATAAAATAAATGGTAACATCGTAGTGCTCTCTTTTGATCTTTGAAAAAAGACGGATAGTAGCAAAGACCAAAAGAGGGCAACTACGGTGTTTCTCATCTATTCCACTATCTACTAATACGATTTCGCACTACTAATAAGTGCGAAACCGGTCAGTGTCTGTGGTTGATCTCGATGAAAGATGTGGCGACTTCCATCAAAATACCGGAGTAATACAACGCCAGTCGGGGCACATAGTGTATGGAATAGTTGTTTTGAGCATTTCCTTCAAATAAATAAAATGTTAAGTGTTATATATCGTTCGAATAAAAATTTACGCTTTTCAAAAATCAAACCGTATACAAGGTGTTCCAATAAAACATGCAAAATACAGACGTGTCTCATGCACAAGAGAGACGCAGGCAAAAGAAAAGTATTTTTAACAATGAAGTATAATAGAATGATGTAAGTATTACTAACGTTTTTACAAATTATTTACCGTTGACTCATTTATTTGTAAATATGTAGGTAGGTACCTGAATAATTGAGAAATCCTGGAATCAAAAGTAAAATCTATAGTTATGTCAAATTTGACAGGAATGCGAATTTAATTACAGAATTTATGTTTTTTCCAAATATACTTATAGATTTTTTCGTCTATAAAGAAAATTCTTTCTATGGAGAACAAAAATCTCCCACACTAGAGATCTACATAACTAGGTCCCATTCCTCGTGAGTAAATTTTTTATTAAAAAGAGCTTTTTTATGGTACAACAGACCCAGTAAATATGAACAGTCAGTAATTAAAATGGCCACCCAGTACGTGGGCTCGGATTACCGCGAACTGTAAGAAGGATGAAGGATCTGAAACTAGAGTTTTGCTCTTTGTGCCGGAATTACAACAAGAAAGATTTTTTAATCCGCAATGAGTGGTCGAACGAATTCGACGTACTTAAAACCAAATATCACAAAAACGCGCTCATCTAAACAATAGATTTTCTGGCCCGGGCGGCCGTGGAATACTTGTTGACTTAATCCAGATTGCGGTGACGCTAACTTTGCCAGACTTTCCTATCGCCCGAATATTAGTAATGAATCTTACCATTTAAAAAGCTTAGTTTTGCGTTTAAAAATTAATCTCCATATATATTCTTAGTTACCAGCATTATCATTTTATTTGCTCCAAATATCGCATAAACTGGAAGCACCACTTTAGAAGTCTTGATTCATTTAAAAGTTTGTCTTATTAAACCGGACGCATAGCTTTATATGGATTTTTCGATAATAGTATTGTATTACATATTTTGAAGAATCCTATCTACTATCTACTTGAAGACAATTTGAATAATACATTCAACATTTATTATGACGTAGGAGGAAAAGTTAATTAAGATGCGTTATTAATAAGTGAAATGGTTCCACTACCTCGTGAGATGATTTTTGCTGCAGGTTTCCAGTATATATGTAGTATAATATGTATTGTATATGTAGTATGATACTGATTTGTGATATAGCAGTGAATATTTTTCAAATATTCACTGCTATTTCAAAAAATATTTAAAATTGCTCCATTAATAAACATTACTAGCAAAAGCAGGCCGAGATTACCTCCTTGAGTAACACCAGTATCACCAGTCAAGGAAACATTAATTATATGTTTCCTTGACTTATACTTCAATTTCTGACATGTATACTCGGAAGTTAAAGAGCAGAGGCAGAGATAAATTTAGTTAACTGTTGTACCTGTAAGCTCAGAAATGTAGTTGATCGCCCTGTATACGACCGTAAGCACTACCTAATATTAAATTTAACAAATTTTAAGGAACCCGGGCAAAGCAATTATTTCGGTTTTGACTTAGCCATTGGCTTAATCAGATTCTCTTCCCCGGGAGTAGTTATTATAGTTGGTCTTATTATTTATAAGGTTGCATTATTGATCAGGGCTGGCAGAACAAAGGACCGGAAGGCAATATGAGCCCCAGTTAAGACGCTGGTCAGCCGGCCAGGATTAGAGCTAGTGGGATTAGCGACTAGTGGACTATACACAGCGCGGTAAGCCGATGGGATTAGGACCGACTGGATCCGGCTCGGGATCCCCCAGATTTAGGACGGAGTCGTGAGCGCTGCTTTTGCCCGCCGCATCTGCATCGTAAGGCCGAAACACGGGCCTTAATAAATGGAAAATAACTCACCGACTTAGCTATTAAGACTGCACTCTTTGAGGTTATTAAGGCTGGGGAGGCTGCCGCCTCTGTTCGAGCGGACGAGATGATAAACTACCAACTTATGTCTCAATATTGCACGAATAAGATGGTTGCATACTGCTGCTTAAAAAACAGAAATTAGGAATATCTTCCGTTATTACATATTGAGTATTTTACGATGTATTTTTATTTTATGTAAGAAATCAAAATATAGCTTATAAAATATTATTTCTTGGCGAGATTTAAATCGAAATCGTGTTTACGCGCTGGTTTAATAAGGATAAAAAATTCAAATATTTAATGACATGGATTTGTTTAGTTTCACCTTTGGACCATTTTTATGTCAACAGGTATATAAATATAAGCTTTAATTTCTACCCTACCTTTACTAATATTTTTATTGAGATGTCAATAGATACATATAATTAGTATATTTGTTAACACGTCGGACGCTATAAAAATCGGCATTTTATTGGATTTTAATATCAGGCTTAATATCTCAATCAAATATGCAAACATTTTAGGATAACCGATTGAAAATATTTAAAGAAGTAGCTTTAAATATTAGAATTATATTATAGAATACCAAATATTTAAGTAGTAACTTCAGCGCTTTTATCAAAATTGGTTATTTTAAATATTGTTTTGTCAATTAACTGTGTATTTCAATATATAATGCATCCCAAAATGATGGAACAAAATTCATATTTTTTTTATAGTTAAGATAAGAAAAAAAACAGGTCAATTTAGTATATAGAAATTGACACTTTTCTGCAATATTTCCTATTTTTTGAGCCATGTTTGACGGAGCTGTAACATAACCGACATTTTGTTAAATAGGGCACTATATCTCATAGTATAAATAGAAAGCCCTTTTAAAGGCAAATCCGCGATATAAGGTTATATCTACTTTTTTTCATAGCCGGTAAGAAATGTAAAAAATCGTAGAAGAAGAAATTTAATGAAAACAATAATTTTTGTACCAGTACTACTTTCTATTTTCTGACGGCAAATGTTCAAAATTAACCTTCATTAACCATTGCACAATGCCCAAAATTCGGTGTGAAGAGGACCGCTTGAATGGCCACCTCGCTCCCCTGACGTATCTCTACTAGATTTTTTTTTGTGGGGTTATGTAAAAACCAAAGTATATGTAAACAGATCAAGCACTATCGAAGCATTAAAAGATCGTATCAGAGAAGAACTTCAAAACATATAAACACCAGATATTATTCAAAATGTAATTGATGAATTGTGGTGCATTGTGCAATGGTTAATGGAGGCCATTTTGAACATTTGCTATCATAAAATAAAAAGTAGTACTAGTACAAAAACTAATGTTTTCATTTAATTCCTGAAAATGCTGAAAATTCCTTACACAATTTTCAACATTTTTTACCGGGTATGACTAAAAAAGTAGGTGTAGGTATAACTTTATATCGCTGAATCCTTCTATAGAAGGACTATCTATTTATACTACGCTATTTAAAAAAAATTACGGTAATGATAACTCTGTCAAACATGACTCGAAAAATTGGAAATGTCTCGTTTCTAATAGTCATGTAAAATCTGTATTTTCTCGCAGAACTACTGTTAAAATTTTACATAATAAATTCCTAAAATTATTTTATTACTTTTCTCACTCTATAGTATTTCTGCAGATAAGGATTTGACATCTTATTTGAAAATACAAGCTATCGTAACTAACTTTAATGGCTTCTAATATTTAGAGACCGCCCTTCGGTTGTAACTGCATAAGATCCAAGAAAAATATTAATGTGCCACAGTGCAAGGCGAAACCCTTTGTATATATGCTCAAATAAGTTTTATCCCGCAGATAACTACCTAACCTAATATGTTTGGCCGACTTTTAGATGGAATTAAACTAGACGTAAATTCAAAGAAATTGAAAACTATCAACCGCTGTAAACGAACTCGTTTTTGCATCGATTGTGCTCTATTAATTCCACCTATAGCCGGGATTTACCTTATTCGCATGACGTCATATACTTTCCTTTGTTTGGCAGCAATTCAAGTAAGCTCAAGTCGACTGAACTAATCCTAAAGACGCGGGGCTAGGTCTAGGTTGCTTTCGCTAAAGCTCTCTAATATGCAGAAACCTTCTTAACCTAACGAGATTAGCATAGACAGGGCAGACCAGTGGGTCTAATTCCTCTTCGTGTGGGTTTATTAGTTGATGTCGGGGCCCAGAACTCTCGCCTGACTGCCACTTCCACTTGCCTTTTCGTCGTCCGGAGTCCGAAATGCCGTTAGCGCGTCGATCTTGCGCCCCTATTAGATTTTAGTCTCTTTCTTGAATATGGCACTCATTTTCCCCTGAAAATTAAATAATCGTTACCTATAAACCATACACCACTTATATACGTTACAATATATTAAACCGCTTGCTGTCTATTATGGTCTGGGTTCGATCCCCAGCGCCGGCACTGGCAGTGTCGGTGGGTATGGGGTGTTTGTCTGCGTATTTTTAATATATAACGTCCTTCCGGGCAGCCTTTGGCTTTGGATTTGCGGATTGTCTGATTTATGTTGTGTTTGTGTGTCAATATTCAATAATATGCAGCGAGATATCAAAAGTTATTTTGGTGAAATGTGGTATTGATTTTGTAATTGTCGGGGCTTCTGAAAATTCGCTAAATTTCTGTCAATGGTTTTTTAATTGAAGGGTTTCCTGGTGATATATTCTTACTAGTGTAATCATTTTTTGAATTACGATTTTCACCACAGAGCAGAAATTTTCATGATTGAAGCCTATTTTCGACAATGAAGACGAAGAATTCGTCATAACATTTCATGATATAAGACCAGTTCAGATGAGTAGTTTTATTTTTTCCTGCAATATTTCCTACATCGAGTTTCGTAATTTCTAAATTGTCAACTTTATGATGATCTACTTGGTATTTTATTGTTATCAGCGCTGAATTTCCTCTAAATATGGATAGTAAAAGACATATGTCAATGCCAGTAATATTGACATTACTTAAAGGAGTTATATCTTTAACCAGTTACCCTGTACATTACAGGGAGATTCTGAGATGACAATGATGTAACTAAAAATCGATTTACCTACACTTTTCCATAATCATTTACTGCATTTTGTTGTAAACTGGGAGCAACCGCAACATAATCAACCCGGACTTTGGTATTTTCTTCCATAATTCAAAAGGTTCCGGTTCCAGTGAACCTCCGTATCGCTAAATAGGTTAATAACGTATCGAAAACCGTAGATTCCACGCTGCCTACTTTAAATTCAGGCTTCATCATCGGAATCTTGTTAATTACAGGATTATGGGATTATAAAAAGCCGGTTTAATTCGTTAAGATACGCATTTTTATATTTATAGCTCAAATCGAAAATAATCGACTCTCTTGAAGATACTGCGCTGTTAATTTAGTCGTGTTTGGTTTAATTAGTCTAATCCTTTTCTCGATTCTAATATCGTATAATTACGTAGTACTACAGGGTGAACCAAGAAAGCTTTAAACTTGTTGAAAATAATGAAACAACAAAATGTCTTGACATTATTATATTATTATATACGGTCAAATTGGAACGCTTTGTACAAATAAATACCGGTCAAAAATAGATTCAGAAACCAATCCGTTCATGCCAGTCCACAAGCAGCCGTGTATCACCGTTCATTTGAAAATACCTGTGCGATATAAAAAGCTCCCAGATAACACAAACTGATAAAAAATGATAACTCGCGATTGAAGAGCATTAATTCACACGGTGGCATATCTCACTTAGCAAATGATTCAGAGTTAAAAAGTGCTAGCGATGGAGAGATAAACACTTTAAGCAGAAGATGGCAGTTTAAGCGAAGCGAAGGGCAGATCATCGCTCTTTCAGGGCACAATCTTGTCAACCGCACCGAATTTAATGGGGCCGTGTAAGGCGGAAAAGTAAACCAGTGATAAGAAAGACAGACAGATCAATTGATAGCGGCGAACAGATGACAGTTAATGTAATGTAGTAAGAACTTGTTCATTTCCTTTTCACCTAAAAGATGGAGGGTCCCGCGGTTTTCTTACGCCCGTTTCAAATGCTTTAGTCTTGGATGCGCTGGTGCTAAACTCGTCATTTGTAGAAGATATATCGCTAAAGAAGCTATAACATTACCAGAACGAGAGGTAATTTCAGACGCGTTTTATGAATCATCACGGAATATCACGTTAAATAATCGAGAATGTACGAAAAAATATTCATCAAGTCATTCCCGATAAAGATCAGATAAACTGTCCACTCAATGTGTATTAACTAGGATTCTTAATAAAATATATTTATATGGGTACATTTTCATAAATTGTTGATGTTTGGTCTCCTATTCTATACCTTAAAATTTTAAATAAACTATAATTTTTCCAAACCTTCAAAACTATTTAAGAGTCTATTACGCCTTCAGTAAGAACTTTGTTGGGAGTGATGCGGGTATTCGTATTTGAAAAAAATATACTCGAACACCTTCAAAATTTATTTTGATGGTGTGTTGCTCTTATAGTTCAATCATTTATATGACTATCTCAGTTACATACACAACATTGAAAATGGAAACTGTAATATCCGAAACGCAAAGACAACGTGGCAGATTTGACGGTTTTTCATAGACTAAAAGAGCAAGGATTGAGATCACAACCCTACAGTATGTGTCAAGACAGTAGCGATGCAACATTTAATGATGCCTTTAGAACGTTTACACGTATATAGGTATAATCGTGACACTTTTTATTTAATTTTAAACTAAAAAATGCAAATATGAGATTTAAGTTTATCCGCACTTGATAAAATTCTAGATTTATAATAAGTGTCTCCCTTGTTGCAGCCAAATCACTGCCTGTCCATTGCATCGTGGAAGCGATCCACACCTTAGACGAAAGCCGTTCCTTGCAACATGGCGTCTGGCGACGTCGACCGATGATCGAGATCGACACTTACGTGATCATACCTGTAGCCACGCCCTTCCACAACCTAGTCCAAGCTGCGCTGTTCCGGCTAGGTTACTCAGCTGACAGCGCAGCAGCGGCCAAAGGCTCGGTTTTGATAAAGAACTGGAAGGCACTCACCTTCGATCAAATATCCGACGATCCTCTCATCACGGTAGGGGATATTTTGGGGGAGCTTTCGACTGTGGCTACTTTGAGAATACAGGTGTTCAGGGGAAGGCCCGGCACATTGACCGATATCAAGGATAAGCTGCTCAGGTTTCTTCTGCTTCAGTCACATGGGTTGCTGATTTCTTCTGGGTGTCCACTAGACGAGGTAGGTAATGTAGTGATTGTTATTTTTATATACCTGCAAAACAATTTATCTTATTTGATAAAATAATAATATTTTATTGTTCATTTTATTTACACGGCAATATAAAGAATCATTCTGATCGTTAATTGGGGACATTTAAATAACGAAGTTAGTCCATTATTTAAAAAATATAAAATACCTATACATGAAATCATATTTTTTAAATTTGGACTTTAGGCGACCAGTCAGAATACGTGATTTATGGCTACCTGATATTGTTCTTTCGAGAAATATGTAAAAAAGGTCAACTATATAAGAAATATTGGGGCATCTGAGGCTTAATTAAATTCCATAAAATATTCATCTAAGGAGCTTATTATATTTAAAAAAGTTTTAGCTTTAATACGGACTAAATATGACATTTAAATTTGCTAAAAAAATCGTAACGAGAACTTAATGGTTACGTTTTTTTATCTGAAATTAAACACACTTCATGTGAGTTATCTCTGATGGTAAGGCTAATTCACTCAAACCAATCTGCAAAATATTCAATAGCTAACTTTTAAAAGATTCAGATTATTCCGTTTAAAACGTCAAAGTTAATAATAATTAATTGTTAACATTAGATGTAATTATTTATTACTCTTGTTTATTTGGGTATTATGCCACCATTGAAAAATAGAAAAAATTAATAATCAACCTGTACGCCGACGGATCAGTCAAAGGTTGGTTTTTTGAAAAATATGTTTGCGTAATAAAGACATCTCACACTAAAAAGCAGATTAACAATATATAACATTAAACACATCACTCAAAAACGTTTACATTTCCAAAACTTGTCCGTTGTCGTTGTCAACATTTTACGTGCGACTGACGTACAGAATAGTATGACAGTTTGTAATAGTAATACAAACTGTCATACTATTCTGTGTCAGTCACACGTAAAGTTTGGAAAAAGCACTCACATTAAATTTTGTCGATATCTTAATTAATACCCGAGTTATCGTAGGTTAAATTGAAGGCAAAATAAAGCGAGCACGTTGTACATATTTATGATCCTGGGCATATAAAACAAGAGTATGTTAATACACTACTTCCTTTTGTAGTTTCCGAACTCATTCCGATGTGAGGTAGTATTTCGCATGATCTAAACTAAACATGCATAATTGCATGTAGGTACGGTAAACTGAAGCCGGCATTTTCAACAATAATGCATATTGTAATAAGGTGTATAATGCGAGCGAGCGTCTCGTTCTGCAAACGCGCCGGTTGCGGAGTTGCCCGTCTTAAGAATTAAACGGGAATGAATGTATTAAGGGTGCAGAGAATAGCTGTAACCTTGCTTTTAATAAGATTATGTAGCATTATTTCATGGTATTAATGAGATCAAAAGCCTTCTACATCGTACAGCGCAGAGCAGATCCCAATCCCGCTCCCACCCCCACAACAATATCTAAGAAGAGAAGTCTTCTTCAATTGATAAGGATAAAATACAACACTTGGAGAGGTGGAGCGTAATACGCAACTCAGGTGATGCGATGGTATTTTGTGCTGGAAATTACAAATCTTGTAGACTGCCTTGCGAAAGGATGGCAGAAATTTATAATCTACTTACAATTTTGAATACAGACGGGGTATTTTTATGCCATGTTTTTTCTTTGTTACATATTTCTAAAATAATTCTCACATTCGGTACTGTCAGGTCGCCCACTCTAAGAGAATAAATCTTATTGCTTGCGTCCATAGTAGTTTTATAATAACCTTAAGATTGTTGCAAAATTCAAGGCTTTTATGTATTATTTTTATAAGAATAAGAATTTATACTAGTTATAGATTTATTCCAAATATACACTGATCCTGTATTAAGTTATCAATCATCAAGAAATATTCTCTTGTTTTCGCTATCTGGGACAAGTGAATATTACAATACAAGACAATATTATATTAATTCAGGAGGTTCATCCTCCGTTAAAGGTTGCTATAAAATTCAAGTCTCATATTATTCTTATAAGAATAAAACTTATTACTCGTATAGTAGTTTAATGAGAGTCTTACAAATTTTATAGGATTTTTATAAAGTTATTTTCAAAAAGACACACTTCTACAAGGTCATCATCAAGAAAAATTCCCTCGTTGTCTTGGGACAAGTGGATTATACAGTCATATGCAATACGATATTCATTCAGGAAGTTCATCCTCCGTTATCCTGTCCACAAAGCCCTTAGTGCTGCTGATTCAAAAATAAGTTTAACAGCTAACAGAGAGAAAGCTAGCGGCTAACGATGGGCTTATAAATCATAACACTCTTGCCTTTCATTTGAATAGCAGCTGAACTTAAGATAAATCTGGGAACGTGGCTTCCAACGTCTGCTTTAAGTACCCTAATCTCACCCTAAAAACCTACATACAAACACTCGCTTATACACGCTTCATATTATTCGTTTTTCTTATCCTGATTATGTATACTCTTCACCTATACTCTTTTACAATAGCTAATCCTTACTCTTTACTCTCTTTTTATGTATTTATTATTTTGGCATTAAATTTATATTGGTGATAACTTTTTTATTATAATGTCTACAAAGTCAGGTAGAAAATAATTGATAATATGATATAAACTAATGAAATAGTCCATATTGTTTAAATGTGATGCCATATATCTAAAAAATATATAAAATTCAATTATTCATCAACTGCAGTAGTTCATATTTCTAGCATTCGTTCGAAATCGCGATGCCAAATTTTGGTGTATAAACTTCACATTTTTAATTTCCGTAAACTGATTGGGATTAGTAAAAACTATTGACTGACAAAAAGTATAATATTTTTATGTCTTACACCCCCTAACTGATAAAACATTTATTTTTTGGTCCGGTTTTTAAATAAAAATATATTTATTGCATGGTATACTCGTATAATAACAGTATGTAATTCTCTCGTCGTTTTTATATTAAAGTAATCTCTATAATAATAAAAATTATAATTTGGTTGAGGTCATGGGTCTATGTCGTAACTATTTTTTTTTTCTTAATGGTTAAAATCCGGAAAGTAAATCACAACCACTAACAAATTTTACCTACCGTGTTTTGAATAAGATTTGAACACCCCGATTTTTTCTTTTTGTTAAACAACTTATTTTCCAGATTCTCCTCTCACAACTTTGCCGGAACCACTCTTCATCGTCAGGTCCCTTGCCGGAAATATCGGAAGAAAACCGACGCAAATTTGACCAGTGGTGGACGACGCAGTTCAGTCCTCAGTCGCCGGTTGGCAGATCCCAATTCGTGCCATCGTATCCCAACCAGTACTCAGTCCCTACCCAACCTCCCACGCCTTTGGAACGCGCAATAACCGATTCTCATCCAGCTATGCAAACAGTTCACAGCCAATTTCCTACCCAGAAAACGCGGATGAGAACCAGTTTTGATCCAGAACTAGAATTACCAAAGCTTCAAAGGTGGTTCACTGAAAACCAACACCCAAGCAGACAACAGATACAACAGTACGTGAAGGAATTGAACAGTCTTGAATCAAGAAGAGGTAGAAAACCTCTGGATATAAACAACGTGGTGTATTGGTTCAAAAACGCGAGAGCGGCCCAAAAACGTGCTGAAATCAGAAACGTGACTACTTCGAATTTGCAATGCCATCTGTCAGTAAACGGTTACAGCAACCACAGCCCTACAAATGGTGGGGGTTTTCTATTAGCTGACAGTTACCTGAATTCCGATAGATTAGTGGATCACCGCTTAAAAAATAACTTATCTAGACGTGGTCCACAGAATTCCCATACATCTGATGAGTTTTCTAACACTGGATCTGACATGGAAGATGAAGAAATCCCTGAAGGGCAACCGCCTAGCCCTACAGCTCCCCTTTCATTGACAACGAGAAAAGATTCAAGAGATGGAAGTCCAAGATCTTCAACACCACCCCCTCCACCAGACATACAAGTAGGTACAACTTGCCCTGAAAATTTGTTGGGCTGTTAACTAACCTTGAATTTGTTACAGACTGAAAACTGCAAAGATGAACCCAAAGACGAACCTGCTAGCTACAACCCTTCAGATCATTTGAGCACCAGTAAACAACCTCTATCCGATACGGAAGATGATGCAGAGGTAGAGGGTGAGAAGTGTCATTTTGAAGGAGGTGGGCTAACATCCCCTGCACATCGGTCACTTGCGCCACGTTTTTGTAACTCACCAGATATGGACAACCAACTCATTCCCAGGAACCCAGAGGGTCTGGACAGACTCACAGCTGGTTTCCCTTTGGTTCCTAATTCGATGTTCAGTCACAGTATTATGTATATGAGTCATTACATTCCTGGTTTGTCCCACTCAGCAACATCCCCGCCCAGTTCCACTGCTCTGAGCATGTCTAGTCTAACTGCTGATGAACGGAGGAAACGCAATCGTACCTTTATAGACCCCGTAACAGAAGTACCTAGGCTTGAGCAATGGTTCTCCCTCAATACTCACCCTTCCCATAATTTGATATTAAAGTATACGGAAGAGTTAAATTGTATGGCTTATCGTCAAAAATTTCCGCGATTAGAGCCGAAAAACGTGCAATTCTGGTTCAAAAACAGGCGAGCAAAATGCAAGAGACTCAAAATGTCTTTATTTGATAATCAGACGGGGCAGTACCATCACAGTGAACGTGAAAGTTTGTAATGATGATTATACGCTGATATTTGTTGGAATCATATTTTAGAGGTTGGAAAAATGTAAATTTATTAGTGTTAAGACAATAAGTAATTAGTGTTATTTTTTGTGCCAATGCAACCTTGTCATACCCGGTTGGAAATATCGCTGAATGGTCAGGCACTGATTCGTACTTTAACGTAGGTGTTGGATGTTCAATGTATTCAAAGTAAATTTGATATGAACAACTGAGTCTAATTTAGGTGATCTTTTTCTAATTATAGATTAGGTGCCACACGGGGAGTGCCACTGTCTTACCTACAAAAGAAAATCATCCAAATCGGACTCATAAAATTTTATATTAAATTTACCGGCTATAAATTTCTGGCGGTTTATTTTGAACAGTAGTTTATATCTGGAATTTAGAATTTAATATTGACTAGAAAATAAATACGCAGAAACACTGGATCAGGTGGTTTGGGATTTTTTTTTATATTATCATTTAGTCTCTAATTTGGTAACATCTTAAACATACACTTATTTCCTATTCTTGTCTTAAAGCAAACCAAAATATTGAAAGTATGTGATATTTTATGATAACATTTATTAATTAAAGAATCAAGTGCTTGACTGTTCCAATTCCAGTTTATCAATTAATGAGATATTGTTTTCTAATATAAATAGAAGCGTTATAATGGTAGGCAACCCACATTCCATAGTAGTTAAAATATGTATATACCTCTCACAACTAAGTGAACAGTAATATCACTCTTTAAACATTTTGCGTGTTTGTTATAACTGTACCAAAGATTGTTGAAAACTGTACTAATTGTAAAATTGTTTACTTATATTAAGTTGCTGCATTCAGTATATGCAATATACTAAGAAAACGTATTATTCTATATACTTAACTGTTGTGTCGTATGTAGCCTGTTGCAGTGTCATTGTGTGGCAAATGTGTATAAGATACTCCCAATTTTTTTGTTACTTATGTTATATATTTATAAATTATGTATGTATGTAAATATACAAATAAAATTATTTCCCATTAATTAACTTCCTTTGTTTTCTTGAAAATCTCTCCCTCAACACAAACAACAAAAAATATTTAATTGAATCCCTGGTGTTAAAAAATAATTAGCTATTATGTATTTGAAATATTTTGACCTAATATTCGTTTATATTTGAATCAAACATACACTTAGTTAATCCAAAAAACAATTGATTTAATTCAATTTACAAATTTCCCAGTGTCCATTTACTATCTAAGATCCAAATTTATTTCTCAGTGAATAAATAGCTGGTGACAACCAACTGAAGCGAAAATTTGTACGGAAGAGATACAAGGTAAGTTTAACAACATTTTTCTGAAAATATAAATCTTCAGAAAAAATTATTGTAGCTAAGGAAAGGTATATATTACCGTTATCCTTTATTTACCTAAGACGCGTGTTAACAGAGTCAAGTGGTTAGAAATTTCAAATATATAATTTCATTTGAATTAATAATATACAACAACCTCTCACGCACAAGTTATATTTTCAAATCAGAACAATCGGTGTAATAGCTTCTATTGATAGCATAATAAAATATCAGCAAGAAATATCACCATTTATTATGCTATCAATAGAAGCTATTACACTGTTTGTTCTGATTTGAAAACCATTTTTTGTCAAAAACTACCTACTTACCACAGAATATCCCCAATACGGCGGCCATATAAGAAAAATGAAAGATCTTCGCTCCCTCTTAGGCGAGAGTCCCAAAACATTGCCGCTACAGCAAGTCTTACGCATCCCACTGATTCCTCATTTAGTGAGCATCTTTATTCTTTGAATAAAATCCAAAAGTCTACTATCTGAAAAACAAGAAATAGTATAAATAATAGAAAAACAAATATCGGTCGTGAGAAGTGAACTTTCCTAATTAAAGCATGCTTTTATTTGTTATAATAACCAAAGATACTACGTGCTGAATTTGGAACACATAATGTAGTACAAAATTATCACGAGTGTAATAGGAAGCTTAGCGGCCGGCCTGGAAAAGTTCCATGCCAGAAACAACTAACTCCACAGCGGCGAGGATCGGATAGGGTAGGACGGTACGGGGACAACGCTATCTGAAGACTGACGTAGATTATCATTGGTTGCCGGTGGCTTCCTGAAGACTTGGAAACTTGCTCGATGACGAGTGCTTTGTAAACACCCCACATTGTCAACTATCTGATCTAATGAATTGAGACATCTGAAAGACACCCAAGCTGTTCTATTTCAAACTCTCTTCCGATAGCGTCGGCTTGTGGCACACATTTACGTCTCTTATTCTCGACACTTTCTAACCGGAATCGGCCCGAGCTCGAGTTGGAAAACGCGAAAATACAGGTTCGTCTGTTGAAATTTTTACTTTTCAGTACCTTAATAAACCTGTATAAAGCAGGATTAGATTTATAGTTGTAAGTATAACGCCTATTTAAAAACACAGACTCATTATACATAGTCCCCATATTTCATTTGTCAACCACAAAACTCAAACGTTGTAGCAGGTAGTTTAGAAAATTGTAATTATTTAACGATTGAGGATTGAGTTAACAACAGTACTAAACGAAGAATGGATTTTTAAAGTCATCAGATGAGTTTCGTAAGACAAAAGCGAGAATTTTATAAGCATCGGCAATATCGGCATATAAAAGATATCGTGATATATTTTATATGCCGATCATAAATGTCATAAATGATATTGAAATCACCCGCAATATCCTTTATGAAAAAAATGAAGAGAAGTGGTCCAAGTATCAACCCCTTGTGGAATGCTCCAGGTTTGAAGAAAATTGTTGGATTTAAAACGCCTGTACTGCACAAATTAGGATCAGCCTTCAAGGTAAGAGCAACAAATTCATTAAACTTGTACAGAGTCCCATCACAGTCAGCTTTTTTTATCAGAGTCGCATGGTCATTAGCATATCATCTTGTCACAAGTTGTAATCAAGTACGGATGATCTATGAAAACAAATTACCCATGTTGTACATCCACATGGATACTTTGTCTTTTATTATTATACAACTTGGAACTGTGGAAACATCACAAATGTGGAACAAATCACGCATATGCAAATTTGAAGAACTGACACATATAAATAAACCTGATATAGGTATAAAAAAATTTACATACACGTTTATATACATTTTTCATATTAATTACTACCATATATTTTAATCATATACCTAATACATATTTTAAGTGTTCTTAGCTTCGGCTGTTTTACATTATTATTTGATTTTTATTTAATAAAAAAATGTCTCAGGTTAAGTGATTATAAGCGTCTACTAACTGGTATTTATTTGCGTATTATATTAATATTCCTTTTAAGAGGTTACTCATTCGGGGCTACATGCTTGGTTTTATCTAAAAGCCGTCTTCACTCTCGGATGATACTACTGACAAAATGTACAGGTATCAGACTACTTTAAGTATTTTTAATTGGCCAAATCGGATTGGCTTCATTATCTCTATTCCAAAGGCAACCTTCATCATAACAATAATGTTAAAGCATAACCATAAAACATCTTTATACGAAACTGGATCTCATTTGTGTTTTCTTTAACAGATTCGCGTATTGGCGATTTTAATGGAAATGTTTCAGTGGATCCTTTTTTTGTGTTGGTATATTAAAAAACGGAATCAAGAGTAAGAATATATATGTATATAGATTTAAATCTAGTGTTTCTGAAACTATAGCAAATGAAACAAATAAATGAAGTAAATAATCGAATTCATGAAACCTTGCAGACCGCCTCGACAAGCTTTTATAAAACAGTTTTATAATTTTAAATGATATCATGTTTGCTGACCTTTTAATAAAACAATTGACACTTTAAAAAAAAGTGTAATTCGCAATGAAGTGTTTAGAAAATAATAGATTTCTAAATTTCAAAACAGTTTTGAAAACTTTTATACAGTGAGGACATAAAGTCTGTCCCCCCCCCATCTAACTTTTAAACCACTGGGTAGATTGTGATGAAATTTGGAACGATAATATATGACTAAATTCTGCATTTTTTGACACATCAATGACAGCTCTGAATGTCAAAATGACAGCTGGGCGCGCAATAGGAAATTTTTTTTAAATGGAAATGGGGGTCGAGTGGGGACTCATTTTGAAGCTATTTTTATGCTCAAAACAAACCTCAAATTTGAGAACATTTGGTTCAGTAATTTCCAAATAAAAACCAGTAATATCGATTTCTGTTATATCATTTTTTTGCATACATATTACAAATTATTGTAAATTATTCAAAGCAGAACAAAAATTAAAAGTAAACAAATAACAATAAACCATCCCTAACCTAAAATAACCTAAATTAAAAAATTATGAGGTAATTTAAATTAAACCTAAAAAAAAAAAAAAATTAGAAGCAGAAAATTTAGAAAACACGTGTTACTTCAAAATATGTTGAAAATGACCTCCAAGAATCTCCTGACAAATAAATGTTCCATCGGTAAGTTCTATTATAAAGATTATGTGGTAAAAAGATTATGTTATAAACTGATTTATTTGGAAATTACTGAACCAAATGTTCTCAAATTTGGGGGATGTTTTGAGCATAAAAATATCTTCAAAATGAGTCCCCACTCAACCCCATTTCCATTTAAAAAATTTTTCCTATTGCGCGCCCAGCTGTCAATTTGACATTCAGAGCTGTCATTGATATGTCAAAAAATGCAGAATTTAGTCATATATTATCGTTCCAAATTTCATCACAATCTACCCAGTGGTTCAAAAGTTAAAGGGGGGGGACGGACTTTATGTCCTCACTGTATACTGTATAACAGTTTTATATGCTTTTATATAAAGAGTTTGATAAGGATTTGTAAGTAGTGTTATTAGCTGTAACAAAACTGATTTATTATTTGTTTCACGAGTACAAGTTTAGAAAAGTGTTTTCGAGAAAATTGAGATTGCATGTTTTGGGTGCTATCTGTTTTTCACCCCCTTGGACCCATTTCAAGTCGATCATTTTTGTACTGACCAGTCTATATGGGATGGGTACGTGTACCAAAGGAGAAGTTGGGACGCTCAATACTTTTCGAGAAAATTGAGATTGCATGTTTTGGGTGCTATATGTTTTTCACCCCCTTGGATCCATTTCAAGTCGGTCATTTTTATATTGTGTATAAAACTGCTTTCAAGCTTTCACAAAATAGTTTTATAACGGCTAATAAAAAATAAACTAAGAATTAAAAATATCGGGTTGTCTGACGAGTAAATAATTATATCTAAAAGTTCTGTCAATGTTTATATCATTTTATCGAAAATTTTACCAATTCACATAGATTTTGGGCGCTGATGTGGCCTATAGAATACTGAGACATGGGCTGCTCGTAGAACGACTGCATTATTATTATTTTAAAACTGGTAATCTACTCTATTAAAAATTTACCGGTATTGGATTAGAACTGTTTAAAGAGATATTTCAGAAGATCAGAAATAAAAATCAAAAAGTTGACGGGTCCCTGGATTTTTTTACAAATTCGACAATATATTTTTTATCGAATTAGTTCTTCACTTTTTACACTCACAGTGTATAGTCTATATCTGATGTCTATGTTTAAAAAGTTCCAACCCTGTATATTATATATTGCCGAGAACAATTTAGTGAAGTTAAGAGTAAGCAAGTCTGAAATAAATGTTTGTTATCGACGATATGAGGAAATGAAGGTGGTAAACTTAGCAACCAGGGCAGATATAAAATTGTGGAGAATTTGCAAGGCATCAGCGACCAAACGCCCAAAAGAACCCGAACCAGCAGTGTTATCTCGTAAAAATTCTTTACTCGTTCCATTTAAGACACATAATTTTATCGACGGCAATGTAGATACTGACAATTCACTATTTAGAATGTTTTCTTAGGCAGAGCCAACCAAGATAACACTCTGATAAATGCCCGGGCGTTACGTTTTGATTGAATTTTAATTAAATTTTC
The DNA here is from genome assembly GCA_963924545.1 of Pogonocherus hispidulus. Classification (NCBI taxonomy): domain Eukaryota; kingdom Metazoa; phylum Arthropoda; class Insecta; order Coleoptera; family Cerambycidae; genus Pogonocherus; species Pogonocherus hispidulus. Next base: position 859,701 of record OZ004701.1, read on the forward strand.
GCGCTACAGATATATTCATGATAGGCGTCCCTACGTAACGTTACACAGCAGTTAGAGTTTTTCTTATTATAGCTGCTGGCTGGCGAGCAAACAATATGCGGTTAGCTCAGATGCACTCTACTTGTCTCCCCTTTTAAAGAATGCCGGCAGGAAATTAATTCTCAAAAATGAAGGCTGCCGAAGTGGTCTCTTGGTTGGCAATCACAAGCGATAAGAACGTTCGTCTTTCTTATTTCATTTAATAAAATCGCACGGATGGGTTATCAGTTCTCCTTTGGAAAAGTTACAACTTCACACGAATAGTTAACGAACGGTTGCTCAGCTGTTTTAAATAAAATCTTATAGGTTACTTTTGAATACATCCAAGGCGTTCTTTAGCTAATAATCAAATTAATTCCTTCATTAATTAAAAACATGTTTATTATCAACTCATCTGGGTCATGAGTTAGGTACTCGCTTATTGATATGAGAATAGCTCAAAAAGATAAAAACGTCTAGAGTCGAAATAAGTCAAAATGAAAGAAAAAGTTGGAAAAACTAGGGAAAACTGAGTATAAGTAAAAAAATTTTAAAACGTCAGGAAAAAACTCACTGCAAAAGTCAAAATAATTGAAAAATTAAAAAAGGTTCAAGTGGGAGAAGAATTTGAAAAAGTAATGTTTTTTCGAAAAGGCGAAGAAAGCCAAAATAGAGCAAAAAATGGGAAATGTAAATAGCTGAATAAATAGTAAAATAGTTCAAAAACTAGACAAGTTCTAAATTAATGCCAGGAAAATTAAGGAAAAATGAGTAAAAAAACCAAAAAATTTCGAAATTGTGAAATGTGGAATAGGTTGAAAAGTAAACAAACGAAAACACTTTAAAAACAGTCAAGGAAATAAAAATAAATGTAAAAATTTCGAAATTGAGCAAATAGTAATAAACTGCCAACTGGGCCGGAAAATGTCAAAATGCATTTTGAAAAAAAATGGGAGCAAAATTAAAAATTTTGAGAAAAATCTCAAAAGTAGGAGTCTCGTTTAAAAAAAATGTTTTTAAAGGTCTAATACGATTTTCTTGCTTCGTTCTATAGATAGGTATATTTAATTTTGAAAAAATCATAATACCTAGGTTATGACATAAATTTATGTTATAACAAAACATTATTATAAATAATACTTTTGGAGCTAACATAAACTTTGAAATGTGTTACTTTTTCGTCTACTACACTTCTATATCTAAGTAGAAAACAGACAATTACTTCTCAAACGCCGAATATGTGGCCCTTAAAGGTAGTGTGAAATACATAGATGGCATCGATATCAACGTATCTTCCATTAGAACAAGCTAAGAGCGCACCCGTAAATGGATTCGATGAGAACCTCACTTTCCACTCAGCAAGGATAAGCTAAGAGAGAGCACGGAACGGGAAGCTTTATCCAAAGTCAATACTTAAATGATTTTAAATTCAAATCGACTCTTGTTTCTATAATCGATCATCTGCGTCTAATTTTATTCAGCATTAGCGCTTATCTTCCCGTTTCGCCGGCTCGTAGAAATGAATTTTCCCGCCCTCCCGTGCCCTATTATCCCTAATTTTTATTGCCATTTTTATCATTACCGAGATTGCGATGGTGGCGCCGTCGAGTTAATCGGATCACAACTCCGGCCTTTAAGAACGTGATCAGGAGATGCGGTGAGGATTTTCTGTGTACGCCTGTCTTCATCTCAGCTCCACACATATCTGCAAACTGCGAGTTTCCTTGGAACAGCTCGGTAGATTACCCGCATAACTGAACCGTTCGAATATTGTTAAAACTACTTCAGCGGTAACTTCTGAAAGTAACAGTGCAGCTTAACACAATGCTTAATTATAGCCCAAAAAATAAGATATACTCCTAAATTGTTCTATTAATCCAATGAAAGTAATAAATTCAGAATAATGTCTCATAAATATACAGGGCGCCCTATTTCTTGACCCGTTGCATGGGTAACTTTTTTATTAGTAGAGATACAAAAACGCTTAAATGAGCAAATTAGTGCAGTTTCGTATTAGTAATTCTACGGTAAGGCGAAAAATTATATACGGGGGAAGGTTGAAAAGTTATTGACAAAAAACGAAAAATCCAACTTTTCTATTATCCCTCGTAGCTCGTTCATTTGAAGAGTTAGAGAAAAATGCTTCACATGTTTTTTGCAGTATTTTTCATGTAAAATGACATGCACTTGCTACTTTTTATATATCTCTTAAAATGGTTGAGAATCACAGTAAAATATATTTTTTTTAAATGTAATGGATAGGTGGCTGTGACATTAACCGAAAGTCCCCTTTTTTCTCTTTCAGATGATATAACATAGTCCATATTTTATCCTTACAAAAGTAATAATAATCGTTGGTTTTAAAGAAAGTTTATTGTCACATCAAGAATGCTATGGAAATAAAACAAAAAATAAGATTCCTGATATTTTTAAAAACGTCTAGTTGGCATTTAATTATTGACAGATCATAAGTGAGATTTTTAGTTTTTGTTAAGTAGTTTATTGTTTATTATTAATACTGCATACAAAATAATAGTGTTGCAAATATGTACACCAACGAAGAGAAAAATGATATGCTATTTTGTTATTATAACCAAAATCGAGATGCACAAGCTGCAGCGAATCTTTATTTTGAAACTTACATGGAACGAAGACAACCCCATCATAGAATATTTAGACAGCTGGAAAATAATATACGATTATACGGTTCTTTTTCAAAGCCTAAGGATGAAAGAAACTTCAATGAAGACACTGAAATAAATGTTTTGGCTTATGTAAAATTTAAACCTGATTCTTCAACTGCAGAAATTGCACATCACTGCAACACTTCCAAGGAAACTGTAAGAGCTATTTTAAAAGGTAACAATTTAAAGCCTTATCATTATTCCATATGCATTACTTTATATCCAGCTGATAATCAAAGAAGGATGACATTTTGTCGATGGTACATTTCAAAATGCGAAGAGGATCTAGACTTCTGGAAAAATATTTTATTCAGTGATGAAAGTAGATTTACCAACAATGGTATTTTTAACCGCCATAATAACATAATGTGGTGCCGAGAAAATCCAGATCTTGTTTCTGAAAGAAGAAATCAACGTCAATTTGGGATAAATGTGTGGTGTGGAATTTTTTGTGGCAAAATTATTGGCCCATATTTTTACGAAGATAATTTGAATGCGAATAATTACCTTCATTTTCTAAGGAATACTCTAACAGAGGAATATTTAAATGAATTACCACTTCATATTTTTAGAAATCTTAAATACTTCCAACACGATGGAGCACCTGCGCATAATTCCCGCGAGGTAAAACAATATTTACATGAACAGTTTGATAATGTTATAGGAAATAGAATGGATATCGACTGGCCAGCGCGAACACCTGATTTGACCCCCTTAGATTTTCTTTCTTTGGGGGTTATTGAAAGATAAAGTTTATGTGACAGCTCCTCTAGATATAGAGGATCTAAAAGTCAGGATTCAAGATGCAATTAGAAGCATACATGGACATACAATAAATAATGTTTTAAGAAGTATCCAGAAACGTTGCTTACTATGTATCCAACAGGATGGTGGTCATTTCGAACATTTACTTCAATATAATTAATTAATTAATAATTTCTGTTCTCAAAACATTCTTTTGTTCCATAATCCATAGCATTCTTGATGTGACAATAAACTTTCTTTAAAAACAACGATTATTATTACTTTTGTAAGGATAAAATATGGACTATGTTATATCATCTGAAAGAGAAAAAAGGGGACTTTGGGTTAATGTCACAGCCACATATCCATTACATTTAAAAAAAATATATTTTACTGTGATTCTCAACCATTTTAAGAGATATATAAAAAGTAGCAAGTGCATGTCATTTTACATGAAAAATACTGCAAAAAACATGTGAAGCATTTTTCTCTAACTCTTCAAATGAACGAGCTACGAGGGATAATAGAAAAGTTGGATTTTTCGTTTTTTGTCAATAACTTTTCAACCTTCCCCCGTATATAATTTTTCGCCTTACCGTAGAATTACTAATACGAAACTGCACTAATTTGCTCATTTAAGCGTTTTTGTATCTCTACTAATAAAAAAGTTACCCATGCAACGGGTCAAGAAATAGGGCGCCCTGTATAGATCCGAGTCCAAACAACACCGTTTCTCGAAATTTGTCAACAGCTTCAAATCAACACACAATGTATTACACAATTGCAGGTAAGTCCTTGGTCTTAAACTGAGTTAAAATAAGTATCCTTTTTAACTGGTGGCTGTTACATATTGTCAGGATGGCAAATGTCAAAAGTAGATAAAGCTTAATAACCTAAAAAAGCAAGCAAAGTAGCTGCGTGCCCTCTGGCCAGGTTGAGATTATGTCCTACATCCATCAGTTATGATAAATCATTAACAAAATCTAGAAACGAGAAAGGTCCAAGAGCTGACCCTTGCGCTACACCACACCACTTGACTGAGTTTAACGGTATAACATAAATGATTTTCATCAAACTTTTCACTGAAAGATTGCATATCTTTCAACACATAGGTATGTCAAGCATGTTTAGATGTGATTTCTTTGCCAAATCATTATGAAAACTTAAGAGGGTCCTATTATTGATCTTTGTGTAACACTGGACTGCTGCCTCAATTTAAATGACGCATGCACAATTTATTTTCTAGAGAAACACTATTTGAATGCTCCATGTCAGTCGTCTAGTACCTATAGTATACTAGAAACTTTTATGTGTTCTAGGTTTCGAGCGTGGTTCCGTTAAAGGCAAAAAAACGTACACAATTTTCGAGGTGATCCCCCTAGCTACCAGGATAAGAAATGGAAATTGAATAAGCCAACTTAGAATGGACGTGACAGTATATTTTTTATCTTTAATTTAGCAGCGAGCTGATAAGTAGCTGCTCCCCGACGGAGCTGGAGAATATGTATTTCGCTGAAGGCGCTCAGGCCATGCTGAGATTACGCTCTATATCAGTATTTATTATTCATAACCGAGGCGGAAATGTGAATTACTACTATAACGCATGATAAAGGAGTTTTAAATGATGCCCGTTGAGATCATCCCCCCTTTTATAGCGGCCGCTCTTAATTGTTTTCTTTCGCTCGTTGCAAGGCCCTCTTTATTTTTATCAAGACAGTTTGCTTCAAGATTGGCCACAAATTGGGTGCTCCCTGTTCAACAAAAATGGGCAGCAGAAAGTGTAGGTAAGAATATTATTCATTTATTTACTTTATTTCGACCTCTTGAGAGTACAGAACGGAATCCTGTGTTAAAAATTTTGACACCCGCAGCACAAAAATAAATAAATTTCCAGAAGCATAGCTTCCTATTACGGCGCTCTATTCTTTTCCGTGACCTCAACGCTCGGTTAACCGGAGGTTCTATCCTGAAACAACCAGTGCTGTAGCGTCTCAAATGCTAGTATATTCGCAGCGAATTGTTTCTTAAGCTTATGAAAATTCATCTAAAAAATTGTGATTGTTATTTTTCGTACTCGTAAATCAAATCTTTATAAAACTTTTTTTTATATTTTCATCAGAAATTAAACGGAAAATCGTCATTACCATTTGCCAGGCTAAATAATTCCTAGACGCCAATGCGACTTACATAATAGTAATATGCCGCACCCCCTCCCGCACATGTTTCCCTTTCCATTTATTTCATTTCTTCTAGTTATTTTTAGTTCTGATTCATCATTCGTCTACTAAGGACTCGATAACTACGGCCGCCACCCCTGACAATATGATCGCCGGCGCATAAGAAATTTCAACCGCCCCGGTGATGAGAGGGCGATGAATGCACAAAACCCGATCCCGACAATCCCGTGCGCGGCTACATGCATGCATCGGGAAATGTCGCGATTCGGGCTCGGCGTGCACACACAATGCTCCTGCGGTAATTCAGGGTGTTCAAATCTCCGTGAACACCTTAGAGGTGCAAATTAATCCCGCTGTGGAACAAAAATATCCCCCGTTCGAACTTGAACGGTTCCATGTAAATGGGGAGATCGGATCATATCAGATCATATCAGCGACGAGTATTAGGGGCTGCATACTCGGATTCACATAGGTATTAATGGAATCGGTGGCAATGTTAAAGGATCGTGATCATTTAAAAGTAAAAGCAACTGCTAGAGTACACATTTTATTAGCAAAAAATTGGTGGAAATAAGGTATTGACCAAACTATTGGATCGACAACTGTCTAAATCGAATAAAAATGTAAATATCGGTCTAGACAAAACCCTTAGGACAAAAGCTTTAGGACCATTAGGACTACTAGGGTGTTCTAAAAGGCCTTCAAATTTAATATAAATATTATATGTCATAAACTTTCCGAAATCAGAATATGTTTACTTTAAAATCTTTTCAGGATTATCAATTTGATGACCATATCCATAATAAACCACCTCTCTGATCGAATAGTGTTGAAATACCTGGAGATCATCATAGATTCATGAAATTTTATTCAAAGGTAATCTGTGCCATAATAAACAAGAAATATGTGTGCTCTAGTGGTTTCAGATTAATGAATTTATTTTCTTCCTAGAATTGGTCATTTTGATTCCTTGAATCCTTGCAAATCTGTGAAATTCCAGGGAAGTGGTATTTTGATATAATTGAACCAAAAGAAGCGGATAACTTTTTCATTTAATAAGTTTTTAGATAAAATTCGTTGATGGCAATGTCATCCCTAGTATTTTTTGGTCTAATGGTATTGGAGATTAAAAATAGTATATTCGAGTAAACCCCGTAGCAAGGAGTCGAAAAGGTTGGGGCGAGTAAATTTAAGAAGCCGGAAGCCAAGTAAAAATACGAACAGGCAAGTTCTTTCCTTGGCACATAGGCAACACAGATAACGTGGCTGCAGCATATAAACCTCATATACAAAATGAAATATGCTTGTCTTTGGCGCGGTAGAGAAGTGATATATGCAGTCGAGTATTATTCCGCAGCGAGGTTAGACTTAGCTCGGGTATCTTTTACTCTGTTTAATGGTTATTGCCGATTGTGCAGTGCCGTATATGAGAGATTAACGCAGATACGGCGTAAAATATGATGATATTTACGTTCGTTCCGGCCCGGCGTCTCCCGACGCTTCTGGACGGACGGAGGTGAAATGCGGCGCGAGGCGTCGTTTTCCAAAACCGATGCCGCACCTGGCATCGCAATCCTAAGATGCATGGCCTATAGAATCTTAATTAATTTCGTAGTCGTAATCTCGAGCAATTAAATGGCAATTTCTTGGAAAACATAAAGGATTTTTGCCGAGGACGCCGAGCCGAGGAATGGAACCGGGAAATACCGCCATAATTCATCTATCCTATAAGATTACTGATCTTTAATCCCCTTCCTTCCCAGCTCTTCTCTCTTTAGCGAGCCGCACACTCCTAAAAGTTGAGATTTACGGCGTTGCCCGGAGTACACTATGGCACATAGAAAACGAGGCATTCTCAAGATACTTTAACGACTTTATTTATTGGGTCTGCGAAAAACGTTCAACGACGTTTGAAAAATCTATTTTTTCCATTAAAAAAGACTACAAAAATAATCTGCTAATGCGGACTATAGAATAATATGTCGCCCCCTCTACCACACATGTATCTGTCCAAAGAATTAATCATTGGAATTAGAATACGCGGCAGAGATTTTTGTTATTATTATCAATCATTATGGATTATCAATATCCATTATTAGTATAAGATACTGGTATTACCAATTCCATCAATGTTTTGTGACGTCTCCTACTTGGCCAATTTTTTACAGGAAGTTACAAAAAGATAACTTAGATTTAAGTCCAGAGGTTGAACGGCTTTGTCAAAATGGATCGAACTAGAACATAGAAATTACTGGTTTTTAAATCGGGACAGAATCAAGCGAAGGCACTCATGGAAGGTCCTTTGGAGAGAAGAACCACAGTGATGCTGGGCATGAGTAAACTCCGGCTCGGACATTAGCAGAAAGTCCGGTATGCCGGAGTTGCCATGATGCAGACGAGACATTCTAAGTGAATGTGAAGGCTACGCTGGTATGAGGCTAATGTTCTTGGGTAAAATATTTTTGAAACCTTGCGATCTAAGAGAAATTTCAGCAAGTAGACTTTTGAACTTTATGCAAAGAACAAAGTTGCTCGCTGGAGCAACAAAGGAGAGGCGAGGGGTCAGTCAGTTAGTTGCCAAGTGATGTCAATCAGCATTTCTAAAAAGTGTTCTTGCATGAATCCATTGACATAAAAGTTTAATAGGTCTATCTATAATAGTAAGAGAGATTTATCCACAAGAGGACATCAGTAGTTAGCATTTTCTTCAACGCTTTACCTTTATAGCTCACTCTTTTGAACATGTCAATGTCATTCACTCCTATTTTTTCATTCATGATCCAACTAACGGGATTTTTTCGAGTAAAGATATACTTTCTTTTAAACCGGACCTTTACTAAATGTAGATCTCTAACGAGGAACACATTTTTTCTTAGAAAATTCCGTTTAATTCTCCAAAGATTTAACTGTTGTCGAAATATATGATCACTTATTCTACTCTAATGAGAACAAATAATGTCGCAAACTGTCTACAGTTAGTAACATACATGAGAAGACCTTGTATTTCCTTGCAGTTTTCGTGTAACATGTCTGTACTTTGCTGTTAAACTTTATTAGATAAAATAATAAAATCCTTCAAAATTTTTAGATAGTAATTCAGTGCTTGTCCTAGCATACAACTAGCAGAATAATAGTGGTTTAATAACAGTGGTAAGTAACACTCCTTACTACTTATTTATTTTAATGAGATGCCGGAAACAATTACTGCACAGACTATGTGCCCCGGCTAGCATTGCATTACTCCGGCATCTCCACGAAAGTCGTCACATCTTTCATCGATCCCAACCACCCAGACACTGACCGGTTTCGCATTTATTCTGTACGCATTAGAGTGCCATAGGTATGGATTCGATAAACGATTTGTTTTCAGCATCTCCTTCAAATAAGTAAATAGAGGATAGGCTTTAAAACTAAATAATGGTACCTGCAGAAAAGCAGGTTGACGAATAGAAGCACAGACCGGGGCAAGAGGGCATTATTGTGTTTCTCACCACCATTAACTCTTTGCTACTGTTATGACCAAATATGAAATGTTACCGCATGTAGCAATTTCTATGCCATCCAGTATATATAGGTTGTTAGCTAGTACAGTGCCAGGCATGAACGGCGTCGTAGTTAGCGGGGAATTATTATGATATATCTAGACGAAATCTACCAACACACCACCTCACAGCGTAAGACATCATTAGATATAGTGCCCCGAGTTGGAACCCGGGAGGCAGTGCCGTGCATGCCTCGGAGGTGGGCTTATCTTGGCTGCAACGGGGCAGCCGGCCGGCAGCCAAGGCATTACTTCAGATAGGGAGGATATAAAATATGGCGTCCTTTCATGAATCTTATTAAGATATCCGTAACACCCGACGATACCGAGTTATGCGGAACGGAGTGAGACGCGAGCTCGCGAACTTATGAAGAAAGGAGTAGGTGTATAATCCTTATAGCTACACCGCTATATATCACGACTAAGTCCTGTAAGGAAAACAGGATAGATATTTATAAGTTACGAGCCTCTCCGCGCGGACTGTTTATTTAACTCAATAATCGTTTATCATTGGGATCAGCGTCCTGCAGACATCGCCTGCCACATGCAGGATTCCCTAATCTCGTACCTGCTAACCGCTTTTTTTGATTTACAGGCCCGAACTTCGTAAATTGAATTAAAAGTTTCGCGGATAAATCCATTATCCTAATTAATCTTCATAAAAACCGTTCGGTTAACTAAAAGAAACCTGTTGTTCCGCAGGCTCCATAAAAACTTCCACATATGCAAAATAATATTAATACACGAGTTCATTTACCAATCAAATGAAAACAACTTTCCCCAGTAGTCGTAACTTTATGTATTAAAGAAATCACAATGTAATTTATATTTTAAATTATAGGTTCAAACAAAAACATAATAAATGCCGATTTATTGACGACTAAAATTCTAACTGTACTCGAATAAAGCGTACTGTAATTTTACAGCTAAGGTAACCTAGCAACGTATAGTAATACAGGGTTTTACTTAGCAAAATTTAATACAAACTGATACAATTAACTAATTACATTACAACACATATGAAGCTGAAACGATTTTCAAATGAAATTGTAATTTTGCAATCGTAAAAAGTGTGCTTTCTCCAGTAATCGTAACTTCATGTATTATACACATCACAAAGTAATTTATACCTGAAAGTTATAGCTTCAAAAAACAAATGCCGATTCATTGACGATTAAAATTCAAACTGTACTCGAATAAAAGAACTTATTGACGGTACTGTAATTTTACAACTGCTGTAAAGTAACATAACAAGGTATATAAAACGTAATATTGCTTTTAATTAGAAAAATATGAGACAAACTGATACAGAAACCTAATCACATCGCCACATTGTGAAGCTTGAATCATTTTCAAAATAAATTGTAATTTTACACTTGTAAAAGATATAAGTTACATTATCTTGCTTAGGAGATTTTCCATATTTATTAATTTATTATTATTATTAGAACAAATAACGTACCTAATCTGTGACAAATATATGTATAGTAGATAATTTTGGACTAGAATTCAATATTTCGACTGTAAAATTGTAATTTTACAATAATTGGAGTAAAATTAAGCAACGACCTTATCGTATTTTCAATTATTTTAATCGAAGATCTACACGATTTTCAGAGCTAAGTCTACAGCATCTAGCCGTTGTACACCCCGTACAAATGCTTCAGGGTAATTCTGTTATATAGTAAGTAAATGTGATGCTTGGCATGTCCGGCATCTAGCTATTCAATTCCCGTGTGGGTACCTAAGGAGTGAGCCCTTAATTATAAGTAGAGGCATAACCTTATCTGGCAATCAATAAAGAGACGCTTACGTTGGTTAAAGTTAGGCGTACGATCGTTTTTCGCGCCAGTCTGTCGTCTCAGCTGCTCACCAGGGACCCGCCAAACTCTAAGCCCGGCTTACTACTTACGGCCCCAGCTTCACACTTGATCATATTTATGCGATGTCCGGATTATCGGTGGGTGACTACCTCTTACACTTCCAAGACGCCCTGTATCGATTTATGGGACACTTAGTGCTTAACCGTTTCTATAAATCCTCATTAGACAGCGATTAGTTCTATTGCAAGGACCGAGACGTACGTGACAATGTCAAAGTCCATAATTCAGTTATGTGTAGCAGTGCTTTCTAAATTCCACTGGGATTCGGTTATAACAAAAAAATAACAATTTCAATTGTAATATTACTTATTAGCGAAATTTTCCTCAAAATTTTTACGAATTTTATGTAATAAGTTACGTATCTGTGAATATTTCGATATATTACATATAATTTTGTATCGCAAGTGTCAAATTACAAGTTTCCAAATTTGACGGTAAATTATGACTGTGTGTAGACTTATCTCGATTAAAATAAAGACGACACGATAAGTGTGTTACTCAATTTTACTACAATTGTAAAATTACATTATTTTAGTTGAATTCAGATATTTTATGAAACACTGCAATTTTTCCATGATGTAAAAGTCAAACACATCTAAGTACAATATATTTGACATCATTTTATGTAGCAAGTGTAAAATTAGAATTTTACAGATTACATTGTAGGTGCAATTATAAATAACTATTACCTGTAATTTTACAGCCAAACGGATTTCTATATCAATAGACTGTAAATTTTACAATGTATCTATGTATCTAGACTGTAAATTTTACATTACTACGTAAATTTACGGTTACAATCACTAGAGACCTACTTTTAATAAATCACCTAAGTTTCCAGCTACAAGAGAAAAGTAGAAGTTGTAGTAAAATTAACGTAATTCTACTACAACTTCACTGGTAAAATTACAAAATTATAAATCTATTGTGAATGATTAAATTACGATTCAATTAAATAGCTGTTATCTACACAACAGATCTAACTGTTTTTACTACTTATTGAAAGTTTGATACAAGGTTATGAATTATTTTTTGTCTGGGAAAAACGTATAATAGAAAAAGTAGGTATTTTTCTTTTGATGATGTATAATGATGTTCTCAAAAAATGTATTAGAAATATTTATAATTTTTTTTAGTACAAAATATTAGAAATAACTTTTTAGTCAAAATACATTTTGACTAAGGAAAACAAACATAATTGGTACATTTATTTTTCTACATGTCATACACATATTATTATCATTACTTATGAGACACATAAAACCACTGAGGCAATATGTTATAAAATCTATTAGCTCTGATTAAGTCTAGATATCATTTACAGGCGAGTTTACGTAGAAATTTACTTTATTGCTTCATTATGAAAGAGGTATTTATATTGACCGAGGAAGAAATCACAAAACGACCAGCTCATTAGACTGACTGATGTACATTTATTAACTCATTAATTAATTAAGAGCCAGTATTTTAACAAGACTTTCGCAAAACTTTATAATTACTTCTATTGAGGTATGCGAGAATGAAAAAGGAATATAGACGTTTAATGTGTTCATTTGAAACTTCATATTTCAGTGAACTAAGTCCAAATTATAAATAAATTTTATTACCTACACCAATATTTAGTATTTTATGGTTTGTTTATAAAAACATCAATGCTAACGTTTTAAGAAAAGACCAATAGTTTTATTTAGAGCCTGATATTTATTTGTGTACAGGTGTGTGAATAAAAATGCCCATATCAAGTTGTCAAGACAATGTTAGAAAGTGTTACTCCTCTGCAAACTCAATTATAGCACGTCGAAATCATACCACCTCAGATCTGGCCTCTTCATACTGAATCATACTCTTATTTTGTTAATACAATATTCCAATAAAAGATCTCGACTTAGAGAACAATCTTTTGCCAAAATATTTATAAAAATAGTCACGTTTCAATTATTGATGGAGAACAAAAATAACAAAGGTCCGAGGCTGGATCCTTGCAGAGTGCCAGATTTGATGAAGCAGATTTGCAACCAGTAAACTCAATATTATGGAGTTGTATATGATGATTGAATGATCAACTCGACAGAGCTTTCGAGTTCAGCACATCAGTGTATATCGATGAAGCAAGTCTTAAAATTGGAGCGCAACTCCTCTAGTGCGAACGCACCTTTAACGCTCTGTGAATCCAACCGAATTGAAAAATGTCTGAGCGTCGCAGGACGAGATCAAGCAACGGAACCTAAACGAGGTTTTAAATTTGGATGAGCCACGCAACAGGTTAGCTCGGGCGGCCCAGCCCGAGATCAGCTTTGCGGAAAAGATTAATTTCACGAAAGTGTATCCAGCGGATGACGAAACCGGTCGCCAACCGCTTTAAGCACGTGTAATTGGCCATTAAGGGTTATTTTATGCTCGACGCGTCGTAGAGAGCGGTATGTATGTGGTCTGATAGGCACCCCCGGCTGCTTTGCAGCAACTTCTAAGTATCCGGTCTTTAATACTTTGGCGGTTATAATTAGTTGAAAGCGCAGCTCGCTTTGGCCAACCTTAAAGATCTATTGATGTGCGAGCTTTAATTCCATCTAAGTCAGTTTCTTGAATGACCACACGATTCCTCAATCGTTACATATAAAGGCGTATTACTATACATTCTCAATGTCGGTAATAGTTGTCAAACAGTAGAGAGAAAGGATATTGAACATGTGAAAGTCAGGATTAGGATAGCAGACCGGACCCTTGTACAACTACACATTGGAGACCTTCAATTGTCTCTACTACACCTGGTTTCTTTCAGGAACAAAAGAAAGGAGTGATTGCAAATAAATAGGAATTATATATCGACAAATAGAAGAAAAACAACTGAAAACTGTAGTAATATTTATCTGCTTTTTAGTCAGAAACTTTCAATATAAACACTATCCAACATTAGTACATGTTTTAGGACGTTATTTTAAATACTTCTATAATTAGATTAACTGAAATCCGCCCCTGGAATGAATACAGAGAATCCTTTCTCTAATTATTAACCATTCCACACCTAGCACATCGTTCTTGGACCTGGACAATAAAATAGCCCACCTGAAGAAGTTACATTCGCTGAGAGGCCTTTTAGCTTTGTATCCCGAGGGACCGTTGGCCTAAATCTCCCTCGCAGATCTCTGGATCCGGACACACAAAAGATAATGCCAATCGACAAACTGAGCCAGCGGACCGGGTGAACTGTATCCGCCTATAAGAGCCGTTTGCGGTTCAATTGAAATCATTTGAAAGCCACTCCACTTGTCATCTCGACGGATGGCAAGGGGCGAGGGGCGGGAGGTGCCCGCTTCGCTACTACCAAAGATCAAACCAGATAAAGCTTCATCGAAACAACAGATTACACGTGCACTCGCTCTTCCGTTTAAGAACCTTGCCAGGGATTGGCTTCGTATTCATCAAAACAGCTTTAAATACGTTTAACTTTCAGAGAAAAATCACTCGGCTTTCTGAGGGAAACGTATGGTACTTGGGACAACGATCTTCACGAAACGAAAACGAAAGAAAAATACTAGTTGACTTAGAAAATCAATTGAGGATGTCATCACAGTTACTTCATAATAATAAAAATAATAGCTTTCTTGTCCAACAGAAACAGTAATAAATTAAGGACATAATTAAATGTCTAGAAATAAAATAGAAATACGTACTAACAAATCAATCAATGTCACTAAATGGTTTACACGAACAATCCCTTGACCTAAATTCGTATAATTTAAAAATCTCATAACTATGCTTATTGAAAGCAAATTTGATAATAAATAGCAAACTTAGATCTTTTTATCACATCGGGCTAATGCATTATTGCTAATGCTATAATTAAATACCGTTAGTATTTGTTTTCCAGTGAAACGAAGGACCTTGTACTTGGAAAGATTTGTTTCGTAAATACCGAGACTGAATGTTATGTTCCGTCTGTAGTTCCTACAATCAATTAAGTTAATACATTATTCAAATCATTGATAAACAAGACGAACAGGAACGGGCTAAGACTATAGCCTTGTGGTATTCCTGAACTAGCAAGGAAAATAACATGGTCAATCATATCAAACGCCGTTGCTAAGTCTGTAAAAGCCACATATATTTAAAAAAAAACTACTCTGTGCCTCGAGGAATACCTAATATATAGATAAGATAGAAAGTCTCTATGAAAGTCTTAATCTTGAAAGGGGTTGGAACCTTTGGAGTGAAAATAACACTGACATAGTTTTCCACATAGGTAACACCAAAATACTATACTGCACTGAATGCGCGTTTCCTGGAGATGATTAAACAATTTTAATCATCTCTGGATGATGCCAACTTGGTTGGCGGAACGCGAGTCGAGTGCAGTATAGTGTTTTGGGTTATGTGGAAAACTACGAAAGTCTTAATAATAATGATAATATAATAATATCTCTGCTTATTCTAATCGCAAGAATTAGTCCAGATGCCTGATACTTATGTGATATAGGGGACGGCATATTATTATTATTATTATTCAGCAGGCCTCATTTGCGCCCCAGGAACGACATACGTTGGCAAGCGTTAACCACTATTCAATGGTGGAATGAGGAAAACCCGGAAAACCTCATCCCTACAGAATCTCTATGAGTAGACAATTGAATTAAAAATTGTCTGAGGAATGGGGATACGAACCCACGATCTCTGTGTTTATCGATGGATGATTCACCGAACTTATATTTGTACAAGAGTTTCAGAATATAAAATATTAGATAACTGCGGTGATAAAATACCTGTAGCGCTGAAATTATCCTATCCAAAATTAGTCAATAAACTGTCAAATCTTCCCCATAAATAAACTGGTATTTACCATAAGGAGATAAAATAGAAATAACTCTGTTATCTGTTTTATAAGCCACCTATCCCGAATGTAAAATATTGGATTGAGCCAAGTAATGAAAATTGAATTGTATCATCTGACTGACTGAATGATTCCGGCATTAAGAAAAGGTCCGAGACTTAGCTTCTTGGTCAATATGGGATTTGCGGAATTTAAATTTGCTGATACTGAAATACTGCAAATAGCCTGGGAATATACCGACGTATTATACGATCTCCGATTATTTTTCAAAAACATGTCAGCTACCTAGTGAACCAAACTAACTTTCTTACATAAACTATTAGGGAAAATACAAAGGGTTTGGTTTAGATATGTAGACAAAATCTGGACAACTACCATTCTTAGATGTATTAATAATTAGAAATAGTGAAAATAAGTTAGAATTTGACATAGAAAAGATACCAGTACTTTAAGATATATCCTTAAGGACTCTCATCATCGTGCTCAATACAAAATGGCGAGTTAATTCATCGCCTATTAAGCTTCCCCCTAAATATGGAGGGGTTTGAAAAAGAAAAGGCATTGATTAGGGATATAGCTGCCAGTAATGGCAGTTCTTTAAGTTTAGTTGATAAAATAATTAGGAAACGTAAATTTAAAGAGACACTTCGAAATTCCTCCACTTTTAAAAATGAAAAAGAAAATCCAAAATTCATATCTATTCCATATGATCCTCGTTTCACCCTCGTTGGTTTTGATAAGGTTTTTAAAGATATAGGTATGCCAGTGGTTTATTCATCGGGAAATAAACTACAACAACTTTTAGGGAATCCAAGACAAAATAGAAACTAAGGAAAAGTCGAGGATTTACGAAATTAGTTGTAAAGACTGCAATCAAAAGTATGTTGGACAAACCAGAAGGTCAATTCAAACTAGATTCAAGGAACATATGGGTCATCTTAAATATGGTAGAACAACCATAAAATAGATAGTAGCAATTTAAGACTAATTAGGAATGTAACAAATTCCAGACAACTGGATACCTTTGAGAGTCTGGAAATTGTAAAGTGTAAAAATAGTATGGATAGTGACAAATGCACAATCACATACAGCCCGCTTTATTGGTTAGTAAATCACGGTTCACTGAACCGTAGCAATAGTTTATGTATAAATAGGACACAGTGTTATATAGCATAGGTAATCATCTCCAGATGATGCCAACTTGGTTAGTGAACGAGCGTCGAGTGCGGTATAGTGTTTTGGTATTACGTGGAAAACTACGACAGTGTTATCTTCACACCAAAGGTTCCAACCCCCTTCAAGATATAAGGGAAAAATTATCCTTACAATTAAAAACAATCTTGAAAAAGTTAAGAGGTCGATATTGTAGATATCGAGATGTATTTAGTGCAACTTTTTTTATACTTTACGGTCGATAACGATTTAAATCCCTCGACGGGTATGATTACTTATGCTGCACAGATGAGATTATACATAACCAAACCAGAACCCTCGCGTTTTGATGTTAATCTTGTTTAGTCTTATAGTCAGTATTCTTCTTGGCATCGAGCTAGGTTTTTATTTTGAATGAACGAGCGATTTCTGTCAGCGACAAAAAGTGTTGTTGTACATTTGTAATATTTATATAACTTAATTATTTAGATACTACTCATATTTTTTTAATCGCATGCAATGATACAGACAAATAAATTTCTGAATCATAAATAAACACAGGATTATTAAATAAAATTGCTGTAACTTACTAATCACTGTCTTCTGAACCATGCGTGTCTAGATACAGCTATTGCACGTAAAAAACTGTGCACCTATTAGAAATTCTAAGTTACCTTGTATCACCTTTCTGTTAAATTATATTTGGGATGTATTTCCCACATACAATTATTGTCATATCATCTGCATATACAATTAATTAATTATTATCTTTTTATTTATTTATTTGAATACACCTTAAGGCAAGGTGGGGAACACGAAGACATAGAGATTATAACAAATCCGGACAGTCAATTTTATTAGTTACCATTTTGTGACGAGTTTGAGTTTAAGGGTATGTGCATAGAGAACAGACCTGAAATTCAGGGACAAGATGATGTCATTTATAAAAATTAAAAATAATAACGGTCCAAGGACCAAACCTTGGGGGACTCTCCAGACGTCACCTTAATATCAAAATCTTACATCAATATATTACATCAAAAATAATATAATCCACAAGATGGACACACTGAAAAACCAAATTTAGTATTATTTTGTTAAATTTGAACGCCAATAAAACAGAAAACAAGCAAATTAGAGACGTACAAAATTGCCACATTATAAAAATATTGATCGCATATACGTACATTTTGATATCGAGTGTACAGTCTGTATTGCAAGTGAATTTATTGCCATATTGATATTACTCGGCCAAGAAACGAGAAAGTTGGAAACTTGCATTTTTATAGCAAGTCCAATTCTAAAAAATATAAATATCTATAATGTAAAACACGTGTCATACTGGTACCTTTACATGATATAGGTCATTGCAATGAATAGGTCATTGTCATTAGTTATTTAAAAAAATTACTTCACGGTCTACTAGTATAAAAGGTTAGAGTATAGGTGATATTAAGGGCTATTCTGCACCTTAAAAAATTAAGAAAAAGTAAATTAGATCGTATAAATATTACACATACAGTAGGTAAATACAATTAATTCAAAATGCTCAGTAAAATGTAAATGTAGAAGCAAAAAAACAATAAAAGCCATCTGCACGTCAGCGTATAATGAATTGTTTCAAAGATAACAAAAAATTATTTGTGTATACATGCCTATTTCTCTCCTTATCAGTTATTATCATTAACCTGCTCGGTTATCATTGAATAATCTTGTTGACTCAGTTTAGATTCTGAGTTATAAGGTGTACATGAGCTATGAAACAGCTGAATAACAATAAATTGGAGAAATGCGTACATAAAATTCAAAAGTCACGTGTTCAACTAAAATGCAATGAATTGGATTCAAATCAGGGTTTATTTGAGTGCAATTTTGTTAAGGAAAAATGTGGTGGCGTCTTCTGTATGTGCTACCGGTCTTGGATGCCTTGTACACAACGGAATTGTTATCAGGAATGTGCCCGGATTTATGTCAGTGCGATAGTTTGATAACTGACTGCCGGTATAATAGTCTTACAGAACTGTCAACAGGAATACATCCACATGTAAGTCTAAATCTTCCATTCCAATACTTTGGAAGTGCCCGTGATGTAATATATATCAGAATTTGAGGAATATCTAAACAAATTGACATCTACTATTATTAGCAATACCACTAATGAATTTTTATTTGATACCATAGACTTCTTATAGATTTGGGTCTATTTGGTTTACAAATGCATAACAAAAATTTCATTATATCAAGCTTAATTTGAATGGCTATCTATAGGGAGATAAAAAAAAATACATCAAGTTCATATTATATATTGGCTTAACCTAGATATATGGAGTTTCGATATCGCTTTAATTAATGTTTGTATGTATGGTATAGGGTGTGCCGGTGACATTGACAATAATATACTGTTACAAAATAAACATGTATATTGAAAATATTGGTTACATTCAAAAGATACACTGAAAATGTACTTTTTTCGACTCATTTTCTCAATAAAAGAAATACATTTCCAAAATAGAAATGAGAAATTTGTATTCTAAAAATATATGAGGTTAAGAACCATTCTCGCTGCTGTAATGGTTCTTTTAGATGTTTTAGACTATTTCACCGACTTCCATCTGTAAGAATATCATCCAAAAGAAATAAAAAGGATATTTTTAACAAAGTCTGTCGTACAAACGTACGAATTGAAATATTGCCCATATTCACCGGTCACTCTGTATATATTAGTGTATAAAATGTATAAAGATACAAAGTATTTTACAGTTTTGAAATGCGATGTTTAAAATTATACGTAAAGACGTAGTAAATCATGACTAGAGACTTAAGATAGTATCATATAATAATGGATAGTATCTACTTTTCTCTAAGGTTTTAATGTATAAACGAAAGTGTAGGTTTCTCTTTCTTTTTATAGATTTCTAAAATTCCTACACTGCCTACAATTACTTCAACATATCAATCCAATTACTTCAGTTGTATTTTATACATATACAATTCATTTTTACAATTTATTGAACTAATTTTTAACTTTTATAATGCCAGCGAAATATTGTTATATCGTGAATCACTGCAACATTTTCTATGGAAAATATACACAGGATAAGGAAGTTTCACCATTCCAGTGCACAAATTCAAACACGTTTTTATTACATACTTACTTAATGATCATATAAAACTTTATTTGAACATTTTACAGAAATCCATTTTTGTTATTATGCTCTATTAAATCAAATCAAAATAACAACGCTTTCTTTGGTTTATACACTCAAAAAACACATTTTTCACATACTATTCTAGTAATTTCATCAGTAAATACAAATTTCTACATCCACAGAACTGCCTCTATATTATGTATGGTAGAGATATTACAATCTGTTTACCCCAATACCTTAGTTTCTTACCTACGATTAATGAAAATACCTCACCCTGTATATACATACATTAAAATAGTTAATTAAATACCAACGAGTAGGTGCACTTGCGCATAAAGTTTTGGAAAGCTGCTTCCTGTAATCTGAATGAAGTCTGTTGAAGTTGCAAGTTTAATACATGCCCACCTAAGCTTTAATAAAAACTATCGATTTATTTTCAGGTGATCAGTTTGGATTTATCGTACAACAGCTTCACGAGCTTCCCAGATGGCTTGAAGAACTATAGAAGCCTGAAATACCTGAATATGTCCCGCAACAAAATATCGACGCTAGGCCACTCCGATTTTGAAGGGATGGACGATCTGGAAAGGCTGGATTTGACGTTCAACCTCTTCCACGACTGGAAAGATATCCACTCTGGGGCTTTTAGACACTTTAAGAAGTTGGTATACTTGGATATGTCCGATAACCCTCTGAGAAGCATTCCCCAATTCTCAAACCACTTGACAATAAATTCTATGGAGATTCTCAAACTAAACAATTGTTCTATGAGGAATATTCCAGTGCAAGTATTTAACAATTTAGCGAATTTAAGAGAGTTGCACTTAATGAATAATCCTGTAAATATTATGAACGACTCATTTTCGTTAAGTAATCTAAAATTCATTGACTTAAGCGGGTGTGACTTACAATTTGTTGGTGATCAGGTGTTCAACAATTTGCCAGTGCTAGAAACACTTGTTATGAAAGACAATGAGTACCTAAAACAATTTTCGTGTACCTCAGACAGTTTACTATACTTAGATTTATCCAGGTGCACACTGGAGACAGTGCCCACAGGGAATCTAAGATCACTTACAACCCTCAACCTGCAGGGAAATTTTTTACGGGAACTCCCCAACAGGAGTTTTCTAACATTCCCAAATTTATTAACGTTGAATTTATCATACAATGCGATTTCCGTTATCAGAGATAATGCTTTCCGTGGCCTCGATAACGTGAAGATCATTGATTTGTCCTTGAATAAACTGACCACCCTTAATGAAAACACATTTTTACCCAGTATATCCCTCAGATCGCTAAACATCTCCCATAACTACATAAATTCTATCGATAGCATCACTAGCACTTCTCTAAAAATTTTAGACGTTAGTTACTGTGAAATTTATTCTATAAACAGGTTCAGTCTTGCTAACTTACCCAAACTGATCGAGCTATCTTTAGCAAGAAACTTTCTGTCTTCCTTGCCTGATGGCTGGACAGCTGACCGGTTGGTATTTTTAGACGTCAGCGGTTGCAGAATAAAAAGTATCAGCAACCGCACCTTCGAACAAATGTTTTACTTAAGACATATAAACCTATCTGGAAATCGGTTGACCACCATTGACCCCAGCTTCTTTCCTCAAGCGCTCTATGTCAGAATCGAAGACAATCAATGGAGATGCGACTGCGCAAAGTTAAAAAGTATGTTTGAATGGCTGGTAGAATATAACGAAAACGTAGACAAGCTGATATGTGACTCTCCAGAACGCCACGAAGGTAAAACATGGCGTACTGCGTGCGAGGACGAATGGTACCCCGCCCGAAACAGGAAGGATCACCTTTGGTGGTACTCTGTAGGCGTAATAATCACCATGATAGTATTATTAGTAGCAATTATCGCCATGCGCAGGATTCACCAAGTCAAAGAGAACCGATTACGTGAACTGGAGGAAACGCGTAGAGCTCAAGAGAGGGAAGCTTTAGAGAGGATGCATAGGCTTCAGAGAGAAAGACGAGAGGAACAAAATAGAAACGCGCCCGATCCTAGGGAAGGCCAAAGACCACCTTCTTACAATGAGGCACTGCTACTCCCAAGACTAGATTCTTCCATGCCAAACCTAACTGGAAGCGTTCACAGTCTGAATTCTAGGCAGAGCGCCAGTAATCCTGACGTATCCAAGAAGAATAGACCCAGAAGGAAGAGAAGAAGACGAAAGTCTGATTCCTCGGAAAGTAGGCGTGCCTCTCGAGTGGTAGTTGACACAGATACATCAGATCCTGATATTCAGTTACAGACGCAGGCGCCCCTTGAGAGTGACTTTTGAAATGCTCACAGTTTTGTATATAAGCCATAAATTTCCCCTGGATTTAATAGAGACTTTTGCTAACCAAATCAGTTTATTGTTTGTTTAGACGTTGTTTATATCGTTCAAATAGAGCTTGGTAGTTTTATGGATACATATAACATTATTTTAAAATACCAAAATGTACATTTCGTATTTAAATCTAAAATTATTTTATAACCTGAGTGTCTGGTATCATCCAAATTTATTCTTCATTTGGTAATTTATATTTAGACGGTGATACGGCTGTTACATTATTGAATATGTCTGAACTAACACTTTAAGGTCTGTTGTTTAAGAGCTATAAATAAGACAATACTAAGACAAGACTAAATACTTCATAGCTACAATTGGAAAATTATGGAGTGCAATTTTATAAATAGGTTAGGCATGTTATGCAGATTATAGGTTGTAAATAATAATTAATATATTCCGTGGTGACAATTGTACACACTAATTTTTTTTTTATTTATTATACCTAGGCAATTCCTTACCTGTCTGTTATTAATAAAAATATTTTTTAATGAAATGGGTAGGCGAACTTGCTTGTAATATTGTTCTCTATAACCAACATAATAATTAATAAATAACAATGTGTTTTGTGACTTTTTTCATTTACGCTTATTTATTTTTATTTATTTTTTACGTTTGTCTTTAATTATTTAATGAAAATATATCATAGTGTTGCGAATAGGTGAATACATTGACGCAGATTAATTTTTGTTAATTTCATATAGATTAGGCAACCAGTAAAACTCATAGATACGACAACCCTGTGAAATGTGTTGTATATTTTGATCCCTTCAAGATCAGTAAATAATTATATAGCAGGAATAGCAGGATGTACGTACATATTACGATATATTATATTACCATGAAATATTTGAAATAAAATGTGTTTATTGATATTTGTTATTTGTCGTAGGGCAATAATTAAAAAATGGAATGAGTGATACATTGTTAAATTCAAAGAACTACATTAAATTTGCTTAATCATGAACATTTTACGACCATTGAATGTTCAATATGATTTAAATGCAAAAGCATAATAAGTATAAATTAACAATAGCTATATTATTAAGTGCTATCTACTATTAATGAAATTTTTTCTTTATAATAATAATTATTGACAAATAAATCTAAGAAAACGCTCCATTAGAAGGAAAAAATGTTCTGTATATTTAAAACACCCGGTATATTTTTTAATATTTGTATTTTAGGTGTCAAACAGTGACAAAAAACAATTTTCTGTTTGGTTTTAAAAAATGCATTTAAAAAGTATACAAGACCAAACAATTTTTTATATAAAATTTTAACATATTTAAAGTAGGTAGGCATGCTTATCCACTGGTAGTTAAATTATTGGGACAACATGTACATATATCATACAATTTATATTTTTTATTTATAGTGCCTGTATAATTTAAAAAAACTCGATACAGTTTAAAAACAATACATTCTCATAATGCATTTAAATTTAACATAAATATGCTAATCCTGGTCACCTTATTTTTCGTGCGTATAATCATGCAAAAAATGAAAATTTATACTGTCGTATATCTATTTGTGGACATTTTAAAGTCTCCAGGCCACCTTATTAACTTTCAAATGGCTTAGGAGAGTTTGTACAACAATATACATTTAAAGATAAATAAATAATTAATTTTTATTCTTCGCCACCAGTATCGGCATTAAAAGATGTCGATAAAAAAGGCAAACTGCCCATTGAGGCGATGTTACAAGTTACAAGAACTATAATGTTTAATACAGAATGGTTTTACTATTTTTAGAAACCATCCAGCACCATATGCGGATGAATGCTTTTATCAGTGACTGTGGTGAAGTTAATAGAAATTTCTCCTTTGTAAGAGCCGAATGAAAACAATATTTCGCGAGAACTTGAATAAAACACAAAGAAAATACTTATACTTATTAATACTACTAATATTAATACAAATACTTCTTTATTTATACTATGCTTTTAATAATACGCCGCCCTTCCACACCCAAATCTGTTTTTTAAATCTTTTTCGCTATTCTTCGGGTATTGAAGAGCTATGAAGGTTATTATATTATAATATTGAGAATTACACCCAAAGAATAATTGCAACATTCGAATAAAGTCTGCAATAAACAGATATTTATGTGGGTATTGTCCCATAATGAAGAAACAGTAATTCTCACGAAATTATACAAACAGGCAATAAACACCACTGTCCAATTCATAAAATATTTAACGATACGTGTGAAAATTTAGGCCAATGTCTACCAGATTGTAATAAAAATCTAAAGATTTATGTGGAAAGAGCGTGATTACATAAAAAATTAGATTTACATATGCATCTCCATATAACAAAGCCTTTAAATACATCATCACATCCTAGTATGTTTTTTGTCACTGTTACTGTAACATAAATTGTTATTAATAACAAAAGTAGATAAAAAAAGCAATTTCGTAGCTGATAAAATTTAATAGCGGTTTTATAAAGTATATAAGTATATGAATCACTGTCACTGATAATTTGACAAATCACTTAAAAACCAGGACACAGCCTAACCCTTATGATGAATTATTTAATGATGACAGCAAACCAATATCTGCGAAATTATACAGGGCGTTCAAAACTTAATCATACACATCCACGTAATGAGCGGTGGTCATAAAATATCACTAAATGTGGTTTTCTAACGGATTTCCTCAAACAGCCTCTTATGTTTGAAGTACAGTACTGATATACGGTGTGATTCAATAAGTATAGTAATAATAAATAATAATCAACTCCTTTTTCCTTAAATAAAAGTGAACGCCACTGACAAAAAACAGGTTTGGATTTGCAAAAAAGAGTATAGTGTAGCAAGGTCATTCCTGCGGATACATTTTTGGCAATTTGGTTGAAGAGATAAGGAAGGGGGTGCCATTAAAAGTGAGACACGCTGTATATAATAGAAGGAGACACCCATTAGCTTAAACAGCCTACATATTGATGTACCATTTTGTTAGTTTAATGCGCGGAGCAATCTCAAACTGTCGACTTAGATTCCACGATCAGAAATTGGTTCTCCTACGAAGGACGTTTTTTAACCAACTGGATAAATCTAGATGTTTTTTTATGGGATGTCCTGTATATTTTAAATGACAATTTGTTTTTCAACAGAAGAAAAACTAATTAAAATCCACTTACTCGTGCACACTTGGTGGTTGGCATATAATAAAATAAAAACATTTTATTCTGTTATTGACGTTATGATAAATAAACTTTCAAATTGTTTATATTGTTATGATGTAGAAAAATAACTACTTATAGGAATATATTTAAACTCAGATATCATAAAACTGACGTCTGACCCAACTTTAAATATTCACAAGCTTCTTAGGTTACCGACCTAATGATTGATAATAAAAAATTGGCTGTCCATTAACACTCTATATAAATCTATAACCCTACTTTGAGAAAAATGTAGAAATTTTATTGAAATAAATTTAAATTACTAAATATTGCAGAATTGTACTAAATAATCGACGGACCTTGAAAAATTCGGAGACTTAATTTCTCTACGAATAAATTAATATGTATAGGAAAATCCTGCCGACTTTATGAATGAGAAATTGACGATTGCGAAGGTTGTAAAAACTAATACATGTTTACTCGTACAAATGCCAGGTAAATAGGAAATTTTGACGTGACTTGGGTTTTACCGCCCAAGGAAAGATTTTGGGTTATTCTTGAACCAATTGGTTAAATTCTGTATGGAAGATATTTTACTAACATTTTTTATTACTGACATGTAAAACCAAAGACATCAGCAGATGAGGTCACATAACAAGATTGTACAGACATCCCATTTCTTACACAACATTATTTGTAGCTTGACGATGTGCTATTAGTGTTTTCTTATCTTTAATACTTTCTGAGTTCCTTTGATTTTCATCGAAATTAGGGTACTATATACATGCAGGTCCTTTACACAAGTAATTAAATGTATCAATAAATTAATAGTGAAGTATGGAGTGCCTCAGGTTACAGTGCTGGGGCCAGTATTATTTAACATGCACATACATGTATTGTTTCGGAAACAGAGCACTGGATTCGTCTCTGACTTTGCTCTATTTATTACAGATTTTTCGGTAACCCTAGAAAATATACCAATTTGAACCACCCTGTACATAAATTGTACCTAAGGATTTATTATTATTATTATTACTAATGAAGGATTATTGTTACTACTAAATATTATATATACAGTGAGGTTCAAAACTCTGGAACGCCCCAAATAACTTCCAAAATATTGTTTTTTTGAAAAATCGCTCGGACCCGTCGATTGTTATTTTTTATTGCACATCTTTTTCCATAAAAACTTTTTATACAGGGTGTGTCATGTAACAGTGGCCAATACTAACTTTCTTATTTTAAATACAACATCCTGTATATTATTACATTTTTGGATTCTACATAAAATTCTAAACACTTTTTATGTAGGATGTCCTATACTTATCTTAAACTGTTTTGGAAATATTGACAGGTGAATATTGACATTTTGCAACTTTAACACCCTGTAAAATCTAAACGGTTTGAGATCAAGCAAAACGGTTTGCACATTTCTATCTTAACTTTTCATAAGCTATCGTTTGATAGTAATTTCAAATTTATCCAGGAATTACAAATTTTCAAAATTTTCGGAAAATTTTAAATTTTTGAATAATTCTGAAATTAGTACCAAACGATAGCTTATAAAAAGTTAAGATAGGAACGTGCAAACCGTTTTGCTTGATCTCAAACCGTTTAGATTTTACAGGGCGTCAAAGTTGCAAAAATGTCAATATTCACCTGTCAATATTTCCAAAACAGTTTAAGATAAGTATAGGACATCCTACATAAAAAGTGTTTAGAATTTTACGTACAATCCAAAAATGTAATAATATACAGGATGTTGTATTTAAAATAAGAAAGTTAGTATTGGCCACTGTTACATGACACACCCTGTATAAAAAGTTTTTGTGGAAAAAGATGTGCAATTAAAAATAACAATCGACGGGTCCGAACGATTTTTCAAAAAAACAATATTTTGGAAGTTATTTGGGGCGTTCCAGAGTTTTGAACCTCACTGTATATATATATACATATATTTCAGGACCTATAACTGAAACTCAAAATTTTCTGTATTTAATAATGATATATATTTATTTAATTTGTTGCATGCAATCGTAGACCTTTTCTTAAATTTTTGTTGAAAAGCATGCTTTACGAAAATGGACGACTTGTCTCTACTTTCTTTAAATGGTCATATTGTTGCAATAATTTACTTACATAAACCAGTTCTACGAGAAGTAGGCTACGTGGCTTGTAATAAATTATAAAAAAATCTGGCTTTGTGTAGATATTTTCATTTTTATTTTATTACACTATATAGGCGGTGTTATTATGATATGAACCAAGAGAAATTTACCTGTCTGTGTGTTGTGTCATTGTGGAAATAATGTTAAATTACCCACCACACTTTCATATTAAAAATTTTAATCTCTATCCTTAGAATTTCTTAGTGAACAAATAACAGAGATAAATTGATGTTAAATAACGAAAATGCTCATTCAATTACGATTACCAAACAATTATAATGGTTAACGAATGCGTGACCTCCGTATAATTTGGAGAGAATGGTTAATAATAATGGGGCATACGAAGCATATAGACTGGAAAATAATCCTGCATTTAAAAACATATCAAGAATACTCGTCTCCAGTAAAATACAATACGTCTTTCTATTTTTACAATTAGATGTAAGAAACAAATTACACAAAAAAAGTATGGTCTATCTCTAGCGCTTTTTCAGAAATATACCGATAGACGAATTTTGTTTTTATAGAAACATAAAAAAATCCAAATAACTTGACAATTTTATTAATGCCGTTTCACATGGGACCGATGATCGGCGCTGACGATCGGGAGGGTTCATTGTTTCAAACGTAGCTATCACATGAGTGCGTATCATCGGTCGACCGATTAAAAACGCTCGAGCCATCGGTTAGCCCGTGGTTTGTCCGATCGTCGGTTTGTGATCAGGACTATTCAACAAAGGAAGCTGTTCACATGCAGGCAGATCATCGGTTACGTTTGAAATAACTGCGATGTTAATGACATAAAATGCCAATGAGCAAGGAAAATTATCGTTTTGATACTGAAATGCTAATAAGTGTAGTCGAACAAAAACGTGATTTGAAACTTAAAGCTTGGGATGTTTGGACGCTCAATAATTTTCGAGAAAATTGAGATTGCATGTTTTAGGTGCTATCTGTTTTTCACCCCCTGGGACCCATTTCAAGTTAATGATTTTTATACTGAGTAGACTATATGAGATGGGTGTAACGTGTACCAAAGGAGAAGTTGGGACGCTCAATAATTTTCGAGAAAATTAAGATTGCATGGAAAATTGAGATTGCATGTTTTGGGTGCTATCTGCTTTTCACCCCCTAGGACCCATTTCAAATTAATGATTTTTGTACTATGTGGACTATATGACATGGGTATTACGTGTACCAAAGCTCAATAATTTTCGAGAAAATTGAGATTGCATGTTTTGGGTCCTATCTGTTTTTCACCCCCTGGGACCCATTTCAAGTCAATGATTTTTATACTGAGTAGACTATATGAGATGAGTATTACGTGTACCAAAGGAGAAGATGGGATGCTCAATAATTTTCGAGAAAATTGAGATTGCATGGAAAATTGATTGCATGTTTTGGGTGCTATCGGTTTTTCACTAAAACTGTACTACTAAAAAGTATTGAGATATTGAGATTTTTCGTATTATATTGAGGTAAAAAGTCAAGATATTGAGAATAATCTCAATATATTCAGTTTTTTTTAAATAAAAACTATGTTTGACACCAGGGTGCTTTCGTATATACGTACAATAGTATAATATATAACTAAATTATTATTTTCAAGAGCTTTAGTAATCAAATAAGTAAAACAACTTTGACATTGGATAGTGCACTTAAATAGGTTTGTCCATGCACGGGGCCAGCCACCTACGAAACATAGTGACGATGTCAAAGATATTTTGCTGCAGAAAAATACCATACAATCCAGTTGCAACAAATTTCAAAGT
Source organism: Pogonocherus hispidulus (assembly GCA_963924545.1). Classification (NCBI taxonomy): domain Eukaryota; kingdom Metazoa; phylum Arthropoda; class Insecta; order Coleoptera; family Cerambycidae; genus Pogonocherus; species Pogonocherus hispidulus. Next base: position 889,305 of record OZ004701.1, read on the forward strand.
AGCAGATAGATTAAATTCTATCTGAAACTTGTTTGTTGAGTATTCTGAGTTTATTGACTTACTGGGAACAGAGGCACCGATGTTAAAAAATTTAATAAATAAATATCTGCTCCCAAGAACACGGACATTGGCTTTTATGGAAGTTTTATATTTTAGTGAAACACTTTGAAAATGGTGGAAGAAAATAACTTATAACTGCTAAGTGAAATAGACTACTTGTGCAAACTCTTGTACTGACGCCCCAGTTTGACTTTTTGGCGTATCTATATTTTCTTTTCATACACACATTATATTATAGTTAATAATTCTGTGTATTTATCCTTGTCAATCTAAAAACAGCAGAAGCATACATGCTTATGCTTAAATTGCGTCCAGTAACTCTCTAATTCTTCATTTCTTCATTAATGACTATGCTGGGATTTGAGGTTGGTAAGTGACACTTGTTCTTGGAAAGAACTGTCGTCCTTTAACTGAATATAAGATTGTTATTTTGTTAGTTATAGTCTTATGTTTGTGAAACTTGTGTTTTTTTAGGTAAACGTCATTATAAGGAAATATACTACATTAGATAACAATCTCGAAGGGTACACAGAGTACATAAAAAATATGCAAATTAATATTTAACAGATAATTTCAATGTTAACAATTTTTTCTACGAATCATTATGCACTAACATATATTTTAGACATTACTAATTATTTAATAAACGTAAATTATTATCTTAATTTTTAATCAATATTTTATTCTATACATAATGTATTTACTTTTTACGTTCGTAGGTCAGTCAGTAATTTCTTTTTTTAATGGCTATTTTTTTGTGGTACAATATAAAATAAAAATCGTTTTATATCTTTCTATATATTTAAATTAAGTCAAAAAGTTAACTATGAGATAAATTATTAATGAAATTATCAAATATTATGGTTCAATAAAGTTTTATATTTCCTCGTTACCTATATAATCCTAGGTATGCAAAGGAATAACCTCATTATTTTTAAGATATGTCGCAACTACTTTCCGTGCAGTATGGACCGCCCAACATTGAATTGCAGCGGGATATCTTGACATAACCTCAACTTATTGTCTTTAATACATTTTTCCTTTTAATAGTATTAAAAATATACTAAAAATGGTTTTACGTTATGGTATTCCAGGAATTTAATTATGAGAACTAATCTGTCAAATATTAATAATATATAATTACAATTGTTTTTTTAATCTACCTACTCTTATTATGGTATTTTTTATCAAAACACATATACCTGGATATACAATTTTATAATTGTTTTACTAAAATCAGCAGAACACCAGTCAATCAAAATATGATATAGAAAAAATACCATTGGCATATTTCACAACGATATCTAGTAAATATTAGGATATAACTTTGAATAAAAAATTGTCACTACTCAATAAGGATAAGGTAAGAAATGAAAACATGCATATTATGTTACCAGCGCAAAACAGTTGAAATATAGCTTGTAAGCTAGTTGAAAGATAGTGGGATATCTATCAGTCGTAAACCATTTGCTAAGCCTAAAGTCAATACTTTATGTATTATGAAATTATTATCGATGTAATACTGTTGCTTTTTCAATAGAGCAACAACAGGTGTTTTAAATAAAATGTAAACAAATGGAAAAAAGGTACAGTGAATACATTCCAATTACACAAGAATCAATAAAAAAAAACAGAATCTGGTTATTTTATTCTTGTACCAATTACACATTTTCATACATTATTATTCCCATGACAATGGGACAATTTTTTGGTGCAAGCAGATAGTGTATATCTACATCACAAGATCTTCCGGATGAGATTGTATCGAAATAAAGCACTACTTCCTTTTGTCACTGGTTTCCCAATTTTGTTGCGGTGAAAGTATTTCAACATTATTAATTACTGCGAGTAATTGGTCTAGTTTTAGTGCTGCGAGGATTGCAAAAAAACAGCCAAAGCCTTTTAAGCGTAACGATGTAGCTATTATCCTTGATTGTGTTCGTGTTTTTATTTCAATTTTAAAAGATTATTATGCGTGTATCATTGTTATATAAATTGTACAGTGTATATATCTATTAGAGGAAAGTTTTGGGAAAGTCTTTAATTACTCTCTAGTAATTATCTATAAACTCTGCACCATGGTCAAATAACGTAAATTGCATGAATTATAATCAACGAAAAATTACATATAGGAGGTCCTGACAATTAAATTCCCAGAATACCATAACCGGTCTCACACAAAGCTATTATCGCTATGACCTTATATGTCGCTACTATTGCCTGAGTCGTAAAAACAAGAAAAACTTATGGGATACCATGATATCAAATAAATGGGATAAAAGATTCAATGAGAATTGGGCAGAAAAATATGAGTAATAAAGATTTTTACTAAAGATTTGAAAATTTCTAATTCTGCGACGAAATTTTGACTGGCAAAGAGAAGCAGCGGTAGCATAAGACTTCATCTGATCTTTTTTACCAAGTTCACAAGACATTTACCTAGTTGATTTGAGTAAATTTTAAAAAATTTTATTTGTCATACACAGGGTGGTACCAACGAAAAGTGTCCACCTTGATTACTTACTATACAAGTTTTTTCAAATAAATTGCCTCAAAGGGAGGCACAGTTTCATATTTTGATATTTATACAGGGTTTCCCAAAAAATATACGAAAACCTTTTTTTTAAATGGAATATCCTGTGTATTTTTACAGATTTGCATAGAATCTCCTCTCATGAATCCACTGATCTAATTCTAATAGAAAAGAAAGCTATACCTAAAAGATTGTACCTTGTGCATAATGTCTTAGATAGTGCATAGTCTTAGAAAAGAAAAAGAACTGGTATAGAAAGTTATTAAAGGCGGAAATTTGTCCTAAGTCCACCCTGTATTGAAATACTTATTCACATAAATGAAATGACATTCACATAAATGGACTTTAATAACAACTTTTTGCAGAAAACAGTTCAAAATCGCCTTTGAGGCTGTTACAGATTTATTTTTCTTCAAAGAATTAATAAACACTTTAGTTTTACTGATAATAATAAATATTTAATTATTTAGCATTCTTTAAACAACATAATGACTTGTTTAATACAATAAATATAAAATTTGTTAATACTCCATTGTTTGCTTTACTACAAAATTACACTAAAGCATCTTATTCGAATATCTAAGATTTGTTTTGGTTCTTGGTCATTTATCTTCATTAGCACAAATAAAGTAAAATATTTTTCGAAAGAACTTTTAGTAGCTTTTGATAATAATTGAGATCTTTTATATTCTCTCTTTTATATTTTTTCTTTCTCGTTTTATCATATTTTATTATTAAATGAGAAACATTTCTATAAATAACATTTGATAATTTAATAACAATAACTGATACTCTACAATAAACAGAAAAAATGGACAAAAGTAAAAATTATATTTAAGTTATTCAGAGGTTCAAAGTTTACATTTACAATCATTAATATAAAATGTAAATAATAGATAGAAATACGGTTTATTGATTTCCAAGGTTACTTTATATCAAACTCCGTTATGGTTGTTATTAATTATTATTATTTAACAAAAAGCAAAGCAACAGACCAAACTTCATCGGTATATCTTCGACTTTTCAAAATGAAAGTGGAAATCCAACATTCATAATATCTATTCCATACGATCCTCGTTTGGAATAAAGTCGGGGATTTACGAAATTAGCTGTAAAGACTGCAATCAAAAGTATGTTGGACAAACTAGAAGGACAATTCAAACTAGATTCAAGAAACATATGGCTAAATGTATGTAAATACTACTAATAACTTGAAAATAGAAAACTGAATTTCGAATGCCCTAAAACGTTCCTGATTACATAAAATAAGTGATAGTTTTATTAGGAAGTACCTACTGATGTTAGTACCGTTTAGTTTCTATTCCTGAAGACAGAACTGTTTATAAAAATGATTTGAGCTTGCTTATTAATTTTATTGAGACATACAGTGTATATTTAAATACATTAAATGCATATATCTTGTATATTTTTACGGATACCTGATATATCTACTGTTGTTGAGTTGTTGTTTTTCAACCTGTGTTCGGCGTTTGAACAACATAAATCCAGACTGCTATAAAATATAATGAATAAATGACTGCCACAAGAAGGCCAAAGACACTATAACCCTCCTCCCATGCACTCATGGACTGCTTGGATACGGTAACTTTCATCGAATCCAATGAGAAACAGGCAAATTAGTTTTATTTCAGGAAAGTCCGAATTTATTAAAAAAAATATAACTAAGGTTATCATTCTTCTTTTATGGACCCGAATAAATGACTAATCAACCGTGGTGCATATACAAAGAGGCACCAAAATATTTTAAATATAATTTTTATTTTTATTTATACAAGGTGTTTCCGATGTGAGTATTCAAAATTTCAGAACAGGTATAGCAAGCTGAGATTTCCTCTAAAGTGCCTCGTAAGGTAGCTACAACCATGTTAAAGGAGCGTAATACAAAATTAAGAAATTTTGGTAGAGTGCTATACTTTTTATGCTTAACAATATGTAATAGAAAATATGTAAAAATGTGGATCGGGGATGCAATATTTTGCTATCTAATAAAAGTCTCATTTTCTATTAAATTAAATAGCGCCGCCACTGGTGAACATTATGCAGGTAATTGAAGAAATCCATTATTAATTTATTTTCTAACAGAACGGTAACCTCTACAAATAATTGCAAAACCTTGTATGTTTTCTAATTCCAGCAACCGCAAAAATTATTTTATAAATAACAATTATTGCAATAATTATATATTTCAGTACCAACGTACTAAACTGTGCTAAAAAATATTAAAAATATTCTTTGCAGTTTACAGAGATTATTATAATCTCTGTTCTTTAGTCTTTTAAGGTTGTTCCAATATAATAAATTTGAAAATAACCGGCTATGAAGTATATAAAATAAAAGTATGAAATATTTTTATCATGCATTCTTTAGTATGTAATAAAAAGAAATTTGGAACTTGGTACAAAAACACCACGTTTATTTTTAAATTCAAAGACGGTTCTTGTATACGGTTTACCCAATACCCTCCAAATACATACATACAGTGCTTTCGTAAAGTAGTGGATAAATTATTTGTTTTATAAATAACCAATTCTTTTAAAAACCGCTAGGACCCCCTGCTTTTATTTTTACCTTTTCTTACATATATTTAATTTTTTACAGGGTTATGGGGATTTAAATGGGATACCCTGTATTTTTTACATGTTTGGAAAGAACTCTTTTTCAGACATAAAAATATACACATAAACAACTCAACAAAATATTCTCATTGAAATATTACAAATGATAGTTCAACATGTACAAAAAAATAAAAATTTAAAAGATACAACGACAGCAAAAATAACAATTACACCGAAAATGCAATAAAAAGTTCTAAAAATAATGGTTAAATGCACTACTGAAGAGCTAAGAAATAATAATTAGTTTTTTTCGAAAACTGTTTAAAAAACGGGTAGAAAACGGGTTAGTTCATCATTAAGGCTATTATAAATTTTAATAGAATTTTATATGTAAATGACCTTGTGCACACAATTATCGATTATTTTATTGAAGCACTGTATAAAGTGATTAATAGGACAAAAGCTTTATCAATTAATGCTATACTGGCGGCAACATAGACATTTCGTATTGAGATGTGATACCCTTACGTTGCAGGATAAATTCTAATTTTTAACAGCACGTGCAAAAAATATCGTACGACTAGTAATAGTAGACAAGACATGATAAAAAAATTCTCTGGTCGACGACCTATGGCTATGCACTTACTGTATTAAATTTTACCGCAAAAATGCAAAAAATCGCTTTGATTTAATTACATTTTTACGGTGACCACCCGGAATATTTCAGAGACTACTTCGATTTGAATTTTGAAAATTTGGGATACCCGGTATATCCTCCTCAAATAAAATATTGGCGCCCATGTAGCACTTCTAGTTACCGAAAGCCGCCATCAACTTGCTTATACTATGCTTCGAAGTAGTGTCTGAAATACTCTAATAGGTGGTCACCGTGAGACACCCTGTATATTATATTCCAGTGTAACTCTATCACTATCAAACATGTCAAAATAACGAACGTACTTCTTTTTCTTCCACCTCTGCTTAAAAAATGTATACAAAATTTCATTCACAATTTACACATATGCATCCTGGGCACATCTCCAAATTTTGTTGGATTAGATCTAAGGTGTGAGAAAAAATGTTTGTGCCTTAGATATTTACTAATAAAAAAATTCTTGGCACTCGCGACAATACTGGAATAAATATAGTTAGCTGCATTTTTAACACGTTATGTATGTCTATGTAATTTTCAACTTGTAAATTATCATAAGTATGCATGTATTAACAAAAAAATCCATCCGAAACCGATCGATTTTTTTCCTGAATTTAATATAATTTACCAAGTTAGTGATCAGATCAATTTATTTGTTATTGATCCCGCGTTATGGCTATTAGCTTTAAATAAAATGGTTAATAGTGGACGACAATCTATTGGTTTATAATTGACGGTTGAACATTAACGGCGACACAAATTAAAAATCGTGATTTGTATTCATAAAATTGAATGCAATAAACAAAATATCTTTCGTAACATTGGGTATAGAGTTTTCGACAGGCGTCAAGTTTTTCCTAAGTCCAATTATCTTTTTTCTAGATTTTGGGCACCGAAAATCGAAGCTGAAAATTTAAATACATGTATTTTTTCAAACATTATTTATCTAACCAAAAATATTTATAAGTTTAGTAGATATTTAAGAAAATGAAATTATTTTTTATAAGTTAAACCTGCTGTATCACAAGAACAAAACATCTTAGAAAAAAATTTTATGGGAAAGACCCTATTATTTTTACATGCTCTATCTCTTGCCAAAATTATGAAAGAAAAAACGGGGACACCCTGTATAGTTTCCTGTATACCTAGTTATTCTAATTCACAATTTTTTCGACCTGATATAACCATCAGTTTCTTCTTTTACGGTATGTGTATGTTACGGTACAATCAACGAATTTGAGATAATGGCCAGTTAAGTAGGTACAGGGTATTCGCGTATATTTCGACCCCTACCTACAGGGGTTATTAAGAAAGTTAGAAAAAAAAGTTGAAATACAAAAGTTGTTTGGTATTATCCACGTATTATCTTTTGGATAGGTCGAAAAAAAAATGGCATGTCGTAAATTTGAGGAAACCAATTGAACATAATATTTTTAAATGGGACACCCTGTATAATTTTAGACACTTGGGAAAAAAATTTTTCTCAAATTTCAAAAATATATATTTTGTTACCATTTGCACTGACAGTTTTCGAAATATTTAATATTTAATGTTTACAATAAATCATAAAAAAATATTAAAAAATGAAAATATTTGAAAATGTTTAAATAACTAATGAGGTTACATCGAAAATCGTTAAATATTTTTTAATACCGTTGGTTTCTACTGTTAAATATTTTTAGTTCCTTGTATTTTTTGTATTTTTTTATGGTACTCGCTGTCGAATATTTCGAAAACTGTCAGTGCAAATGTCAACAAAATATATATTTTTGAAATCAGGAAAAAAATGTTTCACCAAGCGTGTAAAATTATACAGGGTGTCCCATTTAAAAATATTATGTTCAATTGGTTTTCCCAAATTTACGACATGCAATTTTTTTTCGACCTAGCTAACAGATAATACGTGAAAAACCAAACAACTTTTGTATTTAAATTTTTTTCTAACTTCTTTAATAACCTCTGTAGGTAGGGGTCAAAATATACGCGGATAGCCTGTACATATTTCTGCCAAAATAATATAAATTGTTCGTTGTCGACCACATGCATCCAGAGAAAATCAGGAAAACATTTAACAAATATATTAATTTGATAGGCATTGGACGACGACATTTATGTGTAGCGGCCCGTTACGAGGTGTATTTCGACGGCAACAACATGAATTCCCCACCTCTACGCCCTAGTTAGGCATCCAAATGTCGAGCTCTATAACTACGTTTTAGATGAGACTTATTTTAAATTTCACACGTCCTTCCGTCATTTTATCTAACAAAATGACGTAAGTAATCTACTGATTTTATACATTTAATTAAATATATAGAATTAAATGTTTTAGCGACACCAAGACCTGTAATTCGAATGTTTACGGTCAATTTGCCTACGCATGTAAAAGCAGAAGAAACGAATTACGTAAATGAACATAAACGATCTACGTAACGAAGCTGTTGATTATGAAAACAATATGCTTATTCAAATTTTCACTTTGTTAGGGGATAATAATGGGTAAAGTATTTGTCAAATTAACTATTAATTTTTTTTAAATTGTTCTTGCGTGTGTACTTGTTTGTCTGGCAAGGTAACAACATATCATAAACAGTAAAATTCGTAGAAAACATTCAACTGGTAATTTAAACAATTCAATGTGCGTTGACAATGCAGTCGATTTTGGCTTCTTTACGAGTGTTGGACATCCGGAATATTCAATTGTATCTATCAGATGCTTTCTGAATATATTATTATTCTTTATCTCACAATTCTTTTAACGCATTTAAATAACACCGGATAGATGATGCACCGTTATTTTATATGGAAATAATTTTACATATCATTGAGTATAGTTTACCTATATGGTTTATAGCTGACCGCAAAATAATAACATGCCGCAGAAAGAGTAGAAATTGTTCCAATTTGGTATCGATATCACGATTGCGCTAAAGCTACAGCAGGAATTATAATGCTAATCATCCAGAAAAAAATGTAACCATCAGTACGTTAAACCACTGATGGATAAGTTTGTGGCAACGGGTTCGCTTCTAAACAAGAAACCCGAAATAAATCGCCCAGTTCGAAATGAGCAGTTGACGTGGCAGTTTTGGGTCACTTGTAGATCGACAATAATAACTCGATCAAAGCGGTGTCTCAAATCTTCTGGAGTATCCAATTCAAGTGTTCATCGAATTTTGAAAAAATACAATTGCATCCATTTGAGATGATGCTGGTTCAAGAGTTACATGAAGATGATTTTGATCGTCATACACAATTTTGCGAATATTTTAGTGAGCGACTTCTACTGGACCCAAATCTTCTCTACAATACGTGTTTTTCAGACGAATGACATTTATGTTGAATGGTGAAGTGAATAGACACAATTGTCGCTATTGGAGTGAAACTAATCCTCATTTAATCAGGAAATTTCATACTCAGACTCTTTAAAAATTGAATGTTTGGGCCAGAATTTTGGGCAACTATCTTGTTGGACCATTTTTTATTCAAAGAAATCTCGATGGGAACACCTATTTACAATTATTGAAAGACACGATTGACCCTATGATAACAGAAATTTTAGAGAGGGACGACAATTTAATAGAAAATAAAATAACTTTTCAACAAGATGGATGACCATTTCTCAGGGCATTGGAACGGGGGTCATTATAAACAATATATACATTAAATAAAACTTGTTTTTGTTTTGCTTTAGCCTTTTTTAGTTTGAGACTGCTTTTTTTTGTATACTAATTGATACCTACATCAAAAAATCTCAACCGATTCCCAAAAACGATACACCAGTGTATTCGCAATGGAAAGGGTTTAAAAAGGATGTGTAGAAGTAGAGTAGTTTCATTGGAAATTAGTCAAATTTTCGTTGAAAGACCCTGTATAGTATATTTATAGTTTATTTATTAGGGTATATGATTTTGATTAGTTTTGATAGCGATACACTATCAACGATCAAGGACCTATATTAAGCCACATAAATTGTACATCCAAAGCTACGCTGATTTGCTATCAATTCTGTTTTCACCTAGCTTTGTGATTCAAAACAGAAATATTGATTGCATGGAATCAGTAAATTCGTGTGTTGTTTTTCCGGTCCCTTGTCCTTCATGTATTATTATTGTTATAGATACAAAATGGTATGTAGGCATGACTTGTGGAGTAATTACTGTTGTGGTAGGTACTAACTACTGTATTTATCTAATCACAGTTCAAGTAGGTCAAAAAATACTGTATATAATATTCTTAAACTAAAAATAGAAATATTGCAAGGTGCCTCTTGGTACATAAATTGTTTTCTAAAAGACAAACATTTTTATTTTTACTCTTAAGATTCTACATTAGCTATGAACATTATACAATTGTTAATAATCAGTAATACGAGCATCTGTCAGTCGTTACTTCTTCTATTATGGCTTTATTGAGAACCACGGGCTAGTCACCTTATTAAAAATTATTTTTAGACTTCCCTGTCGTACGAAAGAATCAAATAACTAGTTTTCTTATGCTAATTTCATACCAAACAAAAGGTCCTTGGCATATATATTATTCGATTAGTTGATACACGGTCTAGTTCAAAGAGTTTATATTCCTTTCGCTTTAAATTGGTAACAATTTTACTTTCGTAGACCAGGAACCTGCTTTATATATTGGAAAATTTCCAGAATGGTTAGGTTGGTTAAGATGGTGCTAGGAAATTTTTCATCTTATTGAAAATAAAAAATAAGTTATGAGTTTCAGTTTAAAAATTATCATATTGCCGTGATTAAAACGTTTCTATGTTCTTATCTATGTCTATTATCTATATTTCTATGTTCGAAAAATATCTATGTTCTTATTTTTCATTCAATCTTTCATCGTAGGCGGTTTAATATTTGAATTAAATTCATAATTATTGTAAATTATTATTTCGTAAATACGAAAAGAATTTTTTAAAAGTTATTACACATGTGTTATTGTTATTAATATTCTAATATATCTCTATCTATAGATAATTCGAAATAGCATGCATACAATTTCGTATTTTAAGTATCATCGGCATCACTCTTCACTTACCGTGATTTAAACAAGACTTTAAAGCAGCCCTTTCTTATATTTCAAGGCAAAATCGGGTGTATTTATAGTTTCTATAAGTATTTATAGCTTCTTTGGGCAAGGCACTACTTACAGAACGCACCTATTAGTATCAGGTGGCATTGAAGCTGATAAAATATAGTTTGTATTTTTAGTAATTAATTAATTAAATAAAAAATTGATTACTTTCTATAGGTAAGTACACCAATTTTAACTAGGAGATACCCAATTATAAATTTATTGTAGTTCATAGTAGAGGATACACGGGATGAGATAAAGTCCCGGAACTGCTCGATTACAGCCCAATGGAACGTCGTATCAAATTTGGGTTTTCGTCACTAATCAACAAAATTTTTGGAAATGTTATCATGTGGGGAGGTGAGATGTAAACATCAGGTTTGTGTGGATTCTGTCTTGTAATTCTGTCATAATAACGTCAAATCACGATAAACAATTGAATTTTCATATTTAACGGAAGTAAGTCTTGCAATTTTTTAATTGGATGCTGAAAATAAACTAGCCTGTATACTATCACATATTTCTTTTAGATCATTTTTCACTTAAAATAAAATATCACTTCGTAAGTTTTTGTTGTAATGATATTTAATACCTATCATTCAAATTTCTTCTAATTCAGATGTAAAACTTGTTTACTTGTTACTTGTTAATGTTAGTTTATCGATGATTCTGTAGTTTTCTGGTTCTAGAAACTTAAAAATGGCGCAACTGATTGAAAGGAAACGGATGTACCTTCACTCATATAAAAAATGACGTTTATATCACACATCCGCACATGGTGACATCACAGGCCTAAAATACACGTCATAAAGTTCCCAAAATTTCGCTGATTACAGTGCCGCAACCCTAAATTTGATACGACGTCCCATTCGGTTGTTATCCAGCCGTTCCGGGATTTTTGCCCAACCCTGTATAAAAATTTGTTTACCTCTAATAGATATCAACTAATAAAATGTTAATATACAGATAGACATTTTTCCTGTGACAGCGTACCTAGTTATTTTTTATCTTATCAGAAAAAAACAGTAACATCGCATTAGATAACTAGAGGAGAGTGAGTAATTGATTATTTTGAAATCAAAGGCTTGCTTGATGTATACACATATAAAATACTACGCAAAATTCGATAATTTTCCTAAAATTGTCGTAAAATATAGGTGTGTAACACTGACAACATTTTTTCACCATCAAAGCACAAAAATACGATAGTAGCAGAAAACTATAATAACATAGGCGCTAGTGTAACTCTTTGCAGTAGCAGTAAAATTCATTATGCTGTCAAGACTTTACTGCTCAAGTAAACTTACTTTATAAAGACCTACATTTTATCCCCCCTAAAATAAATTGCTATTATTGTAAAGTGGTCATTGCTGTTGAAAATTGGCACTATTGTCACTATATAAAATAACTTGCAAGTTGTGGAAAATGACTATGTTGTCATTATAAAGTGGTTTTACAACTTTTATAGAGATCTTTTTAAGCATTCTAAAGTAATCTTTATCTCAACTGTACACCTACATACAACTGTAAAAGCAAAATATACTACAACAGCATAAAAAATGGTGGTAGATTGAGATTTCCGAACTATTTGTACCCGCTGTAGATTGTTAGCACACTGTACAATCCAAATCAAAGCCCATTGAATAATTTTAGTGAGTTTATTTTATTTATATGGCTAATTGCTGATCAATTCAAGGCAGTAATTTCATCGGTATTCCTTACGGTCCTTATAGCGAAAAACACAAAAGTTCGATCCGGTTTATAGGTACATTTTTGTGCCATGCAATACCGGTATAATTATGCAAACTGTTATTTTCAAATTAATTATGGATTACACATTATAAATCTACTTTACATGATGTTCTAATGAATACGCTTGAACAAGAAGTGAATTAAATATTTATTTTGTATTTTTTTTGGTAAAATAACTTGCTAAACGAAAGCTTGAGTTAAATATATTTAAAAATACATAAGATGAATTACTATATCAAAAAAAAAGATACCTAATCAGTGGAGAAATTGTTATTTACCTAATTATATAGTGTAGTAAGTTTTGCTTTCCAAAATCCAAATTACTTTTGGCGAATTATGTATTGTAATTAACAAATATTAATAATAGATTAAGACTTGCTTGAGACTGCACTTTAGAAAGTATAAATGTGTGCAAAATGTTTGTTTCGGCATTATATACTTCATAGACAGAGATTAATGAATAATTTAATTTACTAATTAAAATGTATATTTGCTAAAAATTTAATACACTTATGGGATGAGTTGCTTTGTTCTCTGTGTACAACTTGACAGCGTATTGTAGTAAACCTTTAATCTATGGTAATACATCAATGTGCATTTAGTGCAACGTATAACATGCACCATTAGATGCAAGTGGTGGGCACAAGTGACCTACAATTTGTAATATCTTGGATACTCTTTCTACACCGGTGAACAGAGGATGTAGGTTTAAGAATGAGTACTTTGAATGAGACACAAACATTTCTAGACAAACACTATTAATATAAAATAAGTAACAATTCCGTTGACAAATTAAACATAAAGGTAATACTTTTAAAATTTGCGTCATTGTGTATACATTTGCGTAGGTAACGAAAACTGAATTATATGTAAATGCTTTCTAGCTGTGAATAATAATTCTATCCGTATTTGGTTAGTAAAATAACTTGCAGGCTTTATAAGAAATATTAATACTTGTGCCAGAATTTTTAATAAAAAATATCTCTTATATCCCAGTCTATAACAGTTAAAAGACTTTTATTAAAAAATATACCAATTTAATTATAATTTAAACATTTTAGCAACAGATATTCAACTATTAATTATACACTAATAATCGAAATAGGTATACCAGTTTTCTTAAACTCAACCATTAATAATTAATTAAGTATATTACTATTACCATTTTAAACAACTATTATTTAAATTATTAAATTAAATCTGACGATAACTGATTATAAAATAATAGAAAACCTCAGAAAAAGCTTGAAACAAACATTAGGTATCTAAATCTGGATAGGTACATAGGTAGGTATATAAAAGCGTTATCAACAAACGAAGATTACTAATAGTAACCTTCACCTTCACCAATTTCCCTGTTTCATGAAATATATGACCTAATATTAATTTATAAAAAATAACATACCTTCCGAGTTTCTCGAAAAGCTTCCAGAATATTCACTTACACTGTGGGGTAGATACCCTAACCTAACTCTACTTATTTATACACTACACTAAACTACATAACATGTAGGTATGGTACCTACTGATTTACTACTTTATAAAACCTGACAAATTTTATGTTAGATATATTTCCTTTTACCCAAATATATCACTATACACTATCACTACATAAAATCACAAAATTTTACTAAACTGACGCTTACAACAAACAAACTAACATCAATTAGGTACCTAGATCATACTTGCATGTAACAGGAAAAATGTCCCATTTGTCTGTTTTTCATTATTTAAATTTCTTGTTTCTCACATTTACAGATGCTTATTTTTGACATAATAACTTAAAAAATATTCGAATTTTTCAAATATTTATACAAATTTGTTACAACTAAGTTTGTATAAATACATTTATACAAGTTTGTTATAACAAATAGGTACACAACATGTAGATAACTTAGTTACTTACCTACCTTCTAAATTTCTTACAGAAGTTCAACAGATACTCCTTCCAATCTCATTGTACTGTAACACTACACTATAGGCACATATTATATTATTTTTTTTAATATATCACTACACCAAATTACATATTAACCTCATCCACTACACAGCACAAGAACTTTTACTAAAATGAAAATTAAAAATGGCCGACTATTGTTTCTTTTTTGTCTGACAAATCTACGGAAGGCACGGCCAACTAGATAAGTTTTTATTTAGCCGAGAAACATATCGACCCCTTTTTATATGTTTTCTTGGAAAATACCATTTCTTGATTTTATTATAACTATATTTACAGTTAGATGATAATTTATATACCTAATTGTTTTTTAAATATACATACTACCTGCTTAGGTACTCACTTATTATGTATATATTTGTAAAATTAGTTATATGTAAAACGTTGGAAAACAATTACAATTATTCTTAGTAATATTTTGATTCAGATCTGAAAAATATACTCATCTCATCCAAGCCTTTTAACTTCGGTAAGTAGTTTCAGTAAGTTTCAGTGGCCTAAAAAGGTTATTAGGAAAAACATAGGAATTATCAACCCTTTTTTCGAAATCAAGAACAAAAAGGTATATAAGATAAGGTTCTAAAACACTTATGGGATGTTAATTTTATCTGTTCCCATTAAGACTTGTTTCCAAAATGTAGATTTTTGTCTAGTAGACTCATAAACATGACTAGACAAATGTTCGGGTCCATAAAAATATTCAGGAATTGGAAAGATTTGTCTACTATTTTATTATCTAGTGAATACAACCGGAAATAGATAACATTCTGTCTGACAAAGGGAAGTCGATGGGGTGTAAAGAGATTAACTTTCTTTTACCAACTGCAGCTATGCATTTACAGTTGATATGACTAGCATTATGAATCATGCTAATTAATTGTGCTTTTTGTAACAATTATGCCTGTCAGTGTGACCTCGTTGCATTGCAAAAACTATTTTACCTTCAGGTAGATTTCCAAGTACCTACAGAGTAGACAACTAAAGAAATTTGTCGTTAGACTTTATTTCAAATAAATAAAATAATAAATTGGTATTGACAGGGGACATATATATTAATCAAAATTATATTATGTAATACGTAAGTGTATGAAATATTGCTTCGTTATCTAATCTAACTTGTGACGGATGATCTATAGTCCTGTATACCATTTTCCTTGAACATAATACGTACATCTCTTCATAAATGTGAGCCTAATATATACAATTTGAAAAATTGTATGTATTTATGAGCCTGTCACCATGTGATGAAACTAATTTAAAATTATATAATTACCAGACTCATAATGACCTTCACTCAGGTGGGTACATAATGTACTAAAAGGTAGACAAATAAAGTTATTACTTATAAATATACTAAATAGAAAAGCTAACGGTGACAGTGACGTCACTTTCTTAAAATTATGATCTGTTATTTGCAAGTGGGAACATTTTAGAGCTTCAAATTAGTAATTTCACAATTGTTGGGGCATTATTTTATGAATTTTTCAGATATAGAGGTTTTATACAGTGTGTATCTATGAAAGGAGACCTCTTCCATATAGCTAGTACCAATAGAGCACCAAAACTATGGTATAAATTATCAAAGTATGTTATATATTCCTAAAGGAAATGATTTCGTTGACCATGGATCTAGGCAAATCAGAAACAGACAATATTTATCACCGGTGCCTGCAATTCTTCCTCGAAATCTTTTTTATGATTATGAAACCAGACTTGAAACCGTAAAACAAATTAATAACAGACATTAGAGTTGGAGATAATTACCTATTGCTAACGCAGTTGAACCTTACAAACTTTCAAGTACTTAAGCACCTTATTACCAAGCAATAAGCAACGTCCCCTGAAGGCAAATAATATTTTTAAAGAAAGTGCAGACCGGCATCATTGGTGAGACAGAAAGAGGCAATACCTGAGAAGAATTAGTCGAACTAATTCCCTGAATTAATCAGCAGGTAGCGTCGGCATAAGCATTTTTTGCGGTTGACCGTGGAATTGAATAAGGAAATGGCTAACGTCAAACCAGACCATTCACGCGAACATATCATAAAAGAGAAGCAACATCTTTTTGTGTCCTAAAGTAGGTTATTTAGGTATGGATCATTGGTTTGGGATCTTCGGCACATTATTTTCTTCTTTTTATGTCTTTTAAACGTTTCTTTGAAATCTAAAGGTCATAGGAATTTCGTAAGTTATTATTAAAATTCAAATAGCAATGTAGAACTGGCGTGCACCTAATTTATACAAAGTGTCCCTCAAATGTATGCACCAGTTCAAATTGTAGCCACTCTCGCTCAAATTCATTCATATTTTTAAGGTTTGCTGGGTATTTTTCTAATAAGGGAGGTATATCCAAAAAGAGGTGTCATGTTTTGTCTAACCAGAAAATAGTAATTTCTCTTGGCTCATTGTTGCTCCTATTGGCACATTGTTTTGGGTATATAGGATATCGTCTTTATTATTGGATACAGACCAAGTAAAACGTCCTTCTTTTTAAAAATTAACTGTAATGATTACTTTTCTAGATTTTACGATTGTTTGGAATAAGAAATGTTTTATGACATATCAAGTAGGTGTGAATCTCTTGCTAAATTATCGATAAAACGTAAATAAAACACATTAACTGCCAGTTGTGTTATAATAATTTAACATAAACAAAATATTAATAAATATGTACTAAATTTTTGTAGTGAAAAACAGTGGTATTGTCAAATTGTTTCAGTATTTGTAGTATAAACCATTATTTATTACTGACAAATTTATAGGTTTGATTAAAACAATCTGTTTTTTAAAATTTTTATTCATCTAAAAATTTACACAATAAAAAACAAAACTGATAAATAATTGGATTCCTTATAACATTTAATAAAACACTTTTTTCTACCCTGTTCTTACAAACTGCTTCCTAATATTTTTATAAACAACCAAGATCGGACGATAGAAGCTTTATTGTTTAGCAGGGAGAAATATTTTCAGCCGATGACTGAAAAATATACATAAAAATAATTGAGTATTGCAAAATTGTAAGATCAGCTTTCTGGAACGTAAATCTGATTCTGAGAATCAATCTCTTTTACCAAAAAATCCGAAGACTATTTCACAGCCCGTTATTGCAAAACTTTTTAATACTAAACCAATCTTGTCCAAATGGGCTAACGGCAGTTCATGCTTTACGTGATACAAAAATAATAAAATAACACTAATATAGCGAAGCTCTAGAGATCTTAGGTAACAAAAATTGATTCCGTTATACCTAGTGACTCAACTAAAATTCAAGGTCAACATCAAGTGTTTTAGTCTCACCACTAGCAGAAGTGTATATTAATAGAAACATTTGCTTCCAGTTTATTTTGCAATATCAACATTAAAATCAGTTTATTAAATATTTAATAACATTACTTTGGCAACAATTATAAATAAAAATAAGTATACATACATTTACAATATATAGTCTGTAACAGTCAAAAAATTACACTTTTCTTTTCAATTCTGACTCTCGTCTTGATGTCTTGATGTCTTAGTTATAATAGGAACGACCGCAATAAGTTAATTTTATCACAAAGTATCGATAGGTAATAAATACTGAGGTATTCACATCACTTGACTCACTAGGGAACCAACATAGTGACTATTTCACCATCACTATTTCTTTGACGATGAACTAGCAAAGGAGTTTTGGGAATAGAATCTGGAATTTCAGTTTCCTTTATAGTAACTCTCTCTCTTGGAGGAGTTAGCAACTCTGGTGCAGCCTTCGGTCTAATTTCCACATAATTTGGTGCATCTCTTTGCTCTGGTTCTTCTTCTTCCTGTAACACTTCTGGATGAGCAAGAGGTGTGAATGTCTTCAGAATCGGAGTGTCATCTTTTGGTTTGCCATTCTGTCCGTTAATTAAAGGAATATGTTCAGGAGCATTTGATGAATTCAATAACGGCTTGTCATTAACTGATTTACTCAAAGGTTTCATTTCTTCTCCTACAACAGAGTTAGGCAACTGACGTCGTTTGTTGTTCCTCTTTTTTGTGTTACGTTTTTTAATAAAGCAAATGGTAAATACAACAGCTAGGAACAACCCAACTCCAATAATAGCATACAATGCAGTAGAATTTTCAGGTACTGCTGAAGCTCTTTCTAGTTGCCCTGTGTTAGTATCATTCGCTATAATTTCAACGTCATCGTGTCTTGGAGAAGCTTTAACTGAAGGCTCAAATGCCTTAACGATTTTCGGTTCCACCACAGGAGCCGCAGTACTAGTTGTGGTACTTTGAGTTGTAGTAGCTTCTTTAAAAAGATTGATGTCATCGAAAAGTATCTTCGCTTGATCTATAGGATGAGGCAGAGGTGAAGCGTATTCTTCATCGTTGGTACCAACTGGTCCAGGGGTGCTACAATTTTCTATACAACCTAGAATATCTGTGTTGAAGACACCACCAAAACCACTACCTTCGTCGCCACTGCCTTCTTCCAGAGTTTGGCCTAGTACATCCTCTGTAGCTTCAGCTGGGATCAGTTCTTCTTGTGGAAGTTTGTCATCTATAAACGTATTGAATTCTTGTATGTCTTCGTCTTCTTTTTCTTGAACAAAAGGAACCTTTGTACTATAATCAATCACATCTTCATCAAAGACATCACCTGAACCCAAATCTGGTTCATCGTATAGCATTATATCGTGTAATGAGCAATTAACAGCGCTTATGTCTTTCCCAATATAATTTTTTGGAGAATGGCATGTTACACTTTCAGGTACTGCTATGCCACTTTTGACTATTCGATTGTAATTTAGAACATTATAACAATCACAGTCAACGGGATTTTTATACAAATGCAGGGTCTTCAGTGATTTCAATGCTCTCCAGTCTTTGGGAATTTGAACAAGAAGATTATGAGATATATCGAGAGTCTCTATATTTTGAGGAAGAGATGTCATGTTTATCCTCTTCAAGTTATTTCCATCTAACTTCAACGTTTTCAAGTTTGTTAATGAAGGAATGGAGAGAACTTGTACATTATTATGAGACAAATCCAAGTATTTCAAATTTTTCAGATACTTAAGTTTAGGATCAACTTTATTAATAGAAGCATTGGACATTGTTAGACTCACTATCGTTCGGTACTGTTTCTGGGAGAATTTGCTGAGGAATTCGAAGGTTGTAGCTTCTATATGGTTGCCGGGAAACTGGCAGTTTAAGCCTTCTTGGCAGTAGAACAAGGACGCGCTGAAGACTGGCCCCATGGTAGCACACAATAGAAACAGTTGGTTCCACATTTTGTCGATCTGAAACAAAGAAAAATATAAGAGACTTGTACAAAAACACTGGAATATACATATATAGGAATAATTAGCGAATTCAGCGTCTCCCACGCCACTATGCAAGGGTGGCCAATGAAGTTATCACCCTCTACATACAAAATTGATAAAAGAAATGATAAAATCTTGATGGTATTAAATAATGCAAAAATTCAATTGAGTTTGGAGATTTACAAGTATCGGATGGGCATTGGGAGGTGACAGCTAATTTTACTGCTAATTTGTAAAAGACAATTTCGTGAAAATTCTCACACGCTTATAATTTACAATTTTGTTTGCGTGCTTTTTACATTGTTAGATATTTGTGACGAGCAAGCGCTGGTTTCCTCGCCAGACGTTATAAGTAGATAATTGGTTTCCTGCATTTTTGGCATGTGAGGAGCAATTTTTTCATAAGGTATTGGTTATCGCACGCGCTTAATGCTGATTATGATTGTAGGTAACTGTCGGACGATTGGAAACAATTGTCAAGGGTCTAATGTTGAACTTCCGCAACAATTCTTAACGAATGCACAAGGATGCGATTCGAACACGGTCATTGCGCAATTCACATTCAGACACGACAAAAATAATTCTAATCCATTTAATATTTCGTTATCTTTGCGACTGTGACACTTAAGCACAAATAGATAATGCCAAAATAGTTACGTTATGGATTTAGAATGCAAATTAGAAAATATTTTACTTCCTCATCCTGGGTGTCCTTGAAATGCGTACCAGGTGGCAGCCATGCATTCTTGGGAGGTAATACATGGGGGTAAAAGTCAGCTTATGGTTTAAGAGGATAAATAGATTATAGTTTAGGCACCAAGAAAGGTCTACGGGACAAAGAAGATCACAGATACTTAACTAATGCCTTGGATGTTATTACAAAATGATTTTTATAAAATTTACTGTCTGGTGCACAAAAGATTTCTACAATATTGGTATATTTCATTATTAGAACCGGATTTGCATTCCCCTAATTTATTAATTAGTGAATCAAGAATGAAAAAAATTGTTATCATTAGATTACCTACAAAATAGATCTCATGTTCGTAACCCAAATAAAAATAGTTTTACCTAATCTAGGTGCTATCTATTTCGTTATCTGTGCTTGCAATTTGGTTAGGCGACAGTCTAACCTAACCCATATAGATAATAAATGCATTAAGAATCTTGTCTGTCTACCAGAAGATATTCAACAATGAATAGGTACACAAAAGAGGTATAAATAAGATGGTTATCGCCAAATTCAAGAATCCGTTCCATTGTTTGATTGTTTTAAAATAATACCAAGCCATTATTACTAAGATTTTAGGTCAACTACCTATATTTTGCAAGTACGTTCACCATGTCGGACTTTTTGAATAACGACCTTGATTACTTTTAACCATTTCACCCAGCCTGAGTAAGCATACTTTCACTTTTATTACCTATAATATAACTATCTCTACAAATCAATATTTTAAGGCTTTTTTCAGACGTTCTGGACTATAATAGACATTGGTCCTTAAAGTCACAAACAATAAACATGATTTTTTCAACCACAAACATCAAATTTTGCTCAAACTAGGAATTCCAGAAGAAAAAAGTACTGATTAAGCATTAGTACGTAAACCTACTAAGTATACAGAACTTTTTATTGATTGATGACATATTTAAAGTATTTCTTACATAAAAAACTATACCGTATTAATGTAAATAAATAATGAAACTTCACCGTTCTTCCTTTTAATTCTGGGATTTTAGCACATTTATCATTACAAAAAAGGCTACCCAAGTCCAACAAGGCTATGACTTAACTGTTAAAACCACAATTTGCTAGAGCACAGTCCAGTTTGCTGTGTTAGAACTCTGGTCTGTCGAATCATGTGAATTTACGTCCTGTAATTGTTTACCTCATTTCCTTCGAAGTGGTACCACTAGTGACATTGAGAACTAAAAATTCCCAATTAAATGGCCAGGTACGTATTCATGTAATAATAAATTTACCTTAAAAACAAACAGTTGATTAATTGGCTTCAAAGTCCTGCCTTGCTGGTAAAGCACTGAAATAGGCCAATAAAACAGACAACTTTCGAGGGCAGCGTCATTTAGCGACTGACTTAATCATAAACAAAAAAATCCCAATGACACGACTATGATACAATAAAAATTTAGGAATGGTACCGATATACAAGGTATTCTACTTAACAAACCAAATTCGGTACGTTGTTTTTTTATTATTTAGACGTTTATTTTAATGGTAGGTAATTCATTGCAATTAAAAAATGTAGAACTAGTTTTAAAATCCACTTTATTTAATTATACCTACATACCTACCTACTACAAATACCTTACTATTCGCAAAAAATATGATAATGATGATAACACATATTTTGATTGTGATTACCTCATCTCAAATCATTTAGAAAAGATTTTAAAAATTTAAGATTAGAAAAATAAAATTATTTAACTTATTTATTAGTTAAGTATGTTAAACTAAATAAAAAATAAGGCTTTTTTAATAAAATCCAAAATATATTCAGTTTTAATATAAAGCAAGCAAATATCTAAAATATAATAATAATCTCTACCCTTGCTCATTCTAATCACAAGGAAGTCCGTAAGTCTCAGACTTGTGTAGGAAAGGTAATGTAATAATATAATTAAGGAAATCCAATGAGAACTAACGTAATTAATAGTTTCCATTTTATGAAAATATTTAAATATATATGTCATTGTGTCTACATGCTAATAAAATAAATTACCATTGTTACCAAATCGGTACAGTAACTTTCTAGACCGATATTATTGGCCGCAGAATCTCGCATGATTCACTTGCAAAAAACATGCAAACAATATCTAAGTAGACTGCTAACCTAACACTGGACTGGACCGCAAGATGACTTTTTTAGACCATTGCCGTGAAATTGAGTGTCAGGTGAAAAAGACACAAACTGTAATTGGATTATTGATGAAAACTTAACGTTCTGGGTTCTATTATTAGATTCCTACACACAGCCAAAGAAAGTGAAATGTTGGACAAATCTAAATTACAGTTAGCAGCTCCACTTCACCATTAAAATTCTTTGAAATCAATTACATATTAGCGTGTGACAATTTTAAACAAACATCGGTGAGTGATAAGATAAAACAGAACAAACACAATATTGTCAATAACTAACTAACATGTCCACATAGTATATTTAATATGACTGTGCGGTACAAAGGGTTAAAGTCAAAGATGATATTTAAAATGACGCAAAATTTCTTAAACACCGCTAATAAATTACTTTGAGACAATGTACACAGATAATTAACTATGCTTTATCCAAATAAATGTTTAATTAATAAGAGCAAACATGATTTGAATAGTATCTGGGCGTTTCGAGATAACAAAAAGTACTTAACGCCAAAGACTACAAAAACCAATAAAAATAAAACTACTAAAAACTTTCTTTTTTAATGCCACACTAATGTTTGGCGCAAAATTTCACTTACCAGTTTAAAAAAATGTGGAAATAATTATATACTATAACACCGGTCTTTTTACAACACTTTCCACAGCACACTTTAACTGTTGCACTCTTGCAATTTAGTCACTTGCACCTCAGAGCACTAAAACAAAATCATGGTAGTTAGTACTTAAGTCTCAGAAAGTCATTTGTTTTCGCACGTTGCTGGGCTGTCAGAGAAATATCGAGCTCCACCACACTAGATTTCGAAAAGTGACTGAGCGCTGTTGACTGGTGCGCGCGTTTTGACTTAAAGCGCAAAGTGCGGAATGAAGAAAGATAAAGCTAAGCACAGCACACTCTTCTCATATGAAAGTGGACGGGGAAATGCGTTTAACCATAATATATAACGCGATGGACGTACTAAAGGTGGGAGATTCCTGGGGGCAGTTAATTTTTCTTTGAAAAATGGGTCCATTTATCCAATATTGGACCTTGCTAGGTACTATTATTTTAATACCTGCCCTTCAAAATGGAGTCTTACGCGATGAAATTAAGTTTATAACCTTAGGAATAATTGTTATTACAGCAAAACTTATTTTTTATTTTAGAAATTCTGTTAGAAGTTTAGAAGTGTTTAGAAGTTCTGTTTTTAGATACAATTTCCTAATTTCGCATGGCGGAATTACTTATTAAAGGTCATTTTTTAACATAAAAATGACCTTTATGTCACTTCCGGTTTTACCGGAAGTAATACTAACTCTAGATTTTTATATGGAACACCCAGTATATTATTATATTTTTTGTATCTACGTCATTTTCTGAACCCAACGATATAACGCAAGTGACATTTCAGCTGTCTTATTACTTTTTGGACTCTTATTTTATTTCCCTTTTATTTGAGAGAGTGCCTTCTCTCAACTGTAATTTCAGTTCTGTTGGTCCCATAGATAAAATAAGCGTATGGGCAGATTGCTTATTAATTTTACTTTCTATGGTACCATAGTACCATTTTGGTACCATTAAAAAAAATAGTTTCATCTTTATAAATTTTTTACAATTTTAAAAGAATTTTAACGCCCTGTAACAAAATAAATTGAATGTTTTTGACGCCAACTCTATTTTTTTATGGTCGCTATGGTTCATTAGAGTCCTAAAAGTAATTTGACAACTGAAATATCATTTACTTATCATTGGATTCAGAAAATGACGTAGATTCCAAAAATATAATAATATACAGGATGTTCCATATAAAAATCGAAAGTTGGTAACTTCATGTTAAACCGAAAGTGGCAAAAGGTAATTTATATGTAAAAAGTGACCTTTAATAAGTACTTCTGCCATTCCAAATTTAAAAATTGTATCTTAAAAATAAGAGGGGAAGGAGGGAGGGGTATAACTTTGTAAAATACTTGCTCATATGTAAATGAAGTCATACATCGTATCAGTTTTATTTCCCAGTTTAGCAGCTGTGTTTAACAAGTCTTTTAAATTCTCCCAACCAACAAAAGGCTTGTTTATAATATGCATCACTTTCTCTGAATTATTTTTTATCTTTTTTGTTTGATGTTTGATGAAGCGCGTTGTGAAATCAACGTGACTGGATTTTAATATTTGTACATAGAAGCAAACGAAGTTGTTTATATGCTACATATCCTTCAATTGCAGTGTAATGATCATTATTATTACATATATAAAAAAATAAAGTTTATAAAAACATGTAAAGTGTTTTAAATACATTCTGAGGATATGATGATAGAAAATGAACTACCCATTTGTTACAACTATGCCATATAGAATTAAAATAGACAGAATAGGACTTAAATCCACTTTTAATATAAAATAAACACCCTAATGAAATATTTCCAAAGTACGATTATTAATTTTGTAAAAACAGATAAACAGTAAAACAGTAAAAACAGACCGTTTGTACAAAAGAAACCCGTTCTTTGAACACATTTGAACACATTTTGAACACATTTGAACTATATAATATTTAAATAAAGTGGATACTCGAAGCGGATGGTTCTTTATGAAACATCGTGAAAATAATTGTTTTGAAAAAAACATTGATCTCATTTAAATGTTCCCAGAAATATATAGAAAACACTCTATATACTAGTATTTCGGCTTGTTAGGCCTTTTTCAATAGAGTAAATGTCTATTACTCCTAACAACCCGAAATACTAGTATATAGAGTGTTTTCTATATATTTCTTGCAACATCTAAATGAGATCAATGTTTTTTTCAAAACAATTATATAATATTTAAATAATAACTATACCTTACTTTCTTGTTTTTGTCGGTCGTTTTAAACCAATACTCGATTCTTCGTCTTTGAATTATCCTTTAATTTTAAATTATATTAGTTTGACATTTCCATCAATTTTTTAACGAAATTTTACGCAGTTTTTATATACCGATTGTTATTTTTTCTCGATGAAGAACTGACTTGTTATTTATCTAAACCAAATTGCCGAGAACATTCAGTTCCAAGACTATACATATTCTATGCATCGCAATATTTTTTCTGTAAAATTCCATGGTAAAAAAACTGGTACTCATTTGCTAATTGACCATAAAATCAAGTCAGTACCTACTAATTAAAAGAAAAATTAGCGTTAGCAATTACTTTTAGCAATAAGTATTTATAAAAATATCTAAAATTATTGATCTCTACAGGTCCACAATCAGATAAGAAAATTATTACGCAATAGTCATCGTCATCTCATCTTATCATCATTCAAATGAAGAAATCACGAAAAATTATATATTGCATGTGGTAGTAGTACTTTTGAAACCTGTAATGTATACGACCCACAATACGTTGGAGTACTAAAAACTATTACCAAAAAGAATGAAATACATTTTAAACAAATTTAATGTGTGATCAATTTTTACTTTACCTTCTGTTAAAAGCTATCCCAGGTTTCACTGCTACTGTTACCTTGAAAATATTTCACATTTTACAACATGCTAGACTTCAAACAGTGTCTTTCTATAGTCACTGCTTCAAATTATTAAAAATATTCTGTTCCCACTAAATATTTCATTATTTTTCAAAGAGAATACTTTTTCAATTACTATTTGAGACCGTAACACCTACTACCTATTCTGCGTATAGAAAACTGATTTTGATGTACCTAGTAGTCTATTTAAAAAAGATAGACTAGTCAAGACACATCAATTAGTTCAATTAAAACAATTAACATATTTCTTAATTTGGCTAAATTGATTTCGCATATTTGCATAATTGAATAAAGTCTCAGTCTCAAATAATGCAGGTACATAATTTCGGATCATATTTTGCGTGTAAACATACTTTTATTCACATGTACAATAATTTAAATAATCAATGTGCATTGTATGTTGCATATAATTCGCTATTCTTTGTACTTTTTATTTGACAAATATTTTATTAATAAAACAAAAGGTATTATCTATCACTATATACCATTATTTTACATTTTTAAAGTTATCTATCTATATCTGTTTGCTGTTTTGTCAGTTATTGGTAATCAAACCAATCAGTTTGTAACAAATTTAAATACCTAGCATGTATACTGTAGATTACTGTGGGCTACACCATCCACCATCTGTCAAAGAACTATGTCAGTATGTCTATTCATTAACAGATGGCCTACTCATAGGGAATAAAGAATCGATTGGAATCATGCATGATACAAATTTTCAGATTAAAATAGAATTCCAGTTGAAGATAAATCCCAAACATATTGACCCCACAAATATATCTTGGCACCCATTCTGCCAAGATTTTCATTTCATGTTATTATTCGAGATATACTTGTATACAGGGTGTTTTATGTTTACGAATTTAAAATTTCTAAGTAACAAAATATACAATAATTTCAAGATACAGGGTGTTTGAATTAAAGTGAAAAACACGTGTGTTTCGGCGCTGAATATTGAAAATTTAAAATTGTTGTCATAAATATGTTTACATATGCCATTATATAAGACTAAAATTAGAACTTCATCTCATCTTACAGCAGTAAAGTTTACATACCTATCTATAGTTTACTACCTAGTTTTATATATAAAAAAGAGAAGATTTATCCATTGTAGAGGATCCTAAGTAAACAATTAATTTTTAATAACAAATTTCGAAAGTAGATAACAGTCTACATGATAAATGTGTATGCTTTTGAGTGTTTACTGTAATAAAAACTTACACCATAAACATAAGTATCAATTTTACATTCTATCTAGTAAATTTTTTAACACTCCTTGGGCTTCAACAAATAAATCAAGTATAAAAATGTACTTATCCAAGTCAATGGTACTTTTGTTAATACAGAAATACCTATAATTACTGGTTCAAAGCCTAAATGCTTGTTTCCTGAGATTATCGGAAAGCTACTAACATAAAAACATTCCTGTTGTGTGATCTGACACGTAAAACCTTTGAATTTTTCGTATCTTTTTCGTGGAAATTACGCTAGACGGTACATTTTTTATATTCTCACAGGAAAATCCGTTACCTATATCACAATAGCAACCTTGAATTTAAAACATTTACCACACCGTCTTGATACAGATTTGCCATGCAATGAACAAATAACACTGAAAATTAAAACCAGAAAGGAAAGGAAAACAGCTGATTCAGAAATTAAATACTTCTTTAATAATCGCCCACATATGTTCGAGTAATACTTATTTCCAGCATGGTAGTGGTAGTGGTTTACGCTCAGACGAGTTAGTTGTAAATAAAACAAAACTATTAACAAATATTAAGTCAGCTGCACACAAGCACACAGACAAAAGTCATGCCAGTGAACTAACCAATGAGGGTGCTTCCAAGTGCAACGTGACTTCATTTAAACTGTACAAAAAAGGTCAACTAATTAACTATATGTGGACTAAGCTTTATGTTTATGACCGAGATAGTGTTCCCTCTACCGAGCAATGCGATAAGCAGTAACTTCAAGAGGAGGGGAGATTTACCTGAGTGAGTGAGCAGGTATATTTTGTGTCCATTATTTCTTAATAAAGTGAATACCGCAAAGTTACTCAGTGAATTTTCCTTGGAATACATTGCAAAGGAAGCTACAATCTTGGTAAGTTTTTAAGTATGTTAGAGATCAATTACTTATTGATTAAATCAAGAAATTTTGATAGTTTTATTTGTTACTAAAGGCTCAGTAAGGTGCGCAACAAGTTGCAGTCAAGGCTATAATTTAAAGTCATAGTTATACTACTTATAACTAGACACTTGTTACATTCCATTTGTTTACATTAGTAATTTTTAATATTTGTTCTAGTTAGAATAAACTTTGGTTTCACCTTTATCTTCACGTACTTATTATCTGTACAGTAATAGTACTAGATTTATCAGTAAAAGTACTTGATTCAAATTGTCTACCACTTAATAAGTTCCTTCCTAAATCGGATGCCACTTTCCATGAAATATTACTTTATTAGTAACTCGATTAATATTCAAAGAAACCAATTTGAATAAGTACGTGTTTTTAATTTAATATATTGAAGGTTTTTCCAGTCAGAATCAAAATAAAGTGATTGTCCATGGATAATGGAACCTTTCAAGCGAAAAATCAGTCATTGTCTACGGGTAAGACAATAAAAAATCTAATAAAGTTACCCGGTAGAACCATGAAACAAATATCTGACACAGTAAAAGCAATACCTACAATATTTGGTGAACTTCAGACAAAGACCGGTACCTATCAGTTTTATTCGTATATGACGCTTCTAGGTAGGCGTTAATAACTGATAGTGATAATCTACATAAAGTAAATCAATATCTAAATTAGCAAGTGTAGCATCTGCAACCAACTAGCATTGTGTATTGTCAGCAAATGGAAAAGAAAAATTGAATGCCAAAAATTTTGCTCAGCCTCGTGTTTTCCATTTTTTCTCGTGGTTTGTAACTCAGCCTGAAGTGGTTGTTCATAATTAATGTGAACAACACACACTTAACACATTTCTCTCTAGAAAATGTACTTGTGAAATACAATTTATAAATCAAACAAAGCGCTTTATCAGATTGTCACGTACTGTGATAAAATTCAAATGAATTTTTCTGGTTTTTACACGGTTGGTGAGTAAAAATTTGGGTTTTTGAAATGGTGATTCAGTCTTTCTAACAAAAAAGTTGCAGAAGTGCTAAAAATCAATCTTTGGGAACAGGAATATATTTTTTCAAAATGACTATCAAGTAATGACAATACATATATTGGAGTAGTGTCATAATATTTAATAACTGGAACTAGTGCTACCTAACGTAACTTATAAGAGTTATGAGGATCATAAACTGTGGAGATATATGGATTTTTTGGGAATTTATACAAGTTCTAAGAAATGTCTTGCATTACATATTTTAAAGTGTCATGGCGTTTTTCATTACATTATTGCATGGAAATCATTAAATCAATCAAGAAATGTAAACAAACTTTGCATCAAACAGTTGAAAACCGATTTGATCCAAAAGACAATCAAGTCAGAAAATATTTCCAAGCAATCAATCAATCAAATAAATAAAGGGAAAAGTGTCAACTGTCATTATTAACTGTTTTAAAACTAGTTTAATTACAGTGACGGATTGGATTGTAACAGATTGCCTTCGTATTGTAGTACCTCATTTCAGAAAACTATGTACATGACTAATTATTTGAACGGTCTTGCAAATATTCTTTTTCTAATTAATGATTAGATATATCATGAAACCGAGTAGAGTCTACTGTTACACCATTACGTATTTATTTGTTTTTTGTGTGAGAATATATTAAATTAAAGTGCACGTATATGGTTTTAATTGGAAGCAAATTGTTAAAAATAATGAGTAATCATTGAGAGTAGTTTCTTTATCAAATAAAATATATGGTTTCATTTGCTAAGTTAATTGTACTAGCAAATATACTAAGTAGAAAATATATATCAGTATATTTTGCGACTGTTGTTTGTTTTCAATTTTTTGCTTGTTTATAACAATGAGATTGTAATTTTTCATGGTTTACAGTACCCACAGCTACAATTGACTTTTTTTTACTTTTCCACGAAATCTTTACCAGAAGTACCTACCTATATGTTTTAAATTTCAGTCCATTCTTTTACATTAAAACAACCATTAATCTTTTAGTGTATTGTTATTAATGTTATAAAACAAAATCCCTGTTATCTCCTTGTCTATAGTAAGACTTTCTTGTTTACCGTAAGTATTAAAATGATGAATGCTTAAGTCTATTGTATACCTACCTCAGTCATTGTAATGCTAATTTTTGGTATATGTAAAAGAAAAAATACTTTATACATACATATTTCCATGAACTGTTCTGTTTTGTAGAGCAATATTTTTTTTCATATATCTTAAATATATAGAAGAAGTAAATAAATTCAATAAAATCAAAAGTATTAACTTTGTGCAAACCCTTCCATTATCGTACGTAAGTAAATTCACTTTAAATATAGCCACTTTTTGACATAACCGCATTAGTTGGATGTCATTTAATCGAGATATGACATTTTATAAAAAATATGAAAAAAAAACTGGAACATTTCATCAAAAATATATCAGATATGGCTTCATTAAGCTTACTTTCAAAATAATCAAGTACCTGGTCTTTGTCACATAATTGATACGTTTGCGTTTTATAGACAAAAACATTTTCTTTCCAGTAATTTTAACATTTTCACGTATAAATTTAGCGTGGTAGGCTACATTTTTTTCCTACAAAATAATATAATAATCTTTGATTAAATGACAAATAGTATTGTTAACGTCAATACATGTCGTTTATGTCATATTTACGCGATCATTTCGTCATAATAATTAATATATTTTGATAAGTACATGGTAGTTTATATTAGAAGAATTCAAATTGTGATTCTATGTCTAAAATTCCAGCAGCCATGAATACCATATTTGCATATCTCATCCTCACTTTCCCTTTTTAGTCATTGGTCAATGACCACCAAATATATCCTCTTATATGTATATAGGTAATGTCACTATTGTCACCGAATGTACTTAGTTAATATCATCATAGCTCTCTTATGACTAGCACATTGTATACTTTCACAGGGTGTTTCAAAAATTCTTTCATAGCGGCATAGAGAATGAAATCGATATTTTTGAAAATCCTGAATGATATGCATAGCATATCTCGAATATTTAAATTTCTTATATAAACTTTACTTCTTAAAGTCAACCTATGAACATCACCCTAACACCCTGTATAATCTCGAACATAATTTCACGTGACAATAACTGAAAAAATAGGATAAAACGCAAATTTAAAGGTATTATTGTAAGTGTATTAACGAGGCCAATGAAAAGGCCAGTAGATTTGTGATAATTCTCGAAACGAATTCATATCTAACTACTCTCAAACACATTGTTACGTGCGTACCAGTGTAGATAAGAATATGTAAAAAATAGTGTGTGCTGAAAATCAGGTGTTCATAGAAAAGGTGAGGAAAAACAGTAACAAAGGTGTAGTAACATAAAAAATAACTGTTTTTCCAACCATTGAAACTGAAATCCTGTGTTTGATGAATTTTAAAATGTTTTCGAGTGTCAAATTAATTTATCTAGTCAAGGATTCAAATAGTGGAATATAATAAGAGTAACTAAAGATATACGTAGAAGCTATTAACCACATGGTTTACTTGGAAATATTTTTGATCTTTACGACAATTTAGATCTAGAGAATTTGGGATAGTGTTTCCCGGAAGTTTTTTCATTTCTTTGTATCAAATTGTATTAACATTGCGACATTGCATTTTTAATTATGTAATTACGTGGTGTATGCGTTCAGTTTTGTTAGCATAAAGTTCAAGTGGCTAGACAATGTCCAAAAATTAGTTAATAACGCTCTAAAACTTTTTTCACTTTTATTGTTGATTTTTTCTGTCAGCTCTCAGTGGTCTTTCGTATGTAATGTTTTGTATGTGACATGCAACATAAAAATTCCTAAATTGCTGTTTTTGATTAAAATATATCACAATTTGTTTAGCTGATTGTATTTTCAGTACGACATCTAGGTATTGTTATATGTGAGACTTGTGTGGGAAAGGGGACAGCATATTACTATGAAGTGGGCCGCAAGTGCGCCCAGCAACAGTAGTAATGATGTCTCAGCAATATATATTTTATATTACATATATCTCTGATATTCTATTTGGACAGAGATATTGCATATTTCACTATTTTGTTGTTAAATAAATTTTTTGTCAAGTAGTTTAGTTGTGCATGATGAAATTGTTAAAATATTTTCTTGGAGTGTTAAGAATTACAACAATTTTCAGTTGCTGTACTTTTTAATTGTTTATTAATGACTATATGGTTTAAATCTAAACATTGGTATTTTTTTGTCGTATATCGTAGTTTCATTATCAAGTATCGATAAAAAGAAAAGGTCACTTGGTTTCACTTCTAGCATTTTTTCTACAATTGAAGGAGTTCATAAAATTTCTTATAGAATTTAAGAAACTTAGATAAAAATAAATACCTCATCTGTTAATGTTTCTATATTTTAGAAACATTTGAAATATTTAGATATGCCTGCCAGGGTCAGATTGTGCAATGTTATTACTAATTAGTAAACTATTGTGATAATTTGACACATAGAGATTTATTTTCATGCCTACACTGAGAAACTTGCATACTCATACTGAGAAAAAGATTTAACCTCGTTGAAATACAAAAGCGAGGGTGTTTACAGTTTCTAAAAATGTCAAATCACATTTTTTGCTACTGCTATCAGTCAGTACCCTCACTTCAGATGATATAACAAATTTCTTCTGTTTTCAGATAAATGAGGCTCTTATTCCTATTAGTAGCAACTGCGGCGGTTGCTTTAGCCGTACCACCGTCCACTACAATTATTCCTCTGAAGACACGAACCTGCATCGATAATTGTAAATGTAAAACGAACGACCTGCCAAGTAGACTGCAAATCATCGAATGTGACAGGCCCCTGGTATTGAACGAAACGACCTTCCGCTATGTCAACAAGCAAGTTGTTAGCGTCGTCAGTTTGGAAAATGTCATCATAGAGCAGATTCAAGAATCAGTCTTTAAAGGCTTTAAGGTCTTAGAAGATGTCCTTATATTGAATTCCAAAATTGGATCTATAGATGCAAAGTCTTTTAACCATATTAAACGACTTAAATTTGCAGACTGTGGTTTTGAGGACAGTCCAGATCTGTTCTCAGAAAACTTGGAGGA
The DNA here is from genome assembly GCA_963924545.1 of Pogonocherus hispidulus. Lineage (NCBI taxonomy): Eukaryota > Metazoa > Arthropoda > Insecta > Coleoptera > Cerambycidae > Pogonocherus > Pogonocherus hispidulus. Next base: position 922,849 of record OZ004701.1, read on the forward strand.
ACTCCACTTTGGAAGTTGTCAGATAGAGGAGATACCTAAACTGAATGGGTTATTTAGCTTAACATTCTTGAACTTATCAGGAAATTACATCAAAGATATTGGCATTGAGACTTTTGCTGAACTGTTTGGATTGGAAGAGTTATACTTAACTGATAATGAAATTTTCAAACTACCTGCAACTTTATTCATTAATAACCAAGAGTTGAACAGTCTATACTTAGATAATAACCCACTGGAACAATTTTACCTTAACACGTCTGAGAGCTTGGAAACGTTATCCCTTGGTAATTGTCAGCTAGAAACTTTCGATGAAAGATCTACTCAAAGACTCTCGACTCTTAGTGAGTTGAACCTGAGCAACAACAAAATTAAGACTCTTACTGGTAAGGCGATGTCTCACATAAGAGGCTTATCTGTAATAAATTTAGCCAACAATCAACTGGAGCAACTTGAGGATGATATATTTTCTGATAATCCAGTTCTATATAAGATTACATTAGATGGTAACAATTTCAAGTCCTTGCCAAACTTTTACCTAAAGTCTGGAGAAGTGTTCACTGCCTACACGTTTTCATGCAACCACTGTGGTTTGAAAACCTTGCCCAGTTCAGTGTTCAAAAACATGCCAGGAGTATTTGATTTACAACTTTCATATAACGAATTTACGAATGTGGATAACATTTTCCAAAATATTCCAAGCTTAAAGATTCTGGATATCTCGCATAACAACATCGTTTATATATCACCACTAGCCTTTGCTAATAATCCAAACATTGAAACTTTGAACATCGCAGGAAATCCTATATTGGCGCTTAACCCTGAAGTTTTTACTAATAACCATGTTATAAAAGAAATTGATGCAAGGAACGCTTCCATGGAGATGCTGTGGGCTAACAGGAACAGAGTCATTCCCTCACTGACCAAATTGTTGCTGAGTGGAAACAAAATCCGTTCTTTGACTATTGAAGATTTCAAAGTCGTGCCGAAGTTAGTGTCTATCGACCTCAACAACAATCCATTAGAATTTTCTGATGAATTCTGCAAAGTTATCAATTGGATGGACATGAAAGAAATACGACCTATTGAATATACTCAAGAATTAGATCTGGAAGGACCTTACATTGAAAATCCCAGCACTTTCGATGGATTCAGTTTCATATCATGGGCAGAGTTCTATGACAATAAGTGTCCAGATGTGACTACAACAACTGAAGAATATTGGGGGCCTGATAACAACGATATTATCGATGATAATCCAATCCCTGATCCCACTTTGGAATATGATGAGGACGAAGACGATGACGATGATGACGCGGAATATAATTACGATGAAGAAATAGAAGCAGATGAAGAAGTTTTGGGCAAATACGTTGAAGATGAAAATACTAATATCGCTAGAGCTTCTTACATCCTTTCAGTAACGTCTGTATTTATTTTAACAGCTTTGGTAGTGCTAACATTGGCAGTTACAATAACTCTAACCATTTTGAGACGTAACAACAATTTCAACATGCACAAGGCTAATCTTCCAAGGTTGAAGATTCCAATGTGGCACTCCACTCCAGGTCAGAAGAAACATAGCGGTTCTGTGTACCGACCTTTGTCTGAAGACCTTTCTGGCCCAAAAACTCCAAAGTTGAGCCGCTATGAGTTTGCTTCTACTCCTATAGTTCATTCTTCTAATCCTTAAGGATTGGTACACACATATTTCTGACTTAACTTAATATTTATATAAGTCTGTCATAACTGTGGTTATATATAGTATGTTGCAAATTTTACACTCCATTTCGGTTCTATTATATTTTAATATAATATTCTATTATAAGTCATAGCAAGGTATTTGTACCTTATATATTTTTCCCATTATGTTTTCTTGTTATGAGAAAACAAGTAATGCAGTTTTCAGTGGAGTAATTTATGCTTGTTTAGCAAAACATTTCAGCAGAAGCAGTGGTGTAAAATTGTGTTGCAATACAACTTAAGTAAATAAGTATATTGTTTATATTATTAATGTTATTGCGCTTATAGATTAGATTTAATATTAGTAGATCCTAACAAATTTATTATTTAACAGTTTGCCATAAACACCTTCACAATTATTATACTTTGATGAAATATATACAAAAATGTTTTAGGTTTTGATTCGCAATACACCAATAAATTTTTATAGTTTTTTTTGCTTATTTTTAATATATTTTCAAATCGGAAACAAATTTATGAATTTGAGTAATATAGTAGATTTGAAAATTTTTGTTTTTTTATGTAACAAAGATGTTTTATAGTTTCAAAAATAACATTTTATAAGTGATAATGATAAGAAATATATTAATACTTTGTAATACATTATTTCAAGTGCCTTATTGATTACTAACAGATATAGAAAGGAACTCCATGTGGTTGAGATAAGTGGAAATTCTCATACTAGGCCATTCTTAAAATAGATCTGTATGTTAAAGTCTTCTAATCATGAAAAAGTTAGTAGGTAGGTACGTATTTTTTCCAGATATGTGTGACAAAATATTTAAAATGTATGAAATAAAAAGAATCTTGTCATTTAGCTAAATGCTTATACAGGGTGTCCCGAAATTAGTGCGCAATATTTTACCAGTATGTAAAACCTGGCCCAAAATTTCTATGGTTGAAAAGTACTTTTTCTGCATATAAATATGGGTCGAAAAATGCTTTTAAAATCGATTTTATCCGTACTATCGACACAAAGTGTATCTTTTTTGAGTAAAAAATATTGAAATTTCATATTTCCTAATCAAAAGTTGAAAAAGCCAAAGCACAAGAAAATTGGGGTAATATTTAACCTCTTCCCCTGTTTGGCACGTATGTGATACAAATTTTGAAATTTCATTTACAGCAGCAGATTCAGCATCTAAGACTTAGGCAGGATACCAAATTTGCTAAATTTATCTCAACTGGTTTGGAAGTTATTTAGGAAAAATCGGCACTAGGATGCCTCTTTTGAGGGACTGTAGCCCCCTTATAGGAAACATTTTTCGACCAGAGTTTATTTGAAGAAAAAGTCCCCTTTTGGACCCTAGAAAACACTGGTAAAATATTGCATGCCAATTTCGGGACACCCTGTATATTATTCGCCCAGCTGCAGTCCGTACGAGACGAGGGGCGTGAAATCACAAATGTACCGAGTGAGCAGAAATTGCTAGATCATGAAAAATCACGAGAAAAAAATTGTTTAGCGCTAACTGATTTGTCACCTTGCTCAGTTATTAATATAAAATTGCTATTTTACGTGATAAATTAGTATGTTTTCTATATTTATTTCAAACTTTTCGTGTTACTTTTTACTAACAAAAAACGTTAACCTTTGTCAGTCTATGTGTAAATCCAATTTTTGCCTTTGAATGTATGTCGTCGAAGTAAAGTTAAAATTTGCATAAATATTTGCATCTTTTGTACTAGACAAAGCCAAGATAACTTATGTACATACGGGCAAAATACTGATTTTGTAAATAGTGATTTATGTAGATGATAAAGATAAAATTAATGAGAATGAGTTTTAGAATTGTATTTGTCTATAGCATATATGGTTACTATGCCAACTGTAAAATAAAAACCAGAACGCACATGTGCCTAAGTACCTATCGAAAAATTGCAAGTAGTGCTTCAAGCATAAATAAAGTTTGCCTATGCTTTCATTGAATGATATGTAGGGAATGCAATAAATTAAAAATGTCAAACTGATAACGGATGCTCGAGAAAACCTTTGTTTAAAATATTTAAAAGAACAAAAACGATGAACCGTTTTCTATTTATAGTTGAAATATTTCATTTTTGTGTTAAAACCAAAAAATCACAGGTAAAGTTAATATTTTTATTATAATTCTTACCACTTGAGTTTCTATTTTTGAAAATGTGTTATTTTATATGGCAAGAGATCATTTAACAGTATTTGTATGTTAAATTCTATTTTCACTATGTTAATATACATTTTTTATTTATTTATTAATTTATTATAGCTTTATTTCATAATAACAATGTGACATTTCTGTTGTAAATATCTAAAAAAAATCAAATTACAATTAAAAATCCAATTTAATTATTAACATTGATTAAGTCTGTTTTTTTAACAATAAAACAATTGATTAAATTACAGGCCAGAAAAATGTTGGTAAATTGTTTATAAAAACAAATTGTTTACTAAGAAAGAAAATAGCACTAGGATGTATCTAATTATCTTTGAATGAAAATTCAACAAAGGCCTATATTATCAGTTTTATCAGAATAAAAATAAACACAAAATCTAAATTAATTCGCTTATCAAGCCTCTGATTTGTGGAAAGTCAATGCCCTTCTCCAGTGACCTTTACCAGATAAAGATATTAACGATTATTCACAGAAAACTGCAATGATTTTGTTGAAACAATAGTAATTTTATTGTTGTTACAAAATCATTTGATACTAGTTGTATTTAAAAATACATTAATTTTATCTATATTTCGACTTTAGGACTTCTGACATTAAACAAAGTTAAAAACAATAAATACCATTAATAAACATCCTACTGATTAACTGACAAATTAATGTTACCTATATATGTTTATTGTTTGTCAGAGTGTTGATTGATAAGGCTATATTTATATATCTTTCAGGGACTTTGTTGTTAAATATGCCTTAAACAACAAAGCAGATATTTCATGCAGAAAGATAGGCGAAATATTGTTTTCATTTGTTTTAATATTAAAATTTGAATCGTAATATTGAAGTAGGTACCTACAGAAAAGTTGAAAAGAACTGATTGATATAAATGCACAGATAAGAGAGTATTGAGTCTATCGCGCTGATAGTAAAGCAAATATATCCAAAACAAATGTAAAGAATGCTAAAAAAATCTTCATCCCGTCACGCCATTTTTAACAAAATATAAACAGAAAAGAAAAAAACAACCATATCGGACCAAATGGACCACGTAACGACACTTTAAACATCCTGTATATTTATAAACATAATGTTATATCAATTTTGTGTTTCTACGTATATTAAGATTTAATAAAACTAGTTAATAGGAAATTGTCATTGTGATTTTATCTAGTCATTCGAAAAAAAAATATATACACTGTATTTTCGATATATGCCACCCCATCTATTTTGCCGGTGACATGAATTTGCGAAAAATGCATTCAAGCTAAATAAAAATATACATACCGGTAAAATGTATTGTTAGATATTAATGACATCACAAGAAGGCATGCTTGTTGTCAACTAATAAAATGATTGTTATTGTTTATTGTCATTATGGCTAAATTGCCTAGAATGAGTGGTCAGCAATTTTTTTAATCTCCTCGCTAGGCTGCAATGCAATGCTGTTCAAGGATAAAAAATAAATTAGTAAAAGACGAAAAACTATTTTTTAGCTTTTAATCGGCTGTATATTTTTTTTGTAAAAAGGATTTCTTTTTGTTTTGGTTATATTACATTTCTCAAGTTCATTTTTTTCACTTTTGGTGTCAGTTGTGAAGGAAAAACTGTGACACCCTGTACAATTTCAATTGATTGACAGCAGATCATTGTTTGATATTCAATTAGTATATAGACTTACAAAGTATATAGATTTATCTTTTATCTCTTTAACTGTTGGGTAAGAAATTGTTTATCATCCGCAGAATCACCACACCTGCCAAAACGGTGAAAACATGTAATACTTTGGCATCATTAACTTTGGAGATAAATAATTTATATATTTTACAACTCTGCAATCAAGATATATATTAACTCATAATCGTAATCCTACTAAAAAAGATAAAATAGAGTATAAACACGTTTCTAAACCTTTGAACAAGGTTGTATCGCCTCGCATTCTGAAAGTTTTCACTAGACTATATTATATCGCTTATATAAGTAGTTAGTAGTGGTCAATTAAAATGGTGGCCAGAAAGAGAGTATTAGATTTGCTGCAAACCATCACTTCAACATCGTAAGTAAAACACTAGTTTCATTGCTTTGTCTCATGGATAGGTGCTTATCATAATAATAATATCGTCGGCTTGCAACATTGCGACTGTGACTATTTGTTACTTATCTGCATATTGTCATTTATTTTACTATAGAACACAAACTATACGGTGTTTCAAAAAATAATGTTTTACGAAACTTAGATAGGTACCTATATAAAACGTTCTTACCCCTACACTACCTGTTTCACATTATTTTTTTAGTACTTAGGGTGTATAAGCGTACAGGTACGCACTTATACCTTTTCCTCTTTTGCCAACCTGGTAAGGTAATTGCTAGGATTGGAGTAATAAAATAACGTTAAATATCTACAGACTAAAACCATTTTTCTATTCTTTCCATCCATCTAAAACTTAAATCCCAGGAATATCAAAGGTAGGTTCAATACTCATGTAGGTACATTTCCTTACAAAAAAACTTTTGTAATCTAGATTTATTTTCTACTTAATTATAATTAGGTAAATAACAATTAAGTATTTAAGGTTTATTTTAAACAAATAATATATCATATGTCACCGGTATCATTTTTAATCTTTATCTATTTTTATGGTCATTATAAGTATGTATATTAAATTATTGCTTTATTAATCGGAAAATCCTACACAATGGTAATATGAACGAATTATTTATATGTCCCGCCATCTGTAGTTACTGTCTTGAAACAATCTCAAATAATATATTTTATAATCTACTTCATAGTAATACACCGAACATTATGGTTAGAACTCTCCAAAGTCTATGTATAAACTTTGAACTCTCAGAGAAAGATAGCGCTGTCATCGAATTTATGTTGATATTAATTAATTTCCATTGCACAATTGTAGTACTGATACTGATACAGAGATGGCAGTGTCATAATTAAATACAAAATGTTATAAGTAATTAGATATTTGTTTAATTGATACTTCATATCTGTGAATTTCTTTAAAGTTGTACGTTTTCTGTGTAGTAATATTGTTAAAACATTAGTATTCAAAATGAAAAGAAATATTTGATATTATTTTGAAGTGACATCTATTGGAGAAAGGTAGTACCCTTTGAATTTGTATGCAGTTTCCTTTGAAAGCTCCAGGTGCCTTTTTAAGTATCAACAATAGGCGTCAACAATCATAGACTTTGTAATAGATTACCACAATCGTGGAATTTAAATTGAAACTATAACTAGAATTTCTCTTATTTTCATTTTATATTTTAAATTTTCTTTTAATTCCAGTTGTAAATGTCCAGCACATTCAAATGGCAGCGTGGTTCATTCAAGTTCAAAAGCTTTACCTTCCAAGGACTATGCATTCGAAGTAAATACATTTTAAATACAAGTTACGACTTAAGAGATTCATTGTGTACTTTACTATTAATTAATGTCAGCTAAAAACGTATTGTTGAGGGACGACGGATTATTTTTCAGATACATTTTGTTTTAATCCCACTATTTCTAGATGGCATCATCCACAATCCGCTACGGCAAAGGTGTTACAAAGGAAATTGGTATGGACATGGTAAATTTAAAAGCAAAGAATGTCTGCGTTATGACAGATCCATATTTAATTAATCTTCCACCTGTAAAAACAACAGTAGATTCTCTAACAAAAAATGGAGTTAAGTTTGAAGTTTACGATAGAGTTCGAGTCGAGCCTACCGAAGAAAGGTAAGGTTGTACTAGTGATATTTTTAACTCGTACAATGTATATGTAGTTTATTAGATGCTACAAAGTTTGCACGGTCTGGAAATTTTGATGCTTTTATAGCAGTGGGAGGAGGATCAGTAATGGATACTTGTAAAGCAGCCAATCTGTACGTTTGTGATCCCAATGCAGAATTTTTAGACTACGTCAATGCTCCAATTGGCAAAGGAAAACCTATAACCGTGCCTTTAAAACCACTTATTGCAAGTAAACAAAATATCTCTCATAATATTGTTAATGTGTCTTTCTTTTAAGATTAATTTTCTTGTAGCCTTTGAGAAAATCTTTTATTTATTTTTAAGTACCGACTGATTTTCTGTCAAGTACTGACTGATTTTCTGTCAATAGTTCCAACTACCAGTGGAACTGGAAGTGAAACAACGGGAGTAAGTATTTTTGACTACAGACCCTTACAAGCAAAGACAGGCATCGCCAACAGAGCTCTTAGACCATTACTTGGTATTATAGATCCTCTACACACCCTAACCTTACCTGAAAGAGTGACAGCCTACAGCGGTTTTGACGTTTTCTGCCATGCTTTGGAGTCATTCACTGCGATTCCTTATAACGAACGCTCTCCATGTCCTGAAAACCCAATTTTGCGCCCAGCGTACCAAGGAAGAAATCCTGTTTCAGACGTTTGGGCACGTTATGCTTTACGAGTCATTCGGAAGTATTTCGAAAGGTAATAAACTGACAAACCATTTATACTGAATGGTTACTTAAGGCGCTTTAATTACATGTGTGATCTATTAAAGGGCAGTGTATAATCCGGACGATATCGAGGCACGAGCCGAAATGCATTTGGCATCAACAATGGCAGGCGTTGGTTTTGGTAACGCTGGTGTGCACTTATGCCATGGACTTTCCTACCCCATATCTGGCAACGTTAGAGATTTTAAACCCAGTGGATACAGGTAAGTTCCATAATTTTCATTCACAAGTAATTTAAGGACGCGTTTACTCTCTTGTCGATGAAATTAAACGTATTCAACTTGGTGATTGAATAAACTACCATCATAATTAACATTTACTCTGAATTGCAAACTATATAAATTATTCTTTCTAGTGACGATCACCCAATAATCCCACACGGGTTATCGGTAGTTATGAGTTCCCCGGCTGTATTTGAATTCACGGCTTCTGCCAGCCCCGAGCGCCATCTAGAAGCTGCGGAACTTCTAGGCCTAGACGTCAGGAACGCAAAGAAGGAAGATGCTGGCCCGATTTTATCCGACGCCATGCGAAAATACATGAGCATCATGAAAATCGAAAATGGCTTAAGTGCACTAGGTTTCATCAAGGATGACATACCACAATTGGTGAAGGGGACGCTACCACAGGTGGGTGGAGTTTCTAAAAACTTGTTACTTTCGATTTTCTGGCAGTGTGAAATTTTTTTTGTTGTAGGATACTAATATTTTGTTGTTTCAGCACCGAATAACGAAGTTAGCGCCGAGGGAGCAGTCGGAGGAAGATTTATCAAATCTATTTGAAAAATCAATGACAGTTTATTGAGTACTTAATAAAACTGTATTCAATACTTGACAGTATCTACAATACATTTGACTATAATTATTACAGGAAATTACGTACATCAAAAGCCATGATATTTATCAATAGCATGTTTGTGCACTGAACAATACTGTATTCAGATAAATAACCTAAAAATTTGGGTCTTGTAAGTGTTAATTAAAATTGTTAATAAAAACTGGTGCAAAAATAAAAAATCTTGTTCTAATTCTGTGCACGTCTTACAAAAATAATTTAATATCCCAAAATAATAATTTACCAAGATATACTTTTAATAACTTCAATAAGAATATTTCAAGCCATTGTTTAGAAACAAATATGGAACGTTTTTGTTTAGGAAATCCCACTTCTGATTTTCTTTGTAGGAATTTATTAACTGTATATCTGATAAACTTCATATAAATAAAGAAAAATAAGGAATAAAGTGAAGAAACTGAAGAAAGGTAATTATCTTAATATTTACACTGGCGATTTTATACTTATATATAATATAGTATATCTGTATAAAAGCAATAGACTTTTCTCTTTGGTTTAATAACATTCAACAGGCATTCCTATAAATTAATGTCTACTAGAAAAATATTTATTTACACAAACATGCTGTTATTATTATTGTGAATAGACAGCCGATAGAAATCGGCATAATTTAGTAGGTACTTCAGGAACAAAACTAGTTTCAGGATAGTTAAAAAATCAATATTTACACAAATATCAAAATAAATACAAGATATTAAAAATAAATATCTAACTTATGGCAGATGGATAATTTAACGCTAAACATATGACAATTATTATGGCGTGCAACTATCGAAATAATATACACAACGGTAAAAAGTTACAAATTATATACAAATAAAATTAGTAGGTATAGGATAAATTAATCCATTTTAATAACACACGCTATCTTGGTAGTTCACATTTGGTAATTATTTTCACATAAAGGCTAAGGCATTTTTACGAAGTTTAGAAAATGTTTAAGCTAACACATCCTTTATCATTTAGTGTACATTTAACAGTTTTTTAGATTGATATCTAGTAATGTGTCTTCAAAATCTTAACTGTCATCAAACGGCCTCCTAAACCAAGAACTATCCCAGAAAAAATAAGTTTCAATAAACATCGACAGCCAATATTTCGATAAACTTAAATATCCATCCTCTTCAATATTAATGAATTTTACTGAACTTAACAACCAGAAGGAATTTTATCATACAGTTTCGAATTAAATTCTGCTTAGAAACAGTCCAGCTATAGCAGTTTTATAAAAAAATCCCCCTTCTGATTATTTGTTTATGCTACATCTGATTATAACAAGTAGGTGTAGCAAGAAATATTTATAATTAATTTCTAGTTCCATTAGGAAATGATAATATCAATGTTGTTTATATATCAGTTAAATAACTTTCCAGAATGACGGACCGAATTCTGAATGCACGTTGTTCCAATTACTATCAAAGGTTTCCAGTTACTATTTAAGGTCAAAATGGTTTCCGTTTGTTAATTTTACTTTATTTTCTATTGTCAACTGATCGATTTTCGAAATCAAACAATTGACAATAGAAAAGAGAGTCATTTTAGCAAACAGAAAACAGTTTTGATATCAATTGGGACAAGATGCGTTCAGAATCCACTCAATCAGCCTGGATCTCACTGTAGTGTAGTCCAATACAATGGACTTTATATAAACAGAGTTGGAATTAAATTCTACCTACCCAGTTATAAAAAATTCCTCTTCAGAATACTCGTTTATCCCAAATCTGATTATCACAATCAGGTGAACGATAAACGGATATAAGTTTTGTATTTATCATTTCTAGTTTTGTTAGGAAATGATAAATAATGCTTTTTTCTATATCAATATCTCCCACATTTGATTATCAAAATTACATGTGGATAAACGAAACGAAACTAAAGAGGAAGTGCTGTATATAGCGCAATTTAATATAAATTTAAATAGAATCGAACACTTCTTTACAAAAAGAAATCAGAACATATATCCATATGTATACATATATAACGTTTGTATCTACAATTAATATATGAGAATAAATTTTACTTTACAGTGTGAAATAATGAAAGACTCGATGACAGTTAAAAATTTGAAGCTCGAACTATAACAGGTGGTGGACGCTCTTAACATACACCTAGTAATACCTTGTCGAGATTTCTTATAAATATTCAGAAAATATGTCCTCCCTAACACGAATACATTTATAAATTCAAGGTGTACATCAAAAAGTAAAATCACAAAAGTCGTTCGAGTAACGTCGTTCAGTATTACACTCTGCTCTTAGACCATTTACATCAAAAATATATATTTAATACTTTTTACATGAATACAAGTATCTCTTTAAGTAGTTACTAATCCGGCAACATATGAACGAAACTAATCGGGAACATTCCGGTCCGTTCCGGCTCATTTTCCACCATCCCCTCCATCCAGTTGTCATCGTCTGTATGTTCGTTTATGACGATGATTATTTCCCCTTCCTGAAATGACAACTCATCATCGTTGTCTGCCGCGCAATCATACAATGCCTTACACCTGCGCAGTGTCGTATTGCCGTTTGACGTGTACGATAACCTACCGCTCGGCATTGAACGAGGTGAACAGAGAGAATTTGTGGATATAGGACTAGAAGATATTCTATGCGGTGGTGAATCAGACGCCTAAAAAAACATTACGAACTGTTAATTATAAAAACCTTGCTGTGTAACCTTTTGAATTAGTAAATTGGTTTAAAAAAATACTCCTTATTATAAAGCCAGTTAGACAAATTATTAACGTTTAAATTTTTGCAGATTTAATTAAAGCCGAAACTAAATAATACACAAGCGGACCCTAGGGACCACTACCTTCAATGCCAAATGTATCATAACATGGTATTAGCGGTGATAACACTGATAACGTGGTCTTAAACTATCACAACTATCTCAATATTTACTGCCTCGTCCCTAGGGACCCATGCCTTACAATTCGGTCTTTCAGCATGTTTTCAAACGATTGCTTTTTGTCAACACAAAACAATTAATATAAATTAGACCCCAAAGCCAACTATCAGACTAAAATGGTGGTCACAAAAACACACACCTTGGTAGACCCTAAGGGTCACTGCTTTCCATAGTGATCATTTAGCGACTGCATTGAAATGCTGACTACGCTTTCAAAACATTTTATATGCTAGTAAGATAATTAGCTAAAACTAAGGAATACACAAGCGGACCCTAGGGACCACTATCTTGAAATGTGGTTGTTCAATGATTTTAAACTACTATCACAACTCTTTTCCAATAGTATGCTGGACCCTAGCGACCTATGCCTTTCATTGCAGTATTTTAGCATATTTTCTAACGGTTCTTTGCAAACACATAACAATATAAATTAGGTCCAAAGCTACCAACCACCAGACAAAATTACGTACACATTATGGCGGTCCCTAGGGGCCATTGCTTTTAATGTGGCCGTTTAGCGACTGCATTGAGAAAATGTCGATTATGCTTTGCAAAATATTCTATTTTCTAATCCCTAGGGACTTAATAGTCGGCAATAAAACGTTATATCATGTTTTATGGTTAATTGCGACTATTATATTCCACAAAACACTTTAATATAACAGTCCCTAGGGACTTCACCTTAAATTGCATTATCGTAGCAGTTTCCGGGAAAACTTTTGATTCTGTCTATTTATACTTCACCAGTAGTATTGTCAAAGTCCCTAGGGGCCATATAATTTATTTTGTTAGCAATCTGAGCATTTTGGGTTAAGATAAAAACTTGCCAATCATTGAAAAAGCAGTGACATTAATGGGAACCAATATTAAATTCTACTTAACAGGTTATGACAAACAAAGAAGCAGAAAATAGGCGTAATTAATAAATTAGTAACGTTTCGACACACGACATGTTTACCAGACTAGAAACATCATTATCTTCAGTAAAACTATCCAAACGACACTTCCGTTTCTGCAAACCATACAAGCACAAAATACAGGGTGTTTCTACTTAAAACGGAAGAAAAGAAACAACTTTTTCAACAGTTTTCATTTATAAAATGTTTCGTTTGATCGCGCAATTTGGATTCGCTCCCTTTTTTAAACAAAACACCCATCTTTTTAACGATTATAACGTTAGTATAAAATGCATCGGGACCGGTGCAATGGAAAATTTACAATAAACGTACTATTCTGCCATTATCAGATTGCCTAAAGAGATTGCAAATCCCTAATGACAAATCTAATAACTATCTGTATTTAAAGAATATTTGTGAAACATTTAACGACATTTAACTTACCCTACGAGGTGGCGGTATAGGATTATGTATAGTTGCCGTTACGTCGACATCTGACACCATCGACGAAATACTTTCAGTGGAACGGCCGTTGGAAAGCCGGCTCGACGATGGATTTGGAGCGGGAGGCGGAGGATTTTGAGGTCTTCTCACTGATGCAAACTTATCCGAGTTTTTGCAATCTACCATGACTAGTTTGTTTCCTGGAAATCAACACAAATGATAATAATAACTATCTCTGCCCCCACACAAATTGTGAACATTGTAAAAACAATGATAAAATAATTTATTGAACACAATAAATATTATCTAAAAACTACGAATAAAAAACAAAGAATTAAATTTACAAGGAAAAAATAAAATAAAATAAAAAATATATATATATTGCGACTCAACTACCTATAGGTATCACAGATCTTCCTGAACTAGAGTCGCTGCTAGGTGAACGTTTGTGTGTATGACTTAAAGTGTGGTATCCGGCCGCTATCGGATCAGATGGAGTCCGACTGTGACTCGTTGGTAACGTACTATACTGCAATTGCATGGGACTTGTCGGTGGCGGAAGTGGTGCTGCCCTCTTCTTGAGGCTACCATGAACGTTTGCTAAAATACAGACAACAAATTGAATACTCGGTGTTAAAAATACAGTGAAATGATTAGGATGTGTTTTTGGTCCTTCGAGCCAGATTCTAGTAATTAATTTAGGTTAGAAATAGTAATACATCTTGGTCAAGGAAATATTTAGAATTCACATTCAAAGCAGATGTACAGTACACATGCAGCACAAACGTATTTAGAAGATTCAATATAGTTGCGGAAGAGCATACAAGACACTATTATAGATAACACCATGAACTGAACATACTTCTTCTTCCCCCTCTCCCTAATATACCAAAAGATCATGCTTGGAAAAGCTTTTGGGTTGCAAAGTATAGAAATCGGTTCATTCATCTTTTGTAGGAAAGGAAAGGTAGGCAAGTGAGTAAAGTTGATTTTTACCTGGTTTTCTAGATTGAGGGGGAGGGGGAGGAGGCATTTGTCTGTTAATACTATTAAGACTACTCCCTAATTGTAAACTATCGCAAGTAGACGAACGTGAACGTAAAGCTATAGGGGAATCCCCACCTGTGTAACTAGGAGGGCGTGAACGATTTTTCTTCTCTGGCGTTGAAGAGCCGTTCTGCAATTTGAACAAAGTATTATAATTCTGCAAAAGGAAAAAATTAATAACATTTTTTATAATCACATCAGGCAGCATAAAAAAATTACCACAAATATTTTCTGGTACATCAAAACGGATTTAAAAAACACGGTTTACAAAATATACTACATTCACCTCAGAAAATATTTGTGATTCTGTCAGAAAATACTTGCCCTATCTTCTATAATAGTTTCATCATCTGAAAAATCCGTGGATCCATCATCATGAGACAAATTCCAATCAATGTTTATATTATCGAAGAAATTCTTCAACCGGTTCGCGGCATTTTGCAACTAAAAGAATAAATATTGAACCAATTCCCATTAGATTTTACTGACAAAATCTTACCAGTTCTTGACAACTATTGTTGCCCATTTCCTGGGCGATATCCATCGGAGTTTTATTCTGAGAGTTCCTCAAGTTGGCGTCGGCGCCACTTCTGAGCAACAGCTTCATACATTCAACTTTATCGTATAGGGCGCACAGGTGAAGGGCAGTATTGGATCCACAAATTTCAGCGACCGAGGGAGGGTTGGTAGGTTTATCTATGGCTGAATTCGACATGTTTTGGATTAGGAAATCTACGATATGCAATGTGCGCCCAGATTCATTCAAAATTGCCTTGTGTAGTGCAGTTTCTCCTATTTTCTACAAAAAAAACCCAGAAAAACCCAAATTATATAAAAGAAATTTAATTGACAGCTGCTAATGCAAATTTTAGAACACCTTATTGTCAAATTAATCTGTAACTGTAATGTATTATAAATTTACAATTAGAATAGTAAATAGTTATAAATGTATTTACAGTTATGGTTAACTAATATTTGTAATTGTAAATTTACAATTAAAATAGTAAATAGACAGTTATAAATGTAAATTTACAGTTACTGTTAAGTGATATTTGTAATTGTAAATTTACAAATAGAATAGTAAATAGACAGTTATAAATGTAAATTTACAGTTATTGTTAACTGATATTTGTTACTGTAAATTTACAGTTATAGCTGTGGATTTGAGAGATATCTATAACAGATGCTTCTAAATGTAAATTTACAGTAATTGTAAAATGATAGTGGCAGCCGTAAATTTTACAGTTTTATCTATATAAATTTGTTAATTGTAACTGTAAATTTTACAGTTATCAGTTTGCTTTAGAATTGCCAGATATTACTACTAGTACTACAAGAAAATTTGTAACTAAAACTTTCAACTTACGGCTTAAATTTACACCTGCCTCAATCAACAAATCTACAAATTTACTGTTACAATTAATTGTAACAGTAAAGTTCCAATTGCAAATAAGCTCCAAATTTGATGTAAAATTACAAATTTACCGTTTCTCATTGGTAAATTGGCAATTATATCCATCAATTACGTTACGGATAAAAAGAAACAAAATGTTTTCACTTACAGAGGAAGGTAACGAAGCACTGAAGTCTACATTTTCAGCAAACGTTTGAAGCAATAGCTGTAAATCACCTCTGTTGACAGCCTCCTCAAGTTCGTACATTTTCTCTCGTTCAGACTGACAAGTTTTCACAGCGAAACGTTTATCGACATATTTGGCCCTAATAAAGTTTAGTCTTTCTTCCCTAAAATAAAAAATGTTGTGAACTAGACAATGTTCAGAATGTTGCTATGCCTTACATTGAACTGGACGGTTCGAGTTTTTCATTAGGTGACAATTGAGCCTCCATAATATCATTAAAGATATGGTTTGTCATAAAACGAGCAAGTACCAACTGACTAGTTCCGACATTATCTAAGGTTAAGGATTGTATCCTGCTAATATGAACCCCTAAGTCTCTGTGAATACCAGAACACTCAATGCACACAATAATACCAAAATTCGTTGATAACCATGTTGCATCTAAAACAAAGATAATATTTATTATTAAAATCCTATAATAAAATTTGTGCGCCTCAAACTGAATTACTTGGTTAACAAAACATGTTTTTTCATCTTTAATTATTTTAAATAGTTGTTAGTTGGAAATCATTATTGAAAAATACCCACCATTTTGAGAATTACAATCACAGCATCTATCATTACCAGGAATTTTCTGAATGTACTTTATAATCGCTTGTTGTAATTCCATAAAACTATGATTAACTTTATCACCACCCGTTTTACTGCTATCGTCGAAAGCCTTCATCAACGCCATTTCTTTACAATTTATTAATACTGACATCCACGCCCTCTGGTCTGCTTCATCCTCCGCTTGAAAGTGGTACGTCCTATTATCTATAAACAAAAAGTTTACAACTTAGCTCAAAAACCCAAATACTCCCAAGACTGATTTGCTTCACATTCAAAATCAGGCAAGTAATATATTTTGTTGTGAACAGAAAAGAGGGTTTAGGACATAACTCTGAGGTACCTTTTCTGAGATTAGTTTTATAAATATTTAAATATAAATTTTTTGTAACACAATATAGACGGAAACACCTCAGAACAAACCTCAAACTACTCCTTCTGATACATATCAATCTATGAAACAGTTTCTGCTAAAAACAATTGAACATTGTGTACTAACACGATATTAAATCGAATCCCCGTTTGTCATCTGGCACTATCTTGATTTGACAAGTGAGTAGATTAACTCTAGTGGGTGGTTTGCTCTCATCAGCATGGCAAATGTCTAAGTAACCTTCAGCTTGTACCCGACACTTCCTTTTCTGCCATACTCTCCTCATTTTGCCTTCCGATTTTTTCAATAAATGCCCAGTCCTAGTGACACCATGATGCTTATCACCCTGTAGTTGATGTAAGGAATACCCTGCTGCACCTTTATCTATTTGAGGTCCCACCTAAAGATAAAAAGTATTTTAAAAGTACAAAGACAAGAAACCTAGAACGTTATTGCAACAATTAGATGTATCTTACTTCTTTTTCGATGCTAGGAGTGGATTTTATGAGATTTCTCAAATCACACAGCTTTCTTTTTTCTTCATCTTGAGCCTGACGGATTTTTTGTAATTTTATACTAAGGTCAGCTACGTAGTTACCAAAATGTTCTATTGTCTTGAGCCCATCTTGAAAATAACTGTAAACAAGTCATAGAAAGCATAATTGAGGTCAGATTATTAATGTTTCGACTTACTTTGTTTGAGCATGATAATATTCCACTAAACTTTGAAGTAAATCTATTCCCTTTTTAGTTTTAATTTCATTATATTTTATTAGATACTGAAAAAATAAAGTATGCATTATTATAATATTACAGATGAATGATTACGGATGAACTACACTATTCAACAATAGAAATGGAGTTACTTTCTTCGATAATATCAATTTGTTTTGAGTCGTGTATAAGATGGTACACTTCAATTGTCGAGCACTGTATTATAAAAACTTACTTCACACATTTGAAGCTGAAATAGCCGTCTCTCCTTTTCCATTTCGTCCGCTATTTCAGGAGCCGTAATTTCCGACCTTATTAAGCCGGCGTCCTTAGCCTGCTGTTTTTTCTCTTTTTCGATTTTGGCGTACTTGCTCTCGTAATCCTTCCAGGCCTTATCAAAGGGCCTCTTCAGATCCCCCTTGACTCCCCTCAAGTCCCCTTTTAATAAACTGTCTAGGGGGAACATCACGATGTTGTTCAAATTTTGCATCAGGGTTTTCATCAGGGCCGACAATTCTTGAGTGACTACCGCGAATTTTATGAAAGCGTTGCCGATTGTTTCCTCGTGCTCCTTTGTGATCGCATTCTGGCCGATCTTTTCGAGGGCCTTCACCAAGTAAGACTCATTATCAACGTGACCTGTAATACATAATGTCATAATAAATAGTGTCCTTCGCACACTAAACTATCTGTTAAAGGAATAATAATTGCGCGCAATGAGTAGCAAAATTAAGTTCTTGTAAATATTTTGAAAACTAAGAATTTGATCAAAAAACGTTTGATTAAAACTTTAAGCTAATGAATTTATCTTAGTTTAAAAAAGTCCGGCTCAATTTGGACAACAAATGACTAATAATTTTCTATTAGTACTACTTTTTACATTTACAACATTTGCTGTAATAAAATAAAAAGTAGTACTAGAAGTTACCACAGACTAATTGTTAGTATAACCATATAGTCTATGGTAGAACCATATCAAGTAGAAAAAAAATATGAATTTTATTCTATCGTTTTGGGACACACTGTATAAATTATGATAAGGTTATATAACTAAAATATAGTTTATTCGGATTCTCAGCCACACGGTACGATGACGTTGGGTGTAATTGGTGAATTAAATGGCTAGCTAGATGTAAAATAAAATTAGAAACGGCCCGGTTTTAAGTCTGTTTATCCTGAATCAACACCACATTTTATTTAAAACCGCTGATGTAGAAACACAAAACCAATTCAACTGTAGAGGAAATTGAATTTACCATGGGTGCAACACGCAAACTTTTTTCCAAGTCTCTGGCGGCGTTTAAATAATTAATTTTGACACAATAAAATGCCTAGCAACACCGTGAAAATACATTTCGCGAAGCACTTTTATGAAATTCGTATTTGTCTGATTTTCATCCAAAATTAAATTGACAAATATTAATACATTTCATTATATTTTAAAATCTTGTGGGTATTGTGCATCCTTGACATCCTAGAAACACTATTTATTTTTTTATCACGTACTGTTCTGCAAATATTCATAGACAAACAATTAACTTTTAATTATTTATAAGTTAAATATAAAATATGGATATGAAAATAAGATTATGAATATTAATAAGGTGATTTACATTCAATGAGTCACTTAAGAAATATTTACACATATGTCATATATACTGGATGTTACTTTTCGATGCATAATAATCGATTTCTCACAAATGCTTGTTTGGATGCAATATACAGCGTGTCACTGAGATATATGTACCAGCAGGTAAGTTATTGGAGTTGATGTTTGCGTTTGACGCCATCTTACCTATACAGGATGTAAAAAAATAGTGTATCGGACTTCGTACACTCCGGTACACTATATTTTGACACCCTGTATAGGTACAAAAATACATAGTTCATTAAAGTTTGTGAAAAATGATAAATTTCGATTTGTGTAGCAATAATATTTTTAATTTTGCTCAAATTGAGTACTCTTGTTCTTGTTATCTTCTCGTCCATTAAAAAACGTTAAAACGGTTTTTCTACTGCTGAATATAAATTGCGACCACCCTGTACAATGTGTAACTAGTATTTGAAACAATTAGAAATACATACTTCGATGTCAAATAACGAAATAGCATGTCCTTGAACCAAGTTGAAATATTCGACATTGTGAAAATCAATCCCTGACCTTCAGGAGTTCCAGACCTCACATGGCATTGGCATTGGCCATTGCTTCAGGAGTTCCAGACCTCACATGGCATTGTTTGACTCATTGGCAAACGTCGTAAAGACCCAATGCGTGGGCACAGTAGACAGATTTAGACCGGGAATAAAACGTTTTTCTATTAATATATACCAAAAAATATCTAGAGAATATATACCCCATGCATATTTTCCTACAATTTTGAATCAATTTCAAAGCAGGTATAAAAAACTTCGATTGTTTTCGAGAATGATGGCTCGTTCACTACCGTTTACACTTGCAACGTAATAATAGAAAATGTTTGTTTATCTCTAATACAATTAACCTTGTGAAACTTATTTAAAATATTGTTAATTTTAAACGGGACCTATTATTGTCTAACAAAATGAGTATAAAAACGTGGATAGAATATATTGCCGCTGTAAATAAAATAAATAGGTATGTGTTAATATTTGAGAGGAAAAACTGAATATGTAATTCGGTTGCTGGTATTTTTATGGTGATGCGGGGAACATTTTTAGAATACATAAGTCGAAGAAAATGAACTTTAAAAATAGATAGAGGAAACCATTAAAAATAGAACACCAATAATAAAATAATGTCTATTAAGTGCTCGAGTACAAGACTGAGCAAAACAGATTAACATAAAACTATGTTTCTGTCTCGAAATTTCAATTTTAATGTAGTCGATTTATAATTCAAATTTGTTCATATCAATCATGTCTCGATTTATGAAAAAACACTATGCATTTTTCGTCCAAAGTATTTTTTTTAAATCGATTGCAAAGTTCAATGAAGCCGTTTTTTAATTTAGCCAGTGGATTGCTTGGAAATGAAACAACTGGACTACCTATATGTTTGACTTAATCGTATTTTATTCTCAAGATTCTCGTTTTAATAATACACCCTGTAGTACGCTGGAGCATAACTGAATTGTTTTCATCCATTGTTACTGCTTTATCTGTAGCGAGCTATTTTTAACAATGTTTTAAAACACGAAAACGTCTCGTTGGGAACCGACTTGACAATCACTGGCTCATTATCATACATAGATAAGAGTCATGTAATGTGTTGGTCAGACATAGCGGAAATGCATATTTAGCGTTTAAAGTATATAACGAATTCCTTCTGGTGTTGGGTCCCTTCCAAAATTGTCAACTGGATACATTAAAAAATATTGTACGTGTATGTAAAATTACCCACAATAATTTTACTTTTTAAAATCAACTTAGATTTGAATTAATCATCGATTTAGAAGCAAGGGCACATCCAAATAAACGAAACACCTGTAGTGCAATCATCCGTTAATAATCCCGGATTATTGGCCGCCACAGGGCAAATGGTTTCCTTTAATGCATTTAGTAACCAATTTCCAACTGCATTGTTGAAATGCATTACTCCAAGTTGATTGTACAACTCCGGTTAAATATAATACCTGTCACGTTGCGATGAAGACGACACAAATTGAAATTGAAGCCTATTCATGCAGAATTTATAATGTCGCATAAAATATTGGATTCGGATGTTGCCAACGCTATGTAGTACAGTAAATGGTGGCTAATTTTCTATGGTGGCCAATTTCATGGTCAAATTTATAATAGAAGAAAGTTCCATCATCAGGAAAGGACATTATCCTAACCCGTTTGTGGCTTTCTTTAGCCCTGTACTGAAATATTGCTTTTATATAACCAATTATATTATTCCTAGTGGCTATCTTAGTCCAGAAAGGAATATAACAACACAAAAAATATCCTTAAATAACCCTGAGATGGGTCGATTTGATTTACAGTCTGAAGAACTTATGCTATCCAACCCAGGATGTCCATAAAATAACCTATAGATAGATTCACTTCCAATAATTGGATTCCAAGAGGTGTCAAAGGTGTCCAATTGGATTCCAATAAGCGTCCAAGGTCACTGAACTTTGAACTCGGAATAACGATTACTATAACGACGTGCTAACATTTAAGGGGTTCAAAATCTCCCTATTATTAATATTATTATTATTATTATTGGTTGTAATTCAGTCTATCGTTTCCCTGGCTCTGATTCTCAGGGTCTTCATGGGCCATGGTCTTCAAGGCTCTTATAGAAGACACCGTGCAATGGCTTATTCTTATGCAGCTGCAGAAGATTACGGCCTTCTGCAGCTTCAACTTGGGCTTGTGCGCTAATATTATTATTATTATTAATTTGAGAGAAGTTTTTTCAATTTAGCGTTATTTTCAAGGAAGCACCACCACTAAATATAAATTTTAATAATGAAAAAGTATTTAAGAATCAATATTATTCCGTTTTGCATATCTACAATTATTAAAAATTTGTCACGATATATTTAGATTCGAATAAACTTTAGCCAGAGTTATTATTATGAAAATTAGAGACTAGAAAATTTGACTACTTGATGTCGATGTCGAACACGCCTTAACAATCAAAAACAAAGCAAAATAATATAAAAGTAGGATTCAATAAAGCGGATTATTCATCTTTTCTTGAATAAACTGCCCAAAACCTCTTAGGTATATGGATGGGTACCGCTTACTTCAACAAAATTGTTTTAAAAATGTTAAATTCAAAGCTTATACCGTATTTTTCGTAAATTCCATAGATCTTTGTGTATTGTGTACCTGATAATATTCAGTCGCATAATTTAAAATCTCAATGACAGATGTTCGCCTCACTTGTGTCGCAACAAGCATGGTCACATATGTTATCTGTAAATTTATTAAAATATAAATATTTATTGTTAACTTTAGTTAAACAAGTGACCGCCCATGTTTTATCTCTACAAAATAATATTTATAGTAGCTAACGCATGGGACGTAGGCTAGCAATGACGTCTTACCTCAAAATACTAGTCGAAGCATAGTAAAAAATCTGCTGTAACTTATTTATTTGTAATCCAAGTATCAATTTAGATTCATTTTTTGAAGGTTTACACTCGTGTGTTCATGAAATTCTATAATTAGAAAATGAAGGCTGTAAAGCACAATTTCATGCAGTGTTTTCTTTTTATTTCCCTTGATACTGTCTTTGAATTCTTGTCTAATTTACTTGTACTTTCAAAATAATTAAGAAAACCGTAAAGCTGTGCCACACCACAGATACGGGCAACCAGGTAGTATGTAGTGTTCAACAGAACCAACCATATGACTAAAATCAATAATCTATTGCAACTAAATGACTTGCAATTAGTTTGTATATCGAAAGTCTGTAAGTGGAATAGAAATTTTTGCTCGGGAATATTATAGCTTCCCCGCGGCTTTTCCAGGCTAGAAGGGCGTTAAAATCAATATTTTAAATAAACTGATGCGCGTTGATAGTTCTGTTTATGAAGATTTTTATCCAAATTGTATTAAACTGGTGTTAAATTAAAGATAATAGAGAGTTAGCGCAGTATTAACGAGGAATTCCCAGTGAATATTAAAATTTAGAAAATATTGTAATAATTATTATAATGATGTGTAAACTATTGTACTGACGCCACAGGTTGAGTTTTTGGCACACCCTCATTTTATTTTTATATACAAATTATATTATTCTCAACACTTTTGTGCTTTTATCCTTGTTACTCTAAAAATACGTAACGATGTTCTAAAAGTCAAATCGTCTAATCGTCTTCACGATTGTTTTCGGTCACACCCAAAACATTAAATAAGGGAGACAACACCTTACCGCAAGAATAAATAACCAGAATATCTCGCAGGTGGCACCTTTGATGTAGTAACCGTGGATTTGTGACCTCGGTTCCAAATGGAGTCGTATTTTCGAGGAAATTTATTGCTTTTTCATAGACCTACTTAATTCATTCATATTTTTACGGTTTTGTATTGAATAAATGTTGTAATATAACGATCACAATTTTTTAAAAGAAATAAAACAAGTATTTATTTAAATAATGAATAAGATTTAACGATTTTTACAAATTTATCGTTCTAAAGTTTCTGTTTATACATTTAATTGTATATAGTTTCCCCAAATTGCCAAATAAGCTTTATAGTGGCAAAATAAAGCCGATTCATCCAAATCTTGGTAGACTTTAGAATATTCTTCACAATCTTCGCAAGTATATTTAAGGAGATATTTTTTGATTAAATACTATGATAATAGAGCGCGTAAGAGCCTCTAAAACTTATCTTTTAAATATGTTCAAATATTTTAATGCAGAGGGCGCATTCATTTTTGAAAGTTTAATTTCCAAGATATTCGTAAAAAATCAAATTATTTATTATTTTATCTGTTTCAAAGGTAACTGAAACCCGGTACAACCCAAACTCACATCCACTAATTTGAATAGCGAGAAACTCGTTGGTACATCTGAATAATATAATAATGACCAATGACTCATGTCCGATTTGCAACCTATTTATTTAGTATACAAAATTGTTACGATGCAAACGGAGGTAAATAACACAAAGTTAATCGCTTATGACCCGATTCGCCACGCAAAATCATTGACACTGCTGGTCAACAAAGGCGTTTGACAATTATATGCAAATCTGAAAAACAAATACTTACAGTTCCCTGACGTGTGTATAGCCTTTATAGCCTTCTTCATTTTGGTCAACCCATCTCTATCGTAATCCAAAGTCTGCAACAAATTACAACTCAATTTAGTTTATAAGAGCACTTATATTAACACACCTTCAAAAAACAAGGGCACATTATAACTTTTTTCATTTTAAATCACATTGAACTCGAGTTCTATATAAGAAAAACGCGTTTGGCGCATTATAATGATAATTATAAGTTACACATGGTGATTATTGCAAATTTACTGCATATAACCGGCGATAAAACCAGGTACTACATAACTACATATTTTTCTGCAAAGGTATTGAAAATTGCTGCAGCATTCATTTCGTGAGTCATTGTCAGACATGTTTCGCTCTCGCAGGACCAATTTAAAAAATATAACCTGTCTACTTTCTTTGGAATATTTTATTAGATTATTATTATATTACATAAATGCCTTGTTGCATTCAGGTTACCGGACTGGATGCCCTCTAGCCACAGTATATAAATATATTAATAATATATTTATACTGTGCTCTAAACAGCTGATTTAGTAGTAGCAAGTAGGTACCACTTTTACTAATTCTAAAACCGCATCTTAGTAAATTATGATTTCACGTAAAAAATTAAGCAGGCGACTATTATGTATGAACTGTTTTTTTAATTTAATCAGATTAAACTTGAATATTATATGCATTAACAAACATTATTAAAACGTTATGCCGTTTTGCAGTTATTTTAAATTCAACCACCGAAATTGTAGCATTGTAGGGTTTTTCATTTAGGAAATAGGTAGATCCTGCATTTTGACATTCATTTTGGATTGTAATGTCGGAACAGACAAAATATTAGGAAGTGAAACATTAAAAACTGTATAACCGTTTATGAAACTGTTACATATTAGTGTTTTGTCACTAAAAACCAGATTTGCAGCTTTATAAACGTATCAAACGGATCAAGGAAGTGAATGATCCATTCCCGAGATAATTTGTGGCATCTCTGTTAATTGCCAAGTAATTATTGCATAATCTAATCATACACTGACACTCCCAAGGCAAAACATCCGGTCCAATTTTCCAAATCAGATTAACCGGACTATCCAGTCATTACTCAACAATTTTACTCGCTCAAGAAATGTTTCTAGCTTTCATTTCAAAAGTTAGGCTAAGAAAAAGCTTCAAAAGTTAGTCTAGAACATTAAAATAAGTGAAATAGTTGACTCTAAGGGCGCAACAAATATAGAAGACGAGTAATTTTTCAAAATAAATGTATGTGAGAATGAAGTGCTATTTACAGAACATTACAGTTTTTACAGTACAAAATTTACGTTGAAGTAAACGCTCCTGAAAATTTACAGCCCTATTTAATTAAACGGCTATCGCTCGAAATAATTAGTAAATTGTTTAAATTCTGTTCAGCAAAGTTCTCCACGCAATGTTTTCCCTTGTCGCGGAAACGAAAATACCATTTTACTTGAACAAATTATACTTATTTTTATGTTTTTACCACAATACTGCTGATATTCAACGGACTGTGTAGGAGTCATTCAACAGACAAATTAATTGACCGCTTCCTGTGCAGTTTCCTGGACCGATTGTGACTAGACTGTATTCTCAGGTGGTTTTAGCTATATAAAGGGCGTTATATTTATAGGAAGCTCACATCGATTGCTCTTACTCTTCACAAATATAATTTGAACAACCACAAATGGTAATATATTCACACAAAGTCCATATATTTGATAAAAACGAACGCCTCAATACATCTTTATGTATCGCAGCCAGTTAAAAACGATTTAAACAGTGTTTGTCGTAGATGGCTATGGCAATTCGGTGTTTTTATGTCAGTAACCGGTCGTTACTTTTCAACTAACATGATAACAATAAATCTAAGGGATATAAATCTGGCCAGAGTGCAGGCCACAACGCTTCTCAATGCAATCTATGCAGCCTGAAGTCTTTGAACCAAATAATAAATGTTCGAATAAGCAATAGAAGCTCTTAGAAGCAATATCTTATTCCAAAACTAACTGATCTTAGAAATAACGCTCATCATTGCTGATAATATCAGTTAACATTGTATCAATCTGTCTTTATCAGCTGCTAATACAATTTTCCGTTAAAATTACCAGGTAGAAATAAGACCAACGAGAAGGTAACTAAAAAATGCCAAAGGAGTCCACTCTGTATGTGAACTGAAGAGACGGGATGTATACAACCACCATGATGCAATAGGAAGGTCGAAATAAAGACAGAAGCCACAAAATATTCCTTTGACATCACAGGAATGTCGGCAGGTATTTTCTAGATTTATTATTATAAGCTGACGAAATTCATTTTACCTGCTTTGATTTGTAAAGAGATATCTGAAATACTTAGCTGGAAAAGTATGCCTTTTACACACATCATCGTACATGACTAAATTTTCAAAATAAAAACTCCTAAACAGGGTGTAAATTTAGTATATTATATCACATATATTATAACATATTTCTATGACCAGTCTAGAATAATTTTTATTCATCCAAGAGAATTTTAGACAAATTTAAATAGGTAACTGATAATAAAATAAATTTCACTTGAAAAAGATGTTCCATTTAAAAAAATTTGGTTGTAAAATTTATACCCAAGTATATAGACACTCTCTTTTTCAATTTGGAAAAATAAAAGTCTTGAATTGGCTCATAAATTATTGATATGAATTTATAAAGAAGCATAATAAAGTAAAATATCAAAAATATTTCATTGTGTCTGTCCTGTCACTCATCCAGTTATAGAAGCTGAAATATATATTAGTGTGAAAGAGGTGTCGGCATATTATAACTCGTAGTAGTTTTTATGTTATAAAATGGGCACTGAGCAGTGAAGGCAACTGTCAGATTTTAGACTGATCTATTATCACTTCGGTGGACGTGGCATATATAACGTATCGATGTAATATTTTTGGATATTCAAATGTATCCTTTGCCTCAAAGACATTTAAAACCATAACAAGGCGTTAAAAACCTATAAAGCTGACTTTGGGGCGGGCAATTTCCGTAATAGTTAGATTTTCTCTGCTTTAATAGAACCGATACTTGTTAAGTATTCCCCGAAAATGTACCTATTATTAATTACCCTAAATTAGTAAATAATCACTCTTGCCACTGGAAGTAATTAATTTTTAATGTTTTCGTGATACACTAAATGTTTTAGTAAAATCACTTTCTACAAAAAAATATATTTCGTTTTTTTGGACCACTCGGTTTGAATATTGCTCAAAAAGGATAGTCTAAAATGTATTTCATGTAAATAACTTCTTCACAAATTCAATATCTTATGTAAAACCAGATCGCAGGGGTCATACATATAGAGAATATTGGAAAAACATGTCCCAAAAGGCTTATTGAACTTTGAAGTTATCATCCAACTGTAGGTACTGTAAAAACAAACTCAGATTCTTTATTTGCCTTTGAAAAAATATGTTTTTCAGTAAACCATATGTACAAAGTATACCTCATTTTATAGTAAAGACATTTCTGATGATAGTATTTATAAAAAATATATAAATTGTAAAATAACATTGACATACTACAAAATTAAATTGAGATTCAAACTAAAATTAATATTGATTTTCCTAACAACCTTCTATATTTCAGAAGGCTGTGCACATACTTATTTATATAAATCGTATATTCCTGCCTATTTGCTATAAATTGGATTAAGTAATTCAGTAAAACTGAAACTCCCTAACTTCACGAAAAACGAATTGACATTAGGATAAATTCATCAAGTCATTAATCTAGTATTAATGACTTTTGATAAGTAAGTAGTCGTCATACCATATTTTTTGACAGTAGATGTTTGCTGCCTAATACCAAATTATAATTATTTGGAATATACTTGTAGTCCAAAGATGAACAAACCAGGTCATGTGAACTTCTATGTAGGTATAATGTTGTGTATGATGATTTTCCGAATCGTTGCAAAAGTGTGTGCAATAATGATGTAATATATATAATCCGTGGGTAATTTAATTAAAAATCTGGTTTTGTAGGTATATTCCCACGTTAAATGGAGAAATAATCATGTATTTTCAATGCCTTCTTGAACGATAACAAGGATGCTACGAGAATACTATTTTTAAAATTAACCGGCAATATACCTGTATACCTAATTCTAGATTTATTTTTTATACCGGAAATAGTGGTTTATCCCTATTTTCGTATATCCGGTTTATCGAATTGCTGTGGTAGAAAATCATTTAATAGATATTACAATGATAACTTTTTAAGGTTCAAATTACATGCATATGATTAAATTCGAGTAAGAATGATAGTTAATTGTTACGTTTTGTTTTATGGAATCCACATTATCTCCACAACAAAGCATACTATAGCAACCAATATCAACCAGTTCTCGTTGGTGTTAGGGTTTCATTTTTTATTTGGGAAATAAAGTAATCGTGCATTCTTATCAATCATACGTTTTTGAACCAGTATTTGATGCACATTGTTTTGTTAAATAAACAACCACTGTTTATCTTACTTTTATCTTTAGGAGTGATATTCGTCTCAGCTCAATAATATGAGAATATAATGTTATATAGGTACCTATATTATTTCATAGATTTGTAATACTTAAATATCGGTAGTGTAATTGCAATGAGTTCTAAAGTAGAATAACTAACAGTTAAAGTTAAAACTATCTTTTAAATTAGATAAATTACCAATTATTATTTTTAACTCGACAGTAATTGGTTTAATCACATTTCTAATACTGGCAATTACATAGCAGGTACTTATAGAGCTTCTAGTTCTAATAAGTTACAAGAAAACTTTAGCCAGTACTTTCAAAAATGGAAAAACTTAAATTATGATCTTAGTTTTTCATCTTGATTAGGTACCTATAGAAATTATTACTTGCATTTTTGACGGTAAAATCAATTTGATTTGGTTTCATAATTACATAATCGAGAAATATATTTATTGTTTATAATAATTCAGATAAAACTCTACTATTAAACAAATTGTAATCATTTAAGTAAGGTTTAAAATGATTTTATCATAAGTAGGTAATTTGTTTGAAAAATGCAAGTAATTACAATTTACATCTCATATCTTAATCTCAATAATTTCAGTGTTCTCATACTTTATAGCGCTGTTATAAATATCAAAATAATTGTATTTTTGTATTCTGTAGACTATTTTCTTTCAACTTACCAGTCAAAGGATGGCTTAAGTATGACAATAAGATAGGTACTTACACAGGAAGTTGAAAATGAAAACATATATAGTTAAACAGTTCTTAAAGCATATCAAATTGGACTACCTGTGTATTTTTAGTCTACTCTAGAAGAACAATAAACATTCAAGCCTCGATTCAAGCTTCATGTGGTTGATATTTTAAACAAAAAAAAAATACCTATATATATAAACATTGAATAGATAGTTTTAAATTAAATATACAACAGTAGGACTTTCCATTTTAATTATTTTGAAAATTTAGAGTTTGATTTTTAGATGTAAGTAGGTCGAAACAAGCTGATAAGTGCAAGTCTTTATAATAGAATAATACATTTTATTTATATCATTTCCTCGTGGAAGTAAAATATCTAATTTCATATCCTGTAATAGATAAAACCAACCGTGGGTACCTACCATGCATTAATTTCTAAAAATATATGTTTACAAATATGTAAACAGCAATTTTTGAGACTAAGCCAAATGTTTCCCTAATGAAATAAGAAAATGAATAGTAAAAATCTATGAGTGTGAGGACTGAGGGCAATAAATATTATATAAATAAATAGTTATTGAGAGAAACAAAAAAATCAGTGGTAGGTAGTAAAAGGGAAAGTATATTGATTGATGATGATTAGATTAGAATTTTACCTCTTCCAAATTTGTAATGGTGTTCCTGCATTGTTGCATTCGGGACACGAATGTTGAAGTAATAGGAGAATTGTAGTCATCTCTAGTTTCTTCTACAAATTCATTTACTCCTATTAAAGTGGGCATGATGTATTGTAATATGAAAATACGTCAAAATAGCATCAGTTTACACGAAAAAGCTCGTACGAGCTTCTACTATCAGATAAACAAGATACACCATCACTGCACTATAGTCAAACCATTTCAAAACACATTTATTATTGCGTATCCATTAAAATCAACATTTTATTGATAGAATGCATTGTTTCTGCAAATTCTGAGATTGTTGATCACTTTTATTACATTCTCACATAATACCAACAGTTTTGTGCGAACCCGCAAGAAAAATAAATAGTAGTGCCTTTACATTTATCACCAAATCAGTCTCAAATATCTGGGAATTTCAATTTCTTGCAATGGTAGACTGCGCATTGGAAATTTGATATATCCGCAACCAGATAAACACCCGATAATCAAATGTGGTTATCTATCATGAGCATGAGCATGACCATATATTATTTTATTTTATTTTTAAATCATGAATTTGGTATTAATTAAATTAGAAATTAATCAATAATGTTATATTCACCTTAATATATTTTATTATTATTATTGAGGTTCTGCTGAGGCTGAGGGTATCAATAGGTGAGAGGTCTTTGTTATAGTAATGCAGTAGGTATCTAATATCTAAGATTATTTTCTATTTCTATAGTTCTAACATTTTAAAATTTTAAAATTTAACCAGTATAAATAGGTCATGTTTTTTTTTCATTTTTATATTCTTTTGAACTAATCTGTGGTCTGGTCAGGTCAGGCTCATGTCAGGTCAGGAGTCAGTCAGGCTCAAATCAGGTCAGGTCAGAATCTGACATGTGTCATGTGAATTAAAATGTCTGACATTTCTAAGGGTGCGGTTAAAAATCTTTATTTTTGAGCGATATTTTATTATTCTTCTTTTCTTTGTAGATATAGGAAAAGTATGGGACAGATTTTTTGATCACAAAGGGTTTTTAGGTGGAGAAATACATTTTATGTTACGTGAATTCGAGGTATCAGCATTTTGAGGTTATCTTTTTGTTTAATATTTACAGTTATTTAACTGTTTTAGCAAAAAAGAGGAGACAAAGAAGTGGATAACTTGTTTCGTGTTATAGAAAATATTACAGAGATAAAAGACACAGAAATAGAGCGGTGTAAACAAGTTGGAGATCAAATCTTAACTAAAGCAAATGAAGATTTAGAGCAAGCGTTAGATATTTGTAGTTGTTTTAGTGGGTTAGAAGAAACATACAAACAGGTAAAAACTACATATTTATTTATAGAATATCTACTATGGCTGTTAACTGTTATTTACAAATTATAATACCTGTGTACCTACCTCATTTGCCTCTACAACTGCATTGAAACATTGCATATTTTAGCACTTGTTTTTCACTTAAATTCATGTTATAAAGAAAATTTTATTGTGTTTACACAAGCACAGCCTACGTGCTATGTTTAAATTAATGTGTACAGTTAAAAATAATAGTTTTCTATTTTTATATCATTTGTTATATGGATTTATTTATCAACATAATTATAAGTACACATCGGGATACCTGCATCAGAATCTATATATATTTTAGTAATGTTAGATCCTTTTTGCCTAGGCAACCAACAATACATTAAGAAATATTGTATTTTTAGGACACCACAATTGAAGACACCAGACAAAAACGCAAAGTGGTGTGGGATAGTTTCATGAACGGCATTACGACAAAGTATTCAGAAATCAATAGTAGCTTTGAAGTCAAAGAAGAAGAACTTCGTAAACTTTATGAGGATATTGAAAAAAAACTTTTAGTATAATATAGTAATGGCTGCCAATTTAGCTCAAATCTCAAACCCCTCGGTTTTCGTTAAACCTTCCCAGAAACTTAAAAATTACATTAGCAATATTAAAGTTAGTGGAGATATGCCTCAAGGCATCAGTGACTTCATTTTCAAAAACAAAGTTAAATCAAAAGTGGAAAATGTGGCGGATGCAAATTATCTAATCACAGACGAGGATAGAACATTCATAAAATCAATTAGCATAGAATCTAAGGTAGATCTGTTCGCAAAGGTGCCTTTAAAAACTTCTTCAGTTAGCAGTAACGACAAGTTGTTAAGTTTACCGGACCTGCATTGGCTCTACCGGTATATAAAGAAACAAAATGTCGACAGTGACCAGAAAATTTATCTGCACGAGCTGATAGAAGGATCGGATATAGTTTTGCCAAAAAACCAAGAAATTCCTAGGAATGAAGAACTGGAAAAGAGGTGCCGGAAGCTGAAGGCGCAACAAGAAAATAGGAGTTATCATCAGATGACCAAAAATGTGGATAATACTAAGAGAAAATTGCCAGAAGACAGTTTCGGTTATCATGGTAAGGCATCGTTTTTTCTATTGTTCACTTCAGTTAATTTGTTACTGATTTTCATTTTTTTTGGATCGTTTGACAGCCAAAGCCTTCTACTAAAAAATTAAGTGTTACAAATTGATATGGTTCGTAAATCCAATGTGACAGCTATGATAAAAGTTACCTTATATTTAAAAAGGCTTGTAATTTGTTTAAAATATTCGGTTAAATTGCCGTTTTTTATCTTAAAGATTATTCTAACTGTTCTGTGTATGTTGTGTCTTGTATTCTGTGTGTATGTTACTGTTCTTTAATGTTATTCTTTTGTCTTTTAGTGAAGCAGATGAACAGGCACCTCGTGGCAGTATTTCAGTTCATCGTATCGGTAGCTGCTGGATTTGCGTTTGGTTTCATAGGTGTAGAACTACTTATCGGAAGTCTAGATTTTGGGTTTAGACTTCTCCTTGGCATCATATGTGCTTTAACTATAGCTTTAGCAGAACTATACTTCCTAGCTAAAAGACTAAATGAAGATTTGCAGATGGAGACGTTCATTGAAAACCAACATAAAAGTAAAGTAGATTAGAGTAGATCGATAGGTTTTATTCCAAATAATTAATTGTTTACTTAGTGTATTAAGCCGTAGAAGTGATGAATAAATAATGTAGAACCAATTCGGTGATATAAATACTGTTTTCTATTTAAGGAACTTTAAATATATTGTTGAAAGAATATTTTATAGCTTTTATTATGATTTTCAAATAAATTATATTATGTGTAACTGTAAAGAGATTTATTGGTTTTTATGAATTTAATACAATAAGAAAAATTAGTTTTTTCAATGTAGAAGAATATATTGAGTGTTGTGAATATTTTCTTTATTAAACCATATTTGCCTTGAGACAAATATGAAAACAAATACATATACGGGTTCGCAAATAAAATTATGTTCAATTTGGAAACAGAGACACTATTAGTACATAATAGTTACTTACAGATGAATAACAATGCTGGAAAAATACATCTAATTCATTATTCGGTGGGGAAACAGCTGAGAGTCACACTCAGACTACATCTGACGTTTGTCACCCGTGTCACGTCTGTCTCCCACCCATAGAACAAGGTTTGAAAAAGAAAAAGCATTGATTAGGGATATAACTGCGAGTAATGGATATTCTGTAAGTTTAATTGATAAAATAATTAGAAAACGTAAATTTAAAGAGACTTCGAAATTCCTTGACTTTTCAACGTGAAAGAGAAAATTCATATCTATTGCATACGATCCTCGTTTCACTCGTTGTTTTGGTAAGGTTTTTAAAGATATAAGTATGTCACTGAGAAATTGAGAAATTATTCATTGAGATAAAAATATTCATTGAGAAATAAACTACATCTTTTAGGCAATCCAAACGACAATAGAAACTAAGGAAAAGTCGAGGATTTATGAAATTACCTGTAAAGACTGCAATCAAAAGTATGTTGGACAAACTAGAAGGTCAATTCAAACTAGATTCAAGGAACATATGGCTCATCTCAAATATGGTAGAACAGATAAGTCTAGTGCCGCACAACATGCGTTTGAGAACAACCATAAAATAGATAGCAATTTAAGACTAAATAGGAATGTAACAAATTCCAGACAGCTGTATGCATTTGAGAGTTTGGAAATTGCAAAGTGTCAAGATGGTATGAATAGTAACAGGGGCCCAATCCCATACAGCCCCCTTTATTGGTTGATAAATAATGGTTCACTTAACCGTAATAATAATTTAAGTATAAATAAGACATAGTGTTAGTGTAGGTTTAGTTTTAATCATTTCTAGATGATCTCTACTTGATTGGCGAAACCCGTGTCGAGCACAGTATAGTGTTTTGGTGTTATGTGGAAAACTATATCAGTGTTATCTTCACATCAAAGGTTCCAACCTCTTTCAAGTATTTTTTTTAGTTGATTATTGTATTTTAGTTGCTTATTTTTATTTTGTATCATAATGATACCTGCTTTTGATCATGTTATTCATCGTACACTCTCACAATAGATGCCCCAATTGATCTGAGCACCAGTTTTGGGCAGTCTGTGGGTCATGACACTTTTAAGTGGGTTGCAGTCACAATGACAATGGTACCACTGCATCCATAGGAGTCATATGTATGGGCACAATGTACCCATGGAAAAATGGTTTTTGCCTATAAAATGCCTTTGAAATTGATGCATTAAATCAGTTAAATATTAAACCATATCAGAAAAATTTTGAATCTAATATACTTCGCATGCAAATTAGAGAAAAAACTTTCGCCAGTTATATTACAGAAATTAAAGATGTGTATGGCATGTGTATGGGTGTGTTCAAGTCCATTCTTATGCAAGGGTGTAGATACAAGATGCAACGAGCCGGCCAGCTCTTATTTCGATTCTCTAAACTATAATTAGGCCAGAAAGAATGGTAAGTTTAAACATTAATGTTTATGAATTTGTGAACTACCCTCAATATGTAATATTTTTCATATTTAAAGTATTTTATTTGAAGTATGCTTATTTAACAATTTTTTTCAAAAATTATGTCTTGGACTTTCCCAGTCTTGGCACCCATATAAAAAATAAAACCATTCGTGTATAGTGGGTTGCCTAATTGATGGGATATCATACTAATGTCCGAAAACAGTGAATATTAAAACCATAAAAAGATTCTGCTTTAATAATTATTTAGAGTTGGTAGTTATGTTAAACGTTAATAAAAATTGCATTTTTTGGTGGGAGCGTTTCAATGAATTTAATAATTGAAGAGTAATTTCATTATATTTTATAAATTGGCTGCTATATTAAACCTCTGTATCTTCTAACTTGTATAGGTAGGTATTTAAAAAAATGTCTGTAACTATTTTTTGTTTCTTTTGATACATGAAATATGTAGTTTTGCATTCTCTTTTAGAATAAAAATTGTTGATGTTTTTCTAAAGTTGTGAAAATACTTTTGAAATTATTTATCTAACATAGACATTTAACAGGAAAGAAAATAATGTTTCAGTTACTAATAAAACTATTATAAACCACAAAGTGTCTGTTGTGTTCTTTTTTGATTCCCACCTGTATGTGAACTAATTAATATTTAAAACTCACTGATTAATAGTAAGAGTATTAAATTACTTTATTTTCCAAACCTTACTTTTACAAAAAATTAAGTATCTTCGGCTTACCATTTTCTCAAATGTCTGTAAAATCCAGATAGATGTAGGTAATAATTCTAAGACTAAACTGCTCTTCTAACAATATCAGTACCTATGGCAAAATTTGCTTTTAAAATTCTGATGGAAGAAATGTATAGTTATAGTAGTCATTTCATTTTCTAATTTAAAAAAATATATATTCTACCAGCAGAACACTGGCGTTCTTTTCATATTCCATTAAATATTAAATACAATAGACATTAGAACAACCCTAAAATAATAAACTCAAAATTTTGACTTCACAAAAATTTAGACTACCGAAATTCTATTTGTGTAATGCTGGTTGCATGCGTACAGATTTCTAACTTACCTTCATTGGTATAAAAATAGACTAGTATTTCTAACTGGTAGGATTGGATATATTAGTATTTTTTTGATTACATAAACAAAGCTGTACACAACATTAAGCAAGTCATACTAAAACAACGTATATTTTACTAATATATTTAATGACATACAAACATAAAATAAGTGTAAGGTATATTAATAACTGGAAACTGGAATGCCATCCATTAATTGGAAAAACCTCTCTATCAGTTTTTAAATTACCCGCCAATTTTCAATTAGTTAATATCATTTCCCCAAGGACCAAGGTTGAAATGGTTTTGTCAGAGGGAAGACCAGAGGCAAGGTTGTTTGCTGATACCCGTTTTCTCATAGAATACCAACATGTGTCCATTTTTCTTGAAAATTACTTGCTTACAGGTTAAAAATACAGCCATGCACAAGTTTCATAATTATTAATTCTTATGTACATACTGTTTCAGGTTTAATATTTTGAATGTAATGTAGTACCCTAATCATCAATTATTTTTTTATATACTTATCTAGGTATCCAGTACAAATATACACTATTAGGTAGGTAGGTAGGTAAGGCAAGGTGAAAGTTTTTGAACTTAATTTTAACTTTGAAGAGTGTTTTGGAAATATTTTCGATGACGTTTCAAACGCTCTTCTATGAAATTAAATTCATCGTTTTTTAATAATTTTATTGAGCAGCCTAAAACTGTGGGTCTACTAGAAATTATGATTTAAATAATATCACTAATTGTTGACAAAAAAATCAAAATAAATATCAAGTGACCTTGCGTTTGACTGCGGCTTTAGTAAAACAAATGACGTTCAAATAAAAGAAAAATGGCTTATAGTTGTTCGCGTCGTCGCGTCGATTTTCATTAAACTAAATTAATAACTTTTATAAAAGTGCGATCAGTACGTAGTGATTTTAAAATAACAAACATTTAGTGTTGTGTCCAACGCACGAAACAAAAAACTGGAAATTTCTAATTTTATTACAAACTTTTTTTGATCCAGTTTTTTGATGGAAGGAGGTAGGTATATGTAATAATTTGTGTTTATCGGCTTCTGTATTCTGTCCTTTTGGGATTTTCTAGGGACTACGACTTGGAACACTTGTACGAGGAGCGATCAGAGCACAAAATAGACCTAAAGGATTAGAGGTAAGGGTAAGATTTAAGTATAAACTGTAAATATCGACACCGAATATCTTTTAAAGCTACTATTCATATTAGACATTATATAAATACAAAGTTAAGGGATAGCCCGCTGAACTAGGTATTTCTGGAACTTAGTACCTAACAAACAGAATTACCAAACAACTAGGTATCAAAGATAAGGCACGTCAACTTTGCGGTATTTTTATTTCTAATATTGGATTCTGTAGAAGCAACCAATTAAAATGCAGAATCTTTTAAACCCACCAATGAGAATACGTTTAATACAGTCTTTTGCAGAATGTGGCAAGACTGGCGCGAACTTTGAAATCCTATTACTACATACATACAGTAAGTTTCTTGGTGGTTATGATAAATAAACCTCATGCGATTTGAGGACGATTTTTCAAGTTTTTATTTAATATTTTGTATAAAATATTCAATAAATATCCTATATTGAATAATAATATAAATATATTAGGTATTTATAAAAATATGTATTGACAGCTTTTATTTTTTTCAGTTTCTAACGATAGATCATAATCATAAATCACCAAAGCCGACTATGTTTATTAAATGAGTCACTGTGCTTTTAAATTCTTGTCATTAAAACGACAGGTCTCGGCCTTACCGCATTGTTGAATGTAAATACCTACATTTAACATTTAGATTGTGACGTGTAAATTACAAATTAGATAATATTGATTATGTGGTCATGGTTTGTTAAGTTACTAATTTACTGTAGGCAGGTATTTGGTAAATGTAGGTACAATATTATATTCTTATTATGTGTTGAGATTTAATTCAGTAGATAGGTACCTATACAGAGTTATTTTTATTGTCCTCAACACTCTATCACGTAGAATAGATGCGTCAAATTCTATACCTATATTCTATTCTATTCCAAATCGGGTATTACCGCCAATGCATTCCATTTCGTCACTTACAAAAAAGCAATTTACTAAAGAACTTGTTTAGAATTTGTTTGGCCGATTGTTTTTCAGTGCGACATCTATATTTCGGTTGTCAAAGTTCACACTGAATATATTTGATTAATATTTTGGCTGCCTCATCAAAGGGAGTGCAAACGCGCCCTTAAGGTTATTTTACCAAGCTTTTGGCATCGAATAACTAAATACCAACCCCTATATTTGCAAGCATTGTATTACATTACTTGGAATGTTCTACCAATTTACTTTGATTTTGATAGGTACTTAATACAATAATTGTAATCAATCATTACTAAACTATTTGATATTGTGCTTAGTGGTACTATTTGACACTACTCGATTACATCTAAATATCTACTTTAATGTTAATGAAATGGAATAGATTTCCTCGAATTTCTATCCAAATATTTAGCAGCATATCCGATTTGTCAACAGCTTTATCCGAATAATGGAATACCTAATTATGAAACAAGAGTTGAGGATGACTCAGAATTCATACAGTAATTATAGTTCATTAGTAATATATGTCAGAAGTGGGTAAATTTATTTATGAAAAATAAAACGTGTCAATAGAAAATAAAAATTGTTAGATTGCCGTGTTATTTTGTTGTTACACTGTGAGCCAAATTATGTTATCTTTTTTGTTCTCGAAATATTTCTTGCAATTTTAAAAATTAGCATTACTAAAAGCTTACAAAATATGAATGTAATATAACTGTTTTGAAAAAAACATTGATCTCATTTAGATGTTCCAAGAAATATATAGAAAACACTCTATATACTAGTATTTCGGCTTGTTAGGCCTTTTTCAATAGAGTAAATGTCTATTACTAAACATTTCCAAGCGCGTTTTCGTTATTTATTTGTTTACGAGTTTACCTACCCCCGATTGATCCTACCATCTGGTAAAGCCCGACTTTTTATTATTACCTTTTCTAAGAAGGGCGAGAGTGTAAAATCTATCTGATCATTCGTAGTACACGGATTTATAATTAAAGATTTTTTAATTTCTAATTGCTCTAACAGATCTAAGCGCTTTCCTTTCTTTTCACGATGCAGTACCTTTACATTTTTCTGATCTATACAATGATTGTTTTCTATGCAATGCGTTATTTAATATGCAAATTATTTAATAGGTAAACTCGTAAACAAATAAATAACGAAAACGCGCTTGGAAATGTTTAGTAAGACATTTACTCTATCGAAAAAGGCCTAACAAGCCGAAATACTAGTATATAGAGTGTTTTCTATATATTTCTTGGAACATCTAAATAAGATCAATGTTTTTTTCAAAACAATTATTTTCACGATGTTTCATAAAGAACCATCCGCTTAGAGTATCCAATTTAGTAATATAATTCACTTTTAAGAACACCCCCTAAAGCAGCCTAGTTCAAACAACTTGATAAAATAAAAAGTAAATATTTATTTGGCCACTGAGTGTTGAGCAACTCATGTGAATGCGAAATATTTCGTAAAGCGAAGCAATTAGTTAAAATACAAGTAAAATACGTTTTATTTTATTGATTTTGTTCCAGCAATATGACATAATATCCTCGTATTTATTTTTTATGGTAGCACTGTTGACAAATTTGAAGGTTTCATCATTCCATTGAATGAACAAATGTATACTTAGTATACTTTTACCTTTTTAAGAATTTTTAGCAACTTATTTTAACTCCTGTGTGTAGGTTTCGTAGAATTTTGATGTTGGTCTAATCAGTTCTAATGTTTTAAATATACCAAAAACTGTTACATTTGATTACAGATATGATATTATTTTTAATGGCCAACTAATGAGGTCAAATTTCACATATTAATGTTACATACTTGTCGCTACTGGAGTTACCAGGTGGAATAGATTCTATGATAATATTAATAATTAATAATTATATAACGAATATAACGGTATACAGCACATTTCTGGGGCTTGCTGAATATTGAAAATGTCGATACCAGGACCACGTTAAATTAAATTCTGCAGTGTCTGTTCCAATACAAATTTTAATTAATTTGGCCGAAGTTGCTGACAGATTGTTCAGGTATCCAAAGGTATACAAAAGTTTCGGAACGCAATATGCCACGGAAAATTTTAGGGCGTATAAGATCGAACAAAATTCTTCATTTTTACTCACGATAATGGAATGAATATACCGGGATATCAAAAATTATCTTGGTCAAGGGTGGTTGTGGAATGTAAACCGTGTGTCTTACTTTAAATTTTTGAATATGTTTTGTTGTGTCAGAATCTGTCAAGTCATTGTGCTGAAATTTTCTAATCCAGTTTTTGAATCATGCCTCTTACCACACAGCACAAAATTTTCATGATTGAAGCCTATTTTCGAACGGGTGCGCTAGCTAATGGAAATTGGCAATAGAGTCAACGTTTGTGTTTGGACAATTTTCGAGAGCACTTCCCAAACGTGGCAATATTACCGGACAATTTTTATGCGTGCCTTACAAATTGTGTTGAAGTGTTTCGCGAAACTGGTTGTGTGACTCATAAAAAAGGTGCTGGTAGACCAAGAGTTCGTACAGAAGAAGTTGTCAATGACGTTCGTCAACGTATAGAAGAGGAGCCTATAAAACCTTTGAAACGTCTTTCTCAGGAAATTGGACTTTCTTATGGAACACGTCATAAGATTTTAAAGAAAGACTTGAACATGCATCCATATAAGATGCAAACACATCAAGCTCTTCTGCCCGCAGACCACCCCAGACGCCTTGCTTACTGCCATTGGTTTGTCAATAATTTAATGAATGACGATCTTCTGGACTTAACTTTTTTTTCTGACGAAGCGTGGTTCCACCTTTCGGGATACATCAATTCTCAAAATATGCGAATGTGGAGCAATGATAACCCCTTATGTTTTTTTCTGAATCGCCACTACATGCTCCAAAAATTGGTGTTTGGATGGCAGTTTCTCGCAGAAGAATAATTGGGCCAATTTTTTTAGATTTCACCGTCAACGCAGAGAGGTACAGACACAACTTTTTGGCTGAATTTGTGCAACAGTTAAACGATGATGAACTTCGGTACGGTTATTTCCAGCATGACGGTGCAGCAGCACATACTACACGAGAAAATATTGCTTTCCTCCGCGAGTTTTTTGATGACCGGCTGATAAGTTTGCATTCAGAAGTTGAGTTTCCTCCGAGATCACCTTGTTTGACAATTATAGACTATTTTATATTTCCTTACTTAAAAAACAAGATTTTCGCAACTCCGGTAAATAATTTGCAAGAACTGCAACAAAGAATTGTTCAGCAATGTGCAACCATAACGCCAGAAATGCTGCAAAACGCTTTTCACAGCATCAGGAGGCGCGTCAACTTGTGCATCGAACAAAATTGGGGACATTTCCAACAATTACTGTAATTTAGTTTTTCTTGTTACTAAAACCGTTATTTCATAATTTGTAGTTCATTATTGTTTTACAACTGAAATAAATAGGTATGAAATTTGTAGGTTATTGCGATGATGTCAGTGTGACAGTGACATAATTATTTCAAATTTAAAGTAAGACACACGTTTTAACATTCCACAACCACCCTTGACCAAGATAATTTTTGATATCCCGGTACATGGTGGTGGATAAGTATATGCACTAAATTCAGTAAGTCAAACATTATTTTTTGCGATTATACCATTTAAAATCATGGGAATTGCATTATTATTATTATTATTATTGAACATCTCTCTGTGTGTGTCTCCATATCACCAAATATCGTTTCTCTCTAGACACGTTGTTGTCAATAGTCAGAAATATGTTTTTCCATTTCCCGTTCCCTCTTCGTCTATACATTCATTTTCGTTAATTAGAAACTGAATTCAAATTGAAATTAGTAATAAAATAACACAATTCTATACTGGAACACAGTTCCTGAAAGGTTATTTGTCTCCTTGTTCATTGTTGCATAGTTTACATACATTTCCAACAAGTATTACAATACAGTTAAATGATAGATGAGGGTACCTACTTAACCGCAGAAGTTCAAGATAAAATTCTTGTTATTATAATAAGCAGTACCTTTAGACTTTGGCCCTATCAACCCTAATATGAATACAATATAAAATAACAGAAAGTCTGTTTGAAAAGAGTAAAGAAGCCATTGTGTGGATATAGATGGATATAGACAGATTATCAACAAAGGACATTCATTGGCTGCATTTTAATGAGTCATATAATATATCACTTCTAACTAAACTTCCTGTATCCACGATTGCATTGTTGTTATAAATAAGTATGGCATGTAGTGAAAATTTAAAACCGTGTTTATTTGTTGTTAAGTTGTTTTATACATATTGATATACTTCTGTTTATAAAGGGCCCTAAAATAACAAGCATTTAGACAGCATTCTTCCACATTCGATAAAATGTATATGTCTGCAAATACAGGGTGTGAATTTATTCCAAGGAATAAATATGAATAAAGCATTCTAATACAGCACATCCTAATTTGATGGAACAAAATTGATATTTTTTTTTAGATGAATGTCGTTGGTTACAGTTTATAAACTATAGTAAAAAAATTACAAATCAATTATCTTTCCTTTGATGTTTTCACGTTTCAAATCTATAGTTTTTGAAAACCGCATTTATCGTAACTGGCCCATATGGAATAGAGTCCCATATGGAGTAGAGCCCCATATCTTAAGGGACTCTAATATGGAGTACTGTAAGAATCTTGAAAAATCCGCCACGTCCGCGTTCACTCGCACAGATTTGTCGAACATCGAGCACCACTCGATCGTCCTGTAATAATTATTGTGCCTTAAAAAAAAATGAATATACACTTTGAAAAATTCTCGAACGTAACAAAGAAACTCGCAACGCAGGGACAGTGGATAAAAAATATAAATATACTGTATTATTTGTTTCTTCAGATATTATTTTTGACAGACAGCTATTTTGTCAGGCATGTTTTTATAATTCATCAAAAGCAACCTTCTGTAGCAGGGCTGCCGCTGTCACTCATCCTTTTTGTACAAGCTTTATTACAAAACGAATTTGTAGGGTATATTTTAACAAAGGTTTCGCCCTAAATGTAAAATGTACAATGTAATTTTGTTTGTATATGGCTGAAATTATAGAACTGAAGTTCATTAGAGAGCTACAGACGTTTTATTAAAATTGTCGACTGGTGTCGCGGTGTCTCCAGTATAGAATCTGGTAGCGAATGTAAATAATTCACTTTTAGATTGTCTGGGAATCAAATCGATAAAATTTGTTTATTTGTGCTATACCGGATGTCCTACCGCAGACACAAACCTACAAGGCTTTCACTGGAAAATTAATTGTTCGCCATACGCGTCAAAGACTCGTGTGGGAGAGGAGGCCACGTAGTATTATTCTATAGGCTTTTATTTCGTTTAAACAAAAGCATTCATACAGTATATCATAAAAAAAGTTAAAAACATAGGTGGCACGTGCCAGGATGTTCATAAAGTGAATTTTACTATTTTTTACTTTACTTTCACGAAACCTAACGATTTATTGGCATTGGTCAGTAGAAGGACATTTAAATAAAGAAATGTCCTTGGTCAGTAGAAACCTTGTAACGTTTCTATTTTCATTCGTTATGAAATAGATAAGTT
The DNA here is from genome assembly GCA_963924545.1 of Pogonocherus hispidulus. Taxonomy (NCBI): domain Eukaryota; kingdom Metazoa; phylum Arthropoda; class Insecta; order Coleoptera; family Cerambycidae; genus Pogonocherus; species Pogonocherus hispidulus. The sequence continues at coordinate 966,869 of OZ004701.1, forward strand.
ATCTAGCGATAGCAATAAATTGTGTTAAAAATATTTATATACATTACACTTAGACATACATCAATAAATTAACCTATTCAATATAGAATACCAATATGTGTACTCGTTCCAATCCTGTGAATGACATGACCAAAGCAGAGAAAGGTCAAATTTCCCACATGATGCATGGGTAGATCTCGATGTATCAATGGGGCTGAGTAATACGTCGTTCTCTTTGGTCGTATTAACGTTCAATAGGTATTCGAGACGTACGAACCGGAAATGCACATTTTATATAATTTCAATAGTCAAGTCACTGTTACGTTAGAAATCACTTTGTTAAGTATGTACTCTATACATTTATACCTACTATGCAGTCTGTTTCAAATTGGATGCAATACCACTGGTATCTAACATTGGTTAGAGATAGAAATTAGGTCAAATTGGGGCAAAGTTGTTTAATTTGGTGACCAATAATATGAATATTCTCCTCAAAACCATCATCAACTTTTACGTAATATTTTGACGGCTCTCGACGGTATTTTTCCATTTGAGTTCAATGATGTATCATATGCTATAGTTTGATAACGTTTTGAACATTTAAAAACATCATCAAACACATCTGCGTCTGTCTGTATGTATTAACAAAAGGATAACGAAAAAGTACCGAATATTAAAAATAAAGAACAATTAACAAAACAACAACAAATTAAAAAATAATAAGAACAATAAATATGGAACAATAAACAAACTATAGCATAATATGATACATAATTGAGCTCACAAAAAAAATGCTGTCGAGTTATGTAAAAATATTAATGGGGCGTATTAGAAAAATGAAATTGATGATGGTTCTGCAGAGACGAAACGTTACTTTAAAAAACTGTTTACGTCATTCGATAGAGCGTAAAAAGAACGTTTTTATTATTTTTATTCGCCGACAGAAAAATTTATTTCTACAAAACCTAATATTAAAGTTTCAACATTAGGTACAAAGTTGTTTCAATTATTTTCGGCATGCTGGTAGATAAACAATGTGTTGTAACTTTATTTGTATAAATTCGTATTACTATAGTTATTTAAATTGATCACAATCCTGCTGGAAAAAAATGTATTTATAGACTTTTATTGCATGTTAAATATTTTTCTGTTTTCAATTGTTTATTATTCTACCTCAAATATTAACTCAATATTTCAATCAAACGTTATAAATACTGATTAAAATTTACTGTGAATAATTTTCCACTGCTATTGAACAATATCTGTAACAATAAACCAGTTTAACTGTAAGAGAAGTATAGCTATTCATATGTCTTTACAGTAAGTTATTTATTCATAGGATACTCGTATATCCGGCTGCAAAAGAAATTACACATTGGCGTACCTACATGAACATTCGACCAGAGGCGTATAGATCACAAGACTTCGTAGAAACGAAACTACAATCTGTAGTTCGAAAATCTACCACTGGACAGCAATTGTTGTTCCTGGTGGTCATCGTGCTATTCGTACACTGCGCAGTTTCTGGCTTCCATGCCGTCTTTAACGCGAAATAAGCATAACCATGGCACAAGCAACGAAAATGCTTCGTACCTAATTTAAACCAGTAATATCACAGCGTCCTCACCAAAAAATCGTATCAAATAAACCGAACATATAAATAAAAACCAATAAAACAGATCCACCCGAACCGAAATACTCTGTATATCATAAATAAATGTGTTGTCCTACATTAGTAGCGCTCTTTTAAGAACATACCTATATAGGTAGTTTTAATTTAAAAGCAGCACTGAAGGTTCGAGTAAAATGAACAACCCAGTGATATGATACAGATGAAACACAAGAACCATCCATCTTAATCTTCGGAATGAAATGTTACGTGCCCCTGAAATTTATGAACACACCCTTAAGATGCCATATATTATTTTTATATGAAATAGCAGGGTTTGTAATGGAGATGCTAATCTTAACGTTCTTAATATATTCTCAATTTGCGTGCCTGAAAATTCGATATGTTTCAACAGGTCCGGACTCCATATATTCCTATTATCTTATTATAAATTAATATATAAGGTCTGTCAATAAAATTCTGGGGAAGCTTCATAAATACTTTATTTGCAAACTGATGGTTATGATTAGCTCCCCTTACGTTGCCATAGTTCAAACTCTGCATTTCTTAGTCATTCGTCAGTTTGTGAATTTTCCTTAAACCGTACCTGCAGTTGAAATCGCAATACGAGCATTAGTAATCTCAGTGCTAAATGCAAATTATTGAAAGGTGTATTATACAAGTGTGTATGTTATAACTGAAAATAGACATCACGAAGCTTTGAATTGGCGTTCCATGGTAAGGTCTGTTCAAATCAACTTGCCTCATGGTTTTAAATTTATTTGCTTGGCCATCGCTGTTTTTGGAGTTACGATTGATACCATAAGAGTTTTATAACAGTTTTTAGTATTTTACAGAAATAACTAAGCTCCCTTTTGCGGAAAAAATATACCTATAGGAATCTTAATTCATCTCAGACTGTATTTTCAATTATTAACATGATCTTTTCAGTTGCTGACAAAAGATAAATGTAGTATTTCATGGAAAAAATGTGTTCAAATATTTATGACTCGTGTCTGTCTCATAAATGTCGAGATAAATAAAATGCTCAATCTTGAGCTTAAATAAACATTTTTTTTCAGCCTAATATAAAGAGATGATGCCCTAAAGGCAAATTTTATTTACTTGTTTTCAAGAGTTCGTTTTAGCACTGGATATTCCGAAGCAACGTAATATAAATAACAACGAGAATCTTCTTTGTTTGGTGAAAGTATCAGTTTTAATTATAATAAAAAATAAAATTCTATAAACCGTCTACATGTCAGGAAATAATAACCCAACGGTTACGGTTCAAAAATAGTCGACTGTTACATACAAAATGATCTGATGTTCAAATAGCCTGTCAACGTTAGGTACAGGGTATTCTCGGTATTGCACTATCCACTATCTTAAACAGTAAGGGAGATATCTTCAATAACGTGACGTGTGCTATAACAGCAATAATAGCAAAGACAAAAATTCATTTATGTACTAGACCCATCAAGACACGATATCTAATTATATTTCATGAATAGTATAAACTGTATATAAAGCAATTAAGTTGAAATACCCTTACTCTAATGAGTCTGTCTCCTCTACTATTACTATCTCTACTACAATTCTTCTCTATTCTAGAGGCAATTCTCTCTAGAGGCAATTCAGTGCCTCTCTACTATTGCTATCTCTACGACAACCCTTCTCTATTCTAGAGGCAATCCTCTTTAGAGGCAATTCAGTGCCTCTATCCACAATATTTTAATCCCCCGACATCAAATAATAGCATGCAGGCGTTATCACCTCGTTTATATTGATTCTAGAAGGCAAATACTAGCCCTTAGGAATGCCTCAGACTATTAAGAAAACTATGTTACGCATGCTGATAAGAATCGATAGATTTTTAATAATGGGTAAATAGGGAGAACCAATTATGTAGCACTATCCTTGATTAAAAAATTCCAACCCCACTGCATGAAGTTCCTATTTAAAATGCTGTACAATCTTTCTTTTTATGGAATGTACTACTTGTTTGTATTGATTGATAATATATTACCTATTATTACCTGTCACAGTATAAAAATATGGCTTATTGAGTTACCTACGTCATTTAACTTTGATACTACTGTCAGACGTTATGGTTGATATTGAGCCTTGTGCCATTGTGTGTTAGTTTTTATTAGCTTTTGTGTTTGTGTGTATTTATAACTGCTTTTTAAAGCCGTTTAGAAATCTATAGTTTAGTTTTACCAAAAATATGCTTCCGTTTCATTTTCGTCATGAATTAATGATCTAAGAAAGTTAATTGCATTTTCTTTCATTTGACGTTATCATTAAAAAAAAATCATTGGAATAATTCGTAATTATGTGCGTAACTACAAATTTGAAAAACAAAGTTTTATTACAATTTAATGTACCATTTACTCCACCGAATTAGTTATTGTGTTCAGTTACGACAATGAACAAAGGAAACGGTTTTTAAAGCATTTTAGTCGACCTTTGTTATTACTTTTTTTATTGGCGGGTCTGAAATATAATAATATAAGTATCTGAAAAAAATCAGTTTAAATTTAAGGCTGATAATTAATTCTCGCCATGTGTGTCGGCGGCGGAGGAAATGTAAGCATGAACAGGGTACGTCGGAAAGCGACAATAAACGATTACGGTCCGTCGACCGTAAATAATTCATAATTGGGAACTGGGTTACATATGCTGAATGATGTGAAGGGCTGCTGTCAATGATACGTGGCGTGTGGATATTTTATTATGTTTTTCGTTGATCGGCGTTCGTTAGTACGAATATGCCTTCGAATAAACGAGGGTTCTCTCCATGCCAGATAGTTTCTATGGGAATTCCCAGGTTTCAAATGACGGCTCTCAGCTCTGTGCAAAAAAATATTGTTATATTGAAACAGAGCCTTGTGATAAGATGAGATAATTATAGATTAGGGTACGCACATATTTTATAGCAAGAAAACTGCTTTTTACTTATTATTTATTGTCTAACTAAGTTGTTGTTATATTATTTACTTAAATACGGCGCCGGCGCGACGCCTATGATTATTGATGCAAATTATCAGCCTTATGATAACAGTATCCTGTCTATCTATATACAGGGTGTCCCGAAATTAGTGTGCAATATTTCACCAGTGTGTGGGCAGTGCGGGGTAAATTTTACCGCAACTTTTTTTTGTGCTTTGGCTTTGTCAACTTTTGATCAGGAAATATGAAACTTCAATATTTTTTATTACAAAAAGGTACCCTTGGTTCGTATCGTTAGGACGTATCGATTTCTAGCAAAATCGTTTTAATTATTTACATGCGAAAAAACCAGATGTATGTAACTTTCCCTGGTTTTGCCATTAAAATATGGAATTTTAGAGTTTTCTACGCAAAAAGATACTCATGAACATCGATAAAATACACCGTTTTGATATAATCGATTTTGAAATTTTAAGGAAGCATTTTTCGATCCATGTTTATAAGAAAAAAAAGTCCCATTTTTAACCATAGAACATACTGGTAAAATATTGCTCACTAAGCACATTATTTTGTTCATTAAATTCTCATTAAAATAATAAAATGGCGCCACGATATAGATAAAACGATGTGGTCTGCTAATATCAGTTCTAAAATAATGTTATACGGTATTTACATTTACACACAGTTAGTATTAGAAAAAATACACTTATTTTATGGTATCTAACGTGAGTTAGAATAATTAAATAGTTAATTAATATTCCAATAACTTATTAGATTTTTTAACGTAGTTACATAAGGTTTATTACACTACATCTAAATTTTCAAATAATTTCTTAGGACGCTGTGTACTGTTGGTTGCATAACTTTTGTATCACACAATAGTCCATTTAACCATATAGGGCAACAAAATTTGCTAGTAGATTCCTATTTTGATAAAATTCAGTAGAAAAAATTAGACAACTATTCAAATTTTCAAAATAATTCGACCTTTGTGACATTCTCTATATACCTACCTATCGATTTTAAGCGCCGCTGTATACCTATACTGTTTTGAATTATATAAAGTTTCAAACAAGGTTAATTATTAATTTCAAAAGTTCGTCTCTCAGTATCATATATCTCAGATTATAAATTAAAACTTTTGAGTAGATGGTAAATTAGTAACCAACATATAGGTTGGTTACATTAATGGATTTAAAACAAAATAATTTAGGTAACAAAGTGGAAAAGTAATATTTTAACTCCAATAAAATAATGGTTCGCTGATAACAGCATACATACATTTTAGAACAACCTGTACATTCAAATTTTGATGAAATCTTACAGTAAAAGATGATGCCGAAGCTTTAATGATTTTCCTGAAATAATAAAAGATGTTTGTCATTCTCTTATTACATGTTTATTTATTAGAACATTAATATTACCTTTTTTCTCTTAAAAAATATTTAAGTCGACTTTTTTCCTTTATTAAATATGCAAATTTCGTGCTGCTATTAAAATTTGAAGTGAAAAGGAGAGGCGCGTAGAAGACACAGGCAGGGAAAGTAATTAAATATGTAGAAATATTAATTCAGAATTTTTAACATAAAATTGTCGCAGAAGTACAAAGGAGATACAACTGAAAGCGTATAAATAAAAATAAAATTAAGATAATGAAAGATCTGAAAATTACCTTATTTATAATGAAATGCTTTTTGCAGGGTGTCAAAAGCTCAGCGGGATCTGTCACCATAGGGGACAGAGTGTTGACTAAATCGGGGCAAAGTGACGCAATTTGGTGCTATTAATCAATATGGCCAAGAGAAATTGGTAAAATGGTAAGTGCCAATAGATAGAGGAGAAAAAATTACAGTGCAAAGGTGGTTTCCATTTTCCAATACCACATAAAATAACAGGGTTATAAGAAGAAACAAAAATAAAAAAAATTATTTGCAAAATAAATAAAGATGAGAATGTGAAATTTCTTTTTGCCATATTGATCATAAATTATCCAATTTTGCCCCAATTTAACTCTCTATTTCCCATCTTTAAAGAGATCTCCATGCTGAGCATCCAATTTGTAAACACCCTATACATATACATAGTTACAAGTAAAGTTGTAAAATTCTTCGTTTTTGAGACTATATTGAAATTTATTTATTTATGTTCCAGCAGGTAACCATTAGCCCTTGGAGCTAAAATTTGGAGTTATATTTAATCTTAATTTGAGGTGCACAACAATACACAATAAATTTGCTCCTTTTTTAACTTATAAGGATTATGTAATTTTGTTTTATTCTAACATTATCGTAGAAAAGTGTGAATTCTGACACTGAAATGCCATATGGTCATTCATAAATCAGTTCTATATGCGTTTCAGTATTTTTTCTTTATAAATAATATTTTTTTTGTAAAATTAACATTACTTTTCAAGCCAGCTACGCCACTGCCTAAATAAAGATCTTTTGTTTGTTAGATCTCGGATCTGTCGCCAAGCCATTTTACCTAATCTTTCTTTTGTAGTATTTCAATAAGGGAATTAATTAAAATACGTATTTATACGACAGAATTTTTCCCAACTGAGCACACAGGCTTTGTCAACATCATGAAAATACTGAAACACAACTCTGCCGACAGCAGATTAGTAAATCTGATTCATGTTTTATCAAAACGCTTGTTAAATTAAGATGGATGTACAGTGTGTAACACTGATAGTAGCTACCCGCTGGTAGGACACTTTATTGCATTCCCTTCAGTCCGAAGTATTTGGTTGTCTAAACTAAAGACAATTTTTACTGATTTATTAAGACCCCAACATAGCTGATGGTATGCGCTAGTACTTGTTAGTTAAGTAATTAGAAACATTATGTGCAGTATCGTATCACACATACCATTTAGGTCCCTTCCCACTCATTTAAACATCTGTCGCATGTCATTTGTAACTGCATAGGCACATCACCCCAACACTAGACCGTATTTGACTTATTTCAGAAGCGTAGGACTCCGAAAGTATTTTGATCTTTGCAGAATCTATTAATAACATACTAGATTGGCCAGTGTGGGCCATATAATTGCACGTTTTTTTAATGTAGCAGATATGATATTAATAAATATGACGTTACGTAATATGAAGTACACTCGAAGAAACGTTTATTTAATTAATACAGTGTGGTTTCATAAATGACTATTGAACCAAGTGATTTTAAACTCGATATGGCAACTCTAGTTATCTCACAAAGCGATTTACCTGCCTGAGACCTGCTGTCAGGTTTTTGCTTGTTTACATTTAATTGAATACCTAAGCAAATTCTGAAACCAACAGAATACCAGTCTGCCAACATAAGCAACCTTTTTATTATCAAACAATTATTTAATAGATTTTACAGAATAGAATCACCTTATTTAAAAAGTATAAACGCAACAATATCAAGAGGCAGGAATAGTCCTTCCCGCCAAGTTCACTCATGTCGCGACCGATGTTGAGAGCCCCATGTATCTATATACCTATTATAAACGATTTCAGGAAAGAATGTCCTTGATCCACTCTCTTGGATAGGAGGATTAATTGGATTTTCCTAATAGTTTTCCGTCCAAAAAGTACTCAAAACAATGCGTTCAATATATGCCATTACTTTTAAAGAAAAAAATCGATCTAAATCTTTACAATTATTATGTTCAAATTTCTTGTTAGTACTTCTGTAGAAATTTCTGTTAAGTAGACATTTCTATTCAGTAAGTAGAAATTTCTACTTAGTATAGAGAAATTCTAGAGAATTCCCATCTGCGCTTCCGTAGTTATATTATATGTTGTAGGTACTTGGTTTAAGTAATTATTTCTGTGAGTGTTAGCTATTAATAATATAAATTGGCTCGAATGAGGAAAAAGGCCCGCAGAATTTGTCAGATTATATGGTAATTATCTTTCAATATACACACGCAAACGGTGACGATGCCATGTAGGGAAACTTGGACATTTTGATATTAGAAACGCTAGGTTTGAAGGCCAAGTGAAAATCCCAGGAGGCTTGTGTCTGACACTCAGTTGTGGTACAATTAAAATCTACAAACTGATCGGACGGAAGTCTTGTTAAAAAAAACGGAAATAATACAGCAACGTTGATTGTACATCTGTTACGTACGATGATCTACTTTTTATATTAGTTGGAAAGGGAACATACATGATATGCCCGTCTAACTTATGCGATTGCTATAACTACAGTTTCAAGTCTGGAAACTGAGACTTGTTTATGCAAGATTGTCTGGATGACAAATCTGTCAGCCTCAGTTTGGGTTTTGGGTTTGAATTTCCTTGCCGAGGTGGCAGAGGTGGCAGTAACATCCAGTGGCGTAGCGTTGACACCAGGTCTAAAATTATATAAATAATTATGAATTTAAATAGACCGGGTAAGTCTAATTGTAGGTAGGGTAACATACTTTTTTGTATGTATTTTCTTAAATGAATACTACAATTCATAAATCTGGTTTTTATTGCTTGTAGATCAGTCTCAAATTGTAGTGGATAATTGAAAACGTCCTAAAGTTGAAGATATATAGGATAGAATATTCAACTTATAGTAGCGTTTCAGACGTATCTCTATTAGTTTTAGAGATACCTAGATGTACTCGCTCACATATAGGGTGTTTTATGTTTGAATATGATGAATCACTATGACGAAGACGAATCACTATGTATAGTAGTTCAGGAATGAATTTTAAAGAAATGAGTGAGGTCATTGTCGGCGTGGTTGGGTGGATATATCAACGTCTTTCTTTAACAAATGAGCTGCCCCTGTAGAGATAAAATTGATAGATAATAAATATACTGCAAGTGCTGTCACAAAATCCGTTTCAGATACATATATGTGAAATGCAGTTTATATACAGTGTTTTAACAATTTGGTAGACAACCATTAACCATTATGCAATCATCATTTTACACACATAATTCACATTAGGCAGTTATGGAATTAAGACATACCGTATCACCAGCAATAAATGGTGATATAATAGCGGTAAAATGTTGACAATGTCAGAACTTTAAATGTGAAAGAGATCGACTGAATTTAGTAAATCATTCGTTTAAATTATCTATTTTGTAGAACCTGCACAAAACCTTTCTATACCAATTTAAATGTACTGTTCGCTGCATGACGTGCTCTTTTCGAAGCGTTTTTAATTTATTTATAGTAGGTATAACCCATAGTACACCATGGGTGCCGGTGTCTAGGCAAGAAACAATTCGTCGTTATTCCAAAATTCGTGACCTGCACGATATTCATCAATTTCAATTACTGATTTACCAAATTCCATAATTTCCTAATATTATCGATCATCGATCACAAAAGATCACATTTTTAACAAACTTTTTAACATATCAGATGTAAAATAAAAATAAGAAGACAGGATTATTTGAAGATAAATCATTACTGATTTACATTTATAAAAACTAAAAATAGGTAAGTCAAAGAATAAGCTACGATGTATAGAGAAAATTAAATTATTAAAGAGAATATATAGACTAAGAGAAATATTCTTATAGATCAATATTGACCAAAAAATCATTAATAATCAGCAAAGTACAGAGAATTGTATTTATCAATTTTTTTGCGATTTTGGTGAATATCTGCAGCTTGACCATCACGAATTATGGCGTACAAGCACCAAAATTATTCTAGAAATTATTTAGATACATGAATTACCCACGACCCACCTCTAACTGCGCCCATGATGACCTGTAATTAAATTTTTCACATCTCACTGCTTTCGTTCACAAGTTTTCAGTTTTTGCCAAAAATTAATCTTGAATTGAGTTTGTATTGTCATCGTACGATGGTTCATAATAAAAAGTAAACAATTTTATAAAAACAGATGAATCATTGTTTTTGCATATTTTGAGGTAGGATTCCTCCTGTATATCATTTTAACGTGGCGACTTGAATCAAACAGAAAGATATGAAATATTTTCTATACATTACGGTGTCATTTTATTAAACGATATGTTAGTTTATTTATCAACGCTGATAAGAACAATTCCATATCAGTTAAAATTGCAAAATAATTTGAAAGTAATAAACTTTTATGTTTTATAAATTAATAACAATAACCAATAGGATAAATCATTGTATCAATTTGTAATAAAAACTTTAATTTCTACGGATTTTCTGCGTTTACTTTTAAAAAGAATTAAAATCTTCTGGAAATGGTGAGGTTACATTGGTTAATAATAAATAATATTACTTGAAGCAAAATAATATATGCCGGTCCTCTAATATAGGTAAAGATGTCATTAGTTCTCACACTAATCTGCACATTTAGCATTTCTTGTATTGCATCAGAAATTAAATCTGGACCAGATCATCTAGAAATGACCACTATGTTCAGAAGAGTAGAAAACTCAACTGAAGGGTCAATTTTTGCTCTTCTACACTGTTGGGCAGCAACTAAAGATAATATGGTGGTAACTGTGAGGCGTGAACATTTTGGTCTTTCTTCCTCTCGGTGTTAAAATAAAGCGAGGTTATTTATTATCATCTATCTGATCTGTTAGTTGAATTACGTAAGTAAAGCCGTTGAGAGAAAGTTTTACTGGAAATTTCAAAGGAAAATTCCTCTGCGCATTATTATATTAAAAAACACACCAACGTTCCCGAACTTGTTAAGGTCGGAAAATAAACGAATTCAAATGTACAGGGAAAAATTCCAGCTTGTTAAGGCAAACCCATCTCCATGACTTCGCAAATCACCTTATCCTAATTGACATCCCTCGAAGTTTTAGGCATGGAATATACACAAGTTGTATTTATTTGTTATGTTTATACATAGGCGCCCATAGAGTGAAATATTGAGGGGTGTAAAAGATTGTAGAATAATTAAAATATTTCTTAATATAATAAATAATTATTTCTCTTCAATCATTAACTGGTTAACAAAATATGAAATATAATTTGGCCCCTGTTAATAATAAAATATATTTTAATTTCGCCCCTTCTACGGGCGCCCATGGGTCTAGAAATGATCCTGATTTGTATTGCCAGAGCAAACTTACAAGAAATCTAGCGCGATGTATCACCTCTTGTAAACTACGGATACAAATTTCCAATAATCATTGCTGGTTGAATTTTCCAGTGCTATACAGGGTGTCTCACTGTTAAAAGTAAACTGAAGTAACTGCAAAATCTACAAGAATATTTGTAGAGTTTGGTAACTGTTTTTGGTGATAGTTTCTGGTTTGTGTTTTTGTAGATATCAAGTACATATTTCTATATCACACGTTCTTTATATTACTTTATCACATTCTCCATAAATACTAAACAGATTTAAATAATCGTCGTTTTGTAGCAAGTAGATGAATCTGCAAACGTCATCTTTTACATAAAATTTGAAATATGTAAAAAACGGTTATAGGACATTATATTTGAAATGAGTTTAGAATTTCGCATAAAATAAGCTGGCTGACATATATTTCCGGTGTAACTGAGAGTGCCACCATCTTGAAAATATTTTAGTCTATTGGCCCCATGGACGTTGGTAAATTTTTAAATTTTCAGATTTTTCCTTCTTATTGTTTTTCCATAATCGATCGATGGAATTCCCGATGGGACGCTCTATAGGAAAAATCAACTGAATTAAATTTGGTTGCAATCTTGTAATTGAGAAACTCTTATTTCGTATGTTATGCTATAGGGAGAGTTGGGTGTAGGTTGATATTATGCGAACTCGACCTTCTTTTTGTACAGGTAGAAACAAGGACTGGAAGAGTAGGTATAATGTCTAATTAAAGTGAAAATTTGCCTAGATATACTCGATTGTGATGTATGTAGGTCATTTTATGACATCACTTTTCTCTTATTATGACACTCCTCATTTATATTCTGCCAACAAGACATTACTTACTAGTATTTATATATTTAAATCGTACATAACTGATTGTACATACCTATACACTTTCTGTGTTAATTTGTACAGGGTGAGCCACTTCACCGTCTCATGTATGAGATGACATTTCATACAGGAATATGGTCTACATTATAAACAATGTTTTCAGTCAAACTGAAACCGATGCATCGTTTTACATCGTACAAAGGTTCTAGTCAACCTATTTATTATTTCCTTTTTTCTGTATTCTAAAGTTTTTGAATACAAGTTAGTATAAGTAAAGTTTACAGAATTATATAAGTTACCCCACGTGCCACACTACCAGTCGCGATGGTTCAGTGAGCGGTCGCGACGGTTCACTGAACCGTAGAAATAGTTTAGGTATAAATAGGACACAATGTTAGCTTAGGTTTAGTTTTAATCATCTCCAGATGATGCCAACTTGGTTGACGCAACGCGCGTCGAGTACAGTATAGCGTGGTGTTGTGTGGAAAACTACGTCAGTGATTTCTATAAAGTTGCCACAAAACAACACGTGGTATACTTTACACATATCTGTCGTGTCAATAATGATAATCACCATGTAGTTTGAACCTTTTATTTGTGGCTTGCCGCTTTACATTTATCTTAGTGTATATCTTCACGACAAATGACTCTAAATGGTCGTATCCAATACATGCAAGGTCGCAATCAAAATGATAATATATTAGATAAAACCTACAATTGATAAAGTTAATCAACTCTTCTACTTCTATTTCTTTTCCTTTTTAATTTGCGACGAATAGGTAGGTACCTCCTATTATAATTTTATTTCTGTAAATATTTAAGCAATAAGTACTTATATGTATAGATTAGGACATCCATTCAGCCATTTGTTGTCATATATCTCTGAGTTACGACTAATAAATAGATAAATATTAATATTGCTATAGTCTTAAAATACCATCAAAAGATACGAGTACATTTTCTAGTATACACGATATGAACATGATGACATTGTGTTACTAAGTGTTATTATAATTTATAATTGACTATAAATATCGGTCAAATAATATGCAAACATTTAAACATTTACGATAATGCCAAAACATTATTTAATGATTTAATATTTTATTTCTTATCATTAAAAATTATTTATTTTGTGGTATTACTGACTGAACGATCTCAATCAAACGTTGTACCTATATAAGCATTTTTTTTATCAGCCACCTGATGATAAGCCACTTTGTAGTCAGCTGTTAACCTGATATTAGCACATACAAGAAAGTAATATTACTAGTATAGTATTGTTTACTGCAGTGATATAGTATTCTATTTATCTATATATTCTTGTTCTGAAAAACGTTCACACTGACCAAATCCACAAATCGGTTAGCTATCTATATCCGCTCCTATTAAAAATAACTGTAAACGGAATTGTATAATTTTAATATGAGATGTGATGTGCATTATGTGTGTGTGAGATGAAGTCAATATTATACAGTGTATCCCAAAATAATGGAACAAAATTCATTTCTAACAGAAAAACTGTTGTTTTCATTTAATTCCTTCTTTACACACTTTTGTACATTTTTAACAGCAAATGACAAAAACAAGTAGATATAGTCTTATATGGCAGAATTCGTCTCTAGAAGAGCCTATCTATTTATACCCTGAAATATAGAGCATCCTATTTAAAAAAATATCGGTAATGGTATAAGCTCCGTCAAATATGGTTTAAAAAAAAATAAAACATTGCAGAAAAGTGCAATTCCTATCTTACTTATACTAATTGACTTGTTTCAGCGAACTCGAAAAAAATTAACTTTTATTCCATCATTTTGGGACACACTGTATATGCATATATTATTAGATATTCCATTATTTTGATTACTAGTGGAATTGTAGACATTTTAACAGCAAAGAACGGAAGCAAAGTGCCATCGTGTCAGGGTTCTAGATATTTTGTGATCTCTAAAAGTTAATGTACGATAAAATTACGGGAATATAAAACCCTTTGTACATGGATAAGGCTTAAAAAATGAAAAAATAATGTTTGGATATGTAAAAGGTGTATAAATGCAAACATATAAAGTTTGCCATACATTTAAAAGATTATATTTTAATCGCCTAAAATTATATGTATTGTATTTTTTTTGGGTCAACGACCAGTATAAATCTATAAGATTTGTGTGCCAATCTCAAATTCTTTTGATTTATTGTTCTTTAGTTGTTACAAAATAAATAAATATAACTTTTACTCTTAAACTACTTAGTCTAGATAAGTATGAAGCCTATCATAAATATTTTTAATTTTTTCGTAATTTTGTTATGATAAATCTATACACCTAATATTTTATTTTTGTATAAGCAAATATGACCAGTAGGTTAAACTTACAAAGGAACTGTTTATGTAATTTAAAATCCTATAGAATAATTGAACATACTACTACGAATTTTACCAGTATAATTTTTACAAAAATGGCGATTGCAATATTCGGCTTGTAAACTAATTTTCATAACGGTTGATTTAAAAATAAAGAAATAATATCTTAAAATGTGGAGTTTCATAAAATATTTTATAATAGAATTGAGTAGGTTTCGGTCTAGTAGGATAAAATATTAATATTTATGGCTTTTTACATAATATGACAAATATTTAAACTACATATTAATAATAGCTACTGCAAATAAAATTCTGACGTATCGCGATTTCGAGCACATACAACAAACTTTATTACGTTATTATTATGATGAGTTATGAAAAATCTTGTCTATCTTTATGACCAATTGAAGTTGCAATTCAGTCGATCAACTTTCGCTGTGAAAACGGCACTTGAAAATCGGCATGTAATGATTTTCTCGCTTCTGACACTTGTTACTGTAATTGGCAAAATTTTCTTTCGATGCATACGTTGAAAATACATAAAATAAAAGGCATTGTGTTTAGGATAAAACTGGATTTCTGTATTAAAATAATAACTTGATTGTTCAATCGCAAAAAATTATTAGTTTTCAAATTATTCATATTGAAAATGCAACGTAGATAGTCTGAAGTTAGAAATTGGACTTTTAGTGTGCAAGACAAAAATTATTCACAGATTTCGCAATTCTTGCAACCATCGGAGTGCATTGAAAATGAATTAAGGAAATTTGGAACTATAGAAAGCTTGCAGAAGTTACCTTCTAATTTGAGAACTTACCATTTGCCACTCACAGACGTTGCCACCTTGTATATCACATTCACATGAGAGCTCAGATTCTCAGACTTGCAATTTCCAATATATGTACAAATACGAATGCCAAAACTATGCGCTCACGTCGCCCGCTCTACTCGGTCCCCCACTACCTAACCATGTCGGTGTGACATGCTCATCGCGTTACACTTTTCATCGAAACACCCATATACAAACCTTCGCGATCCTATAAGCATTGTCAATGTTAAAATCAACCAAGTTTTCTACAAAATACCAAAAGCAATTCACTTTTCTCAATATACACGTTTCACAAATCATCTCATCATCATCTGCAAATGGTTGTCTCCATTATTAGCATATGATTTATCATTTAAAAATGATGTAATCTATTAGTAAAATACTTGAGGCGATATACACTCACCTTTACTATCCTCTTGTTAATTTACATGATTAAGTATTGTTCCAATTTGTGACGTCCAGAATTTGGTATCAGTGATCGACACATACCATTTATATTGTATCAATGCATTGGTGCATCCATGTGCATTTTGTTGCCAGGTAAAAGCAGTATATTACATTTGGTTCACAGACGGATGAGTTTGGCAAAGGGCGCTTTCAATTTTACATCAGATATGCGGCATAACAACGATATTACAGCCTTTCCTTTCCCTTGCCTGTACAGGTGGAGCAGAATGAATCAGCTCCTAGATATTTCTCCGACATTCTCTGAAATTCGTCTTCAGAGCATAATCTGGATTTGTGAACTAATGGTTCGTATAGCATGGGTCATAGTGGATCAGCTAATTGTCCGCCATATTAGAAATATCGCGGGGATTAAATACCGGGGTCCCCACGAATTCGGCCGCAATGTCTGATAGGGTTTATGTTTACACTGTTTCCGCGAATTGTTTGAGGTACATCGGGTAGGATATACCTAATATTAAAGTTCGATTAGAAGTTTTATGCCTTCTCCATTGAGGTCTTGTCACGTACAGACCCAATAGTAAAGTACATAGATTGATACATGGAACCTTTTATTACATGAAGTTCCTAAACAAATTTAATTAATGTTCTATACCTGCCTAAAATACTGAGTCCACATCAAATTCAAAGATAAATCGATTATGATTAAATTTGCTTTAGTTGTTAAATAAACAAATCGTCGAACGATTCTATTCGATTCTACTACTACTAAAACTCTTTTGAGTTTTTAAATAATCTTATGAAATTTGGTGTGTAATATTTCCTTTTCTAAAATATATTTAGTGAGCCTCGTATATTCCATCCGATACATACATCACCCTTTCTTCGAAATAAATGTGATATCAATATATATAATTCTCCAACTCTATGTCATGATAAAAAAAACACACACTACAAGTATGCACATATAATAATTTTTATACAAATAGGTATAAGGTTCAATAACCTTAAGATAATTTGATATACTTACACTGTACTAAACTTTGCGTCATGTGGTACATTTGCTTAATTGACTTAATTTTTTATGAATGTGCAGGAATTTTTGTTGGATGGTACTGCGACAAAATGTTATTAAAATGATTGCAGTTGAAACGGTATACGAAATAAACGTATCAGAAACTGACTGAGACTACTTATTGATTTTTTGAGAATTAGTCACCTTAGATATACCTATTTGTGTATTGTGTTTGCCTAGAAAGTTATTGATGACTCAAGATTCATATACCTATATCTCTCTTTACCCTCTCTCTTTATCTATATACAGGGTGTCCGAAAATGATGCGCAAAATATTCGCGGGGGTGATTCTACAAAAAAATGTCCCAGGTAATAACAGAGCTTTTCGAAAACTCAAAAATAACAGAGCTTTTCCAGGTTTCCCTCATTCCAGCACTGAATGGTGGTTAGGGCCTACCAACGTAAGTCGATCCTGAGGCGCAAATGCCGCCCGCGAAATAATATGTATCCCCTTTCTCCACATACTCAGACTTTCGGGCTAATCCTTGTGATTAGAATGAGGGGTAGAGATATTATTAGATGTTACAAAACTTCAGATTTTATAATGAAGTTGTGTTTATTTAAATACTTCTCAACTTTTAAGCTCACTCACAGTCTCGTATTACCATATTAAAATATTTTAATAAAGGCTCACCCATATCTCATTCCACAGGACGTATATGTTAGTACATACGTATTTCAGTATATTATATGAAATATACTTGTATAGCAGGTATCCGACTAGCAATCATCCTTTTGTTATTTGTAAGCGATCCTGTATTTTTAATCTGTTGGAAGTTGAATCATAGTATTTTCCAGAGGTTATCTATACCATTGAAAACTTTAATATGTTTAAAGGTTTTATCAGTGTTATTACTTTATTTTAAACGTTTACGACAAGGTCAAGCATCAGATCGGTTTTTATCTGCGGAGGATTACTAAATATTACGTCTATGATACCAGCATAATAATGCCATTGACCGCATTGGGCAAATACTGATCGACAGACGGGAATATGGGGTCAATGTTAAGATTTGTTAAAATTTGCCAGGTTTACAAGACAGGACTTCCCACGACCATTTTCGACAAGAAGTGGTCCTGCCAAGTGAAAGTTTGTATTAGATTCTGCGTACACATGACGAATAAATTGAAGAAAACTTAATCCATAATTCGCCAATACCATCAAGCTTTCTTTTATATGGGTATATACAGGGTTTAGTTAAACACGCGGCAAAAACTTGGACTATTCTAAGGATATTTTATTCTTTGATGATTTTTGAAAAAGCGCTTTGTTGCGAAGATATAAGGCGAAAAAAAATTTCAACAAAATTTTGGTATTTTTCACATTATTATTGTAGCTGAAATAAAAGTATGGCGTACTACACTGGACGTATCAAGTAAAAGACATGTAAGAAAAAGGAGTTGTTTTTTCTTACCAACATCCCGTGATACTTCGGAGTGATTATTTTGTATGTTTTTGTATGGTTATGTTTTTGTAGTTTGTATGTCGCATTTGTTAAGATTGATTGACGTTTGGCTAGTTGACGTGTAAATGGTTGTTAGTGAAATCCTCTATCATGGCTCGCTATACGAATGCCGAGATAGCTGACATGCATTTTATTTATGGACTTGCTGATGGAAATCCATTAGAAGCTAGGTGACTTTACATTGAACGATTTCCTAACCACATTGCTCCCGATAGAAAAGTCTTTCAAAGTATTCATCAACGTCTTCGAGAAACGGGAACATTGAAGCGAAGTGAAGGACCAGGAAGGCCAAGGACACTGTAAGAACGATAAACGTAGAAGAGAATGAAAGAGATGCTGGACATGATAGAAGAAGATCCAGGTACTTCTACGCGAAGAATTGCAAATACTTTGATTGAAAGTAATTAGATTGTTTGGAAAATTCTGAGAGATAATTTGTTGTACCGATGCACATTCAACACGTTCAGGCACTTCTTCCTGCGGATTTTGCTCCACGTATTGCATTTTGTCAATGGCTTTTGCACACATTGGTTGAAATTGCTCAACAACTTACGCTGATTCTTTTTACCGATGAAGCCAGTTTCTCGCGAAATGCAATAAGGAATTTCCACAATAACCATGTGTGGGCTGACGAAAATCCACATGAGATTTGTGAAGATCGGTTTCAACATCAGTTCTCGTTGAACGTATGGGTTGGAATTGTGGGTGACTGGCTAATTGGACCGGTATTTCTACCAGGAAGACTTACCGGCGAAATATACCGCAACTTTTCGGAACAAACGCTACCTCAGTTTTTTAAGGCTGTACCATTGGCTACAGGCAAGACAGGCAATGTGGTTTAGGCATGATGGTGCACCACCTAATTTTACTGTAGCTGCTCGAGAGTTTTTAACAGCAACATACGGAGATCGCTGGATTGGTCGAGGTGGACCTCACGTATAGCCTGCTCGATCCCCGGACTTAAACCCCCTGGATTATTTCCTATGGGGCCATCTAAAGTCATTAGTTTATACTAGGCCAGTGGAAGATGTGGACGATTTAAGAGATCGGATAATTGCTGGGTGTAACTCAATAAGAAACGACCCTGGTGTTTTTCAAAGAGTTAGGGAGTCTATAAGAAGAAGCTTGGATGGTTGCATCCGAGCTGGAGGTAGCCATTTTGAACAATTCTTGTAGGTTCAGAAATGTCACATATAATTTTTAGTAATAAATTGTTATTTGTTGAAATTTTTTTTCGCCCTATATCTTCGCAACAAAGCGCTTTTTCAAAAATCATCAAAGGATAAAATATCCTTAGAATAGTTCAAGGAATAACTTCTTGAATTTTTGCCGCATGTTTAACTAACACCCTGTATAATAATGATTGTTAGTTTTCGGATAATCTCATGCAAATGAAAAACGATGTCCGTTTTATTTTAAGAACCAAACCTGGATTACCGTTTTCGCAAATCGTTGTACCTTGTTAGTTTTTCCGGTACATGCAATAATTACCGTTTTCCTACACAGAAAAATGTGTGTTGAAAACTAGTCGCTAGCGTTAAAAATAACTGAGTGAAATACTTGCCGCTAAGTCCATTAGTTTAGTTAAAATGACTGTTATTGATTTTAAACAGCGTTAATTTTCACACATCGCGCAAATGAAGATATATGCAGCGATCTTTCATTGTTTTATGTAACTGTTTTTACGTTTCTTCTAACAAACACGTATTGTAACGGAGAATAGAGATGGAGGTTATATATAACTTGTAAATTGATAACTATTATAAAAAAATATGGAACAATATACGGCCTTCCCATGTTATATTAAGAACGCTAAAGTATTATATAATTCAAATAATGCTTGACGGTTTAGTTAGCTTATAATAACAGAATATGTTTAAATTTCAATAATGACAGTAGTGATACCTACATACAAAGTTTATTAACTATACCGAGTTTACTCAGAAAAGACAGTTTATAAATATACCTCACACTTGTACCTATAACATTTTCCCAAAACGAGACAATTGAGGGAATCTCTTAAAGTGCGATACAACGCAAAAGTAATAAAAACGCTACGCTTGTTGGTCGATGGTATTCTGCTCTCAACGCCTCTGTGTAATATCTTTAATAAGTTGATCTTATAACAAAATACTGTACGTTAGGCTGTTTTAATTTTCAAATTTGGATAATTAAGTACACATTATTTTGGTCTTCGTCATATGAGTCTTAAATAACTGTCTTAAGGTGCGTACAGACATGCAACAGAAATTTTTATCGTAACATCGTCGCGCAAAAATTTTTTATTACGCATTGAAGATAATCGATGGGACGCACTGATGTTATCAAAGAATAATTATCTTTGATGTTACTATGTTATGATGTTACACAGTGCCGGACTTGTGCGCGACGATGTTACGATACGAAGTTCTCTTGTATGTCTGTACGCACCTTTACAGTATCAGGTCTGTCGAGTTTATTAATACAACAACCTTGACAACAACTAAAAATCTAAATCAGGTAGTTATTAGTATTAACGTTTAAAAACCACGAATGGCAATAGAAATAATTAAAGTGCATCTATTATAACAATACATAGCAAAAAATTTGCTATGCGAAATATGTTAATTTCACACAGATATTATTAAATATTTGACAATGTCACTCGTTGTCATTTTAAGTGGTATTATAATTTATAAAAAGTCGAAATTTCTGACATAAAAAGTAATATTTACAATCCAATGATTATATTTCATAAATATTTTTAACATCCAAGTAAAATGTCTCGTTACATAATATTTTTTGTAGTTATTTGTTACACTTTTACGTAGTTTATTTGATATCAATACAGTAACACTAATAATAATAGTACGTGCAGAAGGTCAAAGTTCCCTGTTATCTACGTTGTATCTGTTATAGTACCCACTATAGTGTAACTTTTTCTGTCCACATTATTTTATATAACCGCAACTTCCCAATATGCCTACAAAAGGAGAGTTTTTGTTAAAATTCAATTCCGAATCAATTATTTTTCATGCACTGCAGTAGTTGTAGATGGTCAAAAAATTTTAATAATTTGGACCATTTCTGACAATATAACATAACTGTGTATTGTCCGGCCAGCACACAGTATTTATATACTGTGGCCCAGCATAAGAGAGTACGCGAAGAATGCGAGAGGATCGCTTGGTCCATGGTGTACTGGCTGCGCGAGGCAGAATTGCCTAATGAATAAAAAGTCAGATAAAGAGAAGAAAAGTATTTAATTGTGTAATGAACAGATATTTTGTCACCTCAGATTAGAATTTTTATATATAAATATGGTTTTATAAAACTGTTTTCAAATTAGTTATAAAAATACTTATAATATAACTTTATGTATTTATATTTACACTTACTAATAAATAATTATACGATAAATTTAATCGTTTATTAGTTATTAAATTCATGCAGTTACAATACTTTAACTGTCAGTTAATATCGGTTTGGGTACACAAATATTGAAACTGAATCATTAAATTATTTTAATTCGTACTTTAAACCACATAAGGTGTATGTATACAATATACATGCAAATATATATATTTTTTATTTTACCGAGGAACCGGTAAAATACATATATTTTTTATTTTACAGGAAAACCGAACAAAAAATCCTACTTCAACGCCCTCTATTTCCGAAACGATGCGATTTAGGAAATAAGTTTATACCAAAAAGGAATATTATTTGAACCTGTTCTATCAATCCGTGAAGTTATCAAGATTAAACCTGAATCACCCTGTATAAAAATTGTCAACTTGTCATATTGTTATTTTTTTTCATCGTGTGTGATTATAGGCATGTGTTTAAATTGAACACTCTATAGATATATCTTCACAGGTGTAGGGGTTAACCCCTATATCTATCTATATTCCAAGTGTGTCTTCATCGGTTTTAGCTTTTCAGTAAAACCATTCATTTCCAAGTAAAAAATATCTATAAAGAGCGAGAACATCCCCAAGTGCCATGTCTAATACAGGCAGGGTTTGTTGATTTAATCAGTGTTGTCAAATATTAAAGACTAGATAGGATCATGCCCATTTATCATGTTACTCCTAATTTAGATCTCTCAGTTAAAGATCTTTCATTCTCTACTCCTTGGATTCTCGGCTTGGTATCTTTGTATTGTATGCTTCAAGCACCTTGTGTAACTGAGCCTGTTCCTGACAGGCTAGATAAAATATCACAAAAAGGTCAGTAGATAATTGTGCTGTATTTAATACATCGTCGTCTGAATATCTTGCAAACGACGGCGACGCTTCCAAACGTTCTTTGATAATCTTGATAGTCTATTAGGCGACTTCGCTGAATCGATATATAACAAAAAAAAAATATAAAAGCCACGTATTATTCCTGTAAGGCAGAGTTGTTTCGAATGTGTTGGCAGATTGCGGTGGTCAGAATGTGATTGTATGGAGAAACTGAGTTGCTAGGGATTTATGGCAATTCTGTAAATTATGTTTTATCTGAAACTTGAACAACACCCTTATTATCATACTTTCAGGAAATAATTTACTTTTACTGTCTGGAAAAATCTTATCGGAGAATGAAATTTACTCCCCAATTCTATATAGGTATTTCCAAGCAATAGTTGCTGTTGTAACCACTCAATATAGGCGAATAGGAAACTTAAGCTTTGAAAAACAACCAATAAGCAGTTAGTGGTTAGCAAAGCAACTGTTGCTAAGCTGTTACAGAATCGGCCTCATAAAAAGGGGTTGTGATGCACTGATGCGATCAAATAAGGTCGAAACCGTGCAACATATGTATGGCTCCTTTTCTTTAGTGAAGTGGTAGAATACTCCTTCCTATTTGTAGCTGTGATACTAGCACAAAGTTTATGGAATATATTCTGTAAACTTTGATACTAGCTACCGAGTTTTTATTAGAACGAATCTCAATTTCTCGTTCGCGTTCTCGGTGGATTTTCTAATTTTGCAATAATAATTGTAACCCCAACGTAAAAATAGTGCGCAATCGCAGCGGCGCGCCGATAGTAAGTAATTATGACACTCTCATGCTAGATACGGCGAATAATGAATGGTACGCTTTGTCGAGTTTGTCGTGCACATTTGGTAAACTACACAGGAAGTAAGCCGACCTTACCCTACAAAGTAACATTCACGAATCTACAGTTAGGTTAGGTGCGTTCAGCGTGCCGTGACGCTGGTTAAATCTACACAACTTAAATCTAAATTCGAAAAAGGCCGATGCAGACATTTATTTGTGCCCTTTAGGCATGATAAAAGTTTTCCGTAGCTCCTATATTTTTTTACTTGACGTTACCTCACCGGAGGCGGGCCTTTATGTTTATAATTTGATTATTATGGTGTGCACAAGACACTGTTTACTTCATGTCAAGCACGACAAGGCGGACTATTTTTAAATGTGGCAGATAATTTCAAGTTTTTGTTCAGATATCGTTATCAGGGCGAGGAGTGAAAACCGTTCAGCCTTCTAGATTTTCATGACGTGGGCACAATTTCGACGATGTACGTACAGTCGATTAAAAATCTTTGAGAGACGCAAAAAATTTCAAGTTTAATTAGTTTTTCCTCTGCCAAATTAAATAATTTGGTGTGGCAGTATAAAACGAACAAAATTAATTAGGTATCCGAGTTATAATTTTAATATTACATACAGAAGGTATCTTTAACCTCTTTTAAATCTTACTAGCACAATCTAACCAAATTTTGACTTTGAACCAATTTACCGTCTAACAAAAAAGAAACTATCTCAAAATACAACGGTTAGTTTGAACATTTTTTTGAAAAAATTAAAGCTTAATTGTGACAATTTACTAATGTCTCAATATAACATCTATAAGATGTCCCCCATTTCTATCTATCCATTGGGGCGCGTTCAGTTATAAAGAGCATACTTAGGGTAAATATCCTCACAAAAAATGATAAAAGTTCGTTCTTCTATCTAATCTAATACATTGTAATACACGTTCCTCTACTCTGTTCAGCAATTCTCTTTTTGCAATTCTCAATCCCCGCAGAGAGAAGTCTGGAGGTGCTAGATCAGAAGGTCGTGAAGGCCAGACGACCTCAGCAAACCATGAAATAATGCGACGAGTAAACGTTGTGTGTAAAACATTAGACTAACGTTGTTAATCATAACCAAATGGGTCAAACCTGTTGCCGAATCCTGTACAACACATTTTCAGTGTTTTTTATGAATTTTAGAAACACTTTGTATATAGAGAACAAATCTCTGGTTACTTGTCTGTATCATTAAGATATTTCCTCATTTTTTTACTTCACTTTTAGTGTCGTTCCACTATTTATATATTTTTGTACATCTTGAGGTAAAAAATACTACGATTTTTCCCTATCCAATCAAGCAGTAAAATTTAAATCAATGAGATAGAAAGTGTATAATAAAACAAAACAATTTCATAATTTGTCATCTCCTATGCCTATAAACAATTTTTTATGCGAAAATCAACTAAGCATAAAGAAGATACATTTCAATATTTTAGAAAATTTCTGCTACATTTAATCTGATCACTTAGTTCCAACAAACTGCGTAATAAATTACTAGTAAAAAATAATAATTAACAACTTTAACATTTCATTTTATAATCCTGAATATCATCAGAGTTGTGGTTTTCAAAGCTGACTCATCTACTTACTAATTCTTCGGTACGTTTATATTTTTAAGTACATAATCGCTTGTTAGACACTATAACAGTTTATAGTTTATGCATTTATTAGTGGCTTGGCTATAATACTACTGACTAACACCGGAACAATTTCGTGAAGCTCAGTCCTTCATTGTCTGCTAGAGTAAATATGATAAAATATTTCAGCAATTGCTTTAAGAAGAAAACATTGTAATTGCTTTACCAGAATCGTAAACAGCTACCAGATTGCAGTGTTAATTTAGCTGCCGACAATTCTTAGAATTTTTCTGAGAAGCATAGGTTCCGATTCATTCATGTTAACACGCTGGTTTTAATTCAGTTTATTGATAACAATAATGATAGGTATATCTTCATCCATTTTGACCACAACAGTTAGCTCTGGAACATTGGAATTAGTAAAGGAGTGAACAGGAACCATATTATTGACTACAACATTAAATCAACTCAAGAAAATTATCTAGAATGTAGTTTTACATCGGATTTATCAGAAACTCTAAAGAAACCAAACGTATTTCTATTATATTCTTCAATAGCCAAAGAGACGGCGGATCAGTTTTGAAGTGTATCTTCTGTTTCGGTATAGAAGTGTCCCCTGAGCCTCATGTTGTGGAGATATTTCATTAACTAGCAATATCATAGCAGCAGTATTATAACGTGTACTACCATTTACAACTGATTCCTCTCAAACATCGACCACCTTCTGATTTCATCGAACTGTTCCCTAGATTCCCCTTGGAAGTAATATTTTTTCACCACAGAAGCACTAGATTCAAACATATTTTGACTAACTACCTCTCTAGCTAATGCGTCAATTTATTTATGGTCCTTATTTTCATTGACAGTCAAGTGATGCAACTCAATATCAAAATTCCCTCTTGTTGAGGAGTGTGGTGACGCGTTGTAGATGTTGACTTAACAAAAGTAGGTGAAACTGGGCCATACGAGTTGAGTTTATCTTGCCGGAAACCTGAAACATTTCATAAAAATTATGAAAAGCCAGGTTAACAAAATTTCAAACAGAGTAGACTATTGAAAGGCAGTCGAAGAGCTCGAGGCCAATTGGTGGGAGTCCTGATTGGTGCCTGCAGGCTTGGAAGAGACCTGTACCTTTTAGAGATCCCTTATCTCTAACAGGGATAAAGTAGATACAGCTCTTATTTGTCTGTCAAGGCACTTCTTCCTTTGAAATAGTTAGAAGTGAGCCAAGGATCGGAGACGCGATTTTATGCATGACGTCATAATTTTCAACTGTTCGTTCAAAAAGTAAGTCAAACAAAACCTGATAAAATGCCACAAATCACCTAACTAAAAATCTAACTGATAAGATTATCACCTGGCAAAACTAGGTTAGAGTGTTATTAAAAACAGATGTAGGATTGTTCTGTTTATATTTAAAAAAATATATATATTTAAATAGCGGCGTTAGCTGACAGTTTAAGTAGTCAAATAAACTACCTACATAAAATTCAGCAAATAAAACAAATGTCAGCTTTAAAATCGTTACAGTAGAAGTAATTTAGTGAACGATCCTTTACTATCCTTACATAGTAGTTAAACACATAATTGCTCCTACTGTTATTTACATTTATTATCAACTAGACTGAGAAATAAATACGTGAAAATAAGTAATGGCATTCATATTATGGATATGCTATGCAGGTTAAGCAAAGTTTTCGCGGTTAGGTGGCGCATGGGTGCCTTGAGAGTTGATATTCTATGGGCGTATGACGGCACAAACTCCATGTAAAAAAAGCCCATAAGAGCAAAACGTAGTCAAAAACGACCATTTTTTCCCCTCCACTTTTCTTTCGGAGGCAGACCACGCACCCCAACCAATCAGATTTCACACCTGTTTGCAAATACCTGTTATCTGTTTAACACCTGTTCCATACCCGTTTGTAAATACCTCTTTTCTTTTGAAGTCTGGAATCAAAGTTCATCAAGATTAATAAATCTGTGTAACTTCAGTTAAAATTTTTGCATACGAAAACATGGATATGAATTTTCTGCTTATTTGTATAAAATGTACATGGCTGAGCTTTGGCACGTTAATATCGGAACACGCAGTATAATATAACACACTATCAGTTTGTTACCATAGGAAGTCGCGTAGAGGAAAACTGCTAACACAGCGATTCATTATTTTTCTGCAACATTTGTGGTTATTTAATTGTGAAAGAAAGGCGGCGCAAGGAGGAGTAGATAATTTCATTAACTGTACTAGACCAAGAAAATATTAATTAGTTTCCGTTTCCACCGGCATTGCTGAGGGGGAGCTTTGGTTGGTCGGCAGAGTCGACTGTGATTTTCCAAAGCCTTAGGCTGCATGTACTTTCACCACAACGCTCAACAACTATAGAAAATGTTTAATTCTGAAAGAAATACAATCACAGTGATACATAATATCTATCTACATATACAATATAAAAATAGACATGTGTGTCCGTATATTTCACTTTGCAGCCACAATTACCCAGCGCAGACTACTAGTGTTTATGTGTGGTAGTAGCTCCAAGTCTTCCATCGTGCACTATGGTGATTGCATGTCGGTAGCTATGGTGGTGTACGAGATATGGGGGTTGAAAGTGGTCGACTTCGAATATGTGTGTCGTTATCGTATTTTCAGTGAGAATGTTCCAGAATTTCTACACCTTAACTTTGAAAAAAAAAAAAAAAAAATTATGCGAGATTGAATGGAATGTTGGGTTTTGAATGTTTCTAGGGTTTTTCTCAGCTAGAATGTTCTCGAATGTCTTTAGGGTTGTCGTCAGCTAGAATGTTCTAGAATGAACTGGACCGGAAGGATCGAAAATGTTGGGAAATCGAATGAGGGAAACCTGGAAAACCTCATTAGTAAGGGGGACAGTCAAACATCAACTGATTTTAATCTCTCACATTAACACCAAGTTGACATTGTTCCCATGGTAGGCCATCGCCAGGATGGTTGCCAAACTATCCCTGCGAACAAGCCTTGATCTACGAGTAAACAATGTTTGGTGGAATGGGGATTCGAGCCCACGACCTCTTGATTGAGTAATCGCGACACTAACCCCGAACCATCGGCTCGCCGGTATTATATAAATGTATATTGATTATAAGATGTTTATAATCTACACATTCTACAGTTTCTTCAGGCTAAACTATGTTTTGATAAATACAATAATTATATAATTTAATAGTAAATATTGTTGTTAAAAGCTCAAAGAAAAGATGAGAAATCTCGCACTTGAGAGGCCTGGCTCTAGGCTGCAGTCTGCATTGTCTATTGATCAATCCGCCACTGGTGGCCGGTGAACCGAAAATAAAAGAGCAGATTCAACCCGATCGATTCATCTGGGAAAAAATAATCCTCATTTTCTAGCGTCGCCCTATGACAAAATAAAACAACGTCGTGATGGATGTTACATTATGTTGTATTGAAAGGAGTCGGTAAGGTTTTCAGTTTCTTGTAAGTATACCATTAGGCCCTATTATCTGTAGCTCGCAGACTAAACAAATATATTAAACTGTAATAAATTTAATAGTTGGTGAAATTTGACATATTTGGGATAACAAAAGTTTCTGTCTTCTGACACAATACATGTTTTTCTGTTTTCGGGGTCCTCAGGTATTTAGCTTCTTCATAAGGCTAGAATTGTAGGAAGAAGAAGAGTAGATTAGGTACCTTTTAAAGAAAAAACACATTTTAGTTACTTCTTATACAAGTAATTTATTTGTTTATTCGAATTAAAATATGTAATAAAGTATATGGGACTTTTAGTTACCATTAGTTAAGGGCGCGTTTGCACACCTTTGTCTATGAAATAGTCAAAAAATAAATTAAACTTTCACTGAAAATACAATCGGGCAAACAAATTGTAATATTTTAATCAAAAACCACTCTGGTCGACTGCAATTTAGCGATTTTTTTGTTGTACGTCACAAATTTAGTGGCCTTATATGAAACAGTCCATATGTTTCATTATTTCCTCATTATCTCATAATTGCCAAAGAATAATTGGGTCAGTTTCCAATACGTTTTTACTGTCCTTAAAATAGTTATGCCCTTTCCTCTACAGTAACGCACCAATCACAAAATATCCCTAAATACTTTCGTTAATTTTTAACAGCATTGTCATCTAGCAGTAACTTACAGAAATTATTACGCAATTATCTCCAAAGCAAGAAATCTTCTTTGTTGTTAATTAACCTTTTTGTATGGGACGCTAACTGGGTGAACTGAACACCCCGTACATTGAAGGACAAAGCATTTTTAAAATCTTTCAACAAACACGTGTCTAGGGAGCTTAACAAAAAGTCGGTGTGTCATTGTATATCTCAACAAAAAATGAATGTGCCGGGATTAAATCCCCGCTATTCTATACGAGTATACGGGCTGAAATCCGCAATTATTGTTGTCTGGAAAATATCAAATTAGAGGAATTGTAAAGTATCTGGTGCCGCTTGGTGTATAGTGCTTTTTCCTGCTTTTTCATTTCACGAATACACATAACAATGAGGGTAAAGGGAAAGCTGAGCAAGCTCAATTTTATTACTGCTCAACGAAAGGAAATACTCAAATATAAAAATACTTAACAGGCAGAGAAATTGAAAATACACGAAAGATTTTTTAAATTAATTTTAAAAGAAATTATAAATAGGTATAAGTAAAAAGAAAATGTATCCATCCGAAATATTACATCAAATCGTTGAATGACCAAGTTTCAAATATTAAATAATAATATCTCTATGTTAAATAACCCATTTGTAATAAAACATTAATAATTCACGACCCTGAAAACCTCGATGCATCGATTTCTAGTGGGATCGGACTAGGAATAGGAATAGAACAATAGTCACTGTTCATTTTTAATATCTATGTATTTATAGATATTATAAGTATGTACTAAATACCCTGTGCCTGTATAGATATTTCGCGATGAACAAATACTATTATCTCGGTTTTTTTAAGAACCATGGCGAAAAATAATATTTCTCGTCCATCCAGACGAGCGATATAGTGTGAACCGAGGGGCAAACACATGGGGATTTATGGTGTACACCTATGAGGAATTACCAGGATTTACTGGGGATGTACGGGGATTTCCTAGGATATACTGGGATGTACGGGATGTACCAAAGATGTACTAGGATTTCGAAGGATGTACAGGATTTCGTGGGGATTTCCTGAGGATTTACGAGGCATTTACCTAGGATGTACTGGCTAATGCGCGTGTGCATTACGCTAATTTCATTTAATGGGCCATGCTCTTGTACTGTTCTGACTAGATAGAATTAAAGCAGTAAACAATATTTTACATGATCTCAAAGATGTTATCATTTTCCCAAGAGAAAAGGCGAAAATCGTAAAAATTGACAATGAAACGCCTTTTGACTTACATGAACTTTCTGATAGTTGCATAGAGGATATAGTGTCAAATGCTTTGATGGAAGTCATAAAAGATATAAAAAAACTGGTACTTGAAATCAAGGATAACAGCTGGAATCATGTTTCAATACCGATAATGCAATGTGTAATAACTATAATAAGGTAAAAAATCAGGTCGATATTTTCTCGTGCAGCATTAGTGACCTTAAGTCTGTTTATTTAAAATAATTGTTTGTGCATTGGCTGCTTTTCATTTTTTGTTCATATTTGTTTTCTTTGTGTATTGTGTTGCTTATATTGTATATATATTTTTTCTTTTTTTTCTTACCCTCCTGTTCTGTAGTTGGGCTTTGCCTGTAGAACAGTGTACTTTCAAAATAAATAAATAAATAAATAAATAAATAATGAAAGACACAGAAAATGAAAATTTTGGCAATGAGGTAAGTGATGACCGAGATGATGACCAACCAGAACATGCAATGGAAAATAATTTACATTTAACAACGCCTACAGATGCCAATTCTATTAATTTAGATGTACAACACCTGAGACAACACCTATTTAACGCCCTGCCAATACAATACCTGATATCGTGATATCCTGATACGATAAATGATTTAGATAATCCAAAAAGTAATTCTCAGATCTTTGTGATATTTCATCAACAGGGATTGGGGAAGAATTAATTATGAAAGATCTTTCATGGAAGTTTGATCAAAGTTATATAGAGAATGGGTGTGAAACAGGGCTTTTTGTTGAAGTAATTATAGGAAATAAATCAGCTATTATAAAGAAATCATCTTTGGTTTGGCTGTTAGAAGAAACAAGAAATAAAATCAGTGTAGACCGCTTACGACGTTTTATTACATCCAACTTAAAAGGAAATTCTAGTCAAACAAAATGTCCGCTAAAAAAGCCGAGAAAAAAGCTGACTTCACAACCTAGTCGACAAAGGAGTAGTAATAAGAATATCTGCATTCAAAATAAGAGAAAAAAACTGGAAAGAAAGTTATCTATATCATCTGAAACATCTGAAGATGATTCTGCAATTGAATATGATGACAGCACAGATACCGAAAGGTTTTTAAGCAGTATTAGCAATGATTCAGAGGATGATACGGCATCAAATATCAAGCCGTACGAGCTTAGATTGGAAGGTGACAAATTTTATGCAGTGTCTTATGATAAAGGCTGGTATATTCAAACAATCGGCAAAACGTGTAAAATGAAGTTTTTGAAGCAAAGAAAAAGAAGTGAAAGGGTATTTTTTGGCCGAAGAAAGAAGATATTGATGAAATCGAAAGGGGTATATATTTTATGGTCCTATAACTTTTGCTTCAGGTTCTCGCCAGTGTCTATCTCTTAATTCGGAGGAGTTCCAGTTAACACAAGATGAGTATGAAACAATATCTTTTACTTATAATGAAACAAAATAACTGAATACAGTTCGCATTTATTAATACTTATATTTGTTACATAAATGAGTAGTTTATATTGAACATAATGTATTCTGTAAGAAACAAACCTGATTTATGTTAATATTTTTTGTTCTATTTTTTTTAAATTTTTTTAACGAGAATTGTTTGGTTTTTGATTTTTATTATATTGTTTTTGTAAGAATTTAAATAAAGAGGTTAAATATATAATATAATGTTTAATAATATAAATCTCAGGAGTTTGTAAATATAAAAATAATGAGGGGTGAATAGAGATCAGTACAGAAGTACTGGAATAATTTCTGAAATTTACTACAATAATTATATTAATTAGGTGGATTTACTTGGGAATTACTGGGATGTAGGTGATTTACTGGGGAATTATTAGGATGTAGGAGGATTTACTAGGATGCCATGGGATTTAGAGGGATGTAGTTAGGATTTACTACGGATTTCC
Source organism: Pogonocherus hispidulus (assembly GCA_963924545.1). Lineage (NCBI taxonomy): Eukaryota > Metazoa > Arthropoda > Insecta > Coleoptera > Cerambycidae > Pogonocherus > Pogonocherus hispidulus. The sequence goes on from OZ004701.1 coordinate 999,337, forward strand.
CATAATCTAAGGGGAAATTACAGGATGTACGTCTAAAGAGGGAAGTAGGTGTACACCTTCTGGCCAATGTGTTCGCCCCTCGGTGTGAACAGTCTTTTAGAAGCCCACTCAGAAATTAGTTTTCTGCATCAGTGTCAAGTCATTTTCGGGCCAATAACCGCAAGAATTTCCGTAATGCGACGTGGTACAGATACAATGTTATAGACAGTATTTTATTTTTCTACTATCCCTTGGTGAGGTCGGCTGAAAAATTAATGCGTATAAATTCATAATTCATGAGTCGTATTCGCTTTTTCCTCCCATTTTATATCAAAGAAGTATGTATACAATGGAACTGTAAAATTATTCGCTGCCTTGTTATAACTGAACTCCTAAGTAATATAATGGAAACGTAAATGATTAGTTTAATGAATTATTCATCAATTTCGAGTAACGGTGAGACAAGAGACAAGGATGAGTAATATATTAAATATTTAACACCAATTTAATTTTTATATACATTTCACTTTTATAACTTGCCTATTTTAGCCGCGTATACCGGGAACTTCCAGTGAATAGTTTTTTTATTGTATTATATGCGTGATTATCATTCATATGAGGTTCAAAAATGTGTGCTGAATTATCTTGATGTATTGATTCTTGATGAATATCTTTCGCGATTTAAGTTAAAATCTAAAAAACTGTTCCTACGAATAATAGGTATAAAGATTTTGGGAGGAGGCATTTATTGCACGAAATTATCATTGTTGTAGTATATTTGCAGGTAGGATCTTTGTAAATACCTCTATTTCTATTTTATAGGGCAACAGAGAAAGACAGGAATTTGTGCCACCCTCTAATTATTAAACGGCATTTCTAGCAAAATATGCGGTATATTCGTACGGCGTTTGTGAACGTCACATTGAACGCTAATCCAAATTCATAAAGTGGCTGATACCTAGTGATGATGATGATAAATTAACCGAAATAGAGGACATTAACACTGGTACCATTCGCTCTGCTTCACAGTCACAGTATCGTCCTTGAACTAGATATTCTATTTCAGTTTTCATTGTTAACAGACATGACAAATCGTGTTCTATGGAAGCTAGCAATTCTACAATACACCAATGCAGATATATGAGCGTTTGTTCCCGAAATAATCAAATGTATAGTTTGGATTACATAAATGTTGTCATTGTTCCAATCGCCATAGCTCAGATTTCTTTGTTTATACTTACAAGTTCAAGGGTGCTAGTTATTTTTCTTCAGTAACTGAAGGATCATTCAAAATCCATTTTGTCACTTACAAAAAAGCACTCTTCTAATCAACAAAACGATGAAATTGTTATTAGTCTCAGCGTTCTTAATGAAATACATACCTACCTGAATATATGCCGATAATTTTTCTTTGTCGTAAGTTATCGAATAATATTTTCCAAAAATAAAGTTTGTTTGTAAGCAAATTGTTTAAATTACATAAACTAAGAAAAAAAGTTGAGGTTCATGTGAATTTTTCCCAAACAATGCGAAAAAGTCAATTAATAATAAACAAGATTTGTTTCTTTGGAAATAATTGCGAAATAGTTTCAGGAAGTTACTGCTAGATGACACTGCTGTCAAATTGTAACTAAATTATTTAGGGATATTTTGCATTTAGTGCGTTGTTATTATTATTGAAGAATCACATGTGACGAATGAAAAACTTCATTAGTGATCCTGTGAAAACTAAGAAGTAAATTCAACGGCTACAATATATTATTAATACATCAAACAATATTTAATTTTGAGGTTAGGTTGTTAGTTACGTATATAAAGCACGCAAGCGCAGGAATACGACTTCAAGTGGGATGTAGGATTGAACAATGGATTCATTCATAGCATAGACATAGGTAGCAAGCTAGCTAGTAAAATTAATCTATCGACTAAACTTGAAAATCCACATAAACAAGGCGTACAGCAGTCTTTTTATTTGTCACCTACGGATGAAGGAGAAATAAAACAACTAATTTTAGAATTGAAAGTAAATAAAGCGCCTGGTTTGGATAAAATTAAAAGCGAAACATTAAGAAATATTGCAGATATAATAGCAGCCCCTTTGTCGTTTATTATAAGCAATATAATGCAAAGTGGATACTGTCCATCGGCATTCAAAAAATCAATAATTAAGCCTTTACATAAGGGATCTGATAAAATGGAATTAAATAATTATAGACCTATTTCCTTAATCACCAATTTTGCAAAGATTTTTGAAAAAGTTATTAAAAAACGCCTTGAAAATTATCTAGCAAAATATAAGTTATTATCTGAATTACAATTTGGTTTTAGGCCTGGAAGGTCTACTCAGGATGCAATAGCAGCACTAACAAGTTATATATACAGATCTTTGGATGAGAGTAAACCTTCGATAGCTATTTTTGTTGATCTGTCAAAGGCGTTTGATACTGTTAACCATACAAAATTACTTAAGGTACTTGACAGAATGGGTATTAGAGGAAGCTGTTATACTCTCATGCAAAGTTATTTGACAGAAAGATATCAATGTGTTGAATTAGAAGGAATACAAAGTCGTCATAGATTAGTAACAATAGGGGTTCCTCAAGGTAGTGTTCTAGGGCCTTTACTGTTTAACATATATCTAAATGAACTTCTTACCTTGAATATAGTTGGAAATATAATTAGTTACGCAGATGACACAGTAATTTTCTATGAAAGTGATACCTGGACTGATCTTAAAACAAAAATAGAATTAGATTTTGTAAATATAAAAGAATGGTTTGATCAGAATCTACTTACTGTAAATTTTAATAAAACCATGTATTTACCATTCACCAGTTATAGTTCCAACTTACAGGATTTTGAGCCTCTAAATATAGCAACAGAGAGAGATAATTTTACAATAGTGCCTGCTCAACATGTAAAATATTTGGGTTTAAAAATAGACAGACACTTACGGTGGGATGAGCATATAAAAAGTGTCACAAAGAAATTAAGATCATTGATTCCTAAATTTAAATTTCTGAAACATATACTATCACAACATTATCTGAAGATAGTATATTATGCTTTAGTAGAATCACAAATAAATTATGGAATCATCGCGTGGGGAGCGACAAATAAAGCACATAGTCAATCATTAGAGATTTTGCAAAAATGGGTGTTAAAAATAATGTATAATAAACCATTCTTATATCCATCTGATTCATTGTTTAAGGATGCGAATATTTTTGATATAAAACAGTTATACGCAGTTAATATACTATGTTATTACTACAGAAATAAGGATAAAATATCTTATATAGAACATGCATACTCTACAAGGTTAAATGCAGATAAATCTTTGCAGTTACTACAATCTAGGAAAACAATTGGACAGCGTTATTTTTTGTACGTCATTCCTAAAATATATAACATTCTACCAACTGAGATCAAATACTGTAACAATCTCAACCTGTATAAGTCCAAAATTAAGAAATGGTTGCGAAATATGCCGAGAAATATGATTTATAACTTAATATATAATAAGGCTTAGTACAAAATTACAAACTAACATACAGTTACATATTTGTTACATGAAGAAAAAAAAAAATAGTGAAAGTAGGAGTTTCAATTTCTCACTGTGTATGCATTGATGTTTTTGTTACTGTACTTTTTTAATGTGTTGTTTGTTTTGTTTTACTCTTTTATTCTTGTATGGTTTTGTTTTTCTTTTTGTGTTAAAATTGTAGTATTGTATAATATTTGGCTGGATCAACCAGCTACTACTAGAAAGAAATTTGTGAAGATGAAAATTAACTAAGTAATAAGCTCACAAACAAGTTTTTCTTCTGTGAGCTTTCTATTTTTGTTTATTTTACTGGTTCATTTTCTTAAATCAAACACTATGTGTTGTACATTGTTAAGGGGGCAATATTCTCTCATGAGTGCATCTATCTGAATTTTGCTATAAAATTGTAATGTGTGTAGATGATGTTGCCCACTATTGCTCTGTGACAATGGCAATAATATTGTTAAATTTTTTGTTATTTTTTTTTTTTGGTAAATAAACTATTATTATTATTATTATTATTCCTCCTTTATTCCTACGAGATAAACATTCAAGATTGAGATGCAGTTTCAAGCGGCTTTATTTTCAATCGCGGTTGAAATTGACGAAATAAACGTAGTCACATTCTCCTTATATTTTATTACTATTTAGAAAATTTGTCCAAAAGAAGAATTTGTCCTTCCTTTTGGAAGTCCAAATAATTAAATTCCAATTATATTTTTTAATACTTTTGGATAATTTTAGTGCAATAGAAACTATTAATAGTAATAATCACAACTTATTAGAAGGAAGCAATTTTTTAGGTTTATAAAAGTATATTTTTTGTCCAATTTTATTTACAGGACTTGGGACAGGCTTCGTTTAGAAATAAGGTACACATCTCAGTAAATTTTTATAGCCTTAAATTAAGCTCCTTCAGGATTGGAAGGTATATTTTTATACTAAATAGTAGAATAATAAATTATTTTTTATGATTATAGGGGAAATGGCTTGACCTTGACACGAGGCCCTTAAACATGCGAGGAAAATATAAATGAAAGCTAACAAGCTGTAGATTTCTAAACACAATCGACCAATTTCCAGGAATTATATTTATTTGTAAACTAGAGGATTGGCAGGGTATTTTGAGATAACTCTAATCTGTGACTAACCAATTTGCCAGTTTGTTTGCTTCCTTATCTATTTGGTCCATGAATCTCCGTCACTTTTAATTCCCTTTTGTCAGTTCAAATAAAATAACGGAACGTGCAACTCTGCCAACTTTCACGACGATACAGTATTGTTTAAAATTTAACGGTAAGGTTCCCATGTACATGAAATTAAAATAGAATATTACGATTGTTCCGCCAGTGAAAATCATCTAATTTTCCTTTTACAAAATGTTGCATTTACTGTGTTCTCCTCCATCGCTAAACTGCTGGTATATTTGAATCATAAATTTTACTGCGGAAAATTTTAGAGTAAAGCCTTGGGTTTCGGTGATAAATTATTATATTCTTGGCATGAAACTTTTGTGTATAGGAAAGTCATAGTTTTTATAAATATAATATTTATTTACAAACGCGTAGAGAATTTATTAATGAATTGGACGGTTTATTTTGTGATTCAGGAATAAATTTAAAGTTGAAATTAAATTTTTAAACAGAAAGAAATCAAATAAATCATTTGCATTATCTTTCTAGAGTCGACTGACAAAATAGCAAATAAATTTGGTGCAGTTTGCACTTGCACCAAACTTCTACTGCCTCCTGAAAACTGCTGAGGCTCCTGGCTCCTTGTTCTGGAATAGTACTGACTCTTGATAACTGGGTGTTGACCCCTGAGTGTCGTAAAGCAAAGATGTAGAAGAACTGTAACAAATGTAATTAGAATAGTAATTTTAAGATAACTTAAGACATCTGACAAAAGATCATCAGTTCATCAGAAATAAGTCCGATCAAATACTTTTTCCACCACGTATATACTGGTTTAAATTTTGACTGGAATAGTAGGTTCCAAGTATGTCCAGGTCTTTTAAATTCGGTTACGTTTTTCTCCAGAAGATCCTACCCAGCCTGCAGGGTAGAGCTAGGACAGGAGGAGACCCCATGAATCGCCCACACCGATCACTTTTTGTGATCGGGGTTGGTGAAGGATGGGGTCCACCTCTACGAGGCAGTCCAGGCCTATAGAGCGATGTGAAGGGTAAAGAGCGATAATCCCGCTCATCCCCAAACCATCCCAGGTCAATGATGGATATTGGCGGCGGATGCGTTTTAACTCTTTTTTACAAATTGTTGATAAACTGCGAATGTTTACAGTTAGAAATTACTGCATTTAATAAATGCTCGCCTTTACGCTAAAGTTAACATTTTGAAGAGGATATCTGTTTTTTGTGGCTTTCTGCTATCCCACCGACTGTTCTAGCTCCTATTCTATATCAGGTGGCATTCCCCCAAGGGTGAAAAACTTGGAACTGTATCGAACATCTACATTCAAAAGCCTCTCCTTATTTATATCGACCTTCATAGGGACTAGTTCTGTAAATAAAAAACCTATATTTTGACAATAAAATTGATCTCTGATCAGTATTCAATATTATGCTATACAGGGTGTAAAAAAAATAGTGCACGGAACTTCCAGGGGTGATACAACATCTAAAAATAAAAATAAAAGTTCCTATGAACAAGTGTCCTAACATTTCCTAAAAGAGTTGCCCCTTAACCGGTGGATAAAAAGAATGGCTTTTATTTATTTTTAGGAATAGTCCCAGACCAATTTTTTTGAAATTTGGTGTTCTGGTATACATTTTTATGCCAAAATAAATGGTGATAATAAAAATAGCATGAAAGTTCTTAAAGGGCTAAAGGGTAGCCCCACGTTGGGCGCCAGTGTGAGAGAGATGTGTGTAGCTTTAATATCCGTTCATCGGATGGATGATGGGTTGTTATAATGTGAAAAATTACGACTTTTTACGTAAAGAAGGTACGTCGTTTAATTCGCTACAGTTTTCGAGATATTTACGTTTAAAGTTTGAAATGCACTTACAATTATTGTTCATGTCAAAGGTGTCGTATCTAGGTTTGACAGTTTCAGTCAATTGTTTTCATGAGAATTCAACTGACAGTTTTGTACAGGTTAAATACTTTTAGTCCTCAAAAGTTTTCTAAAATTAAAATTATTTCTATCCACCGTTTAAAGGGCTGTAACTCCCTTAGGAACCATTTTAGGGCATATGTTCATAGGAACTTTTATTTTTAATTTTAGATTTAGTATCACCCCTCCGGTACACTATTTTTTACACTCTGTATATACCAAAGCGAAAGATCTCGAAAAAAATTCATCTTTTTAAGAGGATTTGCTAATAAATAACGATGATATTAAACATTTTATGTAACTATAAATAATTCCTTTTCCCATAATGCTTCCATTAAGTATGCCTCTCTGGCTTTATCCTTTAATATAATCTTGTAAGCTACAGGTTTATGTGCAGGCAGACGTGGGCTTATATATTCATTTTCGTTTCGCGTGCGAGATTTGGAATTTTTACCTCAAATGTGAAGCTCGTTGGAATTTCTGTTAGAAGTTTAGTGGTGGTAGGTAGGGGATGGGTATTAATCTCACCTTACGGGGTGGAACGGATGCGTGAGCGGTTTTCCTGCTTTATTATTTAATTACGGTGGAACTGCCAAGTTTTTTGAGGATAGCTCTTGCTTTTAACGCAGCGGAATTTCCGTGTCGTGGTTTTTAGGGGCGCTTATCAAAGTAAAGCTGAATTGCTTATTTTTCACTAAAAGTAATTGAAATATGAAATTTTCTATTGTTTACAAAAAGTTAACACATGTGGTACACATACTTTCTGCAAAAAAAAATGTATAGTCGCAGAAAATCGATAAAATTACTGCTTCTTGAAACCACTACGTCTTTAGGTACACAAATAATTTAACCAAAACAATATTTCATAACTAATTTTCTATGACCGTACGCTCGAAAGAACCATTTGTTTGAAGCTGACCATTAAAAATGTGATACTAGTGGATAAGTATATAAAATGAATTATCTAAAGTTTATATTTTGTCGTCGAAAATCTCACCTTAGTTAGTAATTTTCTGTTTTAATCGTCAATTTTAAAACGCATTCCAAATATTTTTTTAAAATACAGTTTTGCTATATCTTTTCATAAAAAACTACTTGGCTCTTATTTTTATTTTATATTTTTTAATTTCCTACCAAATCTTAACGACACTGTTTAATGCGTTGTAGGGCGAACGATTATAATTATAAATTTTGATTTAATCATTTTATATCTAGTGTATCATATCTATTTAAGAACATCCTGTATCGTTGTATGCTACCTACAAATTTGCGATGGTGTGTCATTTATTCTTTATCAAATGCAGAATCTTGTGTAACGTCTGTTCAAATTCCAAGAACATATTTCATCGAAAATGATAACGGTTTCGTCTGCAGCTCAATATCTACTACATATATATATTCTTCCTAGAATATGTTGAGTGAAAATATAAAACCTGTCTATCGATCGTCCTGGATTTTCCTGAAACTACAGGTGGGTATCGAACAATTTCTTCATATTACCCAACTATATATAATACGCTGTGTAACAGGAAATTTGAAATTTAATCAAAAGTTAATGCCTGGCATAGCACAGAAATGATTTATGCTAAAATTGTTCAAAGGACAAAGCCGATATAATGCAAACAAGATATTTTCGCAGCGAGCGGGCAGATCCGGCCTCTAAAGCTATTTTAACAGTATATAATTAGTCTTTATTTAGCATGTCACCTAGTATGCATTTTGGATTTACGTATATGACACCTCTTTGCAAATAACTTCTAGCTCAACCGAGACCTTGAGAGATATTCACTCGGTAAGAAGCCTGTTACAGAACTTAAATTACAGGTTATAGTAAGAAAACATACATTTTTTGATCAGATTTAATTGTTGTAATGTTTATTTTATTTTCTCATTTCTTTAAAAACTGTTTCTTTAAGTATGTAGAATGTTTGATACTTCAAAATTACTTATTACAAACAAGAGGAAAAAACTATTCATTTATTTCGTCATATTGTTTATAAATAGAGACGCAGAACGCATGATTATAAAATTTATTGTAGTAGATACGTACCTAATAATAAAGTTTATCTGTTGATATTTAACCACAGATATATCTTCGACAGATAAAAATAAAACAAGCTTCAATTCTATTTGACACGTAAGTATGCAAGTTTTCAGGAAATTGTGGTGCTTATTCCTTTGCAATATTTGCTTCAGGTTACGTTGTTTTTATATAGATTCAAGTTTTATATTTGGTGTAATATAGTTAGGGTGCCCACATTTATTTTCAGAAAAAAAAGTACAAGTACAAAAGGTGACAAAAAAAGTGGAAAATTCACTAGTTTTATGTAGTAGGTATAATGCACAGAAGTACATTTAGGTGTACCTACTACATGAACCTTAGGACAGTTTTCGAAAAGAAAGTACTGCCCAATGGGGTATTTTTCTCGAAATGAAAGTGGAAACCTGTACTTTTATAAAATATATTTTTTTTATATTTATTAGGATAAAAATTATTAAGATTGAATCGGTAGAAAATTTTTAATTCAATTTTGAAATTTTACTCTATATTCGTGACGTCACTAAGCGAAAACTAGGGAATATGTATCTATAAAGAGGCCACACTGATAATATGTGGCTAGTTTCAGTTTGTAACGACCACAAACGACAATTGACATTTCGATAACTGACATTTGAAATTTCCTGTTTGTGTTTGGTTTGACAACTTGGCTTGTTGAATTGTTGTTTTCTTGTGAAGTAAACTTTTATTAAACATGGAGCAAGGTTTTGTAGAGGCTAAGTACGACAATTTACCGGTTATAGGTCCTTTTATGATAAAGATCCTATAGATCCTTTCAGAAATAAAAGGGATGAAAAATGTAAGGTTAGTATTTAACTTAACAGTATTATTGCAAAGTCGATTAAATATATTCAAAAATTACCTTTACAAATTACAATGTTTTTCTATTACTAATAAATACACTTGTAATCAGTCACAGGCAGAGACAACAATTCACAGGTAAAAATATAAACTAAAAACAATGTCTCATGTTTACCATGACCATGATGACCTTAACCAAACAATTCAAACATAAACAAAAGTAAAGTTGTCACGCAGTGACACCAACCACATAAATGAAAATATCCTAGAAATCACTAAAAAATGGCACAAATTTTGAATTTTCGCTTAGTGACGTCACATAGATATCGCGCACAATAAAAAAATAATTTATTGATTTAAATGAACCCAATATTAAAATTCCAGAAATACGTATCTCTTCTTTTTCCAACTACATTCCATTGCCGATGTAAAAAAAAATAGGAAAACACCCCATTAAAATGAGTACATATGGTGACTAAATATAGTCTATTTTTGTTGTGTGCGAAAAATAGCATGAATCTTGTTGGCACTTGAATTTTGAAAATTATATACCTAGGGTAGGTATACAAGTATAAGTAGATAAGGTAACCTACTTATAGTTTAGTTTATGATTACGTTTAAACAAACTATAATTTATAGTTATGGTTACGGCCGATAGAGGAAGTTCGGATGTGTGATCGACGATCGCAAAACATACCTGTCAATTTTATTGGTAAATTTTTTGGGTAGGTACGTCGCTGTACAGTTTTCTTCAAATAATTAATCGAAAAACTATTAGCATAATACGCAATAAGAAAAAAAATACAAAACAAAGCTTATATTAATTTAATTAGTATGGATAAGTAGATTTGCTAAACACGTTAATAGCAAGTTTAAATAGATTAACACGCAGTAAAAAATATTTTATTTCTTACACAAAGTAACCTGTAAATTTCAAATATTAAAATTTTACTTTTATTATTCGCGTGTACAAAACAAAAGTTTCAAGAGTTTCATTCATAATGCATGAGTGGACTCTCGCATTTTTTCGTCAAGAAGATATTGTTTAAAAACCAAATTACCTTGTGATGTTGCGAAAACTTTTCTCACAAGAAACACATTGTCTCACAAATTATATGTGGTAGTAAACAGGAAGCTAATAGTACTGTGTAAGGTGTCAATCTACTAAATAGAATTCTACCAAATAAAAAGTTTATCGTGGTTGTCTTAGGATGAAAGTAACTTTCAAGATAGATAAGTAATTCTGATTCTGATAAACTGTGGTGTGGTTTAAAATTTGTTCGGTAACTTATTTTTCCTTGTATCTTATGTCTTCTGTAATATGTCTTCTGTCGTCTGTAATTATGTTACTTACATTTACAGTAATTAAAAGATATGATTAGTATTTAGAAATTTTGTTTTCAGGCATGAACGTAGGTTCTTCAAAATCGATTCAGCCTTTTACGTTAAAGAAAGGTACCAAAACAGCCAGGTCCCTTACACAACATTCAAAAGAAATTGCGATTATCGCCGACGAAGGACTTTCTAATACCCAACAGTAAGTGAAAGTATATTATTTTAAAGCCTTTTAGGATTAAGATAAATATGTACTAAGATAGTTAATGATTATTGTTGCTTTAAGTCTACTGGACTGCTGTTGTAAAAGTATTTTTATTGTTGCAATGTTACCTGTTTTGAAACAATGTTTCATATAGAGGTACCAACACCAACCACCTTACATGATTGAAGGAGTTCGGCTCAAAATTTGTTTATGTAAAGCTGGTGAAACTGACTTTCCTAAATATTTAATTTAAACTCGTTAATAATTTCAAAACCATTTCAGCTGCACTGATAAGGTTTATCTTAATTTATATGTAGGTCCGTTGACCTTCCTCCAGCTTCCTCTATGCATTGTTTTGAATAGTTCGGAAAAGTTACACTATGTCTGTGAGTTAGTTTATCAGTGCAGTTCCACGTACTAACTATTTAGTATACACTTAATAGAAAATTCGTTTACACATCTGCATAAACTTTTAGTATCAACTCCGTAACTGTTAAAAGGACTGGGATATGCCGGGTTCATACGGAATATAAAATTATCTGTTTGCTTTTTGGGGAATATATTTGCAAATTGTGGAATAACTTATCGGAACAGAGTTACCAGAGTTGGTTCCTAAGGGATGTGGAAAATGCCGACACGTGCAGAAGTTTTAGGGATACGGCAGGTTAAACTTGCTTTCCGTTAAACGGGAAAAACAAGTTTGCCACAAAGGTTATCAAACAGTGTTGTAGCTAAGGGGAGTGTAGCGGTGCGGGTGGCACAAACGGCACATAATGGAAGTTATTTTTAAATATATAAATAAAGTATAATATAATGTAACACTGACGTAGTTTTCCACATAAGACCAAAACACTATACTGCACTGGACGCGCGTTTCGCCAAGTTGCCATCATCTGAAGATGATTAAAACTACAGTCAGTAAAAGAAACAGTTTTTAATCATCTCCAGATGATACAAACTTGGTTGACGAAACGCGGGTCCATCCCTGAAGTGCGGCAGATATCTGAGAGATGGCAGTAATGTAGTTTCCATGTACATATTCTCATATGTACTTTTCATTAATTATTAATAGTTACTTTTGCAATTTTGGATAAAAAATTATTGATAATTATTTCATTATAATTTGTTGCATTATAGGGACTCGTTTCGCTCGTCCAATGGTTAATTTGGTCTTAACTTTGGAATAAGAACAACCCTAAAACGTACAAACGCGCTTTGCAAGATACCAGCATCATTTAAAAATGTCTTTATTCAAATACGTACAACTAATTTTATATAATTTCAAATAATTTTAATAGAAAATCATTTATATGAAAACTTGGAAATAGGCTAGATATTAAACCTGTTGGTATGGCTATATAAAGCCCAACAGTGCGCCTCTGATTACTTGGAAATATTTCATGGTATCTCATACTGATAGCATTGACGTACAACATAAAAGCCCTAAATTGTAGGTTTTTGATAAACATGATACAAATTCTTATTGATTGTCTTTTCAGTGCATGAGCTGCGTAAGTTTAGTATAAATACTTTTTTCTGCTATATGGACAAGGTCGTGCAAACGCCTCTTTAAATTAATACAAGGTGTTTTCATTCTCAGTGCATCTCCCTGTACATACCTTTTCTATTCTTATGTAAATAAGGCGATGTCAAGAATTGCTCCTCAAGTACATTTTATGCAATATGTCTGTCATGAGTGGGAAGGTAGTTTGAAACAAGCCAGTATAAAAATTAATAATTATTCTAAACGTAGGTGTGATTTTTACTCGGTTTTAACAGCGAGGAACTGTTAATACGATACTAGTATGCAATACAACCAGGAAAGAAGGACATAACAGGATGTAACGAGTTTTGAATAATTAATACAAAATACAAAATTTAAAATACCGGGAACGGTCACTTCGGTCAATAAGTGTTCAGAATTCAGTATCTCTAATTTAGTCAACTGAGGAGCTAGAATAACTCGGTTAAAAACGAAATTGATGTATGCATGCGTGTACTGGTCGTTTTTTGGTAAAAAATTAAACATAAAACCTTGCACATTGCTACTTAAATAATTATAAAAATTAACGTTTGCCTGACGATTCTGGTAAAACGTTGCAGTTTTATCCGGCTGATGTAACATGGCTTGAATTTAACACAACAGAAGTAAGTAAATTTCCTAGAATACCTTTTCCAATGAATGAAAGCCAGTTAAGTTAATAATATACATTTCGTTAGGTTGAGGCCACTTGTGTAGCAGCCAACTATAAAATTAAAATCTCAAAAACATTCCAAAGGGTAATAAACCCTATTTAAACATGAATATCCTTTGTGTACCCGGAGTAGAGGTTAAAGGACATTATATTGTCGAGACTTCATTACAGTGTGCATTTTAGCATAATTGACTTCTCTTCAAAGTAGATTATTCATTAGCTTGTTTGGTTTAGTGCCCGTATTTGATTTATTTACTTACCAGCGGGAGTTAATGCTACTTGTAAAATATTTAATTGCATATAGTTGTATTATGAGCACTGCTTTCGACCACCTTTGGAATTAGGGTTATTACCAAGCACTACCCTAATTGTTTAGGATTAAACTGATTTATTTATTTCCTGTAGCTTTAATGTATGAGTAAAGTAAGACCTCTAAAAGCTAATGGAAATTATCTAAAATTCCTGCCGTGATTATGACGGCAAGAATAATTGAAAATATGGTCATTTAGGGTCTAGAACGGGTCTAGAAAGGGTAGTTTAAATATTAATTCCCGTAATGCCAAAATTTCCCAGCTACTTTTCACAAAGGCAGTAAAAGGGACCACCTTTTTCAATAATCATAGTTTGAGTTATTAGCGCAGAGTTTTTATCTAACCAACTGGATGTGGTGAGGATTTCTAATATTCAGGTCCGCTTTTAGGATTCTGTTTTATATTCCTGACCGCATGAAAATACGATATTCGAATACGTTTACTTATTCACATCAAATTAGAGCTGTGCAAAGGTCAAAACATATAGAAAGCAGGTTTTCCGTAGCAAGAAATTAGTACCCAAGCGATGAGGTATTCTTAATTACTTACTAATTATTATTAATTTATAGGCAGAAGAAAACAGCCACTAATTCGAATTTATAAAAACGTAATGTTGTTTCTTTATTAAAAGTAGGTCCTACAGCGGAACAAATGTATATGAATTAAAGTAAGTAAGATTTTTTAAATCTTACGTATGCATACATACTACATACTCGATTTACGCACGATTTACAATTATTGTTTAAAAATGCACAATAATCATCATGCGAATCACTTTTCATCCTACTCCTGCTTCTTCCTCCTGTCGGCAAAGTAGGGTACCTCTACATACAAGTTAGCTTATTCCTGCCTTGCTTTTCCATTTTCAAATAGTTTTAGTTTTTTAAACTTGTCATGATTCAGAAACATTCAGGATAAATAAAAATAAATAAAATTTGCTATAAATGTATACCTACGTCGAAAATTTCGATTCGATAAACAATATATTTTCAGTTTAATGCCAGAGCACGCCTCTGGTATTGAAAATAACTGGAGCTCCGTTATTTTTTAGTTTTCAAAAAACTGTCATAGGGACTTGGGACAATAATTTTTCTTGTAGAATCGCCCCCCCCCCCACCGAATTTTTTGCGCATCATTTGCGGACACCGTGTATACCTAGAATTACTACCTGTCTTTCTTACTACTACCATAGAAGAAACGTTTTAGTCTATGTTACTACTTATTTATTATTTTCAATTCTTACGAATGTTTCCAAAGATAAACCGATAAAACTGAGCCGCAATTTCGTATGTGAACTCCAAATTTGGTTTTGAAATTTTCCTCTGCGTTATTTCCTTATCTAGTTCGACTTATGAGTTGATTGCAAGTTCCACTATTCACATATGTACAATGAGTATTAATATATAACATAAAAATAACCTTATCACCACGTTGACAAATCCCTTGTTAATTAGTGAGAAATAAGCTATGTTTTTCAATTATAGATTATAGGACATCAAAGATAAATATTCTGAGAGCATAAAATAAACATAGATATATTGCTGGCAAGTTTTCGTAGGAGCTGACTGACTTACATGCGAAATAAAAACTAGGTACCGATTTTAAATGGTTTTCACGAAATGTACTACTCTGGCATGGGTTCGGATTTTACCTGAATGACTCACAAGAAAGCTTATCGTGAAAAGGTTCGACGGACGTCACTGTAGATAATGAAGGCAAGAGATATTTTATCATTTTTCATATTTAGAAAGCTACTTTGCATGTTGCATATAGATATATTATAGACACTGGAATAAATACATTTTATCAAGATGTTTTTGAGTACTGAATTTGTTTAGTAGTCATCTAAAATGAACAAGAGAACGAACTAGCAAGGGTACATGTATCATTTACAGGGTACGTCATATTAAAATTATCATTTTCTTAGCACTATTATGTTATATTACGTGGTGCCACTGTACAGAAAATAAATATGTTTTACGAAAGGCTTCCTGTGGAATTCCTTTTTGTATCCTGAGGAATTTGTGAGAAGGTAAGGTGGTAAGGTAATATTTATCCAACCCCTAACCCCCAGGTGTGCAGTACAGATGTCTAAGAGGAAAATACCTTCGAATCGGCCAGTCAACACTAACCAGTGTAACCACAAAAGTATTTTAAGCTGGAAATAAATCATAAAACGTTAGTAAATTGAGTAATGTGACTGAAATAATTCGGACCGGTTCAAAGCAGCTCAATCAATGATTAGCATAGGCATTCTACTAGCAAGTTTTTGAATTTATCTGAAATCGGGCTGTAACTTATAGATTTTATATGCTGTTACTATCTGAAGTAAAATGGCTTATTCCAAACAGGTGGCAGTGTGTTTTCACAGCCTACACTTTTTGTCTGACTGGCTGACAATGGCGCAATCCCATGCATAAAATCTGTTTATACAATATTTACCGAAGAATGTAACGTTAAAATAAAATAAATGATCGTTCTTTGTTTGTATTAACATGTGTTAGCGATAAACTTCAGCTGAAGAAAGTGATTAAGTTAATAACGTGAGCGGTTATGCATAAACTTCCATATAGAAGTCTTTAGATAAAGTTTCATTTTTATACAGCTACTGTAAATTTCGAGCCCGTTGAGTCATCCATCCATGGTCGGCCAAGAAATCCTGTATAAGTGTTGGTTCGTTGGATTTATTTCCATATTGTTTCTTTTTATTGTAAAGGAGAAACGTGGGCACCGACTTTTAAACAAATGCTAGGTTGTAGGATTTTATACGTACATACCTAATACTCATATACGTCCTTCAGAATTCTATTTAAAAGCAACAAGATACAGTGTTTGCAATAATAGATTTGTATTAACATGTGTTAAGGGTTTCGCTTTCTGCTTATACAGTGTTCTTAAAAAATGTATGTACTAGTAGAAAGATAAAATATGGCGTCTTTTATAAAATGCGAAGGCAATGGATTTAAAAGAAATTTAAATCGATTACGGTGTTATGATGTGAAATTCTGTTTCATTTGTCAAAATTTATGCCTGCGGCACATTAAACTATTAATAGTATATTAAACAACTAGTATCATAATCATAAGGCGTACTTTTATCGCAATCGTCCAAGTTTAGAAAACGAGCCGCAAGTGGCGAGTTTTCTAAAGAACAAGTGCGATAAACGAAATCTGTGGATAAACGCTTGTTGTTTATACTATTTTTTCTATTTTGCACATTTTACACCTACGAAAGCAAAGAAAAACTGTAATATGAACTTGGGACATTCATTTTTTTTATAGAAACCGAATTTTTTGCGCATCATTATCGCAAACCCTGTATATATTTTTTTGGAAAGGGGACGGTTAAAGCTATTGACACTTTACAGTGCAGTTTATTGAAGGTTGTAAAAACAACACAAAAATCACCTTTGTTACATGTGGAAGGTGTTATGGTAGGTATATGTAAAAAATCGCTATACCTACACAAAATTATTTACAAGAAATATTTTTGATAAATTCGATTTATCAGAAATACCCGTAATCTGACATTCCGAAAAGGATTAGAATTTAAACCCTAATTTGGGAATACCTAATTTAAAATGTTAGATATACCCAAAAAAAAAAAAGGATTATCTGAATGTTTCATATTGTATAGTTAATACAGAAGAAAGTTCATTTGTTTCTAAATACTTAAGTACCTACTTAACAAATGGAAATACAGATACAGTGTAGGCCTGCAGCAAAGCTGCTTAATTGGATAATTTTCCGTGTTGACTGTACATAGGGACTATACATTTCCTATTGTTTATAGAGTAACAAATAATTATTAGGTGGGTATATACTTACATAAAAGTTGCATAGCATGTTCCAATGGATTGAACAAATTCAATGATTTTTTGTCTGAAATTTGATATTGAAGGTCAAGAGACGTGTACTGTGAAGTTACTTACATAGAATAAAACAATAATGAGTATCACTTTGTTTTATATTTGAGAATTTATTGCATCACAGAAAACAAATCAGTCTTCGATTAGTCAAATAAAAAATTTCCAATCAAAGACAAGTACATAAAAATAGCCTTGGGTGGCGATTTTGTTAATCTATAAGCTGTATTATTAATGTTTTAATTTTCTACTTAAGTAAGTTGGCCATATTAAGCACTTCACAAGTCAGCATATCAGATCGGTTTTTAAGAACAGAAATATAGTACTAACGTGAAATCTTAGAAACAATAATGAAAAAGAAAATTCAAAACTGGAATTTACACGTTTTAAATATCGAACAACCTTATTTTCTATACAATATAATATCTCTATCTCTCATTCTCATCTTAATGATGAGCCCGGAAGTCAGAGACTTGTATGGGAGAGGGAGCGGTATAGTATTATAACTTTAACTACCATTAAGTACGAGAACGAGGGAAACCTGGAAAACCTTATTAATTAAGGTGTACAGTAGGTTGTTGGCAATTTATACAGTGATATTGCAGTACTAGTTGCATATTAAGAACGCTACCAGTTTTATGCACAGATTTAATATTGCGGCAATTAGAAAAGTTGACCACGGTGAGATTCGAACCGTCGTCAACCGCGGAAAATTAAAAACTTGACGTCTTTAATCGCTCGGCTACGGATCTTGGTGATTTTTAAATATGTAGTGGAATTATATAAACATTTAAATTAATTTTTGATAGATACCTGAGCTAAATCATAAATCATTTTCAATTTTAGAAGGTACAATAATTTATTATTGTTTTGTAGATTCCAGGTACAAAGATTTCCAAGATTAAATATTATTAAGTCGGACCTATTAACTAAAAATTCTAGAAAAAAACTTCCTGTAGGCCAACCTCAATAATTTTTCACGCCTTCAAGATCACCCGTCATGGAATTAGGTGCTCGTGGAAGGTCGTTTAAAGTTGGAAGTTATGTCACTCTTGCCACACGTCTTAGATTGCACAAAAAACTGAATGTACATTAACCTTATCTCCTTATCACTAGGTGTAATCGAATTTTAAGTGTTGTCATTGTCTCTCTTGTCTACACTTAGTTCTTTGTTATATTATAGGTAATTTCTTTAATTTCAACTAGTTAGAATTCACATAGGCATAGGTTTTGCAATATAGAATCAGAAATAGGTATAATTTTCATGTCATACATCAAAAATCGTTTTGTATTTTGGTTCTACCTGATCTTTATCCCTTATCAGCATCTGTTACATATTGAAATTATAGATGATTTGGTTAATTGGATATATTGATCGATATTTCTAATAATTGCCAGCAGATCTTTATACGATATCATTTTATTTATTTCAGCAATATAAACACTCCAATTAATTTCTGATCGATTAATAACTTATTTATGAGTTGATAGATACAACACATTTCTACACGAAATGAAAGTACGTGTTACATAGTGCTCAGATCTGTTTCATTTTATCCAACGCAATAAATGTTGCGTTCTCATACTTTTAACAGGCGATGATACATCATGAAGCTGATTAAAGATAACTATATGATTAATTTTATTGTTAAGGGGCCGGCACTCGTACAGCTATATAAAATATTTAAAAATATATGAGACCTGTAAAAGTGTACAAGACAAAATATTAAAATGACATTTATAGATATTGGTTTTGTTTACAAAGTTATAATTTTATCACTACTGAACGTTTTATTACGTGCAGTAATAATGTAACATTTTCGCCAGGTATCTTTTCTGACAAAAGGAATAAAATATCTTTGCAACTGGTTTGCATATCATCAAGTTGGTTGTTCCTGTGGGTCGATTAATAAGCTTAAAAAATTGCATTAAATAAAAATATAATTTATGTTATACCTGTTCAACTTGTTCAACATAGTTTCACCTCTTTAATGGGGGGAATGACCACAGTAAAGTGAGTAATCGATGAAGAGACCACAAATGAAAGAATACAAAATATTTCCACTTAATTCTTTTTATTATAATACGTATATATCACAAATCCTTTTTGGCTCTCAGAACACCCATCCTATCGGCAACATTTTATTTACTTTACAAAAACATTATTAGTTCCTACAAGCACGCATCTTCAAGCACACATCACTTTTTGATTGAAAAGTTCTTATGTTATAAACACAGATCTCTGATAAAATTGTTATAATATAAATATATACAATATGAGCTCACATGATGACAGAATCATAATAGAAAGGATACTCGCATGGCGAATATACACCGGGAGGCCCATAGTGTTAGTTGACTTGGAGGTTGACCATCTGACGAATCTTTTTTAGGCCGTGAGTAGTACCACATCCACCCGTGTACTAGCAATGTTCTTAATCAGGCACTGTTCAGATAGATCTTATATGGTAGATATGATTCGGTTTAAAAAACTAGTAAATAAAATACATATTTTATGCATCATTTTACGAAGATTTTGTTCAATGTATAAAAATATAGATATTGTGCAGTTCTAAGCCATTGAAGTATACTAGAAATGAGCATTTACAATAAAAATCCATAATTGTCCACGGGTCGCTAAACTGTAATAAATAACAGTTGACAGTCAGCTCAGCAATTAACAGTTAACACAAAGCAAGTGTCGTCTGTTGTAACACATTGTTCCAAACACATAGTGAAAAGAGGCTGCTATTAGAGCACAGTACAGCAGCAGTAACTTTTCTTTTCCTTTTCGGGGCTAAAGTTCATTTCGCGAACTATTTCTGCAAACACCTCGTTCACGTTGGTCCTGTTCTTAGCGCTGGCCTCGATAAAAGGACATCCCCATTGTTGGGAAAGACTGTTTCCTTCAGCGAATTCGACCTCTCTCTGGTGCTCCAGGTCCACTTTGTTGGCGACTAGTAAAATAGGAACCCTTTCAGTACCCTTCACTCGGGTGATCAGTTCCTTCATGGGGCGGATATCTTGGAAGGTTTGGTGATTTGTAAGACTATAAACTACCACGAACCCCTGTCCGTTTTTGATGTAGAGGTCGCGCATGCTGGCAAATTGTTCTGTACCTGCTGTGTCCAAAATTTCCAACACACAGGGAGAGTTGTCCACCTCGATCTCCTTGCGATAAAAATCCTCGATGGTTGGGTCATATTTTTCCATGAAACATCCGGAAACAAACTGAACAGTCAGTGCACTTTTCCCAACCCCACCCGAACCAAGAACTACAACTTTAAATTCACGCATTGTTCTCAACTTTTCTTTGAAGCTATTCAAACTTCTCAGTTACAGGTAGAGAGGTTAACACTATCACCAGTCTATTGCACACACTTTCAATTTTGACAATTATCAAATTTCTGCAACCCATTTCAGTAAACAACTAAACACATTTCGCCATCTTAGTGAACTGAACTCTCTCATAATGTTTTCATAAACGTAAAGCCACGAGGGGCCAACTCGGTTATAAATAAGGGGGGGAACTTCAGGCAATTATTTTGTGACTTGCGCATGTTATACACATAACATCTCTAATTTGTTGTCTACCGCCCTCTAAACGACCAGGTACTTACTATACGAAGAACTCTTACATCACTTAAATATTAGTCGCCCAGTCGTATAATAGGTGGCACGTATACTATACTACTTTTTAAAACTCTTCATTCCACTAACCACCACTGAATAAAACTCAAGAATAAACCGATTTAATACATTTTGAAGCTAAAACGCTTTTCTATTTCTACATATAAATAAATATTTTGCCAATAACAACACTAGAATGGTTGTCTCTGATAACACTAAAATTTCGTTATTGATATCTTAACTCTTAACCGTGTACCTCGACTTTCTCACGTGTACCAAATACCAAATTAAAAAATTCCTAAATAAATAAATGAAAATAACCCACCATTGGTATTTGAATTCGGGATATCGGGATTATTCAATGGAAACTCCAAGCTTTTTCAAATTGACGTCGCCATTGAAGAAATTATTTATGTACTGTTTTGTAACTGATGTATTTTAACTGTTATTTTTACCTATGTAATAGGTATATGTTTTATAGTCGGTTTGTTATACCTACCTACTTAACTAAGCCAACTTATAACTAATAAAGTACATTAATTAGTTACCTAGCGCTACATAAGTTATTTTTTTACTTTAGCTAGGCTAAGCTAAAAAGCAGTGTTAATATAGATAAAGGAGGAATAATTAAAGGTATTTTCGACCTTCATTATGTGGAAAGATCATTATTCTGTCTTTATCTATGGGAAATATTTATTGAAAAAAAAAAGAACAAGAACAAGTAAACGAGGTCTTGAGTTTGTAGTTTGTACCCTCGCCCTCGATCGATATTATATAGACGTTTGACGTTTGTTTGATTGTTTGTTCCCACTGGTTTGTTTTGTCTTGTGCTGTATTCTGTATTTTGTATTCAGCGTTTCATGATGTCACGTTGTAACGTAAACAATTAACAAAAGAAAATGTTTATGTTTATGGCTTATGGAGGGTAACCAAGGACGCAGACACGATGCAGGACAGTGCTTAACTTTGCATTTCGTAATCAGAACAGTTATTAATTAAATAAGAGATGGGATGTGATATATAATATGGTTAAAACCTGATATATGCCAAGAGTTAAAAATAGCTCTTTTCTGTTTGTTAATTCAGCTATTCATCTCGGTATACTTACCTTCCACTCAACTGCTCGACCGCAAATATTGCGAATTACGAATGCTATCTTAAAGTTCTGACTCAACCTAAGTGTACGCGCAGTGCATATTCATAAGAATTATGGGCGTCATTTGACCAAATTAACTTTCGAAATCAAGGTAGAATTGCTGGGTGAAGCTACAGGTGTTGGTGAATCCAAGGGGTTAGATAAGTATTGATCTGTTTTCTGTCAAAAATAAGCATGTCTTCTTACCCTCCGCCGCATCAGCAGCAAGGACAGGGTCAGCATCAGGGAGGGATGTATCCGACACCATACAACAGTAAGCAACATATTTATTTCAAATTTGGCACAGGTTTAAACACATTTTTTTAGGCAACTATCCACCAGCTCCTGCAGCAGGTTACCCAACACCAAATGCACCAGGGTATGGCCCGCCACCTGGATATGGCCCACCACAAGGTTATCAGCCTAATGCAGGTGCATATCCACCTGGGCCTGGGCAATACCCACCCGGGCCAGGGCAATATCCGCCTGGGCCTGGGCAGTATGGGCCAGGGGGCCCGTACGGAGGACCCATAACGAACCAACCGATGGGACCTGGAGGACCACCTTCAAGTAGTAAGTTGTTTTTATTTTTTGCGACTAATTTTGTGTACCTACCTAGGAGTAGTAGTAAATGTGCGTAGGTTTTTAAATGTAATGTATTCGACCCTAATTTTTCAAGTACTTTTTTAAATTTTGTATGCGATGTTTTACAAATAGAGTTTCATTATTACTGACCTCATCGAGTCCAATTTTCTTTATTCAAATTGGAAAATTATATTGTGAAATTTTATGAGATGATGGCATCTATAAAATAAAATTGTTATGTAACTAAAATATATAAGGTGTCTCAAATTTATACAGGACAACTTTGAAGGAAAACCAGTCAAACTTCATTTAAATATGCAACCATTTTTAATACATAGAATGTCTTAGTTGAGATTAATTTTAATTGGACTAGTTTACTTTTATTCCTTACTTGTAGAAATTTTGTTATTGCTGTCGTAGTTTTTAAAAGACCTAAAAATAAAATTGAGGAAAATATATACTTACTTATATATAATTAATTACTCTTCTGTAAAAATAAAGAAGGTAACCTACACCACAGGTTTCAAAGTTCAGATTTATCCTCTTTCAAAAAATTATTAATGTTTTGTGTGTGTTAACTTTAAAATCTGTTCGTTTCGATTCATTTAAGAAAGGATAGGCAGGTAAATTTTTACTAAAGGACATTGTGTAACAGTTTAATAATTTTATTAGTTTGTATTACGTAGTACCACATCATAAAATTTAGATAAATTAGTGGTTGAGCTTTTTGTACTTACTTGATGATTTGAAGCGTTTGCTTTTTAAAGGTATTTTCTATTAGGTGTTATAAAATGTCAGGTAAGAAATTATAGTATTCCCTTTTAATTTAAATGAAATTTATTAAACAGTGAAGTTAATTTTTGATGATCATTTACAGTATTGTTTGCTTTTATAAAGTAATAATAAATAAAGTGAAATCCCTATTGTTTGTATAGAGAAAAAAAAAGTACTGTTTACTGCATAGATTTAAGTGTTTATGTGTCTGTGTGTAGTATTAGATAAGAAAAATCAGTTTTTAAATTTGGTTTAGTTAATGGTGTTCATTAGAACTGATGTTATTGTTTTGTGGGGAAGTAATTTATTTTAAAATAATAAGAATTATCGTACCAACAATGCCTTAACAATAAATTGTGTCAATGAATGTATTGATAAACAAATAATTTCTGTTTTCTTGAGACTGATATGATAATACAAGTTAACAAGCGTACTTAGTGGTGGGTTTTAGTCTGAAGAAAAACCATGCCTGAGTTAAGATCAGCATTTAAAGTCAACACACAGATATTTTTAAGAAAAATTAGGAAATTGTTTAAAATAAAGAGGTCTCCGAAAAGTAGGGGGTACAAGAAGTTTCTCACCGATGAAGAACAGAGGTTTGGTTTTTTAAGAAATGTAATTATATATGAGCATGAATAGATATTTTTAATTGTTGAAACTACTTATTTTTTTTTCAAAATAATATAAATTTAACCTTGCATTTATACGTGTTCAAATATTGAATCTTAGATAAAAGAATGAATATAGTGATAAACATGCTCTAAAACGTTTTACTAGTTACATATAGATACTAAATTTAACATTATTTTGTAGAATTGTATGATTGAATTCCAATTTTTCCCTAAAAAATGTAGTATTAAATATGTGTTGAGATTTCTCAATTTTTCTAAAAATATCATGAATTAATGCAAAATATACTCAGATATAGATAGAACATATTTTTTAGGACAATTATCTTTTTAGAAATAATATTGATTATAAGGATATTGCTCTTAATTTTATATTCAAAATTATACTCAATAGATTTGGTAAACATGTATTTATAGATTCAACCTGATTCTGATATCAGGAGTTGTTTACCAAGTTATTTGTTGGTGTTTATTATTTATTGTATACTTTGGTGATAAACTCCTATGTTTATTATGGGTGGGTAATTTCTTATTTCCTTCAATATTCAATACCTATTTAAATAAGAAACAAACAATAAAACAATTAATTACTGTGACGAATTTGTATTTTTTTACTGCAATAGTTATTGGTTGCATAGCATAAAAATTGCAATTGTTTAAAAGTTGGTATTATATAAGGAAAATCATTTTGATTAACAAACATTAAACACAGGTTTCATTTTAAAATTCTGTGGATTATCCTAACATTTAAGGTGTTGAGTATTCTTTTGATATGGTAGATTATTTCTCTTTTATTTGTTATAAACTAAATTTTTAGCTACATATGTTTAATTTATTTAGCCAATATTAACTAATTATATAAATTGTTATTTTCTTTAAAGGAAAATACATAAAAATTAATTTTTAAAAACTATGAAGTTATTGCCTTAGCATATTCAGGATATTGGTATATTAGTAATAAAGGAAATTTGATAACCTCATTAAATCTTGTTTAAAATAAAATATAAAACACAGTTTATACAATTAGTTCATTTTGATTAAATACCCGAAAAACATCTAATGTACCTAAGTTTTGATCATGTCCAATGAAAAAATTAAATTCTTTATTCTTTATGTATAATTCTATACTGTAATTATTTTTTTTAGGTGGCTGGATGAATATGCCTCAAGGCATTCCCAACTGTCCACCAGGATTGGAATACCTTACTATGATTGATCAGCTTTTAGTTCATCAAAAGGTGGAAGTACTAGAAGGTAAAAACAAAAACTTGATGAATATCATATGCAAAAAAGAATTTGAAAGCATTGTGTTTACATTTTTTTATTTTATAAATGACTTGTTGAACCTGAACGTCTTATCTTTTTCCAGCTCTTACGGGATTTGAAACCAAAAATAAATTCACCATAAAAAATAGTCTGGGACAAAAAGTTTATTATGCCGTTGAAGACTCTGACTGTTTAACCCGTAACTGTTGTGGGCCCCTAAGGCCTTTCGACATGAAAATTCTAGACAACTACAAAAATGAAATTTTACACCTCCACAGGCCTTTGGCTTGCGATTCGTGTTGCTTTCCATGTTGCTTACAAGTGAGTCATTCGTAAATCAATTTTTGCTTCCCAAGAACTAATAATTGCAACATTTCTAGAGTATGGAAGTTTCAGGACCTCCTGGTACAATTTTAGGTACTGTAGAACAAGAATGGAGCATATTTTGCCCATCATTTGCGGTGAAGAATGCCAGTGGTGATACCGTACTCAAGATTGAAGGTCCATTTTGTACAATGAGTATTTGTGGCGATGTTGAATTTCAAATAATGTCAAGTGACGGTTCTGTTCAAGTAGGAAAAATTTCGAAACAGTGGTCCGGGCTCTTAAGGGAGATGTTTACCGATACCGATTATTTTGGAATCACTTTTCCTATGGACTTAGATGTTAGGATGAAGGCTGTTATGTTGGGCGCTTGTTTCTTAATTGTAAGTTTAGAGGAAAATTTTAAATTGGCACTTGGTCATACTAGCAAAATTTGTGAATCACTTTTATATTTGATATCGGTGATCTTATATCGTTTATAATTACCTACATTTTGTTTTAGGATGCAATGTTCTTTGAAAAAGCAAGTGGGGATGAGCGAGCCACAAGTATGTTGTAACGGCAGCATTTTTAGATGTTCTGAATATTTATGTGTTTTCTTTTAATTTTTTTATTTTTATAAAAATGTTTTTTATTGGAGATAATATGAAAATGTGTATTTTTTATGTTTGGTGAACTGTTACCATTGCATTAAACTATTTAAGTATTTATATTTCGCACAAAGCATGATGTGCTTATGATGATATATATTCAGAAATTTTTTCGGCCTTATGAGAAATGATAGCCTTTAAAAAAAAGAGTTATATTATATATTTACATATTGTACATCTACTAACTTGAAAAATATAATCGAATATATACTTCTATACAGATTTAACCTATAAAAGTTTTTGTTTTTTTTATTAATAAAGTTTGATTTTACTGTGCTGTATTCAATTTTTACATCATCTCTAAATACATTGCGTCGAGCAAATTAATTCTAACTTTGTATACCAATGAATTTATCAACCAAAGAAATATCTTGCCAGTATGCAGACATCTTACTTGGTACTACTACTACTTTAGTAGTCTTACTAGGCTTTTGTTGCGAGTTCCAAATAAACCTTTTGCTAGTAAGAATTGTCTATAGTCTTTCCGTCTTTGCCATTACTCGTCTACTGTTAACCTTACACCTAGTCAAATGTATCTATTGAATATTCGTTACTCGCAAATACCTGAAGTAACGAATACCTGCATTTCAAAGTAATTGTTACTTTACTTAATAGGTACAAGTACCTATCTACTATTTTGCAAGATACAAATTCGTACTACAATTAAAAGAAATTGTGGTATGAATGAACTCGGTATAGATATGTCGTTATAGGCAAAGAAGGACTTATAGGATAGGTATCAGTAACGTTATTTTGAAATCCACTGAATAATAAAACTACTGAAGTTTTAAAGAAATTTTCACTTTAATTTGTTAACATAACAATTTCGTCACACAGTGGCTTCTTCAGACGGGGTACGAGAATCAAACGGAGCCCACATCACAACGGTGAGTGACATTCATAGTCACAATGTTTTCGTTATCGGTCTGCGTTACCAAAGACTAAATTAATCTATATTTGGCGTTACACTTACACACCGCAAACGGCAACAAATTACGAATATACGTTCCAAAACGTTCGTAACGTTTTGTACGTTCCAAAATATAACGTCGCTTCGGAACGTTATTTTCTTAGAACAATAACGAAAGTAATGTTCTAAAAGTAAGCAATCGTTTTTTCTATCTGTAGAACTTAAGAGCATAGAGGCCGTTAGCCATTTCTCCGAAATAGTTGTGCATTTTTTGTGGAAGAAGAAGCCGCAAAGAAAAATAAGGTTAGCTCCTACCCGCGAAATGTTGACAGTTAAAACAAAATTTCTAGTCTCAACTTTTGTCATTTCTTGAAGTCTTTCAGCCGGTATTTTTATGTTGTTGATTTAATTTGCTATTCATAAATAATGTCAGATTACTCAGATGAAGAACTACCTACTTCTGTTAAAAGAAGAATTGAAAGAAACCGGCAGAGGGCAATAATTTTAAAGCGGAGTAAACTTGTTTCACATCCTTATGCAAAAGGGTAATTTTAATATAATTAGTAATGCTTAACATATCACACTAGTAACTTAAAAATTTCATTTCCTTAGAGAAGTGATTTCAGAAGATACAACCACCATTAAAATTGGTGTGACAAAGTATAAAGATACTGGTGGGGGCTTTTTGCTTGAAGAGGAACCAGATACAGTTGATATCCCTGTAAGTATACATTACAAAAATATTGATACATCTCTGCTAATACTTCTCATTAGGAAACAGTAGTTCCTCAAGCCGAAGCTCCCATTTTTGATCCAGACCGTCCTACTTGTGAAAAGTGCGAGAAACCGTTTGCAACTTCTTGGTTGTTCGATCATTTCACATATAAATGTTGCGACAGTTGCAGGTACGTTTAATTAATGTGGTTCTACCAGATTATACAGTATATGATATTACAATATATATTACAACAGTTGTGTAATATTTACTTTTTATTTTGTTTTAGGGACCCAGAAATTCATAAACTAATAACAAAAACCGAGGCGAAAGATACATATCTGTTAAAGGATTGTGATATAGATAAAAGGGAGCCACCTCTAAGATGTATTAAGCAGAAAAACCCACATAACGTACGATGGGGAGACATGAAGCTATATTTACAGATTCAAGTAGGCGATTATTTAATGAACTTAATAATTTAAACTAAAGTACTATTATATTGGGCTCAAAGAATTTGTAGCATGCATTTTGCAATGTTGAATATATAGGTTATTTATTTATTTTTTTGTTAGGTTGAGAAAAGAGCATTAGAAGTTTGGGGTAGTGAGGAAAAAATAGAGGAAGAGAGAAAATGCAGGGAAGAGAAAAGAGTGATATCAAAATCGAAGAAATACGAAAAACACATGAAGGAATTAAGAAAGGGTATGCGTAGTAGTTTGTATGACCGCACTACCGCAGGAAAACATACTCACGAATTCGGTCCGGAAACGTATAATGAAGAAGAAGATACTTACCATCGAAAGTGTACTACTTGTCCCTATGCTGAGACGTTTGAAAAAATGTAAGGTTCGTTACGCATACTAGAGATTGAAAATATTTTTGCTTTTTTTTTATTTTTACTTATATGTGTATGGCACATTCTAAACTTTTAAATAAAACTAATAATTATTTACAAATTAGTTTATTTACAATAATTAAATATCTTATGAAACTACAGAACCAGTTTCAATCTATAATTAGCTTGTTTAAAACAAGTTACCTTTTGGTAGCACTCTATGATCATCACAGATCTTTATAACAATTATGACAACAATTAAAAACATGGGAAGGTACAAAAAATATAGGTGATTTTAATTTACATTATTGTCAATTTTTATAATATTTACTTATTAAATATCAAACATCAAACTTGATAACAATTAAAATTTGACATGACAAGATTTTCACTCATTTTCTCAAGTTTTAGTGAATTAGTTCATAATATACATTGTTTTATTTTATATTAAGTAGTCAATGTTTATTGTAACGTAAAATTGATTTATATAAGCAGTCGGCTGTTTGCCATTACCAAAATCAGACCACGGAATGCTTTTATCGGCTTACATTTGTAGTTTAAATTTTAACATAGGTCTCACTATAGCTTTGTTCCAGCATTTAATTGTACTTGAACAAACCTCCAAATTGCAACCTATTTTGTTTTAATATTTCATAATAATTGTTAAGTGATAGCAATAAAATTTTAATAGTCTTCAATTAATATGAAAATTCAAATAAGAAATCTAGTTCGTAATCAGTTTAAAATTAATTTTAGACCACCACACGCAGTAAAATGGTTGCTGGAACAAATCTCTTATAAATGAGGCCACATTTACTGCAAATATGTGAACATTGCATGTTTATGTTAAAAAAAATTGTTATTAAGAAAAAATATGTACTTTTTTTAGTAACAATTCATTTTAAAGCAATAGCATTCAAGTTGGTCTGAAACCATCTTCTATACACATTGACTCAACCTGAGAATGTATTTTTATAAGTAATATACATAAAACCTGGCACAAACAACAATTAAGCTTTGCACATGAAAACAATGTCTTCATTAAATAATAACCTACAAACTATCTTTACAAGGGGGCACCACTAACTGATCTTTACTATGTGGAAGACTGTTTTTGAAATGAATATTATCCGGTAAAACTGTCGTAGATCTGTTGTGTCTCAGGTGACTCCTGACCAGATGTCCTGCGGCAAGAGCTGCCATAAGCGACAACTCCCCTGCCAGGACCATGCCGCATACTATCCTGGCAAGTTGACAAGCGTTTTCACCGGGATTTTCACTGTGTGAGCCTTTAACGCCAAGCATTTCCAAACAAGCTGCTTGGGCTGGTAGAACTGTTCCTCCTCCGATAGTTCCTATTTCTATAGAAGGCATCGTGCACGATATGTATAAGTCTTCTCCCGATTCACCCCAAGGTTCCATGAGCGTCATGCAGTTACTGCTGCCGATATTTTGTGCGGGGTCTTGACCTGTTGCGATGAAGATGGCCGTGACTATGTTTGCTGCATGCGCATTAAATCCACCTATGCTGCCAGCTATTGCGGATCCGATCATGTTTTTGGAGTAGTTTACGTCTACCAGGGCATGGACAGTGGTTTTTAGGACAGTTGATACGGTTTTTGCTGGTATTATAGCTTCGCAAACCACTGATTTTCCCCTGCCTTCAATCCTGAAGAAAAAATAATATGAAGTTGATGTTTATTAAGTGTTAATATTCACTTATTAACTGTTAATATGTGTAATTTGTGTAAAGGAAACAACTATTTGTAGTGGCGAGATACAGTGAAATACACTGCAGTGCCCTCTTTGGGTCTTTGCTACTACCTGTCTGACAATTATTGTCTAATTGACAGACAGATAACGATCTGCAGAAAGCAGATGCCATTACAGCGACCTCTATTGTCTTTGAGGAAGACAATCCTACTTAATTATTGGAAGGAGATGCCGAAAACAACTACTCCACGGGCAATATGCCCCGACTGGTGTTGCATTACATCAACATCTCCATGGATGTCGCCACATCCTTCATCAAGACCAAATACCAGACAATAATCGGTTTCGATCTTGTTATGATCTCATCAGATTGCCATAGGTATCGGAATCGATGAATGATCTGGCGACATTGATTGCCTAAGGGGCAATAGAGGTCGCTGTAATGGCATCTGCTTTCTGCAGATCGTTATCTGTCTGTCAATTAGACAATAATTGTCAGACAGGTAGTAGCAAAGACCCAAAGAGGGCACTGCAGTGTATTTCACTGTATCTCGCCACTACAAACATTCACATATGCCCCTTAGGCAATCAATGTCGCCAGATCATTCATCGATTCCGATACCTATGGCAATCTGATGAGATCATAACAAGATCGAAACCGGTCATTGTCTGGTATTTGGTCTTGATGAAGGATGTGGCGACATCCATGGAGATGTTGATGTAATGCAACGCCAGTCGGGGCATACTGCCCGTGGAGTAGTTGTTTTCGGCATCTCCTTCCAATAATTAAGGAAACAACTATTGTTTCATGACTAAAATTTTGGGCTAAGAAATTGATAGTTCTTAATATAAAAAATTGGGTCTTACTTACCAGTTGACTGCTGCTGGTTTTTTGTCAGTACAGAAGTTTCCACTAAGACTTAATAATTCCATGTCCGGGAATTCCGTTTGTACAAATTTCAGCGATAATTCAGTACCTTTTGAAAGCATATTCATACCCATTGCGTCTCCTGTTTTGGCAACAAACCTTATAAATAGGTATCTTCCGGCTATCCTTATTAAAATTCTAGTGAGCCTGGCAAATCTGCTACTAGAGTCGAAATGTTCTTTTATTAACTGGAAATTTTCTGGTGTTTCCATCCACTTCAATGCAGCACTGAAAATAGAAATTCCTGTCTAATGAACATTTCCAAAATTGACTAATGTGTCTGGCAACATATTTATTTAAATTTATTTTTTGGCAGTTACCTAGCTTTAACAATTGAGGAAAATCGTACAACTGGTCCTCTCGTCATACCATCCCCAACGATACTGCTGGTAACACCACAGTTTTTGATAGCTCTACAACCTCTATTGGTACTGGCTACCAAACAACCTTCAGTAGTGGCCATCGGGACGAATAATTCTCGACCATCTAACAGTAAGGGTCCAGCGTAACCAACAGGTACCGGCATATAACCAATTACGTTTTCACAGCAAGCACCCATAACCTATAAAATGAGAAGATGTAAATGTCATAAAACCAAACTTAATTTTTAGTTTTAGGGTTAAGGATGTAATATAAAAAGCAACATAGGTTATTTTAACTACGCATTTGTACACACGGTTTGTAGATATTCAACCATTTTGTAAACTTGTTTCACCACAAAACTGACTGCTGAAAGGTGCCCAGAATTCCGAATTTTTTTTAAGTACCAATAAATGAATGTAACATTTAACTTACTTTGCCATAGTCATAATTTTTGTAAGGCAAGTCGGCTAAAGCATGTGTGAAGTTGCCATCAGTTCCTAAAATTTTTCTCCTAATTCCCACTCCCCTTTCTGGATCATCTACAGCTTTTTCTATTTGATATGCAGCGATGTGTTTATTTTTCACTAGTAATATTACTTCTTCGTCTGTCAAACCAACGGCTCCTAGATCGGAATCATTATATATGTCCAAACATTCTTGCAAGCTTCGGCAAATACTATGCTGATCTTTCGAAGAAGAGCTATCGTTGTCTGATTCGTACTTAGCTGTTTGCACTTCTTTGTCTTCAAATTCTACTTCTAGAAAAACAATATTTTTACAAATCGAGTCATTGAATATATTTTATAAAATAAATACCAGCAATGTTGTTTTTCCCCAAAAAGAATTTTTCCGCAGGTTTGAAAAATGGCATCTCAGGTTGGTACTTGTTTCGCAATTCTTGGCTCAGCTGCAGAAATTCACTTGTTTCCTTCTCCAAACTCTCTGACATGGAAGCTCTAATTTGTTCGGCGAAGTCTTCTTTATTTTCGAAAAAAATAAATTTGATTACGAGTGCAAGCAGAAGAATTAAAATGACAATGTGGTCTGCACTAAGTGTGACCCATCTAAAAAAAAAAAAAAAAATTGTTAATCAGTAGGTATTACATATCCAAATACTTGTACACACTTCATAATATATCCGTGTAAGGCAGTGTCTTCGGTACGATTTAGGGTCATATGTTGTTCTGCTATTAAGGGACTAATGTTATCAACATCCTCTTCTTTGAATGGCCATCGACTAAAAATAAAACATGTGTAAGCACTAGTGAACGAATCTTGCTCGTAATGACGATTCTGTTATCTACGTTATGTTCTTCACACAATCTACGTAAGAATCTTAAAATAACAATAAGGCAAAAATGTGAGTGAAAAAAAGGTCAAGAGCTTGTAAATATTAAGTAGGCATTTAAAAATCGGTTATTTTCAGCGTCATTGAAATTCAAATTGTTTTCTTGGGTGGTATGAACGTACCTATGAGCATGAACTAGCATCAATCCCGCTGACATTATCAATTTCACTCTCTGCACCACAGGGTTTGATTTGTGGTCTTCTTCTTTAAAAGCCTTTGTTATCAGAGACTGCTTCTTACCATAAATAATAGTCGTTCGAGACAACTGTAAAAGATTGATCTTTTAAGACTTTAAAGTTACTTTTGAAAATAGAATAGAATTTCTTAAAATAGATAACGTATGTCAATGCACTTAATGGTTTTAAAGATATTTTGAGCATACTCAACAGGTGTTTTAGCTTATGTCATATTTTAAAACATTCCTTTTGATGTGTTTAAATATCTATTTTTAGCTAATTATTCCAAATATATAGAGGATCTTATTTGCATTTATTTGCTCGAAAACTGAATTACTTACCTCTAGTATTAGTGACAGGCAGGCAGGGTAAAATGTCATAAATACTACATAGTTTACCAAAACTGATAAGCAGGCAAAGTATGACAGCATTTCAAGGCGGTGGACTCCTAAAACAGGAAAATAGTCAATTTAATTTTTTCCTGCCAAATATGAATTTTCCTGCCTAATTCCAAGGAATTTATATCATACTTAATTCCAAGGAATTTATATCATACCTAATTCACAAAAAAATTTAATATAACTACTGGTTCCAAAAAGTCAATTACTCTATAAAAATGTTATATTATAATATTGAAAAAAAAATCCCAAGCATATTTTACTGAGCTATCATGTAATTGATATTTTTTTATGACATATATAAATCGCTGAAACATAATGTGACCTGGATACCTCTCAAATATGGCTGAAATAGGTTTGAAACGTTACAAGAGGACTTACATTTAATCATCTTGGATACAATATTTATAAAAAAAAACATGTAATATGTATTATATTCCATATTTTTTGGACATACAGGGTGTTCCTAAATAGAGGTCAAAAATCCAGGGACGTATTCTTATCTAAAAATAAGTTTTTTTTTTGTTATATAACCCTGGGGTCTTATGGAAATGAAATTTTACAAGGTGTAAAAGGTAGCATTTTACAGAGACAAAAATTTAAAAAAAAATCAGTTTTTAATTTTTAGCTCGACAACGGCGAGACCCCAGGTTTATATTATAAAAAAACTTTATTTTTGACCATAGAATACTCTCTCCTGGACCTCTTCTTGACCTCTATTTAAGAAACAGCCTGTATATTAGCCGCTATTATGGATAGAGGGTAGATATACAATATAGTTATTATAATTAATGTTAAATTTAAAAATATTCGAAAGTGTTCATTCAGAAATATAAAATAATTTTGATAAAAGTGCGTCTAAAATTGTATTTTCAATACCTAAAATTTCTTGTCGAATTTGTACAAATCATTGACTGTTTATGATTATTATATATTATTATTATTAATATTTATATTCAGTCTATCTGCAACACAAATAAGTTACAGACATTATCATTGACTGTTATTTTGAAGAAAATGTCAGGTTTGGTATTATTTATATGAAATTCACAAGCATTTTAAAATTATACAAGACTACCATCTTACCAGATAATGTTCCTACTCCTATGACCAGGGTTTCTACGATAGTATCCAAAGTAATGGTGGGCCCTAAGAGCGACATACCTTTGGCAATGTTACTTTTTACTTCGGTTTGACTAGACGCGTTTAAAGCGAACTGAGCCAGCATCGCAGCTTTGGAAAGGTCAATTAGGAGGAGAAAGAAAAATAAAGCATCCCTAGAATAAATAGGAACGTGGTAAATTATGTTTGCTTTTACAAGGTTTCAGTAAAACTTACTTTAAGTCGGCGACGTCGATACGAAGAATGTTTAATACTGTCGTTGTGAAAATAAAGCTTGAAAAAACGGTAAACAAACCGGCTATGCCTGAAACAACGAAAGGGCTTGAGTCAAGTGTAAGGTTAGTAGGAAATAATTGCAAAGACATTCAGCTACTATCAATTTTCCAATAGATTATGTCATTCATCACTCGCAACGCCAGGTTTGGTAGGATGTAATTTTTTTCACAAAAGCCTTAACTAGAAGTTTATTGTTGAATACATATAGTTCTGGAATATCCTTAGTAATATATAATATTATTTTATACTAGACAATTTTCTAAAATTGCTCTGAAGTTTTCACCTGCTTCCCATTTATATGGTATTGAAACAATTACTGATATAAAGAAAGGTATAAAATCTACAAAAATTTCATTGCTCTAGAACAAAATAGTTTTTACGTGACTATAACCATCTAAATAGTGTTCAGAGGAGTATACATAATATAATAATTATAGCATAGTAATGGCCACTTTCTCCAATGTGGATTATTCAAAGACCATGACATTGAATAATTTTCTCTTTACTTTCTTTCAACGTTCGTATCACTGCACCTTCGAGTATCGCTAGAACTTACCTAGTATGTACTTTGAGCCAAGTTTCTGCAACTTACAGAACTGGTAATAACAATAGAGGACTGCTAGACAACGAATGATGGTCATTACTATTACATCTGCAGCATTGTAGTCGGCCTGGAACAAAATAACACTGTTAAAATTAACTAAATGAATAAATAAATACAAGTAATCTGATATTCTACAATTTTTTGTATACAAGTTGCTTCAGAAGTGTTGTTACTGTCATGATTATCCTCTCGCCAACATCGTGCGTAGAATTTTCGTGGGGCTACTTCAGCATATAAGATAAAGAGAGGCCGGTTTCTGAGACCCATTGGTACTGGGTGTCACTGAACATATTATCAAAAACCATCGTGCTTCCTTATTACACAAACATCTTATTTATCGCATATATAAGATTTAGATTATCCAGGAATTGCGAATGAATAGGTACCTTATTAATTGATCGACAGCTACGTCGTGGTGTAGATCTCTGGCTATTCATAGTGTAGGTATCAGTTCGTTGGTTTTTCGGTTCGCTATATCATCGCTTGTATGCGTATATTAAACAACCAGTAAGGATATACTTATAATTCTGCAAGCAATCCTGAAATTACAATTGCCATTACCATGTCATGTCTTTCGAATTCAAGATGGAGATATGCGATTAAGATGTTTTGTTGTGGTTTTTAATTGGAATACATTGTGCGAGGTAAGTATACTAAAAATCTACATAGACGATTGCAACTACCTATTATTATACAATGATTGATAGATTTCTAAGCTCATGCCTCAAATTCCTGTATTTGAAACGATCTTCATTTAAATATGAGATTTTTTATCTATGATTCACATCGTTTTCATAATATTATTCCAATAGTATCCCCGTTATTTTACACAGTAAAATACTAGGAGAAAAAAATGGAAATGAACGTATAACAATTGAGATCTAAATATCACAATTACATCTAAGCCATCTTATGGGCGACTCATTGAAATGTGCATGAAAATAACAACTATGTGCTAAACTATATTATGTGCCTGTAGTTTCTGAAAACTTTGGTGAAAAGGCTGAGAGAGCAGGCGTTATCTCACACACTCATAATACATGGTTTGTTGTCTATAGAGGTTTTCCACTCCAAAGCTCGATAAGCACCGTTAGGGAACGGGAAAATGTGAAAATTAACAAGCGCTAAAAGCACGTTTAACGACTTAGACGTTTGATATTGATAAGAGTTACAGGGTGATTAATTCCCTACTGGTAGTTTCCCAACTTTTTGGTGTTTTATGCATGAAGATTCCAATTCCAAAAGTAATAGAGGACGTTTAATATTTAAGCGTGTATAATCCACGAAACGTATCGACACAAACATTAAAACTGCAAATTTTTTTTTCAGAGTTGCTGCGCAGCACTACCAGAAAGTGATGCTTGATAGGTGAGTTAGTAACTTTAATAAGACCATTACAGTTTGAAGGAAATTTTAAGGTCTCAATGTGAACAAGGTCTTAATGGCATCTCACACCTCACCTTATATCTTAATGGGACAGGATCATTATTCAAAATCGTTTGATAATAATCCCCTTATTTTGCCCATATATGTTTTGAAATGCATTTTCTTGTCTTGGCAAAATGGAATGATCAATCTTGTTATTAAATTAGGCTGTTGTGGAACAAAGACAACTCGTGGGTCATTTTAGAGGTATACATACATGCAAATTAGTCTTTACTGAGTATCTTACCCGACTTGAATATATTTATAGTCCTCAAACTAACTGAATATCGGAAATTTCCAAATTAATTTGCCCTTGCCAATTTAGTTTTTGTGTTCTTTGGTAGTCTACTGAAAAAAAATTGGAAAGCTAATTATAATTAATTATAATACCTGTGTAATTAGAATAATCGTAATAAAAAAAGAACATCTGATTAAATATATAAATTTATCAGATCTCGTACACGGATTTCCAGTTTTTTCAAACACAAAGTAGAAGTTTCAAATTCAATTATTTGAAATGATGTAGATAACACTATTAAAGGAAAAATGTATTAAAGACAATAAGTTAAGAGTCCATTCACTAGGTCGAAATAAGCCCTAAATCGGCGTTCGTCTCGTGTCTAATTATAAAAAACCTATAAAAGATAGCGACTTTTAGTAAAAAAGTATTGAAAGATAAGACTTTAATCTAAGTCCCTATAGTAGTAATTTTTGGTATTTCTTTTTATTTTTAAAATCCCAGGCAGACAATCTTGTACTAAAATAGCGTATTTTCAAAAATTATTTTCTCTAAAATACATGTATTAAACAAAAATTTGCTACTATAGGGATCTAGTTTATCTTTTGATCTTTCCGGTGATATATAATTTATAACGTTAAAAAGAAATTTTGTTGCAATTATAAGACAAATCCTGTACCCTTGCAATGAGGGCTAACTTTATTTCCATGTGCCTTTTTACTTCGGCTTTACGTGCATCTCCGAAATCTTATTAATTCGATAGTTGGAATATATAAGTCTCCACCCATCCTCTCAATCCGACCCAATATTCATGCCTGTCAAATCTACAGAGAATGGACCCTTAAGGTTATATCAAGATATGCCGTTGTAATTCAATATTGGGGGGGGGGGCGGTATAGCACGCAAAGTAATTGTTTTCGACATATTTTTAAAATAATAGGGTTATTCCTTTGCATACCTAGGTTATAGGTACCTAACAAGGAAAATTAAAACTTTATTGAGCCATAATATTTGATAGGTACCTAATTTCATTAATAATTTACCTATCTCTTTGTTAACTTCTAGGCTTAATTCCTATAAGTATCCTTACGTTCGTCTATCTAGCCAAAATTTGCGAAAAACGTATCTCTGTAATCTGTAATAAACAACAGAGGTTGCACCGACAGAAACTAAGAATAGGGTATGTCATTTCCATGTATTAAAACTGAAACATCTCATGCACGTATAAGTATAATGACAATGACGTATTTAAGGATAGGTGCAAAAAATCTCGTAGGTACTCTAATTCCTTTAATGTAAATCATACATTTGATGTAAGAGCGTATGCAATAGATGATGCAAGGCCTGCCTGGATTCGAGTTTAATGATTGCTGTCGTATGCAAATTACATCAATTCTCTTTTTTTTATTTTCGTCTAGCTTTGCAATTGTAGAACGGAATTGATAGCCTGTGCGATGACAAAATAAATATGAATACCGCTGGTTCTTTCATTTACTTTCACTGCCAATGTCAATAATCTCTCAAGAGATAAACAACGTAGCCTAATGGAGAGCCAAAAAAAAAAAAAACGAGTTTGATGAATACAACGTCATACCTACCTAAAACTTTCTTATTGTTTGATTACTCGCTAATAGTTCCGTCTTTCCCTAATGTCATGTATTAATTACTAGATTTATTGCAATTATTTGAACAAATTATTTATAAATACCTAGTTTTTTGTAGGTGATTGTATTACAGTAACAAAAACATCTGTTCGCCAAATTTTGAATTGGCTTGTCGATTTTCAAACGAGAGTTAAAAAATACACTATACCGCCCATAATAGGAAATAAATAGTTGTGTATGTATAATAGAATAGTAGTTGGCAGTTGGAAGTGCCTGTCAATCATTCGAGTTTATTGCGTTCTTAGCAACGGCCCGTATCGTGTTCTGTTTAATTTTATGGAGAAGAATTATTGTGTCATCGTAAAATAGTGTATATCCTTAAATATAGATAGATATATGGGACACCATATATGTGTAATTTATTGCCTTAGATGCTATTCAAGGGTCATTTTTATGGTTTTCGGTCCTTTGGGAAATAGACCCAAAGAAGAGTCTTTCTCTATC
This sequence comes from Pogonocherus hispidulus, assembly GCA_963924545.1. NCBI lineage: Eukaryota > Metazoa > Arthropoda > Insecta > Coleoptera > Cerambycidae > Pogonocherus > Pogonocherus hispidulus. Next base: position 1,038,864 of record OZ004701.1, read on the forward strand.
GACAGTATTAGTAGATAAGTAGTGAACGTTGTGGAGGGTATTCGCAATTTGTTTACTGTATGGTTAAATAATCAAAATCATGCTTTAAAGCTAAATGCGACCTCACAAGATATTGTGGCATTTGTTTATGATATTAATATTTATGTAGCATATACAACGTAGTGTGTGTCACAAAAGAACTCAAATTAAAGCTCACAGTAATGTTTACAGCGTAAATTAAATGCTTTGTATGAAACTTTGAATGTTTCCAGTTCCTTTTTTATCCTTGCTTTGGTCAAATATGTGATATATACGGGAACATTGGGGTGGATTTACACAAATTTACGCAAATAAAATAAGAATAGTTCATTATGAATCTTATCTACTGTTGAAAGGGATTGAAAGTGTTTGATTTGGAGATAACACCGAAGTTTTCCGCATAACACCAAAGCACTATCCTGTACTCGACGCGCGTTTCGCGAAACGCGCGTCCGTCGAGTGCAGTATAGTGTTTTGGTGTTATGTGGAAGGAAAACTACGTCAGTGTTCTCATCTCCTGGCACATCCTCTAAACAAATTGTCACGGAAATATTGACATACCTGTGATAGTGACTGTATCAAGCTAAAGAGTCATTTACGCGTGAAAATTCCTGTATTCATGATTTGATTGTAATATTCTGAGGTTTGTACGCTGAGTAATAAAAAATTTATAAGTACTAACAAAAACTACAAAAGAGAACCGTTATTTTATTGATTTCAAAAGTAATTATTGTGGGCAAAAAGTGGAACTTTTTTGGTTAAATAAACACAAACAGTTGTAAACTCCCTTTATGTTTTATATTTGTATATACATTTTGTTTTCAGATCAACTTTAATTACTGCATCTACTTTCTCTTATTTGTTTTCCAAAACAATAAATGTCTAAACGGGGCTGCGCTGACTAGTAAATTTAGTTCTGTTTTTAGAATGCAGTTTAATGCGTTTCAGCTCTTGAGATTATTATGAAGATGGGCATACATATTATTTATTGCAAATTTTAAAACCACCAAGTTTTATATGCTATTGATATTTACGCCATCGAATAAAGATCAAAACGTTCTAAATATAAGGTAGGACAGTGACCCACAATATGCAGTTATATATTTTAAAGTGCTCCCTCATTTATTATTATGTTATACAGGGTAAATCCTGCAGACGTCACCGATATTTTCATAATTCAAAAATATGTTTCAGATAACAGGTAGGTTTTATTTGATTAGTCGAAAAAATGAAATTTTGTCTGATATTTTACACAAGTTTCATTTTATTTCATGACTATGACCATGAATTTTTATATAATTAGTTTAATATTGCTTTTTAATCTTAACATCACAGTGACCTTATAGTTCATTTAAGCTTGAGTTGTTTGTTTATATTGTAAAATTTGATTTACTAAGTTTTGATTGAAGAATCATAATTTAATTTTCTTTTTTGTGCTGAAATTTAAGTTATGAAAACTTTCTCTGTTAAATAACAGAAACAGGTAAGTTACATCATTGTATAATTTTGGAAATGGGAAAGTATTTTGTCACTCAAACCGTTGATTGATATATAGTATGAATGTGGTTCACTTTAATATACAGGGTGTTTCAAGGAATTATCCCAGCTCCTTACGTTCTTTAACTTTTTATATTTTTTAAGGAAAAATGCAGTTTCGTCCACACTTGAAGCAAAAAAACAACTAGTTAGTTATCATTATCAAATATCCAATGTTATAAACATAACCTGACTTTCTTTCGTTTTGTCATTTAAATCCTACCTACCTATTCTCCTTACATGCTTATAGAAAATTAATTTCTTTTTATCTATCTAAAGAACACTGTTTTTTAGAGGAATACTCAATGTTTTTGAAAGATTACTTACCTCATTTAAGCACCCCACGCAGTACCTAACTGCCGGCTTAGGAGGGGGCGCTGGATGTTGTTGATCAACCGTCAGCATACATGCCGTCAACGTGAGCGTGGCTACAATCACTTCCCATGGATGTGATGCACAGAATTCACCATGCGCGCGAAAAATGCGCGTGGTCATTTTTTTGCCGATCTTCGGAACCCTCTGCAACAAAAAACACGGTGAATAATAGTAATAATAATAATAGTAGTAATAAAATGCCATAATTGGAGTTTGAATAGTTGTATTAGTCAATAGTCGGTACATAATGCGTAAAAATATGAATAATAATAATAATAATGAAAAATAACAACAAATGGAAGAACAAGAACGTTATAAATGCTTAGGATTTTAGGATTTGAATATTAAACGAGGCCTACACTACAGGAACTTTATAAGGGGCTATTGAAACTACTGCTTCAATCAAAACTTCTTGAAGTATTCTAGAAACCTCTATTAATTCATTTGCTGTACCCGTACTTAGTTCAAATTCACTCTATACATTGATGTGGCTTTTAAGAAAATGTTTAATTGTATTAATTTAAAATGACGCTTCTCTAAAAAAGACAGAAAATATTAACTGATCAATTTTATATCTATTTTTTGATCAGGCAGTTATTGTATATGGTTTTGAATTTTAGTGTTTTAAAAGAGACAATTACGGGTAAAATGTCGGTGCCATGATAGAAGTTGGTTGAATCTAAAGGAAATTACTTGTATTATTTAAAGAGAATGAGAACACATCGGTTGCAGGTTGCTATTTTGGGAAATAAATGAAATGTATAGTCGATAGTTTCATAAAGGAAATATAAATAATTAAAATCATCCACATATTTTAAACCATATCAAATTTGACACCTAGTAGTACGAAATATAATTGAGCATTTGATAAATAAACTTACCATTAGTAAATAAATAGTCATTAGAGTAGTCAAATATTTTCGACTGTCAAGTAAGTGTTAACTACACTGTTATTGCTAGTACTATTTAGATATATAGTCTATAAATTACTATATGTGACATATTTTTATAATGGTAATAATTAGAAGTTTCTATTTAACTCAAAATGGTTATTTTCAATATTAAATGCCTTGTGAAATTTTCAAAATTTAAATTGAATATGTAAAAAATATATATAATACGATATTATTCACAAACAAAACGTGTTTATATTCTGAAAAATTATTAATATGTGTTTAATACAAAAGGGGTCCAGAACCGAGCCCTGAGGCGCAGCGTGATTAATGTTCAGAAACTGGGAGATTGTATTTTCACCGATATGCACCAATAATTGCTGTTAAATATTCAAGGTGTGAACTCCTGAATATATTTTGTACTTTGTACTAAGCTTAGTAATTACATATAATAATATTGATTTATGACGGAGTGTATAAAAAAAAGTAATACTGCAATTTTATACCATGTTTTATGTGTATTGAAGAAAATATTGATTGATTGCTAGTCTAGACTTTTAAGTCCATAAAAGATTTATAACCAAACATTGCTTAAGAATATTAAGAAGATATTTACTACCTTTGTTACACAAATTTTCTTTAGTAGAGTGACGACATTGTTGCAGCAAAATCCATTGGAAACATATTTTGTTGCTGTAACATTTTTTGTTTAACTAGAAGATTTTTTCTTTTTATTAGTAATACTTGGGGCGGTATTTATTGAGCGGGTTGTTTCAACTCATTTTTCTCCGTTTAATTCCACGTTCATTTCACTCAAATGGGATAAAGATTAGGGACGGATGCAGAGGCTCACTTAAAAATGAAATTCCTGCCAAAGGTCATGTATTTGCCGTTCGGCGGTGTCAGCCTTAATATCGATAATGCTTTGAAGGATTTTCCACCCGAACATGTTTTTCAGCCCAAATCATAACTCCTCCCTTTTAAAATCATTTCTTTCATTCCTTTATACCTCTGACATTTTGCTATATTAAAATTCGAATTTTTTCAATATAGAACCCCCTCGTATTTGATATCTTTAAATTTGCCAATCTAAGGACAATTCTGTTGACCTAGAGAAGTCCCCAGTTGCAAAAAGCACGCTAATAGGGATTAAAGCTGCCGGACAATCTGAATAGGTTTATCCCACAGTGGTTTATCCAGAGTTAATTTAGGCTCTGGAAAAAAAATCATCTGCCATCGGGAAAATAGTTGGGAAAACTTTTTATTACGCAATTCTAGTATGCGAATATTATAAATAATATTCACATTATTTATAATCTGCAGATATACAGGCAGAAAATCATATAAACCAGACAGATATACATCTACATATAAACAAACTATTTAAGACATGACATAACTGTTTTGTTGTCCTGACTGATGTTTTTCTAAATATTCTAAAGCTGTGCCACTGTTTCTCACAAAACCGTGGGTGTAGAGAAGAGTTTCTTGACGATTAAATTTATTGATGTTTGATCACAATGTTTTTCCATTTAGCCTTAGTTAATCTCATACCAGTAATCAGGCATGATTGTTTTTCTACTTCACACCCAATTTCGCTGTTCTCGATCGGGGAACTGTCGTTTGGGAAGGATGACTGCCTTCACAAGTCTCTAATTTCTTACGGCGATACACCATTTACCCAGTTACAGAAACAAACTCCAGGAATCAATAAAACTGAAATACATACTAGGAATTCTATCATTAAATAAGTACACACATTTTCCGTGCCGTTTGTGAGTAATTTCTAGTGTTTGTGCTTGCTCGTATTTTTTTTATATTTACTCAAATGAGCGGTTTCCATTTTTCTTCTCGAATTCTTGGGAATCCGTGGCTTCTAAATTTAAACGTCTTAGATGGCGTATCATACATGCATATTGTTTTCATAGTTTGGATGTGGTTTAGCTTTTATGTAACAGCCAATGTATGACATAACAGCTTTGTAAACCGCAAGAGTAATAATTATTTACACTGGGTATTTATTTAAATAATCAAATACATGCTTTACTAATATTTGTTAATAAAAAATATACACTAATTGGTACAAAAGCCAATCAATCAAAAACTTGTATAAAACTTGGCATTTTTTTATTATCTTTCATTTGAAATAATACTCTTACAGTATAATATTTTGGATATAATAATTTTCCTTACAATACAGACACATCCATTAATGCCTAAATCAATGGAGTAGTTACTGAGAGAAGGTTCTACTATTGACATTTTTAAAAATATACAAGGTGCTCTGTCAAATATGTCGGGAGAATATACAATATTACAAGGTGACGATTTTATTAAACTAACTGCGGATTTTTTGCCCCAACAAACAAATTACATTCTTACCAATATTTTACGAATAGTTTTATTCCAATAATCTATGCTATTTTTTCTCCGCATGCTTGATGATATACTCATACAGAAGTTGTTATTTTGGTTAATAAATGAATTAATTGCCATCCTTTCATGTTATATACGTAAATATGTATACATAAAAGACGTGATGCAGACAAAACTCGTAAAAAAAGTTTAAAAATTCACACACATCCGTCCAAATACATGTGGAAGCACGAGGCGTCTCGCATACCTCCAACAGAAAAATGCATATGATTAAGTTATGCCGTAACAGGACCGAAATTGAGATTTTTACGGGCCCCCAAAAATAATTGTATCGACACGAAAATCGAACAATTTTCAATTGAACAAGAAATTTCCTTGACCGGGAGAGAAAAACTAAAATATTAAGACAATTAGCTTAATAATTACTAATAATATTTCTACCCCTTATTCTATTCATAAGAATTAGCTTGAAGGTCTGAGATTTGTGTGGGAGAGGGGTGGCATATTATTTTATATTTTGCCATCCTAGCTTACCCGTAGAGTTGGTTGCCAATCCACATTTCCCAATAAACTTTATAGACGAGTCAATACGAAAACAAATCTGTGAAATCGAATCCGCTACCTCTGGGTCCAGAGACCAAGACTCTAAACTTTGAGCAATCGACTCGAATCTTACTATACGGTTTATTTACTGTTAATAAATCTGTGGTAATGTCTTCGGTATCACGGCCAGTCTTTATCATTAAGTTATAGTAGTTAAGTTATGGTAATTACAAGTTACATAATATAATAATCACGGTTTTAGCAACCAATTCGGATCAAGGTTTTACGATTTATAAATTAGTTAGCTCCATATCAGTTCTTATATTGGAAGCACCAATTACTTAATAGTTTTGTTATGGTGTTCTCATTCAATCGCTAAGTGGAACCGCCGACCTTTTTGAACACCAGACTAGACATGCTGCATGACACCAAAATTAGTGTTGTGGTTATAACATAATACATAGGTCAGAAGATATCGCACTTGCCCAATGTGGCAAGGTTTTGGTTGGCCAATCTGTTCTCTTTACACAGATTATGTTAGCAGAATTCTGCTGGTCATTGCCAATTGCATCCTAATGCTAAAGACAAGGACGAATACAAAAATAGACGCGCTGTATTTTTGTGGATCCAGTCCACTGACAAAAGCAGTGAATGACAGAGCAGGAGGTAGTGAAAGTGTTCAATAATTTAGTCTGATAGAGTGATAAATTTATAGATACATACAGCTTGAAATTGTGAATGGTCCCGCACAAAGACAGGTTATTTTGACATGTATCTGTTGCTGGTTTCATAAAAATGTAATGGAATTTGTAATATGTGATTAACTTAATAATTAACCTATGCCACAATATATGGAGTTGAATTATCAAGATTGTTATGGATTTACAACAAATAACAAATACAACACAGGTCACTTTACTTTTGTCATTGGACCGTACACTTATTATAAACTTTTACTTATAAACTAGTTTTTTTAACTTTGTATGTATGTTCACGTATATGAATAATTTTTTTCACTATTGAAGTTCAAAAACTAGTAGTAAACATAACAAATATCTTTTTATAATTAAGTAAAAAATAAGAGATTACGTAATGGGTTATTTTTAACGCGTGCAAGGCCGAGATTTTACATTTTTGAATACGGAGAGAATAACTTGACATTGAACTTGAACCAACAGATAACAAATGGATGCCATTCATAAATCTATTTTCTAAGCAAAGTGAAGCATAGAAGCAAGCTTCTCTTATTATGAATTGAACAATTTGTAGGTACGTTTTTTGTATTTGTTGTTGTTTGATGGCATTAATGATAGAAGCAGCTCTCACTCAGGACTTTCGATCTATTGTACTTTCTGCCACCAGAGGATCAAAACAGGCTAGTTAGTACTAACCATGGGCCAGACCTGAGGAGTATGGAGTGGTGGTAATCGGTCTTAGACAACTCACACTCTTTGGTGGTCCCATAGTATTGTTACCTCCTGGCCTCCTGGCAACATGACTGCTAACTGTAGGTCCTAGTACTGCTGCTCTCAGCGCAGTTTCTGGATGGGTTGCTTTAGGTCGAGGCTCTAAGTCTGGCGTGTCGCAACCTTTGACCCTAGAGTTTTGTCCGCACTCTTCAGCTGAGCGAACTGTACGTGTAACTCTTCTACAATTCTTAATTTTTACTAGTCATTCTATCTCTAATAATGTGAATGGGTACGAGCAAATGTTTTGCCATGCAACTGCCGATACATTATAACACCTGATCAGCACCGCTACGATGGCTGCATGAAAATGCATGTTAATGCAATATCCTAATTCCACACAAAAATTCCTCTCTGAATTATTCCGCTCCATTCACTGACCTTGTGTGTTATTTCTTAACGTAGTGTAACGTATAATTAAAAATACGTGGTTTACGTGTAAGAAATGATGTTTCGGCAAATAAATATGTATAAAATTCAACCATAATCCAGCGTTAAAAATACATAATTTATAACAAAAAAACTGAATAATAAGCTTTTTATTCTTTTTCTCTTCAATATATATACTTTATACTTTGTACAGGGTCATCTGTTATATCTTGACGGTTCGGTTAAGTATATCAGATATCTTTTCTTCAAAATAGATGCTGAATAAAGAATTTGTACATATTTTGTTTTGTAATGTTTTTAAATTACGTTTTCGGAAAAAACAATTGAACATCGAGTTAAGATATGAACTTTTTTTGAATGTACCTTAGTCCGGCCCTTACACAAATGGAGACTGTAAGATCTAATCATATCATAAGTGGCTGATATTCCTTGGTAGTTATTAAAACATTTCTTGCAACGTAATATTTCGATTTGGAGGTAATATTACTTCAGGTTCAACTTTTTTCAAGTAGTCGTACTGTGGAAATTCCATATCTGATAAATGTAGTAGCAGGGCTCCAGAGTTATTTCTTATCCCGAGAGGATGGCTCTTCAACTTGTCCCTTCTCTAAAGTGGAATATTAAAAAATATATTCGAAGAGCGAGCGCTTGCCTTAAGAATGAAGTATCTCCTAAAAGTATACGTAACCCCTTTAGTTTTTAATATAAATAGCTGAGTTAAAGTTATATGATTTAGACATCAGCTTTAACTGTAAACATCTTTCGCAATGCTGTATTATCCAATAAAATGAACTGAGTTTACAATAAGATTTTCCGATACATCCACGAATGTGAAATTATATCGGCCACATATTGAAATTGAATTTAGCGTTACGCTAAACTATATCTGCTACAATTTGTATCCAGATATTGATTTTGGCACCAAGCTAATAGAAATCACCTCTATAATGATCAATTAATTTGCGAATTTATCGTTTATGTACCCACTAGCTGGCATTTATTTATTGCTGAGGGTAGTATTACTGAGGTAATCTCATGCCGGTAAGCAGAACGGCTATACAGGGTGTCTTTTAAGAGCGTAAAGAAAATTAAGTAAATGTTGTAAATAGTTAACTAATCATATGCAAGTAATTTCACTAAACAATTTTGCCGATTGGTCAAGTTTTAGTAAATCCTTCCATTATTTCTATAGTCCATGGAATACCAGTTTTGGCTATCATAATATTTGCTAAGGCATGTTGTAATTTTGTATCTTCAAACGTCATTTCAGTATTATTATGGCTATATAAAAAATAATAGGGTATGCTATGTATATCAAATATTCTCGATATCCTCGTCCATTAGGTGATTCAGTATTTTTTACAGTTACGATTTGGGTTGTTTTCAGGTGACAGGGCAGTGGCCGGATTAGAGAAAGTAGGCAACCTTGACTGACATATATTTCCATTGCGTTACGTTAGCGACGATTGTATCAACAGTCAATCGTACCTGATCATCGTCACAAGTCCGGATGGACACATTATTTTTAAAACATCGAATTACCGAAGCGAAAGTTGTATAATATCTCACGCAGCATCTTCGACACCAAACGACCTTCAACTATTACGAAATTTATCAATGCCAGGCTTGGCCATTCTTCTACCGATGGGTATTCAGCTTCCAAAGCACAATAATTCAACATTATAATAGTATTCATGATAATAACAATCATTCATACGAATTGTTTCATTTGAGAAGAGAGAGAAGTGTTGCTGAAAAATAAATAATAAAGACGATACGCAGTGGGACTATAAAATTGCATTTGTCAATTAGTACCTGATGCAGCTCAAAACTGAATGAGCAAATATATATTGTTCAAGCCCAATTTAGGTAATTTATATCTTTAAGTTAAGTAAGTATCTGTTATTTGTAACGGTGTCAACACTGGCCAGAGTTGCATATGGCGAAAACGCCCACCCCAAAAAAATGATGCGATGTGTGGTGGGACGGACGGCCGAGTGTGGTTGAAGAGACGCCAGAGACTAGGCAGCGAGTCTGCATAAATAAAAATGTTGTAAACTAGCAAACTAGTGTAAATTATAATTCTCCGGCAGTTAAAATAAATCAAGAAAAAATATACAGTCCACTTACTTTTCATAATTACATCACAGTCAAAACATATATTTTTGAAGGATTAGTTAAAAATGTAAAGTAAATATAGTTGAAAGAATTGATTCAATAATATCCTTGTTCATGCTTCAACAAAATGATTCTTAAAAATTTTACAACTACAAAATACTAATTACAACCACAAATTTGCATATATCGTTATAAAGGTTAGTAAGATGCGGAGATGCAAGTGTCCATTCTGGTTTATATTTTTAGTAGAGCATTCGAGTATCCTCATGTTTGTTCGATAAATTAAAATGATGTTTGCCAAAGACATTTTGCTTCAGAAGGCGTAGTCAGAGCTTTATTTGCAAGAGGTCAACAGGTCTATATGTTAACAGGTCTGACACTGTGTTTGGTAACGATTCCATTTTCACATACAATATTTACCATACGCTGGCATCCAATTACCAAGTAAATCTGGAAAAGATGGATCATTTTTATTGTCTAAGAATATTGTTTGTCTTGGATGTTGACAATATTAGTCTATTCTTCGAACTTAGGCATCATAAAATTGTTCAGATTCTGTTGGATGTCAACACAGCTCTCATGGCAGACTATGATGAGTTCTATTAGACATAACTGGACATTTTACAAGCAGATAAACTAATTATTTTTGCAAAACAATTTTCTTGTGATATCGATTGAAATATCAAATATCTAATCAAGGTGAAGGTTTTAAGGTAAAACAAATGAAAAAAATATATTACGTATGTTTGTTGTTTGTTATTACGTTGACGTTTGTCTGTTAATGGTTTGCTACCAAAACACACAATTTATGCTAAAAGATTTAAAGACTGCAAAACCTTGTTTGTAATTACTTTTTATTTTAGAATAATTATTATAATTATTGTATAAAATGAATTAAATAATCGCTTTGACTTTATAATCACCACAAACAATTTAAAAGAAAATTAATTAAATCATGCAAATGTATTAACATATCTTCTTGTCCAAGGAAAATGAAAGCGATTTTTTACACACTCTCAGTTTCTTTTAACGGTTTCGGTGAAACCAAGCAGATAAATCGCTAAACTATTTATATACCAATCGTTCAGTTGCTGTTTCATTTCATCGCAAACCTTGATCTAGGAGAAAATTGTAGAACATCTTAAGTTGTTGGAACGACCCTGGCAAAATATGGTTCAGCTTTCACTCGGTTACCGGTTGTTTTTTCTGTACAGCTCTCGTACGATAGGTCAAAACAAACAAAACGAAACGTTTTTTACAATATTTTTTTACGTCCTACAGTTGATTCTCAATAGTGCAGTGTGAACGTACCTTTAGCGATCCATATGTTGAACGAAAAAATGTTAAATTCATTTTTATGTTCAGCTCAAAAATGTTTATTTAAAATGATTTATGCTTTTGACAATATAAACATTAATAAAATTATTGGCATTATTCACCCCTTATTTGCGAATAATTCAGTGTATTATTGGCTGTAAACTAACATTTTACTGGCGGATTTGATACATTTCGTCCAAATTTGTAAATCTATATATTTTTATTATTGCAAACAACCTCGGGTTTTGGTATTGTTTGGAAGAAATTCACATGTAAATTTAAACAAGACAGTTGTGGTTTAAATTTGAAAACTAAGGAGTGTCTTTAATATCTAGTTTTAACAGTGACATATTTAGTTATTTCTTTTTTATATCTATTATTTTCTGTACTGCGTACTGCGTATGAAAAAATGTTTCGGCCACTTCCTCATCTAAATGTAGTTAAATAATTGAGGAAGAGAATAATACTTTGCATCAAGTATTTACATAACTAAAAATTAAAAATAAATCACAAGGTCTAGCACATATTGAATATTAATACGTACGTATACAGTTCTTTTGTAAAGTAGTGGATAACTTCGTTATCTCTTATTCCAATTTTTTTTAAAATTAAATCGAGGGTCCGACCCTCGATTTTATCTAATTTTTGAACCACTGGTTAGAATGTGATAAAATTTGGAACGATAATAAATGACTAAATTCTGCATTTTTTGACACATCAATGACAGCTCTGAATGTCAAAGTGACATACAGAAGCTGGGCGCGCAATAGGAATTTTTTTTTTAAATGGAAATGGGGGTCGAGTAATAACTCATTTTGAAGCTATTTTTATGCTCAACACATCCCCCAATTTTGAGAACATTTGGTTCAGTAATTTCCAAATAAAAACCAGTAACATCGATTTCTGTTATATCATTTTTTTACATACATATTACAAATTATTGTAAATTATTCAAAGCAAAACAAAAATTAAAATTAAACAAACAGCAATAAACCATCCCTAACCTAAAATAACCTAAATTAAAAAATTATGACATAATTTAAATTAAACGTAGAGGCAGAAACAAATTTAGAAAACACGTGTTACTTCAAAAGATGTTGAAAATGACCACCACGAACCTCCTGACAAATAAATATTGCATGGGTAAGTTCTATTATAAAAATTTATGTGGTAAAAAGATTATGTTATAAACTGATATTACTGGTGTTTATTTGGAAATTACTGAACCAAATGTTCTCAAAATTGGGGGATGTTTTGAGCATAAAAATAGCTTCAAAATGTGTTATTACTCGACCCCCATTTCCATTTAATAAAATGTTCCAATTGCGCGCCCAGCTGTCACTTTGACATTCAGAGCTGTCATTGATGTGTCATAAAATGCAGAATTTAGTAATATATTATCGTTCCAAATTTCATCGCAATCTACCCAGTGGTTCAAAAATTAGAGGGGGGGGGGGACGGACTTTATGTCCTCACTGTATGACCATATTTGTAAAAAAGGTTCTTTTCAAATAATTAAAAAAATACCGGGTGTTACATTTAAAATATTAAAGTTTATATCGACGTAGCTTTATTGAGTCAATCTGTCAAAAATCGACGGGTCCGACCGATTTTTACAGTGTAAAAATAAAATTTTTGATTTTCACAAGACAAATAGTGTAACCCATATGCTTATCAAGCACACTTAGAATGTTACTGAGTTACATACAGGGTGTTCAGAGTTTAAAACCATATTCAACTAATATAGAATAAAAAATTTATATCTTGGAAAAGGTTACATTTATTTATGAACTTCGAGATGCACAATTGCGTGAACCATCCTGTATATCGTTTAGATACAGTAGGCGACCACGTCAATTTCTATATAATAGTTTCCTCCGTTGGTAGTCCCTAGAAAATTTTGGTTAATTTAACAAATGAAAAACGTAGTAATAAAGTAACGGAGCTTATAACACAAGGGTCCAAGAATGATGCAATTCAGTAGTATACAGCTACCTACCGATGGAGAGGTTAGAGATTTTATAGTGAATAAATTGCTTTGCCCAGCTCACCGAACCGTCTATCACATTTTTTAGGCCCACGTATACCGACTGCTACTTAAAAATAAACCTCTCAAATTAACTTGTATTCGACATATCGATATATCTTAACAGTCCAGATGGCACCTCTGGTAGCGTGTGGCACAATCACTGGTAATACTAGATAGTAAAAAAGTAAATTCATTCACGTACTTTGCTTGTAGTCCACTAATGAGAAAAAATGATGGGCAAAAAAGTTTAAATTTATCATTATCAATGAATGAACAATAGGGAGATTTTGAACCCAGTAATTTTTAGCTTTTTGGTAATTATAAGTTTAAACATTGACTGTTTCATATAAGGCTACCTAAATTTGTGACGTGCAACATAAACATCCCTAAATTGCAGTCGATATTATAATGTTTTTGATATAATGTTACAATTTGTTTGGCCGACTGTATTTTCAGTGCGACATCTATGTTTCGGTTGGCTAAGTTCACACTGAATACGTTTAATTCATCTTTTGACTGCTTCGTCGACAAGGGAGTGCAAACGCGCCTTTAAGACTAAACCGGAACATCTTGTATAAATAATTCCCTTTAAGATATAGTCTTAATTTTTTATTTTTATAAATTTTGGGGATATTTCATAGTAAATTTATTGTTCATATGTGCTTGTATTGATAAAAGTAATGCATTGCACTTAACGTTATATTAAAAAACCTAATTACAATCTAGTTAGGTACAGTACATAAATTGTATTTTATCTTCATCTTAAGAACCTAGGTACTTGTAATCTCTATTATGTACTACCATTTATTATTTATAATTTTCATCAATGATCTCACGGAAGTTCTGGACAAAAATTTCCTCCTTTACGCGGATGACTTAAAAATCTACGGCACAATTTATAATCAGAGCGACTGCATTCAACTTCAAAATAACCTTAGCCGTGTTAATATATGGTGTGCCGAAAATAAGTTACCATTAAATGTTGGTAAATGTGAGGTTATGTCTTTTTCTAACAGACGGTCCCTCATAACTTTTGATTATAATCTCGACAGTATCAATTTAACACGATCAAAAACTTTCCGTGATCTCGGTGTTGTATTTGATAAAGAATTATCCTTTAATGTTCACATTGACACCATTATTTCTGAAGCTAGTAGAGCATATGGATTTATTGTTCGTAATTGCCGTGACTTCACAAGTACCGACGTAATAAAACTACTCTTTTTTAGTTTTATCAGATCTAAGCTTGAGTATGCTTCTCTCGTGTGGTCCCCCCATTGTGGTGTACACATCAATAAGTTAGAGTCAGTACAGCGTCGATTTTTAAAGTTTCTTTCCTTTAAATCCGATGGTGTTTACCCATATATTGGATTCCCACATGATGAGTTGCTCAGTAGACATTCTGTCAGCAAGCTTGAAATTAGACGAAAATATCTCTCCCAGGTCTTTCTTTTCAAGATATTGCATAATTTGACTGATTGTCAAGAATTTTTAAATAATTTATCTTTTGCTGTTCCTACAGTCAGGACACGGGAAAGTTTAACCTTTTATCTACCTGCACCACATACTAATGTACTTAAATATTCTCCTCTTCATATAATTTGTGATAACTGTAATCTTTCTTCTAATTTACTAGACATATTTAACTGCAGCCTTAATGACTTAAAAGCATTACATTTTGAATGATTAAAATTATGGTTACTTTTTGGATTTTCACTCTGTTTTTAATACGTCATCTAATTGTCGGTAACTGTGCTATATATGTATATGTGGTGTGCATTTCCTTATATTATAATTGTACTTTTGATGTTTGTTGTTATGTTGTTTCTCTTTGCATACCCTCCTGTTCTGTAGTTGGGTACTTGTACCTGTTGAACAGTGTATGAAAATAAATAAATAAATAAATAAATAAATAAATATACTATAGACTTAATTTGAACAGTCAGATACAAAAGCAGCCTTGAAAACAAAAATAGTAAAGAATTTGAAGGAAGGGCACATAATTAATTTGAAAAACGTCTTTAAATATTATTATTATTTAAGCATGTGAAATTAATTGTCCCTTTTCATTTGTATGGACTAACTGGCCCCATACTAAGAATTTTTCTATTCACTTCTGTAAACTATACGTACACAGTTTTCAAGTTACAATTATTAGTCATCAACGAATAAGTCTAATCAAAATTAGCTGTTAACTATTCAAGCGTCGTACTTTCTAAAAACAATAAGCAACATAATAATTGGTCCAAGTCATATGGAAATACCAACGGGCCGTGCCTATTGTAATAATTCTAAAAAATAGTAATGATGAGGCTCCATATGCATCCAATTTTATTGTTGGAGTTAACCTCCATATGAGTTACGTAGTTCGCTTTGTCTACCAATTTATTTTAATCAGAGAGCAAATCTCTTCTCGAAAAATATTCTCAAACAATTTTGCCAGGTAAAAATACGTATACAGTGTGTCTATTTTGTGCGTAATTCTTTTGTATATAATGCAAAGTATTACACAAACTAGGTGCTAGTTACTTGGTTGTCCATGATGCAGTTTATATTTTTTTGCAATTATACAGTGTGTTTCACAAAAGCGGTACAACTTAAACTCAACTTTTTTTAAATAGGACATCGTATATTTTGTCTGCGGAACTGATTCCCCTGTTCGTTGTTTTTTCAGTTTAACCATCATTCATTCAGTCACACTTGACAAATATTGTTTGCACACAGTGGTAGAATGGCCCTACAAATACTTTTATACAATATAAGTAGGTATAAAATAATATTTGATAAATTAAAAATAGTGATTAAACTTGACTAAATATTGAGCATTTATTACGACTACAAAAGGCAAATAAATTATGACATGGTAACGCCGTATTGGATTAGAAATAAATAAGGTTGAATAAAAAACGAATAGGGTAAGCAATTCCGCATTTGTGAAACACACTGTATAGTTACAAATATTTTTAAAAACTGCAGCACTGGTAACCAAGCAGCTTTTGTATTTGAGGTTTTTCTTTATATGTAATAGCTTGCCAGATATACACACTAAATTAACACAGTGTATATTTAAAAGCATATCAAATATATGAATAAGCAACCACTACTAAAGAAACAGAAAGTGTGACGTTATTATTCAAAATAACCTGTTGTCTAACGGACATGTTGTGTCACATAAAAATGACGAAGAAATGTTTAGGAAGTAAATATGTACAGACAAAAATACAAATGAAACATTTACATGCTTTAAATTCATATCAGCCGCCAAGTGAAATTATTTCATAACCCTTCTGTTTAAATAAAGAAAGAAATAATGCCACGAGTCATAGAAATTTTCTTCAGTAGACAAATAAGGATAAGTTTAAATATGTGTGTGTATTCTGGATAACCTTAATTTCATCTTTTTAAGAGGTCTTTAGAAATACACTTGACATGTACGTTTGTGGGATACATACGTATTTGTATGAATATACACTGTTCAGGTGAAAGCAGCACCCTCTAGATAGATACTACAGGGTGTTGGTGAAGGTTGCCAGTGGGAATCAATGCAGTGCTATGCATTAGACTTAAAGAGTGTAACGTTGACTTAAAAAAACAACGTCAGCCTCTCAGAGATTAAAAATATATGTTCCTTATTGTTTACTATTAGGCATTTGCTTTACATTTTTACAATTTCGACACATACTTTACTTATGTGACAACCGTGAAACTACACACCCTGTATAATAATTTCACTTCAAGAGGTTTCCTTGTAGTGCAAGTGTAAATGAATGTGAAATGAACCTAAATCTTAATCCGACCTATTTAATAGTTTCAGGAATTTATTTAAGGTACATGGAATCATTTGTTAGGACGACATGGGGGAATCCCCATGTAAAACACATTCCAGCAATTTATAGTCTGCTGTTTTTGCCAAATAAAAGATTCTTAGAAAAGTGACTACCAGTGTAACTTATTTTAAATGCGTTTTTGATACTATTATTTTGTTTATAGTGGTTTTCTTTTCAGTTACTTTTGTGTTTACTTATGACAGTTCTGGGAGATAAAAAGTTTACTCACATTTTACGTTTTAACCCAAGACTAATTACAATCCCCCTCCTGTAAAGCGTTTCCCCTCTATCAAAATATTTACAGATATAAATTGCTAACGGTGCGTCCTAGTTTGTATTGCACACTTCTGGGATGTTCTGTTTAATTAAAATTCACAGATACCTAAACTCATTAAGTCTAAGAATTATCCCAGATTTATGTTTTGTCAACATCCCTCGGAAGACGAGAAATTTTCGCGTTACTTTACATTTTAAATATTAAATTTAGCTATTTTTAACTCATGATGATCTTTTCAATTTCTCTGAGTGAGAATTATGCAGAATATGGTTTTTGTAAAACAAATACATACTGCTGGCGGCCAAATTAACACATTTCGTTAACAGTATGTTTTTTCTATAAAATAATAATTCAATAATTTTATTGATGTAATTTATAAGTTGTAAATTTAAAAAGATAATACCAGGACAAAAGTATGTGAGTAGGTATGTATATTTTTTCTATAGAATGCAATTTTTTTTATAAATATAACTACTTGTTTAGTTTATAAATTGAACACTATCTTCTATAGATGTAGATAATGCATAATGCATTCTCATGTAATCATGCAATAATATTTTAATGGGTCTCTATCTCTAATGCTATGTCTGACACATTGTCTAAGCATATTTATTTTATTATTAGCAATAAAAATGGAGATATCAAAACTGCACAGAAATGCAATGCAAAATTTAATGTTCTACATGTTTTCTCTTGTGTTATTTAAAGTACAATAATATAATAAAGGATTATCTGGAATGCAAGGATGGTAAAACACAATAATAAATAAATAACCACAGGGATATCTCGCAGGAGGCGCCTTTGATGTGGTTACCGATGAATTCGTGAATCGGTTCCAAAAAGGAAACTTATTTTCCAGGATAAAAGACGTACCCGATTAATTTATATTTTTACATGCCAAGTGCCGTCTACTGTATTAATTTAAGTGCTTTTATCATAGACAAACCTATTACTTTATATACGAAAAATGCCAATAATAGTGCGGCGTCAGTTTTGTTAATTTGTAATTTCTCAGTCCGCTGAGGGTTATAAATTGTTTTCACGTGAAGTTTTTAGGTTTTTTTTATCCACTTCAGCTGTATATTGTACTTCATCTAGGCAGGGTGATTAATGAAAACTTGCCATTAATTCTTTAGAACGAGTTATTGGATATACTCTTTCGTGGGAGACAGCAGACAGCAGGTAGTCACTTTTGTTGATCTGTAAGATACATTAGAAAGGGCGTAATCCTACAGAAATAATACATTTTAATCGGCTAAGGATTTAGATCAAATATTTGGCTTTCAAAGGGTAAAAAAGTTTAAAGGATAATAAAAATTACAAATTGAGAGAAGTTGACAGCAATAAAATTAATCTTACTAAAATGTAATAGGGAACATCATGTTTATAGGCATGCAGTTTGCTTTTCTGGAACACCTTCATTTCAAAAATAATAAGAAGCACTGCACAATATCGAATTCGTTGAACTTTGCACATGTTCTCAATTTTCCTGGGAACTGGATGAATATTGAACTAAAATTAAAGGTGTGTTGTGTTAATGCAAACTCAGCCTCAATATTTGGTATCAGTCAATTTCAGTCCCGAAGGTTTATTTGTATTTACTTTTTATAACCACCAAAATAAATCTCTTCCAAAAATGTTTCACAACGTTGTTTATATTAATTTATATGTTCGTTAAATTAACCAGCAAGTGTTCAAAAGATTTTATTGATTTCTAAATTTTCTCTTGCTTTTGCTTTCATAAGTTTTATATTTATGTCTACAGGTTTATATAATTTTAACTCTGTACAATAAATACACATTTTATTTAAATATATTGTGTATAAAAGCAATATATTTTATTTTTATAAGTTTAAATTAATTAAACAATTGTTATATTAGTTTATTTATCATGATTGATTAATTGATTATATATAAATGTTAATAAAATTGTGAAAATATATTGGTACTTATATTTAAGTATTTGTAAATGAAAAAGAAATTTTGGAAAAATGCATTAACGCAAAGAAAACCTGCATTTTATATAATTACCTATTTTATATTGTCTTAATTTAAGCATTTGACACAAATACTAAATATAAAGTTTGTTCTTTACATGACATAAATAGATCAAAATTGTCTGTCTTTACTTTTATACTCTATGAATAGTATCTGAACGATCACAACAAATGCAGCTTCAACTAGAGAATTTTAGGTATTCTACTCATGAAAATAATTTCATTTTCGATTTTCCAAAGCAGTTAAAGAAGCAATTAAAAAGATATATGGAGGAATGTAACCACAATCTTAATTTTGTAACCAAAATCTGAATCCAATTTACTTCAGAGTGATTGATTATTATTAGTAGGCTTACAACAAAAAATAAACTTTTGAAAAAAAAAACGATCCGTACGAGGAAAAACGAGTTCTTTTGCTAAAAAAACTGTTTTGCGTTTAGTGACTGATTATTTTTTAATGCGAATAAGTACCCAGACATTATTTTTCAGAAAATGGATTCAGTTGTCAAAAATTTCGCAATGCGTTAGAGCGTTAACTGAATCGGCGATAAAAGAAAGTGTTACATTGCAAAACTTTGCATTATATTATTACATAGTCAATGCCAAACACCAAAACTGATACCGTGTAGATACAATCCTCAAGTCGATGAATATTAGATGTTCCCTATTTTAAATAATTGCTATTAAAAAAAAAATTGTAAACACATGAACCAGATAAATAAATATTAGTGGAATAGGCACTTTCCTTCGTTAAAAAACCGAGGTAACTCTTGAAAAGTGAAACGAATTCTTCATTTATGAAATACACAAACACGAATAATTTAATAAACATTTGTAATGTTTAATTTTTTTAGATATTTAGCCAAAGATTTAAATAGTTTTATGGTAAATGTTTGTATATTTTAATATTATATTCATCGTGAAAATGTTATGTTTTAAACAAAAAGTTACTATTGAAAATTAATACTTTTGTTCCAATATCTGAATGAGATTTTAGTTTTTGAAAAGGTGTCAACTAATTTTAAATTAATTTTAATAAAAAAAACAAAAGAATTTGAATAATTACAATACGTTCGATTTTAAAAATGTAAACAATAAAATTAATGAATAATAAAAATAAATCTTATGGAAAATAATATACCTATAGCACATTTTGCAAAACAATATACGTATAGCACAAATTGATTTGTTAATTTTAAAATGCTTGAGTTTAGGCCTGGGTAAAACAAAAAAATTCGAAACATTTTTAGGCCTAAAATAAATTTTCGTAATTTTTACTTTGAATGAACATTAGCACACGAATATTTATTTTATTTAATATAGGCTTAAAAATGTGGGCCTATATTTAAAAAACTCAGTACCAACAAAAAGTAGTTTTAAAACTCCCGTAATTTAAAAACCAACCTAGTGCATATGGTCTAAAGGTGACAGAAGTTTACCTTAGGATTTTGGCGGTCGATGCACTACCGTACTGTAAAGTTTCACTAAACAACGGGCGACCACGAGACTTGCGAGACGCGCTGGCATCGACTACGGACTTCTAGGTGATGTTTGCGACTACTGACTGACTCCTCGGGCTCGGGCCGGTGCTTGGAGAGGACCTCAACCAGTTTTGAATGCATTTAGCAAAAGCTCGACTCCGTGCGTGCGGCTTCGTAAACTTACGCTTTCTGGATTTGCATTCATTGGGGATTTATCAGGTTTTTAGCACGAGTTTCGGCAGTAAAGTCTTTTAATTACCTCAAAAAAGGTCGCTGACAAAAAAATTACCGCAGAAAAATTACCTGATTTTAACTACCATACAACTTAACTTTTAAATAGACCACACCGTATATGATTGAGTGAAAGGAATTGAAGATTTGTCACTTTTCTTCTGTCATCGATAATATTTAGAGAATATACATTTTAACTTTGAATTATATATTATTGCAGTATCAGATATAATATTTATTGTTGGAGACATTTCAAAGTCGTTCTTGGAAATCAGTCTTTTGAGATAAACAAAACTACCCGCGATTGCAAGTGTTTTTTTAAGATCTGGGGATATGGCCCCTTGCCCCCCCCCCCCTTGGGTGCGCCACTGAATATTTCATTTGTCCAACTAAAGAGTATTGATAAAATGTCAGTGAATTTATTCATTGTTTACAAAATTTTGTTAAATTTTTTTTTAACGTGAACTTTTCTTACTTGATATTACATTTCTTTATTTTGAATTACAGTTAATGCCTGTAATTCACACTGTACCGGGATATCAAAAATTATCTTGGTCAAGGGTGGTTGTGGAATGTAAAACGTGTGTCTTACTTTAACTTTGAAATAATTATGTCACTTTCACACTGACATCATCAATAACCTACAAATTTCATACCTATTTATTTCAGTTGTAAAACAATAATGAACTACAAATTATGAAATAACGGTTTTAGTAACAAGAAAAGCTAAATTACAGTAATTGTTGGAAATGTCCCCCGTTTTGTTCGATGCACAAGTTGACGCGCCTCCTCATGCTGTGAAAAGCGTTTTGCAGCATTTCTGGCGTTGTGGTTGCACATTGCTGAACGATTCTTTGTTGCAGTTCTTGCAAATTATTTACCGGAGTTGCGAAAATCTTGTTTTTTAAGTAAGGAAATATAAAATAGTCCATAATTGTCAAACAAGGTGATCTCGGAGGAAACTCAACTTCTGTATGCAAACTTATCAGCCGGTCATCAAAAAACTCGCGGAGGAAAGCAATATTTTCTCGTGTAGTATGTGCTGTTGCACCGTCATGCTGGAAATAACCGTACCGAAGTTCATCATCGTTTAACTGTTGCACAAATTCAGCCAAAAAGTTGTGTCTGTACCTTTCTCCGTTGACGGTGAAATCGAAAAAAATTGGCCCAGTTATTCTTCTGCGAGAAACTGCCATCCAAACACCAATTTTTTTTTTTGAGCATGTAGTGGCGATTCAGTAAAAACATGAGGGTTATCATTGCTCCACATTCGAATATTTTGAGAATTGATGTATCCCGAAAGGTGGAACCACGCTTCGTCAGAAAAAAAAGTTAAGTCCAGAAGATCGTCATTCATTAAATTATTGACAAACCAATGGCAGTAAGGAAGGCGTCTGGGGTGGTCTGCGGGCAGAAGAGCTTGATGTGCTTGCATCTTATATGGATGCATGTTCAAGTCTTTCTTTAAAATCTTATGACATGTTCCATAAGAAAGTCCAATTTCCTGAGAAAGACGTTTCAAAGGTTTTGCAGGCTCCTCTTCCATACGTTGACGAACGTCATTGACAACTTCTTCTGTACGAACTCTTGGTCTACCAGCACCTTTTTTATGAGTCACACAACCAGTTTCGCGAAACACTTCAACACAATTTGCAAGGCACGCATAAAAATTGTCCGGTAATATTGCCACGTTTGGGAAGTGCTCTCGAAAATTGTCCAAACACAAACGTTGACTGTATTGCCAATTTCCATTAACTAGCGCACCCGTTCGAAAATAGGCTTCAATCATGAAAATTTTGTGCTGTGTGGTAAGAGGCATGATTCAAAAACTGGATTAGAAAATTTCAGCACAATGACTTGACAGATTCTGACACAACAAAACATATTCAAAAATTTAAAGTAAGACACACGTTTTACATTCCACAACCACCCTTGACCAAGATAATTTTTGATATCCCGGTACAATATAGTAAAGTGTACAAAACTTTACCATATTACATAGTATGGGTATATACAAATCAGTCTTTTGAGATAAATAAAACTACCCGCGATTGCAAGTGGTTTTTTTAAGATCGGGGGGGGGCATGGCCCCTTGCCCCCCCTGGGTGCGCCACTGAATATTTCATTTGTCCAACTAAAAGCTGTTGATAAAATATCAATGAATTTATCCATTGTTTACAAAATTTTGCACAATGTTTTTTTAACGAGAACTTTGCTTTATTACCTAGGTATATGTCTTTATTTTGAATTACAGGCATTAAACACTTTGTATATTTGTACAGATACATATTAAACAATAAATTTCATTAGCAGTTGTTATCAATGGGGAGATTAGTACAACTGCTAAAAATTGAGGGGTTCAAAATCTCCCAAACATCAATTTATTTTACTGAAACTCATGACATTTTTTTAAATATGTTCATAATTTAAAGCGTTATTTCACTGCAAATTCAGAATTTTACACTTCAGCTGAATGGGTGCAGGGTGTTTTATTAAAAAAATGTTAACTATCATTTGTCGCCCTTTTCCTTGTTAAGTCATGGCTCTTTATTTCTAAGAATCCTTTTTTAAATATCAAAACAACTGATAGTAAGTGTGATTTAGGTTGTGTTCCGATATTAAACTTGGTTAACCAAAATCCCGGTTAAGCGTTCCATTAAATAAAAATTCCTGAAAATTGTTTAATTTTGGAACTGTCGTGACCTGAAAAAGGTTAACCAAACGTCAAAATATTGACCGTGCTCTGGGAGCGGTGCATTGGTCAACCGAAGAGTTAGCAGGTTAGGTTTTAGCGTTGAGAGAAGAAAAATCATATCTCTCAACGATTTTAATTATATTTTGTTTAGATGGTGAAGGCAGATGGGGTGGTGTTCTTGCGTTAAGAGTTATAATAAATATTTATAAATTCTACTTTTCTGTATTGTATTCTGTAGTCCACTTGACCAAGTCGACTGAAAGCTACACTTATATCTACTTATAAACTACTTATATCTTACTATAATATACCAAATTATCTGCTGTTTCATTTATTTTTTGACTGAAGACTAGAGTAATAGTTAAGCACGGAATATGAAGGTATTTAAGGTTGAATGAATCCCAATAAAAACAATTCATCATCCATGTTGATTAACCAGCCAGTTCCTTAATTACACATTTTTCAGGTTTACCAATATTTCGGTTAACCGAAATCCTGGTTGGTCGCGGATAATATCGGAACACAACCATAATATATGAGAATGCCGACAGATAATGTAACCTTTAGATCGATAGGAAATGTCAAGATTTTTTGATATATGCCCTAGAGATGACACAAGATATACTGAGCTAAAGTAAGTTCAAAGGGTAGTTATTTGTAGTGAATTTATAAAAAATATGAATCGCCACTGTTGAAAGTGAACAGGATTTTAGACTTTCAAATTTTTACTTAGTATTTAAAATTCAAAAACTTAGTAAACTGTACGCTACTGCCATCACGCAAATTCAGATCATTTTACATTTACAATTGTCTACAAACATATTCAAACATTTACAGATTCATTTTAATTTCCACAAAAAAAAATTGCTTCACAATGGGATTGAGGATAAAGAGAAAATAATTAAGTATTCAGTGTTTGTGTGGTTAGCCACAACATGTTTTTATTGAAAAGTTTCAGAGACAGGTACGAAGTGTATCCTTCCTTATCTTTAATAGAGTCTATGCAATGAAACTAGGTAGATAAATAAAATATCAACAACAATAGTCAGCATAAATCCCTAATATAATAATAAATTTTATCAATAAATAAAAAAAGGATCGTTCGCTGAAACATTCAAAAACACTGATTACCAAATGTGATTGAAGGAAATGGAAAAGCGTGTCCAAAATTATCATAAGTTTATCAATGTTTTGTACTTTTTTTGTCCGTTCTTAAAAATGACGTTCCTTTATTATATTGACATTTAGTAATGCAGTGACTTATATTTCCAAAGGATCTATTTTTGTGATTTTTTGATAACTACACATCATTTATTTCAGTTTTGGTATATGTTTGTATTGCTTTTGTGTTGTTTATTTATCCATTTACATTTTTTATTAATGTCCAAGTAATTGACATTTTCTGGTAGGTACTTGCTGGTTAACTGTGTTTTTCTTAGAAGTTGTTATAAATAGGATATGAATATTATGCTGCCATAAAAATGCTTTGATCTAAACAGTAAACGAGGTGCAGATGAAAGCCACACCAATTGAGAATTTACAAAACGAGCAAATTCGCCTTTTTCGCAACCCCGCTATATACATGAACTTAAACAAGTAATAGTTTATTTTATAGTGGTTTTTAATGAGTCAGTCTATATTTAATTATACGAAACCAGAATGGATATGTGCTTATTATTGCTGCCGTTAAATATGCCAGAGCCCCATATGCTATTTTTCAGTTGTATCTAATAAATTTCATAAACAAATAACCACTTAATTATTGGCAGTACATGTACAGGGTGCCACATCTGATAAACTGTAACAAAATCAAAGACATCCAAGGCTGGTAACTTGCGTCAGGAATCGTACATTATTAAATAATATAACAGTAAGTTATACGACAATAAGTAAAAAGTATCTTACATAGCAGCATATGTAACCCGGTTCCCAATTCTCGAGGAACCCCGTTCGAGCTTGCGTCCCCCCCCCCCCCCCCCGACACACATGGAATGATACAGTCTTACCCCGAAGTTTATGTAGATCATTACCAGCCTTTTAATATCAGGGAGATTTTGTATCCCTTAATTTTTAGCTCATAATTATCGTAATCGTTATACCTAGCATGCGTAGTGTCAAAAGGAGTGTCCTTTTTGGCACTACGCCTACTCAGTATAACGATAACGATAAGTTAAACATAAAGAGATTTAAAATCTCCTAATAATAATCAAAGGTGCTGCAATTATAAATCAAACATTTTAAAAAAATCTCGTTTAATACGAAGTTTAAACGAGAAATGGTCATGAACGGACATGAAAATGTGTAGAATTGTTTTACGTATGTTGTTTGCAATAATTATTGTAATTGTTTTATTTTTTCAAACCAAATATTCAAATAGCTATCTGAAGATTGGAGATGCTGTAATAAATATTTGTGCCATCCGTTACGAGCAGTTTCTTTGACTTTCTGACCACTCTTGACTCGTGATCCACTCGTTGACATTAAGTCAATTCTAATGACGAAATTGACTACGTGTCCGGTTTACCTTGAGCAGCCATTTGCGCCATCCGTTTTAAGTGGAGTTGGTCGTTTTCGAAATACGACCAGTTTCTTTGACTTTCTGACCACTCCTGACCTACTCGTTGACATTAGCTCAGTTCTGATGCTGGAAATGGAATCTACCTTTTGTTTTACAACTCAAATTTGCATCATTTTATTTGTTTGAAGATTACTTACTATTTATACTGAATTCAAGAACATTCTTCTGGACTTCTATCTTTCCTTTAATTACGACTATAATCTAATGTGGATCAAAACTCCAAAACATCAACAGATTCAAAAGGAACATGAACGAGTTCGTTTGTATAATTGTGTTCTTCTTTGCTCCAAAATAAAATTTTATACATTCAATAATAATAGTACTTACAACTCTTGATTAAATACAACAATGGTTAAAAGTCACTAAAACTCTTTTATAATCTTTCCACGACTCATCCTGTATTTATAAAGCTTAATTTTGATGGACTCAAAATTAACGATTATCGACTCGACTTTTGGTGGGAAACTTCGGATTTCCGTACGTCGTAGACATCTGCCACTAATACTATTAAGACGTCCTGGGTTCCAAATTCTCCAGGAAATAGAAAATCGATTTTGTATCAATGTCACTTAAACGTGAAATATTATACAGCCAATGAAAAATTTCAGAGACCTCCCTATTTATTATACATATCTATTCAGTCAAGAAAGTTTAGGATGCCTTGGAACGATATTATATTTGCGACACGGATCAGGGAGGCTGATTTATTGCATATTTTGCAGTACAAAGCGAACGTCTAAAATGATGCACTACTTTGACGTAGTTTAAGGTGGCATAAACTCTCCATACACGTGAGGATTCTTACGGCAAATTTCACATCACAGATTCGTGTGCTTGTAAAAGCCAAGATGGCCGCTGAAGCATCAGCTTAACATTTTGTGTTTTGTAGGTTATATGTTTGTTACATTAATTAAAAAATAGTAAGTAAATACTGGAATTCACTTTTAGTAAACTGTTAGCTCTGGATATCTGTGCTACAGCATCCATACTGCATTGTTGAAATTGCTTTGGACCACTTTATCATAGACATACGTCCGTATTTGCTTTTTTATAAATATCTTATTTTGACTAAATTGACGCGCAATGATTTGAGTTTATCTCGACATACGGAAAGCTTTCCTCATGGGTATGGACTGCTTTATAATAGGGATTGGCACAATACTGTGCTCCTCGTTTTCACCCCCTGGGACCCATTTCAAGTCAATGATTTTTATACTGAGTAGTCTATATGAGATGGGTATTACGTGTACCAAAGGAGAAGTTGGGACGCTCAATAATTTTCGAGAAAATTGAGATTGCTTGTTTTGGGTGCTATCTGCTTTTCACCCCCTAGGACCCATTTCAAGTCAATGATTTTTATACTGAGTAGTCTATATGAGATGTTTATTACGTGTACCAAAGGAGAATTTGGGACGCTCAATAATTTTCGAGAAAATTGAGATTGTTTGTTTTGGGTGCCATCTATTTTTCATCCCCTAGGGCCCATTTCCATTTTTATACTGAGTAGTCTATATGAGATGCTTATTACGTGTATTAAAGGAGAATTTGGGACGCTCAATAATTTTCGAGAAAATTCAGATTGTTTGTTTTGGGTGCTATCTGTTTTTCACCCCCTGGAACCCATTTCAAGTCGTTCATTTTTATAATGAGAAGTGTATATGAGATGCGTATTACGTGTACCAAAGGAGAAGTTGTGTATATTATGTATATTAATATCATGCATCTAATGATGTGGTACCAACTTTTTGATCATAGAAATATGAACTTAAAATTAAATCAGATTTGTCAAAACTCTAAACAATCAATTTTAAATTTTCATTTAAATTGTTAAATTTGTGTAATTTTCTTGTAACCCAATATAATAGTCAACATGTCCATAATAAAGTTTGAAGGAAAAATGCTAATATAAGTAATACTTCAAGTTTTACTGTGTTTTATGATGCAATTCTAAAAGCTAAAAGTCAAATAAAGGCGCAAACCTGCGATCGAAGACCTTTTTACTTGTATGTATACAGCTTGCCGCAAATACAATAGAATACTTGTTACTATGACCACAGACAAGAAAGTAATTTGTCTGTGCTATATGATTGTATATCAATTTTTTTACGGTAGGCTATCAGGGTGTTTTCAATATACGAATATGTTTAATCGCCATAAGGAATGTTATAATTTAAACGGAAAACAGAACAAATGCTGTTGGGAATGTCACCAATCTGTAATTATTTTAATAGGTCATTCTTTGCGATCGAATTTTAGAGTGAATGTGAATGAACAATGGAAAGAGAAAATAAAACTTTACAATTCTATGACCCGTTAAAAAGGATTAAACTTCAACGTTCCTAATGGAACAGGTATTTTGTTTATCGATTACAGGAAATTATACAGTGTGGAAAACCCAAAAATGTGTCGGCAAAATATAGATAGTCGCCACTTCTGATGCCAGGCATTGCCAACCGCTAGTGCTCTGTCAATTATTGAACAGCAGTGGATTTAGAGTAAAAAATAATGTATCGCCTAAAATACGACGATTTGGATAGTCAATTCTGGCTGGTCAATATGTGAAATTATATTTGTACAGTGTGGAGATCACTGTACAAGGAGAACTGTTATTCAGCGAAAATAAAATGTCAGGTTAGTAAAAAATAAAGATGATTGTTCTTCTGTTAAAAAAATTACCCTTAGTTAACCACGCTTTTCCGAATACCCTGTATTGATTATTATTAACCTTTAAAAATCTTCATGTCAACGTATATGGAGTATCACACGTAAAGCATTATTGTAATTATTGTGAAACTTTTTGTGTACATTTTTTGGGTCGCCCAGTACTATTGATGATTACAATTTCTTAACAGAAGTTCTTTTCTCAATGGTTTCTGTTAATAAATAAAAAAAATGTCAGCTACCGTCTAATCAATAAACCAATGTTAGAAATGTAATATTATCTGGCAAATTCTTTGATTCTTGTAGTAGCAATAATAATAATAACAATGAATGACATCATCCTTCTAACACTGTCACCTTATTTTTATCTCGCAACGCTCATCAGTCTTTATTCCATCGCTAGTTTGTCAGCATTTTACAAATCATTTAAACGAACGAAGCATATCAGATCATCCCTAGGTGGGTGGTTATGTGTATGGTGACACATCTCCACAACGATGAATTATTCTTCCTAATAATAAAACTAGATAAACCCCAGGTATAACTCAAAACTAAATGTCATCGTCGAAGCCGTGCATTTTTCTTGTGGATATGTGGTTTTGCCGTTACAGTTAACAGTTTCGTCTACCCGATGTAATTTATTGTAACACAAATATCAGTCAGTGAGGCATAAAGGCATAGTTTGGTGACCTTCAGTCTCCAGATCTAAAATTGAGTCGCTGACGATTATGAAGTTCTTCGGATTTAATTGGGAAAGTTGTAATTGTAGATATTCCATCAAAATTTACCCCCCAAACATACATTTGCCTCTGCCAGGGTTTATGATAACTGAGCTGCTGAAACTTACAACGGAGTATGGGGTGTCCCAAGGAAATGTTGAATTTGTTTGCTGATAATCGAAACACTTTATGTGAATAAGGACTAAAACAAATCAAGGTGTCTTCATAGCGCTAAAATTTGCTGTATTTTGTCTAAAACTTTTAACATCAAAATAGTAGACTCTTCTCGACTTTCTGTTCTCTTTTCTGAGTGCATAATGAACAAAAATACGGTAAGTTTCTCAATATGACAGTTGCAACGATCAAATTATGAAGAGAGAAATTTTACGTGCAAGGTTGGTAATTATGTATAATTTTAAAGTTGTTATCTACAATTCATTAACTTGGCTAATACCTGAAATAAATATAACCTGAAACATTATGCAAGTTTGTAGATTTCCACAAAAATACTTTATATACACACATTTTGTTTATGTAGCCTATTTTAAAAATATGTAAAAAATCGTTACGTATGAGGGTTATTTCTAAACTTTTCTTACGTATTCAGTGGGAACTTGGGCAACCGAAACATAGATGTCGGCACTGAAAATACAATCGGCCCAACAAATTGTAACATTTTATCTGATATGAACTGCCGACTTCAAAGTCAAAGTGGAATATGGGTCCGTTTTTTGGCCACCCTCTACTCTAATGCAGTGGAGTCGAAGTTACCAAACATTTACTCTACTTCCGCAGAGGAAGTTCGCTTCGATATGAAATCTTATAAACGGCTAACTTATTTTTTATTGATTGGATGAATTATGCCCGAAAGTCAAGCTGCGATTCCCGTCTTTGGCAATAAATTCAGCCCGTATGGAACATTAAGCTGCCATATTGACGGTTAACGTCTAATATGTTCAGACTAAATGTGTAATAATCTGGAAATTGATGTCGTCTCAACAGTAAAATGAAACAAAGTTGAATATATTCAAATTGCAATAATATACACTATCAACACTTGGTTATTTGCAACTGAGTGATACCCATGACAATTTAGGTATAACCATTTATTAGTTATCTGGGTTTGTCGCTCAATTCCTATAAAATATATTCGAATATTAAACTGTGACATTACGAACAGTTTTACTACCAAGTGAAATTTATTCTTCTACGCATCTATAAATTCTATTTTATGCCCGATGTGAGCCGCGGGCCGGAAGAGCTAGACTGAAGATTACACACATACATATGTTAATAATAAATACCGGAGCGTAATCAGATGTGCCAATATGTGAAATGACCGCCAGTTATGAAATTTGGCCTACACCCTGGCTAAAAATACCTCGTTTGAGGATCCCTGTGTTTTAATAGGTAATTTGTTGTTTTGGGTCCATTCATAAATTTCTCCCCGTACCAGATATTGTAATAATTACGTAAAATTCTGTACATTCTTCTTTGTATTCTATACTGCTACCGGCCGAGAGGCATGCGATTACGATTTCACTTTTAATTTCATTTTCACGTGCGAAAGTTTTTGTCAGCCGGTGAACTGGCCGTCTCTTTAATTTCGGTAAATAATCGGCAAAGCTATTATATTATACTCTCTTGTCTCTGGTTACTCAATCACTAAAATATTTTTCCCCATCAGTGGTCTTGAGGAGTGATGATGAGGCGATTGACTGAACATGTTAACATTTCAATGACAATTGCAGAATACATCATAGTATCGTAGAATAAAATCATACCTCTGCATGCATTTTAACGATTGCATCGCATGAAATGGGACAAAACGCCTATAAATATTCAGTTATTAATTTTATTGCCACTAGAGGTTAAGAAGCATATGTCTAGATGCGAGCACAAAAACCCAAAGCTGTTGAGAAATAGTAACTTATCAATAATACCAAATACGTTTTTTTTACTTGACTGTTCTTGGTATTTAAGGGTCCATTCTCTGTAGATTTGACAGGCATGAATGTGGGGTCGAATTGAGAGGATGGGTAGCTGATGGGTGAAGACTTACATATTTCCACTATCGAATTATTACAATTTCGGAGATGCACGTAAAGCCGATGTAAAAAGGCACATGGAAATAAAGTTAGCCCTCATTGCAAGGGTACCGGATTTGTCTTATAATTGCAACAAAATTTCTTTTTAGTGTTATAAATCTATATCACCGGAAAGATCAAAAGATAAACTAGATCCCTATAGTAGCAAATTTTTGTTTAATACATGTATTTTAGAGAAAATAATTTTTGAATATACGCTATTTTAGTACAAGATTGTTTGCCTGGAATTTTAAAAATAAAAAAAATTACCAAAAATTACTACTATAGGGATTTAGATTAAAGTCTTATCTTTCAATACTTTTTTACTGAAAGTGACTATCTTTTATAGTTTTTTTATAATTAGACACGAGACGAACGCCGATTTTGGGCTTATTTCGGACTAGTGAATGGACCTTTAAGTAGGTATATTATATTACTACACCCTCCCTTCCAATCATCAATTAATTAAAAACAATCAATATCATATTACGTTAGTTAATTCCACCATATTGGCAATGTCTAAGCAATCGGGTCGGTGGCTCAGAGATTAGTGTGTTGATTGGTTAACGCAGAGGTCGTGGGTTCAAATCCCCATTCCGCCGGACAATTTTTAACTCCCTTGTCGATGAATCAGTCAAAAGATGAATTAAACTTATTCAGTGTGAACTTAGGCAACCGAAGCATAGATGTCGCACTGAAAATACTAAGTTATGTTATAAAACTGTCACTCTGTATAAATTCCATGACAAATATTGCATTTTCGGAAAGGAGCAAGAATGGTATTTTCAACTGTGAAAAAATATACAGGGGAGTCCATTTGAAATAAAAAGGTTGCTATATCCTATCCCCGAAAATACGCTATGTCCATAGGCGGTTGTGGACCTTTTGTTTTGGGGGGCTTAAGCCCTTGGCAGATATTGCATATAAAAACTCATATGTAGCAGATGCTCCCCCCTATATACAGTGTACTGAATAGCAGTGGCGGTTAGTGAGATTTGGATATGGAAACCCCAGCAAACCCCTTAAAATTATAAATTAGTAATTCGCAGAGAAAAATATTTGCCTGAAAAATTAATTTTTGCTGGACAAATTAATATCCTCCTTTTTAATACGATTGACAGAAATCTCGACAAAAATTGTTTAAAACAATATTTAAATAGGTAATTCATATTTAGATATCAAAAATTTACATAAACAGCTTGCAAAATTGCAAATTATGCGTAAATCATATTGGGTGCTAAATTAAAAATAATAATCGTTCTAAGTTGTGTTAGTAACTGTTTGGTAGCGAAGAAAAGAAAACTTTTTATGATATAATTAAATAAAACTAATAAATTAGTGAAATTATGTAGTTATAATTTTTTTAGTCAGGGACGGACTGGGTAAATTTGGGGGGGCTAATTCAAGATTTGGGGGAGCTTAGCCCCCCAAGCCCCCACCTAGAACCGCCTATGGCTATGCCACTTCTGGTTAAACCGGAAGTGAGAAAAAAAGACAGATACTCAAAAAAAAAACTTATCAAAATTAGAAGAAGAATGGCGAAAACCGCATTCCATTATCTTAACTAGTTCAAAGTTATATAGTGGGTTTAAAAAGGGTCAAAATATAATGGGGCACCCGGTACCTGTGAATGAGAATGTTTATAAGTCTTTTAATGATTTACTGAACATTGTTTTGTATGTATGTTTATTGAATATGCAATGTTTTATACTTGTTTTATAACGCTTAATCGTAAATTCGTGTTACCTACCACTTTCTGACTTGCCATATGTTCCATTGTATTTTTTGTGGCCAATAAAATTTTGTATCTATCTATAATATGTACTTATTGTTATTGAAATGTTTTAAGATCAAGTTTCAGCTGCACAGTAATATTTAACAATTGTTTATATATAATTGTATATACGATACGATGTAACGATATTCTGACTCCTTCACCTGCAACACCTGGAGTTTTATTTGATAAACCACATTAAAAGATGGGTGAAAGTTTTTATTATTTAAGGTGAAATTTTATGATTTAATTTATTTAAAATAATTATGTTTCGTTTTCTTAATAAATTAAATAATTCTAATATAGTACTTAGCAAGTTAATTTTGTTTAAGCGGTTTTTTAGAACTGCTTTAAATTTTAATATTTAATTTTTTTAACAATTCAGCAGACAGATTTATCTCTTAAATATCTCAATGAGGTTCATAAATAGCATATTATCATATTGTCGCGTAGATTTTTATCTGGCAACATCTTATGATTTTGGGCAGTTCAATAAAAACAAATTTCAATAATGCTACCGGATTCATCGAATTTGTTTTCCATATTTTGGTATGGTATAATTTTTGATATTGCTAATATCGTCCCATAATTTACTCTATTCTATAACTTATATACATTATATTGTATGACTGTAATTCCGATCGCACTGGTACGCTGTCTTTTGTGTCAGAACCGTTTTTTATGGGTGCGTATGTGTGATACTTCCTGCTTTCAAAAGTCGCTGCCTTAACTTTGTATATGGAACTAAAATCTAAAACATTGCAACATCATAACCTACTGAATACTGAATTCAATTTCCTCACTTGAAATTATATAATTCTGTATATCAGGAATAGAGGTACCTGCCTAAAGGTGTATTATATAATTGAGAATATATATTATTCTATTAATTAATGAAGTGTATATCAGCGATGGCATAAATAAAATAAAATTGTGTAAATTCGTGAACAGGCACAACCAAAGAATTTATCCTATATAAATTCTTTGGGCACAACCAATTTTTTTTTTCAGATAATTAATTATTTAAATTAAATTAGTTATCAAATTACTGAAGGTACTTACCAGGAATTTACTGATTTACTAATTGTAAAGTAATTATTACCAATGATTATAAACCAAACAAAAATTATTACAAATATAACTACAAAAAAAAAACGAGTCGAATATTTAAATACAAAATGATATCCCCCAAAATATTTAAGATAAGCATCCTTCAAACTAAATATATAATTGCATTAGCTATCTGTTGGTATAAATTGTTATCATAAGTAAAAATAGTTACAGGCTTCTATGATTTTGGCGCTATTTCTCCATCGAGAAATAGCGCCATAGTTATGTACTATTACTATAGATGTCTCTGAATATCTTAATTTGCCCTCTAGATGTTAATGTTAAATTTTCTAATAATTTATACGCTTCCCGTCTTTATATTTTGGAAAATTTAATATTTTCTTTGTGTTTAACCGTTGATTGATTCTCTTCGATTAAAGTTTAAAAGTTATATAAATATATCAATACACCAGTCCAATTGATGAATTGATGGTTGCCTAAGTATAATGCTAATGTAATACAATCATTAACATAGACATTCATAGATGTCGCTGAAGTGTAGTTAGATTTGTTAGAACTAGGAAAGAAATAAATGAAACAAATTGGAACTCTTCTGTATAAAAACAGAACATTTATTTCTTAGTCCTACTCGATTTAACACTTAGGTATTATTTAGTAAACTTTAAACTTTTTTTTAGTAACAGAAAATAATACATCAATATGAGATGTAAAAGCATTATAGGTGTACATTGCCCAATACAAGTCCATCCCATCCGCAGTTACCTATCTTTTGCCAAGAAAATAATTTATTTATCCTATTCTAGACGAAAGGTCAATTAGAAGTTCCAGATTCATCCAAATCCAATTTAATTTTTTCTCAATGCATCAAGGTTTTGTTATCCTCTGTCCTCTGCAGCAGCAGAGAGTACTTTTTCCACCTTTAAGACATCTAAAATTTATTTCAGAAATTTAGTATCACAGGTGAAACATTCATCTCTTCTTTTTGTCAATCTGATGGCAAAGTTTCAATAAGCTGACGTCAATCAAATCTAACATTACTATGAGTCCAAGTCAAGGAATTATAATATAAATTCCTTGGTCCAAGTCCAGTCCAACACAGCTTGGTTCTGTTTATTTATTTTGGTCTGCTATGAAAAACCGGATAATACCGGTTTGTTTTTATATTATATAGTCTCCTAGACAATTTGTAAATCATATATCTCCTTTCATTGAAAACACCGATTCATTCTGTTTGTTCGTTGCGTTGCATAATTTTACAACTTCCATACCTACCTATACTTTGATTGCTTTAGACATTTTGGGAAGAAAGGGATTATGTCTTGGCAAACTATGCATTTACGACAAAACAAATATAAAAACGTTTTTTCCACGACTGTAAAGAATGTGGGAGGTGCAGCGTGACGGTTATCCGCTGAAAAAATATTTTGCAATTTTCCAAATCAAGAAAATAGAAAACAATATGTCGCGTTCTTCAAGTGTATTTTGAAGGTTGCTTCTCACTATACGTGTTACATTTCATACGTTATAGTGAGAATTGACCTTTAATTCAGCTTGTTTTGTTGCTTGTTTTCAAGTGGATATTGCAACCGTAGAAGAATCGGTTTTCCTAATTTAGGTTGTGTTCCGATATTATCCGCGACCAACCAGGATTTCGGTTAACCGAAATATTGGTAAACCTGAAAAATGTGTAATTAAGGAACTGGCTGGCTAATCAACATGGATGATGAATTGTTTTTATTGGGATTCATTCAACCTTAAATACCTTCATATTCCGTGCTTAACTATTACTCTAGTCTTCAGTCAAAAAATAAATGAAACAGCAGATAATTTTCTGTAATTTGGTATATTATAGTAAGATATAAGTAGTTTATAAGTAGATATAAGTGTAGCTTTCAGTCGACTTGGTCAAGTGGACTACAGAATACAATACAGAAAAGTAGAATTTATAAATATTTATTATAACTCTTAACGCAAGAACACCACCCCATCTGCCTTCACCATCTAAACAAAATATAATTAAAATCGTTGAGAGAATTGATTTTTCTTCTCTCAACGCTAAAACCTAACCTGCTAACTCTTCGGTTGACCAATGCACCGCTCCCAGAGCACGGTCAATATTTTGACGTTTGGTTAACCTTTTTCAGGTGACCACAGTTCCAAAATTAAACAATTTTCAGGAATTTTTATTTAATGGAACGCTTAACCGGGATTTTGGTTAACCAAGTTTAATATCGGAACACAACCTTATTTAACTAGTAACACAATAGGTACATCGTGAAGAAATGTTATCTATTTATAGCCAGACTTGAGTATACTGGAAATATTGTGGTACCTAATTATTTAAATTGCAGAATATTCTAGAGTATATACGCTACGATATGCTTTAATTGAATTGCGTATATAGTCAATATATAAATTGGAAATGTTTCCATACAGTCTTTTAATAGAAGAAGAAAAAGACATAGAACACCGAACGTAGGTCTAAAGATGTTCCTGTTTTTTTTTTATTGCTTCGTTGACAGAAATCTTGCTCTATTTATATATTTTTATACATAAAATGTCATACAGTGTCATTTGAGGTTAGAACAGGGACTTCGAAAAAACGTAAAAGATAAAACGTTTACCTAATTCGATAATACCTAATATATCGTTAGTTCTATCACTGTTCATACTGTACTTTATTTATGCATTGTTATTATAGATGATTAGCTTATGCTTTTGGCGTGATTTTGAAGCACATACTAGGTATATTCGACAATGTTTGTTTGTTAGTCTTATCTTTTATAGTAAATAATCTAACGCGTATATTCAACAACTGTTGAATATAATTCTACAATTATACACAGGGCCATGAAGAGTATTCTAGAAAAAATCGGTAATAATTTATCATCATTACACAAGCTGTATCTTTAAACTTTGTACCCTGATACGTGAATAAATTATTGGAATTTTGCTTAAGAAACAGTAAGTAAATAAGGAAGCGGTTTTTGTTTAATGCCAAATTATTTCGAAGGCAAAGGGCACATTATTTAGGTTATTAATTTTTTTTATAAACAGGGTAGTCCAATAGTGTGACAAAGTTTCATTAGCTCCTGTGGCGTAATAAACTTTTTTAGGATGTCACAGAGCCTAAGAAGGGTGCACATTTTCAAAATATGTCGGTATAGTCATATAGGGTGCTCTATAAACCTGGGCCATATCAAGCTTATGTTTTTTTTTAATGGAAAGACGTATTTTTTTATTTCATATTTGAATTCAGATAATTTTTCCGAATTCACCAATATAGGGTTTACTAGTATTATACAGAGTAGTTCAGAAGAAATGAGCATTTTTGTATCTTATTCGCAATGAATTGAGCACCCTGTATCTTTTTTAAGAAAATAGATACAAGATAATAACCCACATTGATTATTTCCATTTTGATACATCAATTTTTTTTATTCAGTTCCGATATTCGGTGATTTTCTTTCGTTCAATGTGTCGTTGCTTCACAGCAAAAGTTGCTGTGAAGAAATGTTCTTTTCTCAATATCTACTCAAATAAAGTTGGAATAAAATAAAAACCAATTTCCAAAATTTCAATTTTTTTCAAATATTTCATAAACCAATTAGTTATTCTTGACATTTTTCAGTCATTATGTGGGTCCTGTAATTGCGCAGCTTTGCCCCCACTTAACCGACTTCGTATCTCTTACCATTTCCAAGACTCCTATTCATCGACTGGAATTTGAATCAGCCTGTATATAAAATAAATGCAAGTTTCTGAAGTATGAACTCTTCCATTATGTTATCTATTCTTCAAAAGTAATTTATGCTGGCCTTTGCCAGTAACGATGAAGTAGCGCCATATAATAAGACAAACCTAGCGCCTACCCGTTTGACAGTTGATAAACATATTTATTTTTATAACCAACTCCTCAATTGAACCAATCTGCAAGACGTACGTCAATTTTCATCTATTTATAAGTGATACATGCGGGCAGCTTTATTATCATTACGAACGAAATAAATCAGGTATTGACATTCTCCTGGTTTTCTGGAACATGGAAGGGATAACGAAGGAAATATTCCTTCGCCAGGCACGTAACCATGCATGCCAAGCTATAAATAAATCATATATGCATATACTCAGTGTGACAGATATAATTATTAAAAATATATCCAGAAAACTATCAAAACTACTACGTTTTCTTTGTATCTTTGATATTACAGCGTTGTGTATGCAACTGAGTTTATATACACTAGTGGAAGTGATGTATCACGTCCACAATAATTATATCTAATCTATTGGACATAGGTTTGAATTTGTACTGCGTGTTTCGATCAGATTTCAGGGGCATCTTTCATTATATAAAAAGCACTTTTACCACGTTGTTTTGTTTCTCTTTAGATATGTGTGTGTTGGTTGTTGTATAATTTTTGTGCACTCCCTGTAGAGTCTAGCAAAGGCAAGATTTCGCCTATAATGCTGCTCTCTTCGTTGTTTCTTTCTGACCCTTCCTTTCTGGTTGGTCGAGAATGAAATGAAAATAAATATTTATTATAGTACCAGCACGATTCACAATATAAATAAAAGATTAATAATAAAAAACAATTAATTGCAAACGCGATAAATATTTACACTGACCGCAAGAACAAAATGCATCGGCAGCAGTAAAAATACGGATGGCATTGTTTAGAATTATAATAACTTCTATAAAGATTGAGATTGATTAAGTTTTTTTTTTCAGCGGAAACGAGGACGTACCCGCCAGTCAATGGGATAGAAAACATAAAAACAAAACAGAAAAAACTATAAGGATGGTCAGCGTCGACCGAACTAATCATTTTTATAAGGTACAGTATCAAAAAACACATAAATAAATAAATAACCCGAAAGATATCTCCCTATTCTATTCCTTCCCGTAAACTCGACGCTCGGTTTACCTGAGATTTTGTCGTGAAACGGCTAATGCTGTAGCGTCTCGAGTGAACCATAATTTTGCTTTATACCTAAAGCTAACAAAAATGTGCTTAAAAAGCTTACAAACTGCCTAAACAAAACTGTAAAAATAAAACATTAATTAGGTACGTTTATGGAAAAGCAATAAAATGTCCTTTAAAAAATTCTCCTTTTTATAACAAGACGAGTACATTTCATTTTCACATTCTTAGAAAAATTTCATTTTTTAAATTTTTATGAACAGATTTCATTGGATCGGCTCGGCTGTATATATATTAATTTTAATTTTTAATATCAACTGCATATTTATTTTGTTGAAGAAGTACATATAAAAAGAAAAAGAATATCCAAATAAACACTGACGTAGCAGACGTGTTGTTATGCTAAATGGTGAAAGTTTTTATATTTTTTTACTTTATATAAATTGTAGTTTTGAATAATTAAAAATAATTATATGACGCAGGGCAAGGTGGATTTATTATATAATATAAAAATACATACGTATAGTTAATTTTTTTATACCTATATGAAATATTTAAGGACAAATTTCAACGGTTTCAAAGAACCCATTTTGCGTCAAAAAAGATGAGATTACATAACAGATAAAGTAATATAATGCATATGAGGTAATATTTTGTTATGACTTCGTCGTAATATTTTTTATGTCTTCTATTATATTTATTGTCCAATTTTAAAAATTGAAAAAGGATGAACATGAAATAATAGACATATGTGTAAAAAATCATATACAATAATATAATAATATAATATCTCAACCCCCTCATTCAAATCACAAGGATTAACCCGGCAGTTTGAGGTAGGGGACGGGCGGCATATTATTATGATTCAGTAGGCCGCATTTACGGCTCAGGAACGACTTAGGTTGGTAGGCCCTAACCACCATTCAGTGCTAGAAACCTGCAAAACCTCATGTATTGGGGGTCAATGAGTAAATATATATAATAGAATGGTAAAATATACTAAAATTTGATTATATTAGTTTAAAATATGCCATCTTGTACGTATCCAGGGTGATTGAGTTTAAAACGAACAAACTATGAAGGAGACGCAGAGTGTTACGAGTTTTTTAAAAACAAGAAAAATATTTTATTTTTTAATGTCTTGGAAAAAAACTAGCTTTATTTACTATATTGGAATGTAATCAAATTTGCCAAGCTTGTATAACAAACTTATTCTTTTTCGACCCTTAGAGTTTGTTCATTTAACACTGAACCATCCTGTATGTCGACTGCGTATTACACATTGAATATTGAACTGATTTTTGTATTTTTTTCATCTTATCCGATATCTTAACAGTAAGGGTGATAAATAATAATTTTCTTGTTCCAACGAAACAATTTTTTTATCAACTATTTTTCAGAAGCTATATTATAATGAACAAAATTATCTTTAAGTTGTGTAAAAAAAATTACGTGCCTTCCGGCAGGATAAACCAAAGAACTACTTAGGTTATATAAGTTGCGACATATCAAAAGAGGTCTAGTAACATTTTTGACATTGTTTACACACTTGCTTGCTTGCGTATGTATTTACAGATAATGATCAAGTGCCGATATAGTTTTACAGAATGAAAATGTACTTCTATTGTTATTTGTTGATTTCGTTGAAAGCAATTAGCAATAAGCTAACTTATTGTAAAATAACATTTCAATATTATTATATGAAATTAGTGACTCGTGCCAACTTGCCAACATTTTATATACAGGGTTGGCCAAAGTCTCGAAACGGCTCGATTACAGCCGAACAGAGCATCGTACATACGTTTTACGTACATACATTTCGGTACATACTGCAAACAACGAAATTTTTAAAACTAAACGTCAGTTTTTTTATGGCACATCTTAATATTTTTTAATATTCTAATACTTTAAGCAGTTCTAAATTCAAGACTCTTCTAAGCTATTCAAGTCCTGGCAAAACTGCATTCGACGATTGGAGTCATCTTCCGAAAGTTCCCGAAGAAGACTTAACTTTGTAAGGATGCATTTGATATTTGTATTTAATATTCTTCGGACAGATCAGTATTATAAAAATAAACTTACATCACACCTCCACAGATGCTGACGTCACAGACCAAAAATACACGTCATAAAGTTTCATTCGGCTCTAATCGAGCCGGTTCTGGACTTTTGCCCAACCCTGTATATGGCTCGTCCATAGGTAAACGCTACCAAAAGGAGAGTCCATATTATCAAATCAATAAAATGTTTTAAAAAAGTTCAAGAAGCAGTAGATTTATTTTATAACAAATTTAAAAATGGTTCACAAAACATTATTGCTAGTCCAGTTGTGTTTTCTTTTGATTATCGTTTTTCATTCGTTTGGTTTAAAAAGAACTTTATTTTTAAAAAGAAAAGATTTATTTTCAATCGATTGTCACCTCAATTGAATACTACTGTTTTAATATTCGTTATTAATTTGTGTTACTCAAATTAAAACATAATCATTATCGATCGTGTTTGGTCAAAGCTGATTAAGTATAATTAAAATTATGTAATAGTGAATGTTATAATCATTATAAAAATGAATGAAAATCGAAGAATCGCAAAAAAATGACGAATTTAAATATTTCTTCATCCAGAACAAATTGAAAAGAGATTATGCCATTTTTATTTATAAATACCTTTTACATTGTTCGGTATTTATTTAAAAGTTTTTCAAATTACCGGTGGGATTGATTACTTTTTTAATTATCAGTTTAAAAATAAATTACACAAAAAATGTGCTTTATTGGTTGTTATAATTGCTATAGTTATAATAGGAAGACATATTTATTTTAAACAGGCAATTAAAATAAAAATGTTACAGGTATATACATATACTAACTAGGAAGTCTTATCAAAAAATTTCTCATTGAAATACCAGAGCGAGCTGACAATTTAGACAATGACTTTGTTACTAATAATAATAACACTTTTTTTTAACTGCTACTTTTATAGGTCTTCTTTTGACCAAACAATTTCGCAGAACATCGACTAATGTCGACCTTTGTCAAAGGTCAAACGATTGTTGATAAATAATTGTTACAATTTTGTGCAACAGTATCATTCTATTACTTAAAGCACGAAATCCATCCAATAAAGGCCATTTTAGAAGTCCTCATATTAAAAACAACTTACTTGTTTTAATAATAAAGTCGAGTTTAACAAACTTGAATTTGATTTTAATTAGGATTATGACTGCCGAAGTTTTTTATTTGCAAGCGGAATATTTTTGGAAGTGTTCCCACTAAATTGGGTTATGTAAGAGTAATGTGTTGCGACAGTACCAGAATTTTGTTTGTTTACTGCAAATATACTTCACTTTTCTAGAATAAGTCAGATCTCAGCGTCAGTTTTAATCAAGTGTATTTTGTTGATACTAAAAGGAAATAATATTCTTCTTTCAATATAATATAATAAATAACAAATATTTTAAAAAATGTGGCACGTAAAAATTTTGCGTTATACTTATATACCATATTTTTCACAATAAAATTTGTTTAACATTAAAATTTGTCAACCCAAACTTTTTTAAAAACTTCTTCAATATCTAGGCTACATTTAATTCGCTACATATATTCAAATTTTGAACATTTCACATAGCTAACCGAATATCAAAGTTTGGCATGCATAATTTTAGAAGATTTAACTTTACGTCATATTTTTTGTAATATATAGGTGTACTATCAGAAAAAGAATTATACCATTCGAAGCGCTGAGGCTTTGTGCATAAGTGGTTAAAATTTCAAGGCGATAAGTGTAGCCGTTTTTTTTAATAGCGATGTATGTACTCAGAAATGCCCTATTAAAAAAAGTTATAGACCACATCACATACGCCCCGAAATATGCTCTACTAGATGGTATACGTTTTATCTGGTTCTACGCCAAAGGTCACCTACCCCTAGAAAGAAGCGGGTTCGACTGGCGATTTTACTCCACTAATAAATGTTTAGATAGAACGATGGCCTGTTCACTCACCGAATGAGACACAGAAATGCTTGTAACTCGAAAAGGGATGACTCGATTTTAATTTTTCAACAACTTTAGTGAGAAGAGAATTGAAATACCTTTCAAACGATGTGCGACACGGCCTACTATGCTATTTAAAAAATGTGTCGATAGCGACTCTGGCGCCATCTATAGTTGTCAAAATTTTGTTTGCGGGTAGAAAATAGTATTTTTTATATCATTCATCCTACATTTCATTTGAGGTCGATATCTCAACTCGTTCAAAAGTTAAGGAGGGGGGTTACTTTAGGGACAGACTGTATATCCATATCATAAATCAACAGGATAATCGAATTAGACCTGGATGGTGTTCCCTGAAGCTACCAGGTGCGTCCCTGTTCACATCCTTATCAGTGTGATCAAGATCATCCACCTTGTTTATATCTGTTACTATCGATCTTGTCCAAATGAACTTTAGGTCAATATATTTATTTTCTTTCTGTAAAATATAGCCTGCAAGTAATTCATTTTTTTTATCACAACATTCATTTATTTCTTCAACATTTTTTTTAATTTCACTGATAATATAATTATTATTACAAATCCATTACATCCTGTCATCGGAAGTATAAATCTAATTATGTTTTTGTCTGTTCTCTCATCGCATTTTATATTTACAAACTAAATCAAACATTAAGGAAACGCTCCACAATATTATTCGATCAGCGAGCAATTAGATCAAACGGCAAAG
This sequence comes from Pogonocherus hispidulus, assembly GCA_963924545.1. NCBI lineage: Eukaryota > Metazoa > Arthropoda > Insecta > Coleoptera > Cerambycidae > Pogonocherus > Pogonocherus hispidulus. The sequence continues at coordinate 1,082,965 of OZ004701.1, forward strand.
GAAATTTGTCATGGCATTGATTGTGATTTATTTTCAAATTGGTTTAACAATATCCAAGGTTCCCCTTTTTCGAACTACCATTATCGTTATGACCGATCGAATGGGTGAGATCGTACGTAGAAGAAAATCGTCACGGTTTTGTACGTCCGGAAGTTGAAGTCTGTGTGGCAGCGGGCGCGGGGTATTATATAGTTAACGCAGGGTGTCCCCCCATCTGGAAACACTCACAGGAATCTCTGGAAGTACATGGCACAGTGTAAGATCTTGGCACAGCTCATGATTCATTTCGCGGCTCAGGAACGACTACTGAAGTTGGTAGGGCCACACCACAATTCAGTGAATGAGGGAAACCCGGAAAACCTCATTAGTTATTAGGCGGGTAGTCAAACATTAACTGATGTTAATCTTTCACATTAACACCAAGCCTGACATTCTTCCCATCCTAGGCACGCATGGATGATTGCCAACCTACCCTCGGAACAGGCCTTAAATATACGAGTAGACGATTAATTAAAAATTTTCTGGTAGAATGGGGGATTCGAACCCACGACCTCTGGGTTGAGCGATCGAGACCCTAAACCCTGAGCCACCGACTTGATATAATTTAATATTCTTCCTCTTATATTTTACGATTGTAGAAATGATAAATAAAGATTTTTTAAATCCCTATATAAATTAAAACCTTATGGAAAATGTTTTTCTTGCCACACAGAACACTAAGTATCGTGATTTACAACTTTTAAAGCTATTTTTACAGTTTGAAACGTATCCGTCATATTCTGTCTAACTGTAATCAGGATAAGTAGGTAATACAGTTTTAAGTGGATTAATAAAAATGTGTGCCATCTTTTGTTATATCTTTATTAGCTTGTTAAATATTTAAATTATTAAACACATAACGTGTTAACGTCTAGACGAAAATATACTTTATCATATCTGTTTTTACCTTAAAGAAAGAGGCGCATAGTTATGATTTTATTATAGTAAAATGTACCGGGAAAGACATAAGTGTCAAAAACGGAATAAACTGCGTTAATTCAATGCAGAACAAACATTTACTCTGACCTTTAGGTTATGATTAAATATCGATAAACCTACCAACTTTTAAAGACATGACATTATGTACAACAAAATTTGCTTTTTTATTATTACAAGTTTTATTTAACTTCACTCACTTGCATATATATGTAAACTTAAGATATCACAAAGCGAATTTCACCCACCCGATGAGCTATTGAGCTAAAATTTGGCAGATTTATAGATCTTGCATGACAATACATTTCGATACTTTTCCTTTCATTTAATTTGACTAGTATGTCTAAAATATGTATTTTTAATGTACGATATTTTTTTGTAATTTGTATGTTTACGAAATCTGTTCAAGTAGCTGATAAAACTAAAGATCAAACAATTGATATTATTCGCGTTTCACGTAATATACTAGATAGATACATGGGTGTGAGTGACACATCAATTTTATACCAGCATATTATTATATATTAAAAAAGGAACCCTAGTTCCTAGTTTTAAGTCGCAAGCAGGTGGACTGCATTCTTTTCTTTTTCAAATGTTTTCTACCAGTTGCCGACTCAATTTACAACGTTTCCATGATTCCATAATTTAAATTTAGTCCCTGTATGACGTCAAAATCTCAAATTTAGATATAGGGAACATTCTAGTAATTTTTATGTAAGCAGAGAACGTTTTACATTTATGTTTATTTACATTTGCATTTACTACAGACTGTTTTTAAATACGTCAGCTATTTTTAAATCTTGCGCGTCTTATACGTCTTATTTTATATATCTTATCTGCATTCTAAATGACTTCAAAATTTTAGCCTCGGTATAATAATCTTATTTTTTAAAGCACCAATTCACCGCCTATAAATGTGCGGTTGATTTCATTCAGTTAAATAACTAATTTTTAGAACCAGGCAGACCCTTGGGCCTGGGTCAAGTCCATGTTCATTTTAGTGCTTTTATTCATAAAGTTGGCAAAACCCCATAGATATTTAATAAATTGTTACGTTTTTGGACGTGGAATTGTTTCATTCGTGGAAGGTCTGGTTCTGCCTCTTCTGGTTACAGGTAGCATCGGTTATCATCTTATCATCTTTTGTAAAATGGTCTGTGTACTGTAATACTTGACCTAAATATGTTTATTCAATTTATTAATGTTTTTATATTTATTAGATAATTAATTATAATTCATTTAGCCATCATTATCTAGTAGTTCTTCTACAAAAACTGCTACGGTTAAAAAACTACGCAGTCAAGCTTTGAAAACTGTACTAGGTATATCGTGCGTAAATATTTGCATTTTAGAAATGTCCTGCTTATTTATATGCGTTTAATTAAATATTTAATCATAACTACACGGAAATTTTTGGGAATAATTCTCCAAGTGATGTATCACAATATTTGCTGTCTAAATATTGTTTTTAATTAGTAATTGCTGATTAAAGACCAACTTGTGTAGAGGAAGTGAAGGTTATCATGACATGTATTTACTCATATCAACGTGGTACGTACGTATGAGGGTACATACTATATTTTCCTGCTCCTACAGTTTTTTTGTAACAATAACTACGATGGCAATTTTTAAGTAAAATATCTTTTACTCTACATATTATTATATTCTACTAAACAATAAATAACGTAAGGTTGTGTTTACGTTTCCTAAAAGATATTTTGCCGATCAATGAATCTTAAAGATTCTAGTAGTTTCTCTGTATTATCAGAGACGTATATGTAGATGTATAAGTCTCTGGTATTATTTACACACTCCACACTCTCCGATAAAACATTTCAAGCTTCTGGATGATGTTTCTTCAGCTCGTTGACGAACATAACAGATACATTTTGGCCTTACTGAAGTGTCTGTTAGATTAGGGAAGTAGGTAGGTATGTATTTCTCTTCTTTCTCTACTCAGAACTGCTAGGTACTTTTAAGGAGTAATAAATTAGAACCAATAGATGTCACTTTTCATTCAAATGAAAAATTTGGCATATACATACGATTCTTGACATCAGTTAGTACGACATCTAGGTGTGATTATGAATTGCTTGTTGTTAAGAAAGTATTTCTCTTATTTCTCTATTCACCACTACTAGAAATTAAGACAATAGAAGCATTATTTGTACTACAGATGGCGGTGTAATATAATGTTGCTGATTTTGTACTACAGATGGCGGTGTTAGAATGTATGTTGCTGACACATGTTTTTACATATAATGTATATATGGGAAGAGTATCCTTCATATATTCATCAAAAGTTTGGAAAAAGTACTTAACGGCACGATATACCCACTATAATTAATTATGTTAAAATAAAGTATTACAAATTAATTTTATTTATTTTTGGGTATATATCAGACACCGATAGATGGCGCTCAATTAACTCACCGACAGATGTTGAATGGATAAAGTTTAGTCATGAAAATAAAGAACAAATTTTAGTAACTCCTTTGCAATAAGGGGGGGTAGCGTTAATTTTTTTCTTAAAAATTAACTCTTATTCTATCACAAACATACTAACTATTTAATACAGTCAAAAGAAAAATTCTCTCATTTTAAGTTTGTTCTGGTAGTGGAGGTCCTCTCGCTATAGATCCCAACCCTTCCCCACCCTTATGGGTACCTTTCTTTTAAATACTTTCGTTCATCCTTTATCGGTAACATATAAGAAAAAACTAATCAGCGCCATCTGTTGACAAAAATGTTTAATATAATTGACACAATTAGTACAGGTCACTAACCGATAGATGGCGCTCAATTAAGTCACCGACACATGTTCATTGGATAAAGTATAGTCAACAAAATAAACAACAAATTTTAGTAACTCCTTTGCAATAGGGGGGGTAGCGTTCATTTTTTTCTTAAAAATTAACTCTTATTCTATCACAAACATACTAACTATTTAATACAGTCAAAAGAAAAATTCTCTCATTTTAAGTTTGTTCTGGTAGTGGAGGTCCTCTCGCTATAGATCCCAACCCTTCCCCACCCTTATGGGTACTTTTCTTTTAAATACTTTCGTTCATCCTTTATCGGTAACATATAAGAAAAAAACAATCAGCGCCATCTGTTGACAAAAATGTTTAATATAATTGACACAATTAGTACAGGTAACTAACCGATAGATGGCGCTCAATTAAGTCACCGACACATGTTCATTGGATAAAGTATAGTCAACAAAATAAACAACAAATTTTAGTAACTCCTTTGCAATAGGGGGGGTAGCGTTCATTTTTTTCTTAAAAATTAACTCTTATTCTATCACAAACATACTAACTATTTAATACAGTCAAAAGAAAAATTCTCTCATTTTAAGTTTGTTCTGGTAGTGGAGGTCCTCTCGCTATAGATCCCAACCCTTCCCCACCCTTATGGGTACCTTTCTTTTAAATACTTTCGTTCATCCTTTATCGGTAACATATAAGAAAAAAACAATCAGCGCCATCTGTTGACAAAAATGTGTATTATAATTTTAAGGAAAAAATGAAACAGTATTAGTACAAATCTGAATTTTTTACTTATAAAAGCCATATGTACAGACTATATTTTTGACAATATATTTTCTTGGGTGCTGGTTTTTCGATCGTGTATGCTATGATGTAAGAGCTACGAGTTAAATACAGTCGCAGCACCGGGTATTTTATAAAGCCACCTCAGTGCCGAGACGATATCTGCCACGTAGCTCGATTTCTTCCAAAGCTGATATGGGCATTCTTCTGTTCTCATAAAAAAACCATCGTCTGTTCTCATACAAATAAAACAGCAAAGCTAAAACAGATAAAATATCAACATTACTGTACAGTGCTTACCGCGAAATGTGTATCCTAGACTTTCCAATAAGATCATTTTGAAGCTAGTTGGAATCTTGTAGTACTTCAGACTTTTATGACAGAAGTTCACTGACCGTTGAAGTTTGGTAAATCCAATTGTCACCTTTTGGGATCTTATTGGAATCTAATTCAATTCAAATGGAAAATTCAATTGGACTCTTAATTTAACGGGTGAATGGCCTCTGAGTCAATATAATTGCCTTTGCTACTTTCAGAGTATTTTTTAAACCATTTGGTTTAAAGGTTTGGTTTAAAGATTTTGGTTTGGTTTATTAGAATCTTATTGATCTAATTTAAAATCAAATTGGCCTTAGAATTTTGCGAGGACAATGAAAATACCAGATCATAATGAATCCTATTGGAATCTTCAAGATCAATGATCTTCATTTCATAATCAAAGTTCATTGACCTTAGAGCTTCCCTGTTGCAGACTGAAGATCTTATTGGAACGAACTGGAATCTGAAAATCCTATTGACGCTCGAGCTTTGAGAATGATCCCTATTCAAATTGATATTTTTACTTTCCGGTGACGGACATCAGTTCTAATTGAATCGAATATGCCCCCCTGGTAAATTAAATAACTCCAACAGTCTTTCCTTGAATACGTATGCAAAAATTAGTAAAGAGGAAAAGACCGCTTGTTATAAATATGTTATTGTTCAAAAATGATGAGCAGTACACAAATTAAATAATTTAATGCAATGCGTATTTCCTTAATGATGATATATGGTGGATAAAGAACATAAGGCGCAAAAAATATTTTACATTTTATGGCTTTGTTACTTAAAATCTATGTATTTCGTATCCTCTAGTATATTACAGTTGTTTAGATTACATCCTGGTATTATCATGATTTTAATAAACGACAAGCAATTCCCTAAAAATACATTAATTATAGTTTTATATATAAGACTTAATCTCATCATCATCAGCATCAGTCCCATAAACATGTTAATAGTGTAGACGTACGTACTTAAGTGTTTTGGAATTAATTTTGTTATAAATAGAATAAAGTTACACGCTTGGTTATTTTCCAATTGAATATTTAACTTTGTTATTCATTTATTATGCCCAGGTCTATTTATAATTAAATATTGGCTCCAAGTTTAACTAGAAATATTTTAAAGCAGGTCAAGATCAATGGCAGGCTTTCCTCTGAAAAGAGGACTAAAGATTGCGTATTGTTGCGTAATCTGAACAATCAAATTATATACGCGAGAAACACATTCCTGGTTATTCGTAGTACCTTTACAGTTAAAAGGAATTCCGGTGCAATGCGAGAGGTGTGTCCCCACGTCACTGGATATACCCCCCAAATCCTTGTCATTCGTCATCGTGACTTCCTAGAATTGAAATTTTATAGTTCGGTGACAGATTCCTTATGGTGCAACAGTTACATTGTCATATGGCTGGTAATTAATTATCGGAATCTACCATAATTTTGATCACTTTGAAGTCATCCAAACAACAGACTTAAATACCTGCTGAAACCTAAACAATATCAATTTGGCAAATGATATGAACAATTTTAACTATAATAACTTATTTTAAAATAAGGTCAACATTTTTAACCTTATTTTATTCACTTAATTTGGACCAACTATGTCAGACTTCACGTGTCATCAAATGTCATTAAATTTATATTTCGTCACTTCTGTATATCACTTTGAGGTTGCATCATCTGTTTCCTGTACACTATCATTCATTATCGTTAATAGGTTTTACATAGTTTCTGACGAAAGTAAATTTCTAAGTACGGATTTATTATAAAATTAACAATTGTGCAAACAATTTTCCAACTATTAGCAACAGTGCATATACATCTTAACAGAAGAATCTCAAAATCTTTTAAACTCGCCTCACTCTGTAACATTTAGATGTTACAGACGGGCTTAGCCCGTTATATGGTGCAATGCATCTATTGCATCTGCATTACAAAACTAATGTGGCTAAAAGCAGAGGAAAGGCGTGGTTCGAGTGTATAAAAATGTAGCCATTTGTTTGCTTTATAATTATTGTGAAGATAGCGTAACACCCTACTGAGCACGATGCGGTATGTGAAGGATGTCACGTGCACGTTTCAATTTTTGTCTGTTAGCGTTTCAAACAATTATTACTCTATCAATCTAAATATTTTCCCTACAAAATCTCCTTTTTTCTATATTTCTTGTGTGACAACTGACGATCTCATCAGGATTTAGTAAAACCTATTTTTTGTATCTTTAAAAATAAAAATGGCGTGACTCTTACCCAAAATATGAAAACCATACTGTATTTGGTAATCAGAAAGAATACTCACTTTTATTTATGTGTTAACTATAAAAATACCAGCAAGCTCGTTAAAAAAAGTAACTTAATAGTGTGGGAAAGTTTCGGATAATCATGTGGAAACATTTTCAAGAAGGCCAAAAGTTATTATAGAATTAAATTGTAATAAAAAGGGTCGATATTTACTATGCCATAGTGTCATAAAAATGATCACCACTCATGTTAATGGTAAATATCAAATTAATTTCTATTTTTGTATATATTTGCAAAAATGTGACATGAAACTCGCATAAAGTGAAAGAAAACTAACGTGCATGAATACATTATAATAAAATTGGAATATTTTAATACAAATATTGTTTAACTATAATTTACAATACCACAAGGAATTAATATTGACCACAAAATGCAAAGAACGATATTACTTATAAATTTTTATGAAACTAATAAATAGATTTATCGACCGAACTCTTTGCCAAATCTTGCTACCAAGGTAAATTGAGTACGTTCAGAAATGACCTATACCTAATCTACAATCAACGATTGAACAGGTCATAATACATAATAGTCATTGCATAGAAACAGATGCCATAAATTAATTGCACAACTACGATTTATCTATACGTGAAAACACTCCATTATTATAAAAAAAAATTTTGAAAAAGAACCACTCGGTTCTTTAATTGGTCACAACCTTAATAATACATCTGGCGGGCACAAATCCTGTCCTTGAATAAAAATCGGGTATACCTGTGTTGATTCCATTCCTGGCATCAGAATTGATAAGTGAAAAAGGTGGGTCAGCAGAGATCACCAAGTTATAAAAACTAGTCGTATTTGGAAAACGACAAACTTCACATGTAAACGGACGCCTTATAATATCATAAATAAATTATGCGACCCCATTCCCAATTTCAGAACCTCCGAGAAAAATTGATAAATAGTTTAGTATCGAGCTAAGGTATCTGTGAAATGGATAATTTTTTGTACATTTTTGCAAACTTAAATACGCCACGCCCTTAATTAATAATCCATGTGACACCGGTCTGAATTCTTATTCGAAGGGTAGGTCGGGTACAGATTCCATTTTTGTAAACAAAAATGAGGGGCTAAAGTCCACAAGTGCCGCAGGAGGTAAAAAAACTAGTCACGCTTTTGAAAACGACAATCCCCACATAAAAAACAGATGCCATATATGAATTCTACGACCCCGGTTTACCTACGAACATCTAAAAAAATCGCATTATTTAATTCGCCATACCAAATGTAGATCTGTCCTTGTAAATCAATAAACAGGACCCATAATGTTTTTCAGCAAAATCCATATTTTATACTATTAATGACTAATATTTTCAAATCTGGTTTTATAGTACGTTTAGGAATAAATTCACATCACTCACCTTTAAATTTGCCAATGGGCAATCTTTGGATTGAAATCAAAATTAGAATCTTATTTAATTAAACAAGATTCTGACCTGTAAAAGGTCGTAATTTATTATATACTTTATTATATAATACGCCGAAATTCATTTCAACCTACGGTACTGATTAAAAAACACAATCCATGCTAATTTCAAACAGGAAACAAAATTCTCCTATACATTAGCTATGGGCAAGGACCTTCAAAATTTTCCTTTAGCCGGGCTCTTCGTTATATAACATATCGCATGATTTAAAAAAAAATTGTTTGTGAAATTCCAATTACTTCTATTTAAGAATACGGAAGAAGATATGATATAAGATCAAGAAAAAATCAAACAAAATATTTGTATTGCACATGAGAAACAATATTAGATCAACGTTGAAACAAAACAGCCCTTCCATCACTATCTTGAATATTAATTGTCAAGCGAAATTTTTGACACCCTGCATACCTTTTTTACAGACAGAGGACTACTTAATTTTAAATACATTTCGTCTCATTGACTGAACCAAAAATTATTGTTAAACAAATCGTATTGACACTGGACTCTACTGAAAACTACAATGGTGAATAAAATTATAAATTTACATGTTATATAAATGTTAAATGGGCAAAAATAAATGGTTCTGGTCTCCTTCACATGTGCCTTATTTCGCGAAGGCTAAAAAAAACACATGAACGATAAATGCTTCCGTTCCGCTCAACCTACGGTAGGAAATAGCTTGAAGGAAGCTAAACACTTGTTGCACTATCTCTTCTATTCTAGAACAATAAAAAAAATTGATGACTAGACCTTCGGACAACGTATCAGCTACTTTATCAAGAACTATTTCGCTAATTGCCAAAGGCTAGACTGTTATGAAGCTTTCGACCTTTAAAAACTTTCCAGAGGCATATTATATATATTAGAATCGAATACCATAACATATCACTACGAATGCAAATTTCGCATTATACAGAGTGGTCCAAAATTAATCCGTAGACCAAAATTAAATTAGACTTTACTAAATAGACTTAGGCTGGTGTGACACTACACTAAAATTGGAACTAATTTTAATGTAGTATCACACCATCCTTATTTCGAAAAACCAACCGTTTCCGAGATGAATATACACTTAATAATTTATCATAGTATTGAAGTTTGAACAGGACCACCCTATATACTTCAATTGTTCATATTGGTCAGTTGATTTTTTTTATTTTTACTTATACCGTTGAGTGACAAAACTCACTCAACGCTTATACAATTTAGGGAACATCTTTCTGTTTTTGAGGAAGGCCAGGTTCTCTAACTTGGTACAAAGAACCGCAGCAAACCGGTTGGTTTGTGTGCTAGTACCTAAACAACATCTAGAATATTCTTTTTTTAACTGGGTATTTTGTAGACTACTAACAGTATCTACACAGATACCTACATTTTTTATTCTTTTAAGGATCATTAAATATTATATCCCCCTTCAAAAAATTCCTTGCCTTCAAAGCGAATAACAAATTAAAATAAAAGACTACGCTAAAAAAATCAGTGAGGGGTTCGTTTTTTTTTTTGGGAAAATTAGTTTTACCTAACCAAAAATACAATTTTAACACTAAAACAAGCTAATCATTTTTTTAACCATTTGCAAATTGCGTCAATGTGACTAATTATATTTTTTATTTACCTGCATTTCTCACCGAGAATATTTTTTTAGTTAACCAAATGTCATAAAACCCAATCTTTTTAAATGGTTGCAATACAGAAAGGAAAAGTAAATAAAAGTTATAAATACCAAATAATTGTTACGTTAAGTCATGTTCGACCAATATACATAATGCATATAGCATTTATCAGCACATTGTAGATAGAGTATTAGTTAAGGTGTGTAGACTGGTACTGGTACTGGGTACTTTTCCACTTCGATGTAGGCATTCTACAACCAAAACGTTATGCAGGCAGGTCAGTAATCAGGAAGATTTTGAACAAAGTACTAAATTCCTTTCAAGAAAATTTTCTTCTTACACGATATAGGTAAGTAGTCAGTTGCAATACAACTTCAAGCAACAATATAAAGCTAAAGCCGATTCATCCAAATCTTGGTGGGCTTTAGAATATTGTTCTCAACCATCGCAAGTATATTTAGTGAAACATTTTTTTGAAAACCAAATTTTTTTGAATAACTAAAATGAACGAATCTTAAGGCACACTATAATTAAAAAGCTAGATAAAGGAACATACTAACACTTGATACGCTACCGCACTGGCCGTTTCAGGATAGAATCTCAAGTTAACCGAGCATCGAGGTTACGGCAAGGAATAGAGCGCGTAATAGGGAGATATTCTTCTGGTTATTTATTTATTCTTGTGATATCATTACTTGCGAAATGATGGACAACAGGAAAAAAGGATTGACAGTTATACCATCTGAATAACAATATTGCTTTTACCATTTTTGTGCAATGTGGGTGGATATTGTTATTAACAATTTACAGTGTCTATTACCACCTTTCGATGGATACAGTAATAGCTATTTTTAAACTAGCCTTTTACCTGGATTTGAGACCGTTGCACTTCGATCAAGTAGTTACTTACGTTCCTTGAACGGTACAAAAAACGTAGTTACTACAAATACCGTTCTCCCCTCCACATATGATTATTCGCTTTAAAAATGATAACAGAAAACGTGATGAAATACATTTGGTTGAGAAAACCAGTGTAGTTTTTACCTAAAAATAAACTGATAATCAAGACACACCTTCCTGTCGTCATTACTGTGAACATGAGGGGGCAAAAATTGAACAATATTTGCCAAATGAATGATAGTCTAATATTATTAGATATATTGAGATTATGATATCGTAAAATTAATTAAAAAAAATACTATTATATTAAAAATATAAAATTAAAGAAAAAGAAATAATATTGAAGATCGTTTACAAAAAATGCGAATATCAGCGATGTCACCGTATCTTACAAATATCAATAGAAGTGAATTCTGAAAAACACTCACTTTGACATCAAATTGTATTCGTTAGTATTATTATCTATTAGATACACAAAAGTCAAACATATTACTTAAGTAAATAAAATACTTCAATTCACTAAGATTAAGATAAGCTGAAATAAATCCCCAAAATTTTCTAACATCATTTTACAGAGTATAATTCCACGGGATGTTTACAGTTGTAACAAATAAATAGTTGGCCCCCAATATTAAAAATATAATAATTTACAAGATTGGTTACGTATTTCTTTTCTTCTTTGAATAAGAATGTGGGCGATGGACATATTATTTGGAAAATTACTCCACTCACAACTGCAACTGAATCATGATCCAACATTTAAAAATGCAGCAAGAATACATCTGACACACCTCCAAAATGGAAATCATCGTCGTCATCGATCAAAATTAAAAGATATTTGGCCATTCTGCCTCAGGAAGATTAGATACAGATTACCTAGTTAGCAGTAAGTATACTAAGTGTGTGAATAATAATTAGAAGTGTATACAGGGTGCTTTAAATTTGATGATTATAGACATAGGGCTCTTAGCATACGTGAGCGTCCTCTGAAAATTATATACCTATATTTATATGTTTTTCGTACTTAGAAAAACAGTTTACTTAACCTTAGATCACATTTTGTTTAAACATTGTAATTCTGCTCATTGGCTAATTCTAGGAACTCCATTTCACGAGATCTCAACTACCGACCAAAGTCCAAACTAAAATACATTCTGTTCTAGGAGATCTTAATAACTTTTCTAACGCTTAACGCCTATGAAATCATCTAGTCTTCCTATAATTTTTTCTTTACGATTATTTTGACTAAGGCTTTAATAATAGCTTGTAAGCATTATTTCATTTATATACTTGATGCTCTTAACGGTGTTTCATTAATCTAGGTACTTGGATAATTTGCGCAATACAATTTCCTGTACCTTGGTTAATTAATTTCTTTAAAGTGACCTTTCTTTAAGCTATTTGAAACTTGTCAAAACATGAAATTTTCAATTTACTTCCGCACTCCACAATGCCAGCATATTTGAAAACTTTCAACGATCATATCTTGACACAAAGTGGGAAAGATATTATTTTGATTTGAGAATGCAAATAATCATATAAATTTATGATTAAAAATAATATATTAAAACTTTTACAAGAACTTTTTGCTCAGTTTTACGAAACCGGATATATTACTTCTGGTAACTTCTTGTGAGCCCCCAGTGTATCTTAAGGCTTAAGGTCACCAAACTTAGATTCATAAACAAGCAACTGTTTTGCGTTCACCTTTGAAATGGAAATATTTATTGCAAATTTTATATGCAAATGGTTTCCCAGTTTAAGATATTACATTTAGGATTACTAGTACCTTACTTCGCTTGGTTGTGGTGATTATGTTTTGTTTATGAAATTAAGAATCAAATGGTTTAGGTCAATCACGCTATAAAGTATATCCAAAGTACAAAGTGTTAATAAAATACTCTTCCAAACTTTAACGGAGGATTGTATGTGACAAAATAAGAAAATAAGATTCATGTAAAGATCCGGAAACGTTTCCAAGATACAATGTGTTTTAAAAGTTTAAAAAATTTCTATAATTTGTCATCTTTCAAATGAATGTTACTAATAGCCTTATTTATATACAGGGTCAGTCAGGAGTCAGTTTATACTAGCAGGACTCTGGCATTCGATAGAACACCCGATTTTAAGTTAAGTTTGTCATATAAACATATGTCGGGAATCGCTTCGTTTTTGAGATACCGGGTGTCAAAGTTTTAGGTTTTTTTTTTAGTATTTTCCACACAGCTCCTATAGTTTTTAAGATAATTTATTCAAATTTTTACCATAGATTACTTATAATGGTTCACAAGTTTTGACATATGTAAATAATTTGAAAACGTACAGGGTGATGTTTTTTTCGGAGGTCAGGCCCCCTTTTACCGTCCAGAACTTTTTTGTGGTACGCCAATGACTGCTTATTTGCCAAAATTTGGATTCCATGTTCAATTTAGAAAAATTTTCGTCTTTTGCATTTTTATCGTAGTTGTAACAGTTGTCGAGTAATTTGAAGAAATCTCTGAAAGAATATGTTATTAAAAAAAATATTTTTATTAAAATTTTCACTAAAAACAATGATTATTGTCAAACGAAAGTTCATTAATCTAAATTGTCAAAGGTTACATACTTACAGTACAACTTTTGCCACTAATTATTTATTTTTTGTAGCATTTCAGAGACTTAATAACTAAGTAAAATAATTAAGAACTAATAATAAACCAAGGCAAATACAGATAACTTTACAAATAACTGGAAATAATTTTATTTTCAAATTAAAATTTTCAAAATGTGATCCATTTTGTTGGATACACAATCGGCATTGCGTTTCAATAGACCTTCTTGCTGAAACTAAGTGATGAACTCTTATGTCTTCGCAAGCATGCCTTAATACGCCCTCTAAAATTGTCAACATCTTGAACAGGAGTGGCATACACTTTTTCTTTAAAAAGCCCCACACAAAAAAATCCATTGGTGTTATATCTGGGGAACCTGAGGGCCGTGCGATTTGACCTCCATGTCCAATCCACCTCTCTGGATAATTGTCGTCTAACCAAGCTCTTACATCTTTTCCAAAATGAGCTGAGCAGCAATCCAACTTTAGAGGGACATCTTCCCACTAGGATGCTCGGTTTCTAGAAACTCTAAGAAGTTTTGCGAACTGACCCTTTCTGGCAAAAATATGGTCCAAATAAACGATTTTAAAAAATTCCTACCCATACGTTAATGCTAAACTCATTTTGGAATTTTCTTGGCTTAATAGCACGTTGATTTTGTTCTACCCAAATGTGTTGGCTTTTGAAATTTACTATCCCACGTCGGGTGAAGCAAGATTCATCAGTCCATAATACGTTGGATACGAAAGTTCTATTATTTTCTAATGTGTTAGGGATCCAACGACAAAAATTCACCCTGCGTTGTTCGTCGCCAGGATGTAGACCTTGGTTTATTATTAATTCCTAACTATTTTACTTAGTTATTAAAATTCTTTGAAATGCTACAAAAAAATAAATAATTAGTGGCAAAAGTTGTAGTGTAAGTATGTAACCTTTAACAATTTAGATTAATGAACTTTCGTTTGACAATAATTGTTGTTAGTGAAAGTTTTGATGAAAATATTTTTTTTTTAATAAAATATTCTTTCATAGACTTTTTCAAATTACTTGATAACTGTTACAGCTACGATAAAAATGCAAAGAATGAAAAACTTTCTAAATTGAACATGGAATCCAAATTTTGGCAAATCAGAAGTCAGTGGCGCACTACAAAAAAGTTCTGGACGATAAAAGGGGGCCTGACCCCCGAAAAAATATCACCCTGTACGTTTTCAAATAGTTTACATATGTCAAAATTTGTGGACCATCATAGGTAATCTACCGTAAAAATTTGAATAAATTATCTTAAAAACTATAGGAGCTGTGTGGAAAACACTAAAAAAAAAACCAAAACTTTGACACCCTGTATCTCAAAAACGGAGCGATTCCCGACATATGTTTATATGACAAACTTCACTGAAAATAAGGTGCTCTATCAAATGCCAGAGTTCTGCTAGTATAAACTGACTCCTGACTGACCCTGTATATAAATAAGGCTATTAGTAACATTAATTTGAAAGATGACAAATTATAGAAATTTTTTAAACTTTTAAAACACATTGTATCTTGGAAACGTTTCCGGATCTTTACATGAATCTTATTCATGTAAAGATGGATAAGATTATCTATATACTCATCCTGTATATAGATAACAAGGCTACAATTACTCTGAACATAATTTTGATATTCTGATTTCATGATAGTAAAATTATCCTTATTAAAATAAAACTTCAAATTTTGTACTTTATTTGCACTTTCTTGATACGTTCAATTAATTTTTGATATTGCGGACTCCGTATCAAACTTACAACTCGAGATGTGAATGGACCATGGCATTATAGGTACAAAATAATAAGCGATCTGCGGTCCCGAAAAGATCTACAGTGATAAGCAAAATATATCCAAGTTACGTAGAACCATTATTACATTTTCAATATTATGTAACTCAAATGACAATTTAGGGTGAAACGTGACTTCCCAGGACGTTGACGAAGTTTACTGTACCATGTAGAAATCTATGTGTTATCCTACTTTACAACAAATGTAGAAGTAGACTTAATAGTCTACTTCTACTTCCTTAATACTTCTTGTAATCAAGAAGTATTAATTTTCAAGGATATTGTCGTGTAGCGACTGAGACAGTATTATCAGTGACTATAGTCACTGGTATTATTTACTAGTCTTAGTCTACTCTCCAGGTGAGTGATCTTTGTCAAGCCCCTTAGCATTTAGATGTGTTTTGCTTATCAAGGCTTATGTATAAGTGACCCTTAAATTTATATTAGTAAATTTATGTTTTTACTAATCTATTGTAAGTATCTACTATATTAAGGCCTCCAGACCATAGACCAGAAACCAGTGAAACTAAAAAATGGCAGATACCAATAGTCTGTTAGTGCCCGAAATTGTCATATACGCAATACAAACATTGAATCTCCTTGCTCTTACTATTATATTAATAACATGAAAACTAGAAATAAATATAACGCCAGGGACGCGGGCCTACTTGAATACATCAACTCAAATATCAAGACTTAGAATTGAAGTTCTGTGTCGTTTTTTAAAAGTTAGTCACAATTCGAGAAATAAATTCTGTATATTTTGAACAGACCACTAAGATACAAATCATCAAATATGTACAATACTTTTACACCTTTCACATTTTTGAAATCAAACACAGACAAAGCCATATTTACAGGAAATGGATTGAACAAGTTTCAGAGTGAAAGGTGTAGTAACTCATGGTTATACAGAGCAAGAGTATGCACGCATCAAACAAATAGTGACTACTTAGAATTATTTTTGTAAACATACCAAGACCATAGTAAGAATAATTATATCGGTATGTTTTCTGTCTTTGTTATCTTTCAAGTAAACTGGCTTATATCAGTGACTATAATTCTCTTTATAGTCACTGCTTATATTTGCAAGTTCAACATTCTGTTACAATAAATGCTTCAACTTGAGAACTCCCTGTATAGAGCTGATATAGTGAATTAATTAAAAAGTTTTCCTTAATAATTAAACTACCTGTACTTCTTGACACAGAAAATTATCTGGAATAGACATAGTTTCTGAGGACACAGTAATTTCTTGTTGTTTTTCTAGTTTTACAACTTATAATTCATTAAGTACCTAATATATTTTGTAGGTATTGTAATATTTCCTAAATTTCTGATATCGAGGATAGACGCGTCCGAATGCGTCCAAAACGTTCAAAGTACGTCATAGTCGTTTGAAAATTTAAAATAAAGATGTCCGAGTAAAAAGAGTTTATCCCCACCTGTAAGAGTATGATAAAAAAATTACCCGATATGCGCAGTGTGAATTCAACAGTTAGATTGGAGGAAAATCACAGATTTGTTAATATTTCTGATAAGTGTGAGGAAACTACGTCAATAAATCCTGCAAATTATCATTTAATTACCGATATCAGTGGGTAGAATAAAACAAGATACAATTGTACTCTAAAAATATTAGTGGTAAAGGTAGAGCAAAATATATTTTATTTTACCTTCACACTGTAGCTGCTTGAGTTACTTTAGTCTATATAAAAAAGCTCCATTATTCCATTGCAATCCAATATTTTTTTTTTAGCGATTTCTTCTGGTAGAAAATTGGCTAATGTTGACATGTTCGGACGAGGAGTGGCGAGGGAGGTCAATAGCGTTTGTTTTTGAAGATCGAAGAACGAACATTTATCATTTTTTGTGAGGATGTTTATCCAAAATACACATTTTATAGTGAACGCTCCCCTGTGTATCTGAAATATTTGAACCAATGTAGAATCCGCTGCTAATACACAAACTTTTCCACTTCGTAAATTGATTCACAATCGATTCTAGATACTTCTGTTTTATCTGTGCAGATGATGAATCTGAAGTCGTTACGTGTGCTGATTTGTAGTACTTCAATATATGTTTGAGACAAACAGAATAATGTTGTGCCTTCTGAACACTGACCTAAGTCTCTCAATAAATATACCGGACGAAGTTTTGAAGTACCAAATGTATTCATATTAAAAAGTAAAAAATATTTTTTTCAGCAGTGGGTTTACTTGAATTAAATCATAATAATAGTATTTTTTACTTATACATATTACCATTAGACGAATATATGCTAATATATAGTAAATATTACAGAAGAGACTTGGGTTGGAAAATATTTATCAAATTTATTTTCTCTTATTTTTTATATCAATATTAATTTATTTTCGAATATGTAGAATAAAAGTTGACCCTCGATCTGTTGTGCATTGTATTATTTATTTATTAAACAAATTAGTGGCAAAATTGCGTTTTTTTTAATAGGAGCTTATCGAAAACTATTAAATAGGTTATTAAATTATTTTTTAAATGATTGTTCATTTATCTTTATCGCCGTGTTCAATAGCCATTTGAATATTGGTTATACCTAGATTAAAAATAAAATATGTATAGTTATTGCAAAAAATATTGTGTAATAAATAAACCACGGACCATAAAAATAGTTGAGGTCAAAATAAAGAGTAGATTAACTATAAAACCGAATAATTTGAAAAAAATTCCTTTGATTTCTATATTTGCTATCTAGGCTCTGCAATGATAAAAAATATTCCTTTCAAGCTCGCTATCAGCAGGGAATCTGTACACGATAATAATTTTCATATTTACAAAACAGCATTGACGTTAGTTGTGATAGCATTCCACAGTGCAGATGTTTATAAGTCTGGGCGATACTATCACAGTAAAACCGTATTTTTAACCAAACAAATAGTAGGTACTTAAATAACAAAAACGGTACTTTTCCGTCTTTATAAGAATCACAACTACGTAAGCCGAATTTTGCAGAAATACTCCTCCATTATATTTATTTAAATTTGTGCTAAACCTAAGACTAAAAACAACTGATTTTATTGGTAACGACTAAGAACCAACATGTTTCTACCTTATAGATGTAAACAAATCCCTTCAAATTCAAATACTTCTCGACACAAAATTATGAACAATCAGTGTGCCGATCAGAAAAAGCGCTTCCTGTGCATTTTTACATTTTCTTGTAGTCCTTGCAAAGCCTGTTAAAGTCTCTTAATATTCTGAAAAAGCCCGCTTCATAAGAATTTTTTTGCTGGGCAGATAAGAATTTAAAGATAAATTAGATGACACTTGTTCAACACAGATCTTTCAAAGGATAAAACAAAACAAATCTAGTTATATCTAGAAGTAAAAAAGTGTAATTTTCCGTCATAAATATAGAGCGAGGCAATTAGCCACCAATAATATTTAAAACATCAATTTATTTATATGTATGCTTTACTGAATTCATTTATGTTTATTAATTGCTCATTATATTAACTACATGGAATAAGATGTGTGTGGATAAAAATGCGTTATTTATGCTTTATTCGCAAAAAGGCAAAAACATAAATCTGCATTTCTGCAATTTTTTCAGAATAAAACTGGGACACCCTGTATATTTCTATAAAGCAACTCTCACCAATATACTAATACATTAAATACAACATTGTAAACATAGTGTTTCTGAAATTAAAACGAACTACTTTGTAAAATAATTACAAATGTTACTCAATTTTTATAGTAAGAGGTTCATGTGAGATAAAATAAAAAAGTAAATCACGTCAAGGGGTTCTGTATCTGGTGAAATTCGTGGGCACGCCATACTGTTAAATACAGACAAATAACCGAAGTGATTGAAAACGTTATCGGTTCATTTCCTTTGTTTTTCATAAAACTTTGCCCTTTATGAGATATGTAATAAATGACAGATACCTTGAACTTAAATGAAATGGAAACCTTACTGTCACGTGATTTAACTGTTATTGTTATCGTAATAATATCTATCTTATCATAGGTACCAGTTATAAAATCATCAGCAAATCCCAGATATTCAGTAGAAATTACTTTGCTGTAGTGATGTTTGGTGATATATATAGTTTGAATGAATTTGAATTCTACAGTGTGTCTTTTACCAAAGGGTGTCCCTCCACCTATTCGAACACAAGATCGTGTTAGAAGAATTAAGTAAGTATTTAATATAGTAGATATATAAAAACTGAATACAGTTGAATGAAACAAAAATATAATATTAAACAGCAACAACAATGCTCAAAATTAATAACATGTCATAATAATCTGTAAGTCAAAACATACTGGGAATAATAGATTTTGAGGTATCTATGTTGGTATTTTAAAACATTTTCATTTGATACAACTTTTTTTTTTGAAATGGCAATGGAGAAGGGATGGTAACCAACTCAACAGGCGAGGTAGGTAGGATGGACACATACCGTCCAGGTAAATCTGAGAGATTAAAATGGGTGTGTTCCTTTAACTAATGAGGTTTACTTCGTTCCTACACTTAAATGGTAGTTAGAATTTAATAACCTAAGCCGTTCCTGGGCGTTAAAGTCGCCTACGGAATGATAATATGCCACCCCTTCTCCACACCAGTCTCATACTGTCAGGCAGTAAATAGGATATAAACAAATGTGTGCGAAGTAAGTTGGTATTAAAGTGAATTTCCAAATATACTGCTGATATTTAAAAAAAACTCTGTGGGAATATATGGTAAAGTTATGTTATGATCCAAATAATATATTATACCTATTTAGAAACAAAACTAATAAGGAGAAATCCGCGTCATAGCCAAATTTCATTGGGGGAATTGTTTTTTGATCCAGACAAAGCCGCAAATCGCCTGCTGGTCATCAGTAGGTATTTAATAAAACTTGAATAGAATTTTTTCTCCAAACAACATAGGTTATTAAAAGCCTATGGTATTTCACATGAATAATGCATGATGCATGCACGTATAAAGTGCACTTAAAATAACCATTTAGAATTTACAATTTGCTGACAAAATTATGCAACACTTGTTTGTTTTGCATTAGATTTTTTAAATGCCTCGCAGCCAATAAATAATAAGCAAAGTAAGAAATGGAACGTATAGAAATTGATCCTAACAAATAACGAAATGCATATAGGCAGATCAGATAATTAGGTAGATATAGAAAGTAAATACTTTCTTCAGCATTTACTCACTTAATGAACAAAGAAATTACAAATTTTAAACCGTTCTAACTTTTTGTCATTTTAAAAAATGTCCAGTCAGTGAAAAGATGACTCAATGATACTCAACGTTACGTAAGATTGATCAGATCAGATCAGATCACAAGTATTCTAGAAATCTGAATAAGTTTAGTAGATATTAATAACATGACTCTAATTATAGAAGGAAACCTGCTTGGTTTCACAAGAGACCGTAAGAACGGTCAAGCGAGACGAAAACGTTGCTAGAGAGGTGTGTCTTTACGTCACGTAGGCTCGTACCAATTACTGAGTAACGTATATTTAAACAGACTTGACTTGAGACTTGAGCATTCTTTTAATTAATTGTTTCTAAACTATAAGGTCAAGGGTTGCCAATGAGGCATATTTCATGTGCAGCCTCACTAATTATTTGACGTAAATGTTTATTAAACAATTTACTCTGTTAAATACTAACAAATTATTGTTGTCATGGGGTAATAGACTTTATTGGAGTTAAAACATCAAGGCTACGTGACGCTAGAGGCTCGCCTCATGCCGCTCTCTGATTGGCTGGTAAGTTACACACCTCTGGTGGTGTGGCACCGACATTCCGCAACATCTGTGACGTTTACAATTATTTATCAAAACAAGAAATTGCATCAGACGCCAATGTTTAATTTCTAACAATAAATTTTAAAATAAACAACCACTATTGGTTCTACTAATGTTGCTTTGTTCCCGAAAGGTATTTCCGCTAAAAACAACTTAGAAAAGGCAAAACACAAACAAGGTCGTTTGGTTTTTTCATTTAAATTCGTAAAATATTGCATTCTAGGTTTGGCCCCGTAAAACTGAGTGTGAAATAAATTATTTTGATGTCACTGATCATACCTTCATGCCGATTTACATAATTAAGTATTAATAGGAATATAATAGAGAGTAAAGCGTATAGGTACCTATATACATACCTATTCTTAAATTCTTGTAATAGGGTAGGTATCTATTTCTCAGAATTTTTTAACATCGATTTCATAAAATATTTTTAGATCGATAATATATTTCAAATTAGTGGGGTCTATAGAGTACCTCTATATATATATATATATATAGGTAGTTAGATTAACCTTATCAGCATGACAAAACGTGTTCAAGATAATAAGTACGGCTATATTTAATAAATGGTCATATTAATAATGATTATAGTGACTATACAGGTCCCCAAATCAAAATATGTTGAATTAGGAAATAGACACAAGATATTAGTTAGTACATGATAGATAAATAAAGATAAATAACATAATACTCGAAAAGTAACTGCAAAAAACAGCCACCTGACACGAGACTGAATTCAGAGCTAAACTAAGTCCCGTGTCAGGTGGCTCTAATTCTAATTCGTTATTTACGGGGAACGCAGCTGAGAGCCACACCTCTGTCACCCCACCAGCGCTCGGTATATTGTATCCATCCATGTGAAGTCTCAGGTGTAACGTCTCACACCCATATATATTGATATTTCGACTCCTCCATGCACCATTCTTCTCTGTTTAGTACACACTTTACTTACTATCAACACGCCCTTATCTCCAAATTGAATATATTTTTATTTGGGGATCTGTATTTGTCCAACAACGAAATTAAAGCCCTGTTCCTGCAGGAATCACCAACTAATCAGATCCAATCAAATCGTCCTAAACCAGTCAGCAAATTGTTCTCAACCAATCAGTCAAAAAGTTGCTGATTGCTGCAGGAACAGGCCTGAACTATTAAAAAAATCCTTTTTTATGCAATTTCTTCAATTCAATTCAATTTAATCTTGTACCTACCAGTTCCAACAATGGCAGGAAACGTATTCTAAACATATTCTAAAACGAAATCCCAATCCTGACTTTGCATTGCCTATACCTACTTACTTTCAAATATTTAATAAAAGTTGTTTATGAATATTTTTTTGTAGACTCTATTTGGTAAATTATTATACCTATGTAGACTTTGATTATACTAGCCAAAGACATTTTACTTATTTGAATAAGATAGTTATAATATAATAACTAAATTCGTGTTTTCTATGAGGCACTTAGGCACAGATTTTTTTAAAGAATTTTATATAATACAGTTTTATCACATATTTATATACTGTGGCTTTATAAAAGTTTTACTTTTGTGATTTATGTTAATGCATAGGTATTTTATTTTTGCAAAGAGCCAGTCAATATTTTTTTCACATCACAGTGAAAGAAATCTCCATTTCCTAAATACATTCGAAATTTACTGCTTCTATTATTAGATGAAATCCGGTATTTCAAGTTCTAAGTACACATTTCAGTGTTGTCCACAAATATTTGCAATGGGTACCTACATGCCTAAAGTCTAGGCAATGTTTCTAGTAGAACTAGGAAATATATATATATATATAGGTATACCTATATACCTATTGCTTCTATACGAAAAAAAAGTTATACATGCATATCGTATCATATCAGTTAGGTAGGTATATTACTGTCAGATAAATAAATGATAAATAAAAATTCGATATTAAAATTTTCCGTTGTTATATTAATGAATACCATGTCGTGATGTCGTTCCATGAAGATAATAATATTCAAGCGACGGACGACTGCTGTCGAGAGATTGGGAATGTATTTTAAGTGCGACTGGAGATCAATGGAAAATTCCATTCAACAGCTTGAATATATGCACCGGTCTTCGTCTCCAGCTTCAACAGACAACCAGAATACCTATTTAAGTGCATACAAAATACATTGCACACACTTTACGTTAACTATTACCAGAAATTTTCTTTTAATCTTTTTTTATCTAAAAAATTCTTATTTACAATTTCCTTTAGCAAAAAATAAATTGTTAGGTAGGTATAAATGAAACTTCTTCTCTTAAAAAAATATTTTTGTAAAAACGAGGAAGTCCAGTCTTTTTTTGTATTCCTCTTTATATAGGTAGATCATAAATCACGGCAGACTTTTCATTTCTGGGAATCTTTTTAAATATCTCCAATTAAACCTCAAAAAAATAATAATTACGGTCCCGATACAGGTAACCAACCCAAACTTAAATACTTAGATGTAAAAAAGAGCCTAAAAATTAATTAAGCCTCTAATTTATATTGCATATAGGTATTGGGAAAATAAAAAAAAATTACAAAATTTGCTTCATGCAATAGTAATAACTTTTAATGTTACATTCCTGTATTTTTTTTTATAAACATCAGAATATAGTAATTTTCTGCAAACTAACACTGTTCAGGAGGACTGTACACAATTAACTGCGCTTTTTTGCAAATAAACTTTTTATATCTTTAAAATACCATCAGAGAAATACAAAACGACGAACGTGTTCATACTCACGTAGAGATTAGATACTCGTAGGTGTATATGAAGAGAAACCCATAAGATTTCTTACAAAGACAAAAATATACCTAATTTAATTGTAGCACAGCTCTATGGTTAATTTACTATAATTTATGCCACCTGTAAAATAATAAGAAAAAAGAAGAAAGACTAAAGGCATCCCAGTAACCGAGACAAATTTCTAGTTTCCCAAAAAAATTGTATGTACCTATATAGGTATTGTAATTAAACTCAGTCAAAATAATATCCTATTAAAATAATTAGTTATTACATTCAATGCATTTTCCAGTGATTTTTCTTGTACAAACCGTGATAGGTACTTTGGTATTTGCATACCTACTTTAGTTTTCTTATTTTTATTTTACAGGCGACATTTTCTCAAAGGAATCCCAATAATCGAATCTTGAACAAAAACAGTTGTCACTAGTTTTATATATCAATTTAATTAGTAATTTTTACTATATTTCAACTGCATTGACTGATTTATTATTAATACAAACTTTTACACATATAAAACGAGTAAATCTTCCTTTTCCATGGGCAAATCAATTGAACAAAAGCAATTATTAATTATTGCTACTCAATAATTATTACTGTTAGGTATCTAGGACATCGATTGGTGTTAAGCGATAAAAAGTTATTAAGTTCGTTTAAATTTAGTGTTCTGCGACATTATATGGTTTTCAAAGGGGTGATAGAGAAATATGCTGAAGAAAAATATTAAATTTTATGTGCATTTTCGTGTTAACACTTAGTTGCTATACAGGGCGCGCGCGCAGGTAAATCAAACTACTATCCACACTATATAACCCAGCAACATGGTATTCTATCTCCATTGTGTACTTCTCACTCTGAATCTGAACAGTTTGCGGTTTTTTAAACCCAGCTAGCCGAATCTGTCATAAATTCAAAAAAGTAAATAAACAAAACAAACCGGTGTCGGAAACTTTTTTCTTTGTTATTTTGCAAAGTGACTATATTAATTTTATGAAAAAACTGTGATTATGCCCGGTTCTAATAGTGGAAATTATTACAGGGTTTCGAATGAGCCACATTGGACTTACCCCTACATTTTCCCATGGACTCCACGAAAATGGGTAAGTCTTTTTTTTTAGAATAATGTCTTTTAATTTAGAATTACCAAAATAATCCTAAGTCCGTACAATTTTGATCAGAATTTAAATGTACTTTGCTCCTGCGCTGTGTAAATGTCACTATCAAATACTGCCAACGTACTACAAAAATTTCCCAAAACTAAAAAAATTAAGAAAACATCGCGGTACTTACAGTGTTTACTTATATTAGTAGTTTGATAATTGGTTAAAACGAGTACCTCCTGCGTGGCATTCACTGCAATTAAACATTTAATATCGAAAGTAATTTATACTTAAGGCTATGTAGTTGTATTGCAAGAGCTGCGGTTCGGTTTCTAGAATATTCTCTTTCAAATCTCACAGGTCGATCGAATTCACGGCTGCCTGACATGGATGCGCAATATCCGGCCCTCACCGGCATGAAGCACACGTTACCGCGAGTTGTCTTTCCACGGTTTATTTCGAATTATTAAAACGACACGAGAAAACTCCGAGGATATTTATTTAATACGGAGACATGTAAGTAGGCAGCCCACAAACGATATTTATGATAAACAAACGTTCGCGCCAACAGTGCGGTTAGGTTATACATTAAATAGATTAAAAAATTCCAGCGGATTCAGAAACGATTGCATGTTTTATTTTCACAAGTCACAAGTCTAAACGACGTATAGGAAGACACGGGCTATAAATAAAACTAAGAAAATTAAATAGTCACCAATTAATATTCGCGAAATGTTTGGCAACAAAAAGTTGTCTAATTCTAATTAACATATCTCTCTTTCTCTACGGCAGGACCGGCTCGGCCTTATAGCTCTTGCAAAACTTGCTTTACAGTACAACACCGCATACACATATTTGCAATTTTTAGCTAGTCTCTAGAATGGTGGGCAATTGTACGAATCTGTTTCTTTATTTTTCTTCTCAAATTTAAATTTCATTCCTATCCTTGCATGAAAATGTTTCAGTGAAGCCATCCACAGATTCCCATCCACATTTGATGACGTAGGGACGATGGATATTGAACTATATAGTTCAAACGAGTAAGTTAGGTACGCATACAGTCAATTTCCATTGGCCGTTGCCTGCTAGTTAATGGTTGAGTTTATTTCAAAACAAAGAGAATTACGCCCCTCACGTGGTTTGCTACCCCGTCTTTCCCCGCCTAAAAAGAGAAAAAATCGTAACTTCTACACCAGGGCGTATCTGTAACAAAAAATTAATTGTTCCATCAAGAATGGAATCATGACCCCGAATGATTTGAAACCCCGTCTGTCACATCCTTGATTTCTTAATTTGAGAAATAGTGGATGAAAAAAGTTCTTCAATGGAAGAGAACAACACAAGGAAACCAAAAGAGAAGAGAACGGAACTATTTCCTCTTTCTCATGCCTCGTCACTTCTGAATCTTGATGTGAGAGTTTGGTTTTCCCTCCTCAACCGTCTGGTGCAGCTGGAAGAGATGAATGGAATCGCATGGATCACTGGTATAGAAATTATGATTTTTTTATAATACATGGTCTTTTTTAGAATGGAACCAACTATCTACATTGTGGTAAATTTACGTCAACGCACAATAATTACTGGTACACAAGTTATAACTTTTTCATCCACATTTTGTTTTATTGAGAAATAAATTTCTTGGGGATGACAGACGGGTGACAAATCATGAAGGTGACATGGAACGGGTTTTTTATGGAATTGTCTATATTGTGATAAATTTACGTTAACTGATATAGAAGTTATGATGTTTTTCTCTACATTTTATCGTAATAAAGTTTTCGATTATATGCGGTGAAAGACAGGGTAGCAGATCATGCGAGGGGCATGATTCTCTTTGTTAGGCAATGATTATCCAACCATTAACTAGCAGGCAACCGTCCATGGAATCAATACGTCCTACTTATTTTCCTACGTCATAAAATCTGTTCGGAAATCTGGATAGCTTCACTCATACTATGAAGAAAAGTAGTTTTGCGTTATATTTAAATTACAATTAAAAAAAAAAACAATCGACTTTGTATTATGTCTGTTCACATAAGTCAAGTACATATAAGCTTGAACCGTAACAATTACATGTAGGTAAAAAAAATAGTAAGTAGGCTTAGTAATAATAATTTATGGATAAGATATTCTTTAACTGAATATAAATAAAATTTATTTATCACCATTTATGGTTGGAATATGCAGGATAAACATTGAACTGAATCATTTTTATCAGTCACTAGAAGAATTAATGGCATCTATTTTGGAATGTTGATTTTAAAATCAACAGATGTTACCGAATTATTGGTGAATCACAGATAGGACCCTAAAAGAATTTGTAAAATTTTTAAAATTGAATTAGCTGTTTAGCTGTTTTAGAGCAATTAATGTGTTTTCAAAATATTTAAGAATATAAACGTTTTATTTAGAAATTGAAATACCTACTTTTTATTTTTTCGTAGACACATCACAAAAATATTGTGTTTGAATTAAATTTAATATTAAACGAAACACACATGACAAATTTCGGAACTGACATGTTTTTGGAAGATACAAATGAAATAAGTTTTTTAATTCAAAGTCACCCGCAACAAAAAGACGCTTTGATCATGATCAGAATGATCACCCATGAAACAAATATACAATGATCACCTGTTGTTTATTATAATTATTATTATAGACGGTAAAATTTTTAGCTTTTTCACGGTAAAAAATAAAAGAACACCATTATTCTTTATTTGCATGGTGATAATAATATAATATAAAATATACCGATTAACATATAATTTATTAATGTCTGTAACTTATTTGTGGTATATTTTGACGATTCATAGTTTGTTTCTTTTGGGATTACACCACCTGTAAAATAACAAAAGGCAGAAAAACAGAAGTATACAAATTAATTATTCAAAGTGTAGTAACAAGGCAAACTTCTAAAGTTTGCCCCAAAAAACCACTGTATTAACGTGTGATAAAATAATATTTGATATATTGACTAAATTTTATCAGTGGTTTTTCAGTTTTATACAAAATTTTATAATATTACATGTCATATTCTAAAATATGTCCAAATAAAATAGTTAATAAAATTTAGTCAATATATCAAATATTATTTTATCACGCGTTAATACAGTGGTTTTTTGGGGCAAACTTTAGAAGTTTGCCTTGTTACTACACTTTGAATAATTAATTTGTATACTTCTGTTTTTCTGCCTTTTGTTATTTTACAGGTGGTGTAATCCCAAAAGAAACAAACTATGAATATAATTTATTCTTATGAGCATATGGACATTCTATTTGGGAATATACCCAGAATGCATACACATATAAGATATCGTTTCCAAACTGTTCCAAACAATTAAAACATTATTTCTTACTACCCCCGCCAAAAATAGGAACGATATTCAAATTTCTACTAACAAAATGCATTTATTATATATTTATATACAGGTTAGCAAGTAGTTGTATTACATAGGTGATTGAGATCTTGTGCTCTACGCCCCATGCTTCGATGAAGGCATCAAGGCTACAGCAGGGCCGTATTTAGGAAATTTCGCTACGCTCATATTTGTATTTTATTAAAAAAGTTAACGTTAATGAAGTATTTTGACAGGGCACAAGTTATAAAAAAAAATAAAGAACACTTAACTTTTAACAAATTAAACTATTTATAAATCACGGCACACTACAGAAACAATAAATTTATTAATGTGTATTGAAAAATTTAAGAGGTAAATAATAAAAAAATCAATATAATCCTAATTAATAAATTTTTAAAGTACTTACTTTCTTGGACGTCTAATGAACTCAGTACCTTGCACCTGAAACAACAGAAAACATCACTTAAAATTTAAGATTATTAGAAAATAATCACGAGCACATAATAAACGGTCTAACTTCGGCCAGACTACCCTATGTGCATTGCTGATAAGTACAGGATACCTTGAAATGCGTTTGCAAAAAGCAGATTAGAACGAACGAGGAAATAAATTTTTCTAAAAACCGCTCTCAAGGCCACACATATTCTGCCAATCCGGAAGGGTATACTTTCAAACCCGGCACTTAACGAACTCAATCGTATCTGACCGGTAGTAAATCTGTTTAATAAGAATACACAGGTACTTAAATTGGTTATTAGTCAATAAGTGTTCGATACCGACCAAATCAATGAGTGAGACTAATTTAAATCAGGTATGCCGTAGCACTTGTAGGACTATTTATCATCAGTAAATTGTCGGCATTTTTAACTCGGTTTATTACTCGCGCACCTAAACTATGTCTTAATTTATATAATGCATATTTAGTGAAAAATATATTCCAAATTTACTTTTGTATACATTGCATGTTTTGTGTCTTTTCTTAGTATCCTGTAGCAGATAAGACACAAAGAAATAATAAAGGAATAATTAAAGTGATGAAAAAAAATCCAATGGTGTTATTTACCAATAACAATAATTGTATACCAATATTATCGATAAAAAGTAATTTCGATAATCGATATTGTGTTCCTTAATTGATATTGTATATTCCACCCAGTATAGAAATGAATGAGACTGCACGTGTTTTTATTTGTACTCCCAATGTGCTAAGATTTTAACAGCTTCAATATGCCTTGCAGATTAAATGTAGATACAGTACTGTATTATATTGTTTGTTTACTTCTTCTACAATTGCGCTTGAAAAAATGTTCGGTTCATAGATTTTTTTACGGCAATTTATTATCAACTAATTACCGAATTATGTAAATTAACAAAAACATTAAAATACTATATAGGTACTTAAGTAAATATTTATATGATTTAATAAACCACTTGCATGGTCTTTTTATTCATCAAAGTCACATTTACAATTTTTGGTTACCTATATTATGTATATTGCTTCAATTTATCAAAAAGAAAGTGTAACATTCAAACAATCTAAAGTATTTCACAACAAATTGTAGGAAACAAACAGATTTAATGCATTAATTTAAAAAACAATGGCATTGCGATAAACAATTTTACTACAAGGTTATAGGTTATAAGAAATAGTTTAATAAAAGCGATTTCATCTAAAACAATAAAATATGATAAAACTGAGATTTTTAAAAAGTAATTTGTGAAACAGTCAGCCGATCCTAAAATAATGCACTTACTTACCTACCAGTATAATGTAGACACGGTTCGTTCACAAGATACCAAGATTGGCAATGTATCAAACATTTTTCGGCACAACAGCTAAATCTGAGGGATTGCAATTATTACTGTTTTTTTAACACTTCAAACCAAAACTGTTATATAAAGTAGTTTACTAACGTCATTCAGAGTTTCAAAATTTGTATCACACAATAGAAGAATGACCAGTACTGGATAAATCCAAACCGATTTTTTTTTCGATACGATTAGAGGGAAAAAGTGGGAGAATTTACGTAAATATGTAATCTGTGCACGAGCTGAACGAAAGAAGTGTTATAATTATAAACCCGTAATCAAAAGTAATGATTGACCGCATAGATGTTAATATAGTGAAAAAATTGAAATTACTTTCCCCAAACCGTCACAATCTATTGTTCTGGCCTTATTCTCGTGTAAATAAGTTCGTTTAGGGTATTGGAAATGACATTGTTTTCTATGAAAACAAAACTTTTGACTGCGGATAGATTCTAAAACTTATGAACTTTACAAATATTTATATTTCTATGACCTGAGGTCATTATTTATCAAAAATGTCTTGTTTATAGAATGGCGATCACCAACGGTTGCCAACCACAGACAGCCCCAGCATGTCAACAAGTACAACAGCCACCAATCTTTCAGTTCTTGGCGACTCAAATTCAACTATCAATCAAAATCGAGACCAAAACCAAAGAAAAATGAAGGACGAAAATTTAAGGATGACTATACCTGAACTTGAGCCTTTCCAGAAGAAATGTGAAGAAGAAACTGTACCTCAGGAAGAGACAAAGAAGCCATTCTCGGCGTGGCAGATCAGGAAACAAGTAAGTAATTTCCACAATTCCTAGTTTCTTTGTCAATAGAATTAATCTTAAAAGTAAAAACATCAATTTACATTTTGAAAATAATGCAATGAAAACAATGCACCGCTTGTTTTTCTAAATAGGGCATAATAAAAATGTATGGCAGAAAGAAAAAATGAAAGAAATTCACTATTTTAGCACTAAATCATATTATTGATTATTCATAAGCATATTTAGTTACTTTTTGGATATTTTCATTGAGAATTAAATTAATTAAGCAATTTATTGAAATCTGTTTGAAATTGGAATGTTGAAATTCATATTTAAAAGGTCTATATTACGAAAATTATTGATGTGCTAATTGTTACTCTAAAAATATAATTTTTTTCTTATTACACGTTTAATATTAGGTGCAGTTAATTTTAAATCTTATTACTATTTTCTGTCACAGACTATGAAGCAACAACTAATTTTATTTATGTCTATATAGTTTCAATTTGTAACGGTTAGAAGCAGGTTTTGGTTTTCAAATTAAAATATGGACTAAAATTTTTATTTTTCAAATTAAAATACGTCGGAAATGAAAGCGGAACCTATTTCTGATCACTTTTACTCTACACACTTGATAAAAGAGGAACCTTTGATTGTTGACGTCATGAGGTCAAAAATCTACTTTTATCTACATTTAAATGGATACTAATCATCCGTGTTGGTTGTTTTTTTGCACAAAAACGTCAATAGATTAGAAAATTTCATTGGTAACACTGCTAATCTGTAATGTGAAGATTTATTATTAGTAGTTAAAAGTTGAGAAAATGTGCATAGCATATTAACAATGTCATGAATTCACACACTTCGGTGTGTGTTTTCATATAACCTTTACCTACACAAGGTTACTTTTAAAATGTAAAAGTAATATCAATACCCAAAACGTAGATATTTGTTTAAAGACCAACAGTACGTTTTTCAATACACTGAACAAGTTTAGTTGTTAATATTTTAATTTACTGTAAAACAATGACGTTCATCAATGTGGCTATTGTGATCTTGTACTATTAATAAATTATAAAATAATAAGGACAATAACAGAGCATGAATCGAATAATAAAAAATGAGCTTAGAGGGGGCTATTAAAGTCCTTATAAAACCGACTTAAATATCTTATAAAGCAGTATTTAACGAGTGCCTCAATCAGATCGCATATTAGTCTATTAAATGTGAAGTGCTCATCAGCGACTTTAACATCTGTGACATATTGACATCGTTTAATAACCATGAAGGTTTTAGTACGCGCCGACACTCACGTTACTTTTTCAATATCTGAAACCGAACCTAGACCAAAGTGTACGTTGTCTCAGGTACTTAGGAAAATTGCCGAGTGCGAAAAAGCACTAATTTTCCGTTTTTCTTTTCAGTTGTTGGCGGCTCTCGCTGTTTCATGGGTGTCCATGATCATAGGATACTCGTCTGGTTACACTTCCCCTGCTCAACTGTCTCTACAGGAGGAGTTCGGAATTGATAAAGATAAAGTAAGTGTGTGTTTTTTATATATTTCATATTATACTTAAATGTTGTTGCACCGGATGTATTTATTTGGACCGTGCTGCAGCTACTTTTTAAATTTTAACAGAGTGGACCAGAAAGATTTTTTCCAATCTTTGCAAATTTATAATAATTTTAATATGCATAATATATATTTAAATATTATTACTTATATCATTAAATAACTGATGATTTTTCATTGTTACAGATGTCTTGGATTTCCAGTTTAATGCCATTGGGTGCCCTAGTGGGTGGAATTTGTGGTGGTACCGCCATTGAATATTTAGGAAGGAAATGGACAATTCTATTGACAAACATCCTTTTCCTAATAGCGTGGACTGTCAATTTCTTCGCTCAGGATTACGTGTACTTATATGCCAGTAGATTTATTAGTGGATATAGCGTTGGTATTGCATCTCTAACTCTGCCCGTGTACTTAGCTGAAACCGTTCAGCCTGAAGTAAGAGGAACTTTAGGATTATTACCAACTGGATTTGGTAACATTGGTATTCTTGTATGTTACTTATTTGGAATACCCTTCCAGTGGAAGGTACTAGCTCTTATTGGAGCCATTCTATCCCTACCATTCTTGATTCTAATTTGGTTTATTCCTGAAACACCAAGGTACTTATTATCGAAAGGGAAACAAGATAAAGCCAGAAAAGCTCTTCAGTGGTTGAGAGGGTCAGAAACTGACATTGACAAGGAATTCCATGAACTCCAAAAGATTCAGAAGGATTCAGACGATAAACATGAAAGCGTCATGGTTCTCTTTTCCAGAAACAACCTGAAACTTCTTGCTATTGTACTAGGGTTAATGTTCTTCCAACAAATGAGTGGCATCAATGCAGTTATATTTTATACAACTAAAATTTTCAAGGACTCTGGTATCGAATTGG
Organism: Pogonocherus hispidulus; assembly: GCA_963924545.1. Lineage (NCBI taxonomy): Eukaryota > Metazoa > Arthropoda > Insecta > Coleoptera > Cerambycidae > Pogonocherus > Pogonocherus hispidulus. The sequence continues at coordinate 1,116,499 of OZ004701.1, forward strand.
ATAAAAGTATATGTACAACAATTATAGGAGTAGTTAATTTTATTTCAACTTTTATAGCTACAGTTTTAATTGACAGAGTAGGTAGAAAAGTATTATTGTATGTTTCTAGCGTATCCATGGCTATATCACTGAGTGTGCTAGGTGGATACTTCTACCTCCAAAATGAGGGCATTGTAGATGTAAAAGCATTTGGGTGGGTAGCACTTGTTAGTTCTGGGGTATACGTCTTAGGGTTCTCTCTCGGTTTTGGCCCAATCCCATGGCTAATGATGGGAGAAATCTTACCAGCCAAAATCAGGGGACCAGCTGCTTCAGTGTCCACTGCATTTAATTGGACATGTACTTTTATTGTTATAAAAACATTCTTGCTTATCACTGAAGCCATTGGTACTGACTATACTTTTTGGATGTTTGCTGCTATTATGGTGCTAGCATTAATATTTACAATTCTTTTTGTCCCAGAAACTAGGGGGCAAAGTTTAGCTGATATTGAGAAAATGTTAGCAGGTATAAAAGTTAGGAGAACAAGTTCTGTAGCTAATTTAAAACCAATGCCATCTATTTTTTAGATAAAATGACTGATTTTTTTTTAATTAATTTCTAGGAACAAGAGTCTCATTAGTTATTATTTATTACTACAATTATAGATATACGATTATTTTAGCAATAAGTCCCTATGAATTGTAAATTTTTTATATTTAATAAAATGAAACTCATCATTTGTTAAACTACCTATTTATTATTTTAAAAGTTTTTATATATTAAATATATATTGTATTTTTTATATAATTTGTTATTATTTATACCCATAGTATGCTACTAAATCTGTAATATTTTGCATTAATCAATTCTGTGAGTGGGTGACAGAAGCCACCAGAAACGGCAATCAACCCAAAATAATTTTTTTGTTTCAACTGTCAATAAAATACTATCCAATTTCCAAAAAGGGGGCAAAACCTTTTTTCCTATTCACTTTTAACTTTTCTAGAACGTTTAATGACTATTTATTATTACCACACGATATTACCACAGCTTACCATTAAGCTGTGATGTGATATTACTATATTAACACATTTATCAGAACAAATCGTTATAGTACAAATTATTGAATATGCAACATACATTTCAAGCTAGTAATAAATGGCTGTATCAATACAATTTAAGATTTAGCAATGAATCAAGACAACACATATTTGTTTCCAAATTGTGCCCTACTGACTATAAAACGTATACTCTTTGAAAACCTGTTTGATAATAATTGATAATGCAACATAAAACTGAAATAATTTTTAAAATAGACAGATAATAATTATAATAATACTTAGAGCCTCAAGCGTACTATCAATATTCACCGCCAACTCTAAGAGAAAATAAATATAAATTATACTGGAACTATACAAACTGATAAAATGGAAGCCCTTAATAGACCAGATATAACACTTTAAAAGGGTCACCTACCTCATCGATATGGCAATACCTCTGACCAAAACATTGCAAAAAAATGTACAGAAATATCAACAATTAGCACTAGAAATTGAAAGAATATGGAAACAGAAACAAGTTCATTTAATTCCATTCATTATATTGGTGACGGTTGTCACTCCATACTCATTCATAAATCATCTCACTCAACTTTGCCTGGAAGAAAGTATATATACCCAGTCACAAAAAGCAGCCGTACTTCATACATACAATATGCAAGATCGTTTCTAAACCAAAAATAATTTCTTGTTAGACTTGCTATTAATCTGTCTACAAGAAAATTAAATCAGCGAAGAACTGACAAGTGTATAACGCGCAAAAACATGAATAATAATTCTATGGGAGAATTGTATGAACTTGTATAGGAGAGAGGCGACATATTATTCAGTAAGCCGCATTTGTGTCTCAGCACAAATCGTAAACTACGTTCCTAAACCCTAACCGCCATTCAGTGCCCGAATGGGAAAACCTGGAAAACTTAATTTAGCGGGATAGCTATCCCCAATAGGGATCCTAGGCACGCACGGCAAAACTTTAATAGCCAACCCACCCTGAAATCTGGGCTGAATGGAGATTCGAACTCGCGACCTCTGGGTTAAACGATTGATACAATCAACTTTGAGTCACCGACCCGACGTCAGATACTTATTTGTTAAATGAGTAAAGCCACGATATTATTAATTATTATCATTATTATTATTGTTATTATTATTATTATTGTTTTTGCGCATTATGCACAAAGGGCAAGAAGTTTCAAGTTATTTTTGGGAAAGAGAACCATGACATTCTCATATTTATCATCTGAATCAGATTCCATTAGACTTCCGAATTTTGTCAATATCATTTCTGACTTCTCATCCGTTGGAGATAAGCTTCAAAAGGGACTAAGAACATGAAAGGACACAAATGTTACCAACTACAAACGACGATAATCCAAAAGTGCTTCTCCCTTCAGGCTGAAAAAGGTTAGAGATGCTATACATATGCTATCTATATACATATAAAGTTAAAACAAGATTTGGCTAATTTGGCATATGACCAATTTTAGAAATATTTTCTATTTGGCTTTCTATATAGATAAATCGTTGGTTATGTTGGATTGTTTATGTAGTTATGATAACATTAAACATTTATAAAAACATTGTCATTAATGTCAATTACTTCAAAGAAGAATTTTAAAAAAGCAATACGGTTTTATTCATCAATTCAATAAATATAAACAACTCACTTAACTATTTCGTGGTAATAAAAGAATATTATTTAACACAAAGAAATTTATTAAACTACAATTGAAATTAAATTACAAAAATTTAAAATAAAAAAAAATAAATTAATGAGATAGCACTGTTAAACTAATTCGGATTTTTACATTGCATACAATTTTCCATAGCATCTTCAAAATCTTCGATTTGTAGAGTCATCTCGAAGAAATTAAACTTATCGTGTATATTTTTGGTGGCTACCATTAAGATGTTTTGAGGATTTGTACCAGGACCTAAAAAAATTTAAATTACCACCAATAACTGCATGTACTTTTCAAAAACGGAGGATCAAAACTTCCGAAACGTGTATGTGTATACTTATTTGTATAATGAATGATTGAAAACAAAAATAATAATAATAAGTAACCGACTTACTTATAGCAACGTGTGCAGACATAGCGATTTTGTCCAAGCTCAATGCCCATATCCTTAGATTATGAACTCTTTTCACGCCCTCGATGTTGAGCAAAATATTCATAACTTCTTCGAAATCAATACCTTTGGGTAAAGCCTCCATCAGCACCATTAATGCATCCTTGATGATAGCAAAAGTAGTTATCAACACGAGAACTGAGAAGATGAAGGTGCATATTGGATCGACTATCATCCAATCTCTCTGCAAAATATAAATTATAGTCCATATACAGAGTTACAAGTAATGATAGGCAATGTTCTGGCTCCTCCAGCTGAAAACGTTTTATATAAATAAAAACTAAACCTGTATATAAACTGTATGTAAAAGTTAACTTAGACAAACTAAAAAAATCATTTGCAGGTGGAAGAGCCAGAATACTCTGTACATTAGGACTAGGTAAGACCCCGGACAAAGTAAAAGATTTATTAGTCTGTAGTAAGACTTTACTTACCTTAAAATATATCACAATGGCGGCTACAAAAACTCCAAAGCTTTGTAAAAAGTCCCCTAAAACGTGAATGAACGCTGCTCTCACATTTATATTTTCCTTGTCATGCGAGTGCTCGTGAGAAGCGCTTCCACCATGAGTATGGCCATGTTGGTGTAAAGTTAAACCCATTCTAAAAAGAAACCCATTATATATTACATAGCGCGGATACACACTATCTTTTATCTCCAAATGCCAACTACAGGACTATAAAAAACGGTAAGTTAATTCATTAAATTGGACCCACATGCATTGGATCAAATTATGTGGCTACGCCACTGCCTCTAACAAAACAAATTGTTATTAAACTGCAAAATGGTGAAAGCTTTTTTATTGGACAGAAGGCAATTACTCATCCATTAAGGCCGACTTCACTGGTTGGTTGGATTCGAATAAAAAATAATATTGTATTGTACGAAATAATTATATGTGGTAAGTTGAAAAAAGAAACAATATTTCTGATTTAGTTATCAATAAATATCTCTTACTTTTATTAACCTAGATTAAAGGAAAGGCTACACTTACATAAGATTAACAACAACACCAATCCCAGATGTTATCAGCATCACTTTGGCGTCAATATCGTAGGATTCGTGCATAATCCTTTGTACTGCCAGATAAACTAAAATCCCTGTAACCACCCAGATTAGGAGTACGGAAGTTAAAGCCCCTATAACTTCGGCGCGGTACCACCCGAACGACATTTTCCTTGTAGATGGACGATTGGCCATGTATAAGGAAAATAGGGATATCATGAAACTGGCGAAATCTGTTAGCAAGTGCGCCGCATCTGAGGCTATAGCTAAACTGTTCGAAATATACCCACCTGCAAAAATATGATAATATATAGCAAAATGTATTAAACATCAATATTTTTCCAGGAACCTTCACAGTGAACCTGCCTTGACATTGTCAAGAAATTGACAAATCTAATTAACACAAAGGTTGAAATTTATTCAGTCCAAAATAGCTTGAGAATGTTCGGGAGCTCGTGGATTCATGCAACTCAAAAAAGTTACATAATAGAAGGAATTAAAAATTGGGAGAAGGAAAACGGAACGGAGAAGGAAAACAACATAAAGACAAGCGAAATAATTTTTATAATTATTCGCATAACAACACATTTTAACAAATACAATATTTCTATGGAAACCAAGACACCTACATGGTAACAGATTTAATTTCTTGTGAATTTCAAAACCCTGTAGCTCCGTTATTTTTGACTTTTCGAAAAACTATTATAAGAATTTGGGGCATAAATTTTTCTTGTAGTCTTTCCCCGAATTTGTTGCGCATCATTTCCGGACACCCTGTATAAAATCGAACTCCATACATCGGAAGATTAATTCGCGGTACGTATAACAAATAATGACAACCAAGTCAAAAAAATCTTATAAAAATATATTTAAATGAATGTAATTTAAGTTTAAGTCAATATTTTAATAAAACGATTTTCATTAAAGAAATACTAGGTGTATAAATACAAAAAGAAACACTAATTTTGTCATTATCAGATTTTAATTTAAAAATTCAGATACCGAAGAGAATATATCACTATAAAACGTGTAAAAAAATAGTGGACCGGACTTCGGGAGATCATACTATATCTGAAAATAAAAATGAAAGTTCCGATGAACATACCCAAAAATGGTTCCCAAGGGAGTTACATCCTTAAACGGTGGATAAAAAGAATGGTATTTATTTATTTGAGAAAATTTTTGAGCACTAAAAGTAAGGTATCTAACGTGTACAAAACTGTCAGGTGAATTCTCATAAAAACAATAAATTTAGATTAAAAACCGTTTACTGTAGCGAGTTAAACGAAGAGTACCTACCTTTTTATATAAAATTAATGCCTGTATTCACTTCGATAAAAAAGTTTTGTGAAAAATATCCCTCTACCCTTATGAAAACTACCCTTTAAGAACTGTCACGTGGTTTGACAAACCATACAACCATGTGGTTTGTTTAATGTGACAAGAAAACCTTACGCGTTACAACTTTTTTTAGCCATTTTTGTCATTTAGATAGGTCCACTTTTACTACAATATGCTATTCAGCTTTATGTTACAACAAAAATTTTTTTTATGTCGGTTAGATTTGTTCTAAAACCCGTGGTATTGCTGACACGTGTTCCGCCATTCGTCCACATTATGTCATGACATTCAAATATACGAAACTACCATGTGAAAACCTATTATAGATTATAGTGTGACAGCGAATGTCGGGTATGGTCAAAGAATATAGACTAATAATATTTGTCTTTGGTATGATCATGACATTAAGTGCCACGAGTCACTGACTAAAACAGCACTGTTATCGATGCGCTCTCGTGGCGAATTTAAATTGCAATTTAAAGTGCAATCCTAAGTGGGATACAGCCGCTTAAAGTAGGCATCCTAGTGCCGATTTTTTCTAAATAACTCCGAAATCAGTTGAGATAAATTTATCAAATTTGATGTCCTGCCCAAGTCTTATATGCTGAATCCGCTGCAGTAAATAAAATTTCAAAATTTGTACAAACGGAGGAAGAGAGTGGGCTAAATATTACCCCAACTTTTTTTGCTTTGGCTTTTTCAATTTTTGATTAGGAGATATGAAATTTTAATATTTTTTACTGAAAAAAGGTACCCTTGGTTCGTATCGATAGGCATCGTTTTCGAGCAAAAACGCTTTAATTATTTACATGCGATAACACGAGATAACGTTTTGTACGTAACTTTTCCCGGGTTTTGTCATTAAAATATGAAATTTTAGATTTTTCTACGTAAAAAAGGTGCTTAAGGAACATCGATAAAATGCGCCGTTTTGATATAAAATCGATTCTGAAATTTTATGGAAGCATTTTTCGACCCAGGTTTATATGAAGAAAAAGTCTCCTTTTTAACCATAGAATACACTGGTAAAATATTGCACACTAATTTCGGGACACCTTGAATTTAGTTAGTTTATTTTTTGACAGTTATTTTTCTTTTTATTGGGTATTTTGTCACACTTGTTGATTTTTTAAACTGATTTCTGCCTGACGAAAAAGAAAATTCGAACGAAGTGTAGCAAATACCCCATAAATGAGAGAACATCTGTTTATGTCACTAATAAATAGTTATAGACAATTATTCAGACTACTGTTTTCATCATTCGTGGTCCTCATAAAATCCATTATTTTTACTTGTAGTTTGTTTGTTTTTGAAAATAAAAATATTTTTTTTTTAATTGAAAATAGTCACAAATGTATTAGAATTCTGATCAGTTCATTATTTAAATAACAAACTACAAATACAGCTCTGCAAAAAATCATTTACTACATTTCACGCTACAATTTTGAACAACATGTGAACCCACATAGTGTCGTAAACATTTTACGACATTGAAGTTCGAAATAAATAAAAATATTAATTATATTATACTTTACCTACGATTTCTCCAATCATAAAAATCACACATAGTACACTGGCGGTTATTAACTTTTTTCTAGCTCGTTTATCGACTTCAGGGGCTCCTTTTTGATGACAGTGTTTATTAACTGAAAGAGAAAAATGTTTATGAAACATATTATAAAGTAGGTAAGTTATGGTGTTCTAATTTAGTATATTTTCCATTACATTTTCCCATATATGACCGGTCTACGCAGTGTAACTTTTACTCTGAGAAACGTTTGCTCCACAGTCTGCAATGGGATTCATAGAGTTATAGGAGTAAATATTATAATACCTAAACGTGGATGGCATGTTCTACACATGTAAGTACTGAATATTAACATAAAAAAAAATAACATTTTACCTTCCATATTTATAATGGTCATAACCGTTGGTTTACTTCTAAATAAGTTCTAAGTAGTATCACTTCACAGCAAAGGATAATTGTTTCAGAAGTTAATTAGCCATTACTATTAAATATAAGTAAATTTACCAATGCGATAAGAAATTCAGCCACGTGACTTACAGTAATCCATTATCCACTTTTTCTAAATTTACTTCAAACAGAAATATTTAATTTCGATAAAATATTTTAAGGGCTGTGTGCAAAACAGTGAGACCACGTAACGAGATAGAGGTATCGTGTCATCGTCATAAACAAATGGAGTGTTAATTATTAATATATCGAATCGTTTATTACAAGTGTTTTTACGTGATTTTTCCCATTTGAGACCTGGAAAAAAAAGTCAGTCGGATTTTATAGCGTGTTTTCCTTTATATTTTTCATTATTCTCACTGATTAATACATATTAATAGTAATTAATAGAGGTATATTTTGATTTAGTGCAACCGCTTATAAAATTTGTTTTTTCTGTGGTTACAATTACTTCATTTAGCACATGACTTCTTTAAGATATAGTAGTATACATCTCCCCTAGTATCCCTATATCACAGAACTCGTAAGATGTCGCTTGATGTTTTCCAAATTTCAAAAATGCACCGTTTCATGTAATTCAAGAAAAGGTTCAAACTGAAAATGTTACACAAATGGTGCTAACTGAAAACAGCGTTAGCAAATATTTCCGTAAATTAGATAATTAGATATTCTATAAAATAATTATTATAAGAAAATTTAAAAGAAATCAAACTAGCTTTTTTCTAAACGTTTCCAGTCGATCCTCGACTCATCTTACTACAAAGTTTGTATGATTATAAATTATAAATTTTTACATCATAAACTTCTGGTTTCCTGTTTTTTGTTATTTTATAGGTGGTGTAATCCCAAAAAAGACTACAAATGAATCATGAAAATGCACCACAAATAAGTTAGACATTATATATTTGTACTATTTTACAAAACACATGAAATTTACATAAATTAAAAAATATATTTAGAAAAATAACCTATATTTACGTATTCTATTTAAAAAATCATTCCAAGTATGTGTTCTTTCGACTAGGTACTATTTTTGTTCGTTTATCGAAATATTCTAGAGTTCATAAGACTAATAAAAGCTTGGGAGCTCATTTAATATTTATTTCTTTGCCCAAAGTACAATTACATATTGTTGTGTTACATCAAAAAATATTAAATTGTCTTAAGTCTTAAGTTTTTATAAGTCATACAAATTCCAGAAGACTCTGCTAGTTAGACAACTGTGGAAAGCATAAGAACATTACGAACATTGAAGAAAAGGAGTCGGAAAAATAATATTATTTTTTATTCAAAAAGACAAAATTTTGTTTTTCGTATGTATTTTATTTTGTACTTTTTAGTTATAAAAACTATGACATTTGGACATTTCCTATTCCTATTTTCTTTTTCCAAAAATTAATAATTCGCGCGACCTTGAAAACAACCAAATATCGGACCATAAATATCAAAATGACACACCTACAAATACTACTATTTTTAGCGTTTACTTATTTGAAGAAATATGTTTTATTGTCTATAGTAATTCTCATTACTATAGACATGATGACATGGGAGACCCGGTGTATTTGGATTACAATATTATAAAATCAACTATATAGGTATTTGTATATAAAATAGGCAAAACTAGGTTTGCAAAATCAAACACGGATGGTTCCTTTTAGACCAGGGATTCATTTTCTAAATTTTTTTATATTTTCAAATAAAAAAGACGACTGCGTAAATAATGCGATAAATAAATACTTACAGTGCACTCGACACGCAGAAACCATTGTCTAAATAGATTATTTGTTTAACAAAATAAACCAAAAGCTGCTTCGTCAACAATAGTTGTAACAGCAGTGCTTTGCCAAAAAAAACAAACTTTTCTTTAGTCTTACTGCTAGCTTAGTCCACTAAGTACTAAATAATTGTTTCAGATCTTATTTAATTATTTTGTTTTATTTCTGAATATAACAAAGCATTAGAGAATCAAAGCATCGACAAAAAAAGTTTGGGTATAGATAAAACTCAATAAAGTTGTAATTTGACGAAACGTGCATATAATAAAGCCTATTCGTTTATTTTCAAACTTTCTAAGATAACATATTTAAGAAACTTATCTAGGAGTTTGTGTAACAGTTTTAATATCATCAGCTACCTCCGACCTTGTTTATAAGCTTATACAAACAAATCTTTCTAAAATTGAGACATTTCAATAAATGCACGTGAGTATTATATATTTCAATGTGTATAAAACTATTAAAATGATACATAAGATAATTAAGCCATAAATACCAACTAAATAACTTAAAAGATTAATAATTTTGCGAGATTTCAGATAGACGTAGATATTGTAAACAATAAAACGTGCAAAAATAACGCAAGATTTCTGTAACCTCGAGGAAAAAAATGATCATTTTAATTGAGAAAAATAATTTATTAATAATTAATATAATTATTGCCGATATGCAATCCCACTCAAATACCCATGGTCATTTATGCCCAGAAACAAATTGCTTTGAAGTTAAATACCTCGGAAACCTGATAAGCGAAAAACAGATATCCAGAGAAGCCACATACATATTTTCCAGAAATGTTTCGAAAAATAATATATAAACTGTATATATTTGGAATGCATTTTCAGTCCTCTTGCCATTTTAGGAATAAAATACAGGATGTTCCATTTAAAAAACACGAGTTGTGACCAAAACAAAAAAACGAAAAATTAAATCAAATTTTGACATAACTTGAAATGGAAACCATAAAAGGGCATCAAGTCGGTTTGCTCTGTAGCTCAAAAACGGTAAAAAATAGAGAGATGCGGTTTGAGCTAGTGTTACTTTTTTGAAATAAGGGACTCGTCCATCAGACTTGCTCTATCTATTACACATTCTCGGCAACCCTCGAAAACATAGCAATTTGAACCCCCTGTACAATAAAACGAGCAATTTACCTAAAAAAAACCTTGAACAGAAAACTACCAGTCGAAGTGAACCACAGACCTAATTCTAAATTATACCAACAATAATAATCAACAACATGTACATACAGTTTATCCAAAAGTCATTTAAAATTGTTAGTTAAAAAATATGTCTGAATCTGACAATTTTTTAACATACAAACTTCTCGGATCGGTAATTTCTTTTAAATTTTCTTATAATAATTATTTTATTTAAAAAATTCAAAATATGATTTGTAATATTACACAATTTTGTATAAAACGGAAAAACCACTGATGAAATTTAGTTAATTTATCAAATATTTATTTTATTGCATATTATACAATGATTTTTTGGGGCAAACTTTAGAAATTGATACTACACTTTGAATATTTAATTTGAATACCTACTTCTCGTTTCCTGGTTTTTTTTATTTTACAGGTGGTGTAATCCCAAAAAAAGCCTAAAGTGAATCTGTATAATGGTTGTTCATAAATCCGATTTAAAATAATTAGCTACCTATCTTTTGATTTTAAAATTCAAGATAGTTACGTCATCTTTTTCAAACAATATTTGTTAAAATCAGTTAAATTGTCTCAAATATGTTACTATAAATCTGTGGTGCAATTCCAATGTGTAGTTTATACCATAGCATTTTTCTATAGCTTGTTTTCCTTTATATTTTTCATTATTCTCACTGATTAATGACATATTAATAGTAATTAATAGAGGTATTACACCAGGGATTCATTTGCAAATGAAGACCTACTTCACTTGCAAAAAGTTTTAAAAACTTTAACTACCACGTAGGTACTAGGTACATATATAAGTTTTCATATCCTCTTAGGGATATCAATAGTTTAACATTGACAAACATATTATGTTAATGTTAATTCATTTATACACAATAAGTAGCGAAGAGAAATGAGATACCTATATTAAACTAGTAGCCTAATTAAAAGATCTCGGAAGATAAATATAATAAATCAAAATGTACTTAGTTCTGTCGTATCTGTATTTTCCTTGGCATGGCTGCTTATGCTATCTTCATTACGAAGAATATCTATAACTTCACCTTCCAAAACTTTACAACAGCCAGTACTAGCTTTTCCATGTACGCAATATATAACTCTTCTAGGAGATATTAAGCTATTTTGTCTAGTCAACGAGCCATAGTAACCACCCTGTGCCTTCCTAAAAATATTAATAATAACATTTTCAATATATCTAACCCAAAGGAACTAGGTACTTACAATATGTTTTTCTCTTGATTGTTGGCCATTGTAAATAAATGTTATTCACTTTAATAAACACTTGACACACGGCTTTCAGGGTAACTTGTAATGCCTTAAGTATATTTTATATTTCGAAATGAATTTCAGTTCTTAAAAATTATAAAGTTGACGTTGATAAACAGTACGTAAAGACGTGTATGCGCCCGAGACCACAGTAGTTATTGCTTATCTGTAGAGACAATTATTTCTTGATTCAATAAAAACTACTTCTTTATCTAGTTTTGTTTGCCGAATACTCCACAAGAGGATAACACTACGAATTTTATCACGTTTAGGTATTTAGTCTAAGGAATGTTAAAAACAGGAGATAAATTATTTAAATGTTTTTCATACAAACAAAAATCTACAGACATGCCAAGAAGTTAACTAAAAACTATGTTTCTAAAACCAACAACATTTACATAAAATGTAGACATCATTTTTATTTAAGAAACAATATCTCTAGTTCACAACATTTGACCCATTTATTTTAAACTTGAAGACTGATGCCAGTATTTTATATTCTATTGGCTTGGATATTGACATTCATTATCATTTATAAAGCTGGCGCAATGGGATTCATTTCAGTGTCGTTACCGTCGATGTAATAAATCACTAAGAGAAAGCCACTAAAATTTGAACAAAACTGTAAATTCTTCGGCACTCATTAGTTCGATATCTATACTGAAATAGCAATAATAACATTCATAAAAGTACATGTCATCAGATTAGTACATGAAATACTAGAATGCAATGTAAGCAGTGTTTATTGGTTGATTTATAATTACAATATATAACTGCAAATAACTCCTTCGGCTACTTTATATTTCTAAAATTGACAAATTTTCAATTTCGGCTCTTGGCAAACAAGAAAAGATTCAATTTTATTTTCGGAAGTGAAAATGTAACTGGCCACTGGTCGTTGACTGGCCTCTTGGTCGCTCAACGAGAATATATTGAATATATTGTCAGATAGATTTCGATAGGTATCCCGAAGATACCTACTATTCTTTCAAATTATTCACTATGGCCCACCTTGCGTTTACAAAATGCCTCGGAACTACAAAATATCCGCTGCTAGATCTAATTGATTGCCTGTTTATGATAATAGATCTGATAAGGAGCAAATATCAAATATTTTCTGAATCATGAAAATTACCTATTTAAGAAAAGATATGATCACTAGGCAACCAGAAATACAGAAAGCGCCATCTAGTCACCGTTTCAGCAAAAAGTTAAAGTGGAACGGAACCAAACAGTTTTCTTCTTTCGAATTTTAGAAAATACATTCTTCTTCTTCTTCTTCGTCTTTGGTATGATTGTACTTATTCTGAAAAAGGTTTTATCCTGTAGTTTTATCGATGATTTATATGATTCCCCGATAATTTCACATTTCACCTGTGCCTCATTAGAAAAAATATTGTTGTCTCTGTCCTGTCTCTGAGGAGAGACGAAAACATGTGAATAGTCTGTTGACTGTTAAAAAATCAAACAATAGAGCTGTTGTAGCTGGTGCATCACTGAACAGGTATCTTAATTGTATTTTCCTGCATTTCCTGTCATTTACATTAATCACCATAGGTGCAATGATTTCTATGAGAAATATGTAAGTGCTGAAGTGTTTAAGGTTTGTGTAGGTATCGAAAAATGGTGGTGAAATGGCAGGATTGGATTTTGCAAAACTAGTAAAATAGAACAAAACAAGTAATTAAGAATACGAAAGCCCTAATGACATGGGACTTTGCGCGAGAAGGAATTTATTTTTATCAATATGTGTTTTACAAATTGTAAGTATACTTCATTTATATTAAACTACAACATACCATATGATTTTTATAAATTTTAGTTGTCAGTTGTCGTGAGACAGGTGTTTGATTTCCTTGGATTCCTATGGATCCCTATTTTGGTAAACTTCTTTGAAATTATATTCATTATCTTCGGATTCTTTGGAGCTTACCAATATCGAACTAAGTACATGGTAGCTGTAAGTCCTAATGATATATTTATTATACATATTTTACTAGTAGGTATTAATTTCAGTATCTCATATGGCATATATTTTGGTTAGCTTGGAATATTTTTATGATTTGTTTATATTTGGATGTTGCTGGGTTAGACCATGAGGTATGTATGACAAATTCCTATTTCATACTGGGTAATTTTTAAACTTCGACTAAAGAATAACTTACATAACCTTGGATTATTTTTACTAAACAGGTCACTTTTTATTATATCAGTTCCTTTTTTAAAAAGATATGTTTTTCATGAGTAATTTTATAAATCAATTTATGTTTCAAGATAATATTTTATCTGATTATGAGTCAAGTTTTTAACAAAGGTGTAGGTATCTAAAAATTGATAAACATATGAAATTGTGTTAAAATTTTTATCTAAAAATGCACTGCATTGAATATCAAATAAATATAACTTACAGAATAATATCGTGTTGAAGTTAGATCCTAATAGCAATAGTTGGTGGAAAGAGAATGGTCCTGGATGTAAAGTAAAAAAAGATGGTAGTGGATACGAAGGCTGTTCAGTTAAATATACTTACATTGAAGTATTTCAGGCTGGATTGCAGTGTTATTTTGCTGTAAGTAAACGTCAAAATGATTATAGCAAGTATAACATAGATCATTAATATTTACTCATAATTATTGTCAAATGCCCATGTATTGATTAAACAAATATATTTAGTTATAAAGTATATTGGTTTTATATAATATTTTAATTTACTTTTCATAATAAGTAAATATTTTCGAAGTTGATAAATTTTTATATTTCAGCTCTTAAATGGCATAATAAGTATATGCCTTTGTCGGTCGTTTAGAGAAGATGATGACACTTGTAAGTACTTTTTTCTGTAATTTTTTTCCAGTAGACACTTCCACTAACACTTACATTGCTCATCTTAGATTGATTATAAAAGATTTTATGAGATGCATCTTAAAATTAGTAAAAAGTAATAGTTGCATTAAAGTTGTTGTCATGTTAAAAGATTTTTTATAATCGACTAACTGTACATCAACATAATCATATGCTTGCAGTTGATTTCATTGGTGGATTTGATCCGCAAACTATTTGGTAAGTCATGGTTCGTGGGAATGCATTTAACGCATCTTGCAAATATTGTATATAGTTGCTACTATTTACTTCTCTTGTAGTATGTAGCCCACTGCTTTATCTTTATTTTCAGTTAATTTCGAGAAGCCAGATGGGCCCGATAATTATTTATTGCACCCAATGTATGTGAGCTCCAGTGATAACTTACACAGTTCTAACAGACGTGTGAATGTAACACCCAAAAGTTACTTTTTATATGATAAGGCAACTAACCCACAGAAATTATATAGTCGCAATAATCGCAAGCAAATTTGTGCCGATACTATTCGGGATCCTATGAAAAGGAGCAATTCCTTTAACACACTTACTAAAACTCACAGAAAAGGATCTATACGACCCAAGTCGCTGTATTCTGATGCATATTTTGATATGTAATCAGATATACAACTTCTAGTCAAATTTAAAGATAGTTTTGCATAAGAGAGAATAAATGTCATTGACGTCTCTCACAGTACATAAAAAAATTATATTGGTAATTTTTATCTATGTAAATGCAGGAGAGTTTAAACATTAAGGATCAAACAAACAGTTGTATTTACCACACATACTTTAAAATTATTTTCTCTTTTGAGTTGGGAATTTGATACACTAGTAACTTTTTTTATACAGCACAAGGACACAGAACACTAATATGCAATTATTTTTTATAATCAAATGCTTGGAAGTAGTATAGGCCTCTATATTTTCTTTACTTGTTTTTGCTATGTTGAACCTATATTAATAATACTTAACCTGCTTGTATGCTAGTTTATTTTGCATGTTTTTTGTATCTACAACTAAGTGACTAATAAATTGTTTATTTTTTATGGATTGCATTTTCTTTTATCTATATTTTGACATTTCTACAGAAAAAATAGGAACATCACTAAATTTTTCAAGTCAAACATTAAGCATATCTTGTATACTTTTATTTAAAATCAATGTCATTTTAATTTTCAGTGTTAATATACGAGAGATTGTTACAACATATTCGGATTGTTTCTATTTTTTAACTGTTAACCATAGCAAATGTCTAGAAAATTTTAAAATGAAATAATTTAAAATTTTTTGGCCATTTTAGTTTATGCCCGTGCTTAACAAACCATCTAACAGATTCCATTTTTAACAGCGTCACGTAAATCCTCTCGAAAAAGCCCCAAACAGAGAATGTCTCTTTACTCTATCGAGTTCAGTTCTCAATTAGACAATCGACATGGCGATAGCGACAACGATTTCGACCATTTACCTCCTCCAGTATCACCCAAACCGATGACTCCTCGTAGAGTGAAAAGACGTAGTGTTATGACGAGAGGATCGTCCGGCAGGCACAGTACGAGTAGCAGAAGACATTCCCAGTCACGATCGTCGACTAGGAGTTCCAGAAGGATGGCACAAAATCCAGTAACGCGTTTGCTAGAGCAACAACAAAAATCTCAAGCGTATGACAGTCCTGCTAGTCCCTCTCCTGTCGAATCACCTTTACCGAATTATTATAGCGCATCGAACAATAATTTGATAAATCATCAAACCTGGCAGAATTGTCACACAAACCCGACTTATCAACAATCATCGCAGCATTCGTTGAACGACACTGAAGACTTGGAAGAACTCTATAATAACAGACCTGCATCAGTTAGGTCTAGTTACTCTAATTTCCATGGTACTAGAGCTTTGAACTATTCGCCGCCTAAACATTATCACAGTCATGCTACACCGCAAGTACCGCAAAAAAGAAATACACCCAACAGGAGTAGTATGAGATCAATGGCGTTTTTAAACAATGGACCGCCAGCCTATTCGTCCCAAGGTCAGATTCCTGTCGATTCGGAAACACCCATGTAGATAAGTTATTTATTTTTTTATTTTGTGATTTTACAAATCTTTTAGGTTGTAATTAGATACTTTGTACATACTTTCAGCTGAAACAGAGTTGCAGAGACTTAATCCAATATCTGAATTGTGATTTTTTTTATAATATTTATATAAATATTTCATTACATAGTAATGTCAAAAATGAAAATAAAAATCTGAAGTTAATGTCAGTTAAACAACGAAGGAATCTAAAAAAAAAGTAAATATACCAAAAAAAAATGGTGCAGTAGGTAGGAAACACATGGAAACATAATGTCCCCTAATGCATAAAGCTAATCAAAAAATTGGATTATTATGCATGTATGTGGTTGAAAATGACATACGGTTTGTCATATTTCTGGGTTTTTCAAATCAAGTTTTGCTCTGCTCTTTAATAAAGCTATGTTCCTTTTAATTCAGTGACTCAAAACTAGAATCCAGTGTCAAAATAACTGTTGTAAGATCTAGTTTTTTATCAGTTTTCTATTAATCCTCTTTATTGACCTGAAGAAATGACTTCTTGCGTGCAAAAGCTACATACATATCACTGTGGTTTATTTATATGCAAACTAATGTAGAACCAACTAAGTAGTTTAAGTTTCATACTTTCGTTGTGATATTATTTACACAGAGCCTCCATTTCATTATTTAAAATCATTAGGAATCAACTTGATATCGATATAGCTAATAATATACATGCTCAATATATATGTCAAAGACTGTAAGTAGCTCGAAATTATTTTTGGAAATATATACATACCAATATTTAAATATAAATACATTTCTGTAATTTATAATAATCTTGCCATATGGAATGTTAATTGCCAACAAATCATAGAAACTAATATTTTCCAGTGCAAATATCCCTGCAATTTTTTTGTGATCTGTTTGTAAATAAGTGATTTTGCAATAAAATTACCTCTCTGAGGATGTTATATTTTCTTAATACGTACTTTAGGATATATACATTTTTTAAATGTAGTAGCGATTATTTTAAAAAATTTTGTTTATTATATTCAGTTATACATTGAGAATTATATATTTCTTGGATGGTGAAATAAATTTTAAATTTTCAATGTTGTAGACATAATTTCTGAACTTTGTATATAAATCGCGACTGAATTGTTATATACAAAAAAAAAACACAAACAATTAATAATCGTCGCCATTATTTTCTGGTACAAATCATTTTTACTATAGTCCATTTGTATATAAAACTTGATTTTGAAATTGCTGTTGTATTACAATTTTTTGTACTGTATATGTATATACAAAGCTTGTAGGTATTTAAAAATATTTTTACCAAAGTATTACCTATAATATATTTTTAATATGTATTATACAACAAAAATTGAATAAAAAAAAAATTCACTATCTTGTTTTACTCTTAAAAAATATGAGCGTAGGCATTGAGTTTATAGTGGTATAGTCAAAGGCGTGGGTAGTATCATTTTGGCGATAGCTGTATCTTACACCGTGATAAACCAGTGATTTTATCATAGGCAACACAATTTACACAATATTGACAATTAAGTTGCCGAAAACTGTAGATTGTAAAATATTTCCATTGGATACGCGTGTCCGCATACTTTGCCAAGAAAAATATTTTTTATTTTATTTCGTAACCCTGCTGTAAAAATTCTTTTATACTCTTCCTTTCTATAACCCTAAAAAACTCATGAATTTAATTAGTTTACTAAGAGCTCTTTCACCCGTATCCCGTATTTTATATAGGAGAAACTACTTCATACATAACTCCCACTAAACAGTTATAGCAACCAGAGTTATGACGAGCATATTTCATGATAAAATTCAGCCAAAGTAAATTAAAGAGAAATATGGGAAAGAAGGAAAGCGAGTTTCCCCTCATAAAAAATGTATTTCAAGACACGGTTCTAGTATATCACATATTAAAGGACAATGTCAAAAAACGTTTAAAATATGCATTTTACTGTCAAAATTTGAAGTAAACAAATTAGTTTGATCAATTCTTTTTCGATTCATAACCTCCACCCTACGTTGTACGTCAATTCTAATGGACGAAGTATAGGTAATTAAAATACAGGAGTTTATTAAATATGTAACTTTTATGTCACTTGTCATATAACATTAATGTAACATAGCATTGTCTAAGTATATCTCAAACGATATTATCATGAAATGTTATAAAAATTAGGTACACAGTCGAGAAGAAAATATCAGTCACATTCTAACGATCTTTTTCCAAAAAAAAGCCGATATCTATATTAGGTAGGTATAACTTTTTTGTGGCATGTAGGTATATGTGGAGAAGCTTCTTTAAAAGGAAATATACATCTTTCATTTTACATATTCGTGGATTTCCAGCGTTTTATCTGAAATATACTGTAATACAATTTGTCGTATCTTGAAATTGAAATCTAATAAACCTGCTTCAGATATCGTATACGTCACACTACTGGTGCTGCCGCTGCAATATATAAAAAATTTACACGCATGTCCCACATCTAATCTTATTTGCCTTGAAGCTCCGAGTCGGAGTCCATATATGCAACAATAATTTTCCATCTTCTTTCCATTAGCTGCGCAGGAAAAAAATCATTTACTCCAGCTTTTTTCCCTGGATACTCGCCGGACCCGTTTTATAGATTGCCCTAAGGAACAAACCTTCTCTAAGGTCGCTGATTAATTAACTTACAGGGCGCGTATGGAAGTTAGTTGTCACTTTCACCAGGTATATAAAAACACAAGTGGTCATCATTGATCAAGATCATATATGACTGAACAATAAATAAATAATAAATAACCAATAAACATAAAGGAACCATATTCCAGGAGTGGAGTGGAAAGTGTAAAATGGAGAATCGCATGAAGCACTAAACAACAGAAACATGCAGTTTGCGTCTTTTTTTTCCGATTCTATGTAGATTAGATAATATTTGAAAACCGACAAATTTTATAACCACCCGGTATATCGTTCTTTATTTCAATGTCAAAGAATCTAACTAACTTTATGTTTTGGTCGCCAAAACCGCTTTTACAAACTCGTCAACTTTATGTCTTGCAATAAAAAATTTACTGCGGCTAAGGAATAGTTAAGTTATGGGGCGTATGGAATGGACCACTTAAAAAGTTTATGTTTTGAGGAGTCTTTATAGAAAGTATAATATATCAATGGATACTTTCATTATACGC
This sequence comes from Pogonocherus hispidulus, assembly GCA_963924545.1. Classification (NCBI taxonomy): domain Eukaryota; kingdom Metazoa; phylum Arthropoda; class Insecta; order Coleoptera; family Cerambycidae; genus Pogonocherus; species Pogonocherus hispidulus. The sequence goes on from OZ004701.1 coordinate 1,136,316, forward strand.
GGCTCCAAAATTGTTTAACTTTAATGTTTAATGGTTAGTGATTATTAATACATATTAATTACATAGGAATTTCAAGTAAGGAAACTGCTAGAAAGATATCTGCTGTTATAGCAAACAACAGATAATTGCTAGATTAAACGTATTTCTCGCAAACCTTTTTTTTATGTAAATTTACCCGTAAAACAAGTAAAACTAATCTGTCTAAAAATAAAGGGTTCTTTTTCTTTCTGTTATAAAAACTGTCGTAGTTAATGTCACAAAGATCAAAATACATGTTGTTATATTATTAATATAGAGGGTGTTTAGAAATGATGCGCAAAAAATTCGGGGGGTGATTCTACTAGAAAAATTAATGTCTCGAGTTCCTATGACAGTTTTTCGAATACTCAAAAATAACAGAGCTATACAGAGCTTTGAAGTTCACATAAAATTAAATCTCTCAAAGTTATTTCTATGTAGGTTTCTTCCATATAGAAATATAGCATTTGTTTCCATGGTATGCTTTGTTAAATTGTCTAAAATAGTTAAAATGAGTTGTTATTGATATAGTGCAAGATAGTTTTTAAAGACGTTTTTCTCGAAAATGTCTTTTTTATCTCTTTTCTCATTTTAGAGATATGCAACAAGTACATCCTTTTTGTACGTTTTCGTTTGCTCTTTCATTTTATGCAATCATAAGCAGGTCCTTAAGTCTATTTGCACGTCCTTAGTCTCAGGAGAGGGGGGCGTGAATGTCAAATTTGCAACAATTAGATAAAAGAACATTAGTAGTAAAGTGTTCCAAATTTGAAAGGAATTGATTCATCTAACTACAAAACTCCGTAGCTCCGTTATCCTTGAGTTTTCGAAAAACTGTTATAGGAACTTTGTAGAATCGCCACGGGAAATGTTTGCCCTAGTTTAATTTGTCACCTAATTAGTTGCAAACAATGTATTGAACCATTTTTTCTACATTACTTTAAGACACCCTGAGTAAAATTTATATTTCAATCTTGTTATATCTTACCATTAATCTATGTACCTTACATCCTATATCCCTGCTTCAATAATCCACACAGCCAGTTAATTGCAGAAAAGGCCATTCCGGTCTCGAATGTAACCTTTTAAACTATTCAAAATGTCAATTAAGGCGTAGGAATTAATGTAATTATTATTTATCGCAAGTAGCGGCAGGCCGCCCCTGCTTTTACACATCTAATATTGATTCTAAGAAGAGCAACTGTGGGTGGTTGCGCAACAGGATACCAAGAATTGCCCTGCGCGGTTACGCAGGTGCCGGCATGGGTTTCACCAATGGGGGTTAAGGGGGCAACCTCCCCCAACACATAAATATAAATTATTGGAATTATTTTAATGCGCACATACGATACGCATTTAAGAGTATACGCACTTAATTCAAAATAAAAACTATATTGATAAACAAGTAGGTAACTTTCATTGTCCACATAGAAGTTTCACATATATATATATTGTCTATAAATACAAAAAAAAAGTGTTCTGACATTCTTAGAATATCTCACATTCTTCTCAGATTATATAAGTACATTATTACAACTTTCTTAGATGTCGGTCATCACACGCGTCACAGACGAAACGCTCCTGCCCCAAATGATGAGGATCAGTTCTTCATTGTACCACATTTTGCCACAGTATGATCGATAGCAACTCGACATCTTGTCTCTCCGCTCTTGACAGACGTACAGAGAGACAGAAATAGCATACTTTGTTTTTGTTTTCTATTTCGCGAGATGGTCCATATTTTTTATATTCGCCTCCCCGCAGAGAAAATTTTCTGACGACGCCCCTGGTGGAAAAATAGAGGTAGAAGATATCCTCACTGCTCAGTGGCGGCCAGAGCTGCTATTTTTTTCCATTTAGCTTCGTGGGTAGATGGGAAAATTTAATAAGCACATAATTTTTTCTTCTTGTTAAAGGTAGGTAAGAGGAAGATAAAACGGACATTTATCAAGTTGGATTAATGTTGCGGCTATTCTCTAATCTCAATCTTAAATAAATTGCTTCGAAATGAATCGAAATGTCTCTACATTTCAATATTTAATTTATTTTGTCTAGCTAAAAACATCACACCGAGATAGTTAGATATAACTATAAAAAAATTTGTTCAAACTATAACTTATGATAAAAACTGTACGTTTATTACAGCCATCAGGTTCTAGGGTATATTTGAAAATTGGTTCTAGACTATTTCACCTCTGTTGGTCCAAAATTAGTAGTCATAGTTCTGAATTGTATGCTGGAAAACGCGCATGACGACTAAGTTTAAGTGATTTATTTAAAAAATCCTGCCACTGTAAAATTAAAACGAGAAATTATTGAACAAAAAAAACTAAAAATAATTAATCGTAATTAGTTTTTCTCTTGTTTTCTATCAAACGCATCACAAGAATATTTTTGACATTTCGCTTTGACAATTTCATTAAAAATAATGTTTGCAACTTATTTGTTGTGCGTTTCCATGATTCACTGTAGTCTCTTTTGGAATTACACTACCTGTAAAATCACAAAAAACACGAAACCAGAAGCATACAAATTAAATATTCAAAGTGTAATATCAAGGCAAACTTCTAAAGTTTGCCCCAAAAAACCACTGTATAATATACAATAAAATAAATATTTGATAAATTAAATTTCATTAGTGGTTTTTTACTCTTATAAAAAATTCTGCAATATTATAAATCATATTTTGAATTGTCTAAATAAAATAATTACTATAATAATAAATTTAAAAGAAATTAAACACTTAACTAGCTTTTTTCTAAATGTTTCAAGTTGATCCACAACTTGTCGTCAGTAGAAGATTTGTATGATAAAGAATTTGTCAGATTGACATTTTCAATTATCACATGCACTGATCACTATGTTATTATTAATTTTCCACTGGTAACATCCTTCTAGAGTAGAGGAAGCCACGTTTGATCCATGAATATTCTTTCTACATTTACAAATGTAGATAAAATAAAAATAAAAATTTATGTTAGGGATTTGTACATTTGTAAAACATGTAGATATGGGATAACGGTCACCGGGTTGATTGGAGACAGGCTAAAATTTTACAAAAAAAATAAAAATTCTTTAAAAGAAAATTAAAAGAAAGTGCTTAATTTTTATGCAAAGCTTCTACTGACGACGAGTTGCAGATCAATTTGAAAAGACTAGAAAAAAGCTAGTTAAATGTTTAATTTCTTTTAAATTTTATTATAACAATTATTTTATTTAGACATAAAACAAAATACAATTTGTAATATTACAGAATTTTGTATAAATCTAAAAAACCACTGATCAAATTTAGTTAATTTATCAAATATTTATTTTATTGCATATTATACAGCAATTTTTTTGTGGCAAACTTTAGAAGTTTGCCTTGATACTGCATTAACATCACAATTTTATTTTTGACTTTCGTTATTCATTTTTCTTTGAAGAAAATACATTTATATTCTGATATAGCAATATTGATTCGGACGTCCATTAAATAGGGGCATTTTATTTTGTTTTATTTCTCTGGATAATTTTTGCCGATATAAATCATTACATAACAGATAAAAACGATCACTATATTTAACAATTAACGGAAATAAAAAAAAGAAACCGAAAAACTATATACTGAAGATAATAGCTGAGATAAATGTTCAGTCTGTCCTCTGTTATTGACCCCAAATAAAAATATTTATCCTGCGCCCTTATTAAAAATCAAATGACCAATGTTAAAACCTTTACCAACAAAAAAATTGGCACGTTTTGCATACATAATATATGCAGTTTATATACTCTTTTGGTTATTTTAGTGGATTTAATACAACCAATCCAGCGTTATGCTAACACTTAACATTATTGTAAGATCTCATTCAAGTTCCGTACGATGAATGTTGTTTCAGAAAATATTATCTCAGCTGCGGAGATAATGAAACGTGAACATTTTATTTAATTTCCCTAACAATTCCGCCGTGTGATCGAGTTAATTTAAAGTACATATTCGAATTCAGGACTGCATTTACTTATGACATTACAAAAAAATTCCAGCGACTGTTGTATAAGTAGGTATAGATAGTCTTGAATCGTCATAGTGCTTTTGCCTAACCACTGGTATATACATTTCACAAACATCCTGTATATCCTTGCGTTATGAGAATTAATTACTGGTTTTTTAATATGAGCACTACTAGGAAGGAACATATCGCGTGTTTCTAGATTAGAGTTCGTTTCATTTTTAAAATATGTCAATTTGTTTTATTTATATACTGTGCAACAAGTATGTAAGTTACAGTATAGGGTGGATGTAACTTTTAAAAATTTAAATAAACCAACAGTGTTGTTAACTGTTTCCATAAAGAAAAATGGAGACATATTACGTAGTTTATGCATATATCCCACTCCTGATTCAATTTTTATACAGAATATTCGATACGCCATTGTTAAGCTTAATGACTCAACCCTTATAAGTCAAGTATTATTAAAATCCGTTGAAAAACTTCTGTTACATATCACAGTTAAGATTAGCAGCACGCAATTTGGTTTAATGCAAATCGTTTGTATCGGAAGTAACGCCATAAAGCATTGTTAACATTATTTTTAGTGGGATAGCTATATTAATCCTTATAAATAGCGCCTTAGGAATGACATAAAGAGATTAGAGATAGTGAAATATTTGTGCTTTCTCGTATTTGTAGATACACAAGGCGTTTTTTCCTAAATAATCTGAAATACTGAAGGAGTCGCTTCCTCAAGTAATTTCATGAAAATTTCATATAATATAAAGTGTTTTCCTAAGTAGTTTAGTTTTTGAGATACAGAGCATTACAGTCTTATTTTTTAAGGTAAAGTATATAGACTCTACTAATCTCTAGAGTAGACTAAAATTCTTTTTAAATTGCTATGAATAAAAGGCATATTTTGGCTGTTCATGTTGGCAGTCACTTTCGTTAATATTTTGATGAAAAAATATGTACACCTCTGGTTTTCCATACAATTTTTTGAATCTCCATTTAGCGCTTAGCAAAAAACGTCTTTTCACTTTTTTTATTTAGGATGTAGTTTAGGTAGAAACGTTATTTTAATATCTAATAATAAATAAAACTTTAACGCTCTGTATCTTAAAAACAAAGCTACTTAGGAAAAAAGTATATGACCTTTTCTTCATCAAATCACTCGAGGAAGCGTCTCCTTCGGTATTTCAGATTACTTAGGGAAACACCCTGTATGTACGTATAGAGCTCGAATTTTAAAATAAAAAGACAAGTAACATTCTCTTTCCCACTTTTATTTGATATCAAGCCGAGGCGTTTATGGCGCAACAATCGGAATTACAATGGAAGGAAAGATTAAGCAGAACCGGACCCAGTAATTTTGTATTTTCAGTGGCTAATAGATAAGTATCTAAAACAACTACAATATACAGTAGGTACTTCACAAAAATGGCACTATAACAACATCATATTGTATAGCATTATATTAATTATAGTTAATTGTTGCTGCTTGTCTAAAAACTAACAACAAAAGTAACCACTTGCCTTCCGGCGTATGTCAAATTTAATATACTCAGACATTTAAAAAAAAGGGATTATATCCCTTCTTAATTAAATCACATAATATAGCTGTTATAATGTATTTATTTAATAAGTATATTTTATATTACTGTTATTTTATCTTAGTTTAAGAAAATGCCTTTTTGTTAAAAATATTTTTTACGTGTTTTGATCATGTAGATCTTTTGATAAAATACATTTTTTTATTTGTGATGTGGTATTTTTTATTTTACTGGACATTTATTTTTTTGACTTAATTTATACCTACCTATATTGCTTAAATTTTGAATAATATGTTTTCAAATAATTTTTGTTTCTTCAACGAAACTGAAGATGTTTTTTACTATTCACTGCGAAGTGACTAGAAAAATTGTAGTTTGCTGTTTGAAGGCAAATTCTAACAAAAAATTATTTCGCCCCCTTTCCCCTGGAAGTTTTGGAGGCGATGCCCATGAGTATATAGTATATGAGACCATAGAAAGATGAAACATGTTATGTCCCATTCATAGTTGGTTTCTTTTGGGATTACACCACCTGTAAAATAACAAAAAGCAGAAAACCAGAAGTATACAAATTAATTATTCAAAGTGTAGTAACAAGGCAAACTTCTAAACGAAAAACGTCTAAACATAAGAACGACATTTAAAACGAAAAATACTTTAAGATCAATACTTACTAAAACAAAACCAATTAATAATGATCAAAATTCAAAAAATTGTATTTACCAGATTTCTTGTGAATGTGGTAAATATTATATTGGTGAAACATCTAGACCATTACAAATAAGGATCCGCGAACATAAAAATTATGTTAGAGATTACCAAGTTGATAAGTCTACATTAGTAAAACATGTATGGGATAACGGTCACCGAGTTGATTGGACACAGGCTAAAGTTTTACAAAAGGAAGAAAAATCGGTTAAAAGAAAATTAAAAGAAAGTGCTTTCATTAAACTTAATGGTGATAATTGTATTTCGTCGGAAACAATATTCATAGATCAAACATGGCTTCCTCTACTCCAAAAAGATGTTACCAATGGAAAATTAATAATATCATAGTGATCAGTGCATGTGATGACAATTTAAATTAAAAATGTCAATCTGACAAGAACTACTTCTCGTTCATATAAAGAGTTCTCAACATAAAAATAGTCTACAGAAGAAGAGTTGAGGATCAACTCGAAACGTCTAGACGAAAGCTAGTTAAGTGTTTTAATTTCTTTTAATTTTTTATTATAACTATTTTATTTGGACATATTTTAGAATATGACATGTAATATTATAAAATTTTGTATAAAACTGAAAAACCACTGATAAAATTTAGTCAATATATCAAATATTATTTTATCACACGTTAATACAGTGGTTTTTTGGGGCAAACTTTAGAAGTTTGCCTTGTTACTACACTTTGAATAATTAATTTGTATACTTCTGGTTTTCTGCTTTTTGTTATTTTACAGGTGGTGTAATCCCAAAAGAAACCAACTATGAATCGTCAAAATACACCACAAATAAGTTACAGACATTATGTTATGTCCCAGGCGCATCCGCCATTTCATGCGAAAAGTCTAGCGACTTGACTTGTGTTTCTATATTATTATTTCTATATATTACTTGTGTTTCTATTTATTTCTATTACATCCTAGATTTATTACAATTTCTAGCCAAAATTATAGTTACGTAATACCAATAATTATTATAGTTCTACCTTCGAGCACAAAAACATTTGGGAGAATTAACACAACAGTTCACATTATAAGAAATGTTTGCCCCTTCTCCTTTTGTTTAAAATGTCCATGGAAATAAAGTTAAGGTACCTATACTAACTAGGTATTATTTTAATCTGACATTGATATTTGTGATAAAAAAGTAACTACATATATTTTTCACATTACTGAGAGACATTGCATACTTTGCTAGAAATTATTTTTTTGCACAACAAAAGGATTGTCTAGAGTTGGTACATTATTTTTGCCTAGCCAAAATATCTACAAGGAAATTTTGATATATTACCATGATAATTTAATTTATATATAAAAAATCGCATATGCCACAGTGCAATTGTCACTTTGACAGCGACAAAACTTACCTGCAACTTTTACAGTGACAAATCCACAAGTGGTTTTTTCACTTATTCATTTTTTAATCAATTATCGCGGTGTCCGTTGCCAAAATAAATAGTTTGACATTTCTGTCAACAAGTTATTGAATTATTACAGACTAACAACGAATCGATTCGGTGATGCTCAAATAAAAATGTGTTTATTTTTAGTGTTTCATAAATAAAGTTTACATTTCTTATTCATCAAATTGTCCTGCCGAATTACACTCGATGTTTGTATTGATACCGGATAAATTTGTGCTGTTTAAATTCTAAACTGTTTCCTTTAGCAATTTAACTCGAAAAACGTAACCCTAAAAACGCTCCACCTTCGGTGTCGCGTTTTTAATAGTTGACAGTTTTTCTCGTCTAATTGCTCTAACAGTTTCTCATTAAACAGTCCTAATTTATCCGGTAAAATACAAACCTCTTGTGGAATTATAAGTTAATATAATATTACCTCTGGTGAACTAGTGAAAATACGTTTGGAGCTTCTACTATGATCTACTTTTGAGTGTATTGATGATTCTACTGAATCACTTATAAACATCAAAAACATTATCGGCCCTAAGTTATAACCCTGAGACAGACCTGTTTCTGTAACATATGCATAACGTTTAATGCATATGTTAAAAAAATTTTTTTTAGGGCAAATTTTACTTGATAGTATACTTAGTTACAGAGTTACGGAGTTGGAATGCTTCTGGTTTTATACGTACTGGTGTAATTCAAAAATAAATTACGACGAATCTAGACCTGGCCCTCTAAAATGAAAAGGATCAGTACCTCCACCGCTAGCGGGTCGCACTGTAAGTTGAATCCTGCAATTATCGAGGTGTCCCGGGTAGCCTGGCGCGGAATCCGCCACTGGCCGCCACCCCAACAGGTCGGTCGCGATCGGGTGGATATAAAGTAATGGCAGGAGAAGGGAGGCCTTCTATTGTGAGCTGCCTCCGTCCTGACAGTGTCGCTATCGTGCCCCAGCCATGGTCCGGGTGGCGGTTTCGCCTCACCCACTTCTGCTGGTCATGGTGATAGTGGCCGTTTGCGCCGCCATCCCCTACGCCGTCATGGCGATAGACCTCAGCAGGCTGTACGGACACATCAGCTCGAAGAGGGGTAAGTCCACTGAAACCGCTGCACTAGACATTACCGGGTGTCGGGCCGCGAATTTTTAATGGTTGATGCAGTTCGCTGCTTCCTAGAAATGTCCCGCAAATTTGCGTTGACGTTTCAAGGAACTGGCATATGCTGCAATTTCAGAATTGACGACATAAGCCTCGATTCCCCGGTCCAGGGCACTTGTTGTCATAATTAGGTAGCCGCATCAACAGTTGTCGCAGTAGCAAGCACGATCAATAGGCAATAGATCTTTTTTTAATGTATTTTTTCTGTTCTCCTAGCTTCCCTGTATGAAAATCCTCCAATTAATCGAGCTAGCTGTAGCTTGTTGTTCAGAAGCTTATTTTACACATTATTAATTATTGCTTTTTCGATATAAAGCATTTAATTTATCTGGGAAACACTATTTCTCAACTAATACACAGACCAAACTTAATTTTATAATAAGATATATGTTCAATTTGTATATTGTAGTAATTTTATTTTATATTAAAAATACCGCTCCGTAAGGCCTCATTCTGCTATTTTTATTATAGCATTTCTGCTATATTTCATAAGTATAATGACTGATGAAATTTCAGATTTAAACATTTAACTCACGAAGATACATTTTCGTTCGTTTCTAAACCCACAAATCGCTCGCAAAGACATTTTATTTGTATAATAACCATTAATAACCTAAGATTTGTAAATAGTTGTGCCCTACTGTAAGTATATTCGACTGATACCTATTCTACCTATTACATATCATGTTTACACATCATAAAACAAAGTCTAGTTGTATGAAACAGAAAAAAACAAGATCTAATGAATTTAATATGCGCCTATGTCCCACGACGGTAAAAAACGTGTTTTGGCGTAAACCAACAATTCCGAGTTTAAAAAGTTGGTCGACAAATTACGTAATAATTTCTAACGAGTACAACTATGTTGTATAACAGATCTGGACAGAATATCAGCTCTATAATAGTAGTCTGAAAGAATATATTCTAAAATTCTCGCCCTTAATAGCGAGAGGGCAAAAAACGTAATGGCATATCGAGCCTCGACTAATTACACATTTCCAACAATTGTAGGTACAAGTGAGCACTATCAAGTTTCACTTACCTAATTAATTATTTTATGTATATACCGAACTACGGTTGAATATGGTCGGTTATTGATTCTCTAAGTTAATTAAATGTCCCACTTAATATTAACTAGTACGTTCCCAACAAAATTAATTAAAACCACCCTTCCGTTAATTAACTTAAAATACATCATGCAGCACAAAAGTCCAAGCGCGGATTTGCGATGTATTGTTAAATAGATAATCAGGATCGGATAATTTCGTTTTCCAGTTAAATCCAAAAATAGTCCTCGTTTACAGCAAAAGGGTAATCCGATTTAGATTAAGGGTTGACAAGTAGGTACGATAAAGAGAAATTAATTAATTTTTCTAAATGAGAAAACGGTAGAATAATAAAAAATATGTTCACATAGACACATAAAAATTCATTGGTTTCCACATTTGGAGCTCAAAAATAAGAATAATATTACAATACACCCCAATACCCATCGACATTGCCAGTTACCGGAGCTGGGGATCAAACCCAGACCAAAACAGAGGGTGTGACTCAAAACTGCCTCGAAAGTTTACCATATTACATCTCACTGATTACTGATTTTAGAAACCCCACAACATTTTTAACGTAAGCATAAATCTGCGGAAAATATAATCATTTATCACCCAGTAGTGACAGAGTGATCATATTTGCATATTAAAAGATTAATCTTGCATTTTCATTTGTCTAAAATAAGCTATACACAATGTCAGAGCACTAATGGTAAATCATAAAATATGCAAAATAATATATAAAACCATTTTTTCCATTTTTCATTTTCACACTAAATAAACATTGAAATGTCGCTGCAAATACAAAAGTACGTGTTACCTCACGCTTTATTATGACAAATGCCCTGTCAGAAATAAAATATTCATATGAAAATCATTACTGCAAACCCTGGCATCGCACTACTAGTATAAAACGTAATTTTTAATCGGCTGTTTCTTCAAACGCTTTGGATATCTTAGTTTAGGGCTAGGAATTTTTATATTACCGTAAGGGTTCCTTTTGAATTCCCAGTGAATAGGTTTAGCGTCCGATAACAAAGTAGGGACACGCGAAAATATTTATATTACTTACCTACGACTCCGCTGTAAACTTCAGTAGACTTTATTAAACTAGGTTCAAACGCGAAACGGCTTTTGTATACTGAGACATTCATGTCAGTCTAATAAATGAACGACCTTTATCACTACAAAAGTTCTTAAAATTGGCTGGCATGCGATTGTTTAAATATCTGTTGGGTTATTAAATTATTCAAAAGCACAAAATCGACCAGGTACTTATAATTACTTTATTAATACAATCGTGCAGGCACAGAAATTGTGTTTGTATCAATCATTATTGTAATATGGAAAGGATATTTCTTTTCAGTTTTTATTTTTATAATAATTACCATAAAGCATCGTTATAAATTGATGCTACAGACTACAACTAGTAACTAGAGAAAATAAAAGAAACAGTTCTTCCTCTTGAATAAAACAGCATTCGTTATTATCCTGGCTGGCATTGTGTGGCCGTTTCTTTTATCTTCACTCTTTTTCCAACTATTCCATTCCTTCCTTCTCTCCCTTGAGTCCTATTTCTTGTTTTATCCACCCATCAATTGGTTCAATTTTATTTCTTTACTGTTTTCGTATCAACCGATGAGTAAAACTTAATTATTTATATTAGATATATATTTATTTTATTATAGTAGGCTATTTTAAGGGCGGCGTATCAAAATAAAGCCAAATTGAGAGGTAAACCACTATGTAGGTAGGTAGGTAGGGTACACAAATATTTTAAACAATTGTTTATGTACTAAAATTACATTTTAAAGGAATTTAAATATTCAAAACATCTAACTGCAACTTTAGACTTTGGAATTATTAGTATGGTTTTTACGTTAAACCAAAAGTTTTCGTGCACCGAAAAAGGTCTGAAATAGGAATTTTTAGCGGCCGAGAACGACCACCTTGAGACCATAGTGCAGTTAAGAAAGAAAAGTTCGTGAAATTATTTTGTAATATCGCTGAAAAGTTAAGATACCGCAGTTAAAAAAAATGGCATCTTAAGAATTCATGTTATTTATCATTTATATTCCGCCGTAATCCTACTTTTCGTTTTCCACTTAAGAATCCCCTTAAGTACTTTTGTGTGAAGTTTCCCAACTTCGTAATTAATTTTTCAACTTGGTATTTTACAGTGCCAAGAGGCTAGCTATTTTCCCATTACGACAGGCGAAAATTCAACGAAAACAAACTTACTTTAACACGAATTCATTTAGGAGTATTTTGGAAAGCCTCTTAGGCTTAAGAGGAAGCACTAAACCATCAGCTAATATGATGAAGCGAGATAATACATTTAACTCTTGAAATATTCATAGCTTTCGATTCGAATCTTCACACAAAGGGCTATAATTAAGGGCCCGTTTCAAGGTAAGAAGTCGACAAAAGTGATAAACTCCAAGCAAGACAAATATCCAGGCTGTGTAACAATTTTTTTTATAAATAGTATGATTTTAACCAAAAAAACCATAACATACTAAAAAAAACAGAATATTAAATAGGACACACACTAAATTCCAATATGCGACAGAAAATTTATACCCAATCTTTCCATATTCATAAGCTAATCGAAATGATTTACCTTTGGGTCTCTTTGCATGTTCGCTTAATTGAAAAGGAGTCCCTCAGGATATTGACGTCTTTTTATTAAAATCCGCCGAAACGGAAAGTATAAGGGGAATTACTTAATTCAAAGCCTCCTAAATAATAAGTCGGAACAAGGTTACAAATTTAATATTCTGTCACTTACCCCTCGTAAAATAAATTGTATTTATACACCTACAGTAATTTTAGATGGGGTGCGCGTTTCAGATATTTAAGTGGATTTTACATTTATATTTTGGTCTTTGTACAAGCAAACAGAAAATATTCTGTAGAAATAAATCTTATATAACTGAATAAAGACTGTACATACTTGAAAAACATTATTGTTGTTAATATTACATTTATATCGATAAAATGGAGTCGACAAAAGCAAACACTTGTGAAATGGATGAAAATAATTATTGTGTCAAACAACAAGATATTTTTAACCATGTACAATATGTCCAAGTTATAATTGCTAGCGCGTAGACGAAGTTTCAGTTGTTATTGTATATTCACTTATTCTCAGTTACCCCAAGTCATTTTATGCAACTCGATTATTTTTATAAAATATTTATTAGGAAAGAAAATGCTCCACACGCCATACTGTTAGCATAAACCTTTCTAAAATCTTGTTACGTAAGTCCAAAATACCAAATTTGACTATTAATTTAGTAGGCCCCAACGCAAACACGCATTTAGATACCTACATTAATAGAAACATCAGACCCTACTTGAAAAGGTTTAGCTGCTTGGTAATGTGTTAAGTTCACCCAGCTTTCCTCAAGCCTATAAACCACATTGAGATCTCACGTAACAAGGGCTGAATTTATTAGGTTTTGCGGCGAACCCTGGATACATTAGCATCAGTAACCCTTGTCAGCTTCAATTAAAGCAAACTACCTACGGCCTACGGAGGCCGACTGAGGCAAAGAACTTCGTCATACTATCAATTTTTTTTAACAAACTGGGTTAGCAAATAGGTATGGATGGTTTTCAGTAGATGGAATGCAAAACAAGTGACACATAAATGTCATATACGTCAAAAAATGTTCAAAAGTGTTCAATAATGTTCAATTTTTTGAACTAATGGCGGGGTTTCCTTTACATAAAAAATATTCAGGCGTGAATTTCAAGTTGGAAGGGATGTTTCCATCCCTTCCAACTTGAAATTCGGAACCTACAAAAAACACAATTTTTCAGCATTTCCATTTATATGTAAATGTTATGTAAATAAACAAAAATTCTGGTACTGGGCTTTCGAAAATCCATTGAATTTACACGAACAATCATAGCCAAAAAATTACCTTTTGGTGTGGAGTTACTTCAGGTATTATTGGTATGTTTTTGACGTGAATAATAAAACTGTAACAGTTTCCTCCGATCGATACATGGATATGCTGAAAACTTTTTTGTGCCTGAAGCAAGAAGACTTGGTCTGTACAACATCCTGTTCCAACAGAATACTGCTACTGCACCTACTGCTATTCAGTCTATGAATACACTACGACTTTTCCCTGGAACTGTTCTCAATGTTTGGTGACACTCATTGGCCTGCAAAGTCCCCGGACTTGAATGCTCTAGACTTCTTCTTGTGGGAGTTTCTCAAGTGTAGACTATACAAGAATAGGCCCCAAACATTGCAAGAACTGAAGCCTTGCCATTGAACAGGAAATATGAAACATTAATCGCGATGTATTGCAGCGTGTAATGCTGAATTTTGTGAACCGTTTCCCACAATGAATAGCTCTTCTCATGGTGATCATTTGAAATTGCATATTTCAAGTTAATAAATTTCATTAATCAATATGTTAAAATATTTTCTTTTGTCGATGCATCGCCTACTGAAAACCATCCATATACCTAACCCAGTCTGAATAAATGAAACAATGAATTAAGATTCGGACTGAAACACACTTATTTATTTAACTGGGGTGTCAAGCTCTAAAAAAAGAGGGGAAACAGATAAGCAAAACAAAAATTGTCTCGAGATGTTAAAGAATTTGTTTTAGTTCTTATTTCCATCAGGCGTTGGCAGATAAAGTAGGCAAAACAATTCTTACTCCTATGTGTTCGTGCTGTCAGAAAATGACAGTACGGTCCTGTCAACCTGTTGAAAACCCTTGGCCAACGCCTATGCTTGTGGCGTAGGGTGCAGGAAAATATCTTTATTGGCATCGAGGCGATATCCAATTTCCTATAGAAAGGCGTTTACACGCTTCTTATAATATATTTTTGCGTTTACCTTTCACAACACCCTACGTACTAATGAATTTAATAGGTATGGCAGTTTATTTTTAATTCTCGATTCTTATTCAAGTAGAATGCAAATGCGCGGATCATTTAGTTTTATTATTCTCTTTATGCCGATGTAAATTGAAGGAATAAAAGAAAATGTGCCTTTAGATATTATGCAAATGTGAGACAGCTTGTACTAGGTACGTCCTCATTACGATTTTCAAACGCTTGCCAAATGAATATTTGAATACAAAAACAATGTGCTTCATTTATTGATGAACGACTTTGAAGTTAGATGATTTTGTACCAAATGTGCAAGATAAACATCTGACTTAAGTTGGGATCATAAACTTTCGTTCTGTGCAAGAAACGTAGTGCCCTTAACCTTTTTCATCTGGTTTACACCCACTCGACCGTGTCTCGTGTAAATAAAACGATTATAAAAGAGTTATAAATAGTTTATTGGTTATTTTCAGGCGATGCATGTCACCCGTACGAACCATTCAAATGCCCAGGGGATGGGAACTGCATCTCGATCCAGTATCTTTGCGACGGAGCTCCGGACTGCCCCGACGGATACGACGAGGACTCGCGACTGTGCACGGCAGCCAAAAGGCCTCCCGTCGAGGAAACCGGGAGCTTCCTGAAATCCCTCCTTGCCAGCCACGGGCCCAACTACCTAGAAAAACTGTTCGGGAGCAAGGCTAGGGACGCTCTCAAGCCCCTCGGCGGGGTAGACAAAGTCGCCATTGCGTTATCAGGTAATCTTATGCTATTACAGCAACTGCATTCGTTTTATTTGACTCGCCTACTATCCATCCCTCATTATTGATCAATCTAGAAGCAGGTGAATGATATGACGTAAGGGGTAGCTTAATTGAGAGAGATGTTCAATCCTCAGCTCAGCATTTTTGCTATTGCCATCTATTTTATATGTATACTTACGGCAATGGTTTATTTTTTATGTAACTTTCCATAAATACGTTTTGAAAATGGACAGCAACTAAATGGACTTTGCTTACCTTTGAGACTAATGGCCTTATATGCGGCTTCATCGATTCAAGACCTTAGATTGGATTAAATTAGATTAGATTTATATAGGAGTCGGCCCCCTGGCCTGGTCCACCGCGACCTAGAAGATCTATTGTGGCACTCCCAACCTATTTAGAGCACTCTGTCCAGCTTTGTCCTTTGCATTAGACTCCACAGCTTTGATAGAGGCTCTTCCATGTAGCTATTGGCTCTTGGTCTTCCTTCCCCAAGTATTTGAAATCT
Organism: Pogonocherus hispidulus; assembly: GCA_963924545.1. Lineage (NCBI taxonomy): Eukaryota > Metazoa > Arthropoda > Insecta > Coleoptera > Cerambycidae > Pogonocherus > Pogonocherus hispidulus. The sequence goes on from OZ004701.1 coordinate 1,152,333, forward strand.
CAGTCTTGTCAGGCCCTCGCACTGGCACAGTACGTGTACTGAAGTTTCCTCTTCTTCTTGACAGAATCTGCAAGTTGCATCTTTTGACAGTCCCATAAGATTCATGTGCCTATTTAGCCTACAGTGTCCTGTTAGGAGACCTACTATTATTCTGATGGCCTTTTTATTCTGGCCTAACAGATCTGCTGTGAATTTAGGCATCCCTTCTTTAATGAATAGCTTTACCTGTCTCAGTTGTGGCAGATTCCTCCACCATTCTAGAGATTTGTTTCTCATCCATTCCTCCATGGATGTTTTAATGCATGGCTTCGCTATGCCGCAGAAGGGTTCTGGTCCTATATTCAAGACCTTAGGACGAGGTGGTTCCTTTAGCAGGAAAAACATCTTGGAGTTTTTAACCACCTGAAAATTAACTGAAAAGTCTTTAGTGTTTGAGCTAGTTTCAAACATAGGTTCTGGTACACATATACACTTTTAACCTCTATTAATATTGTGTTGCAGAGTCACAGACGATCGAAGATTTCGGCGCAGCCCTGCACTTGATGCGGTCGGACCTGGAGCACCTGCGTTCCGTATTCATGGCCGTAGAGAACGGGGACCTGGGGATGCTGAAATCGTTGGGCATCAAGGACTCCGAAATCGGGGACGTGAAGTTCTTCTTAGAGAAACTAGTCAACACCGGATTCTTAGACTGAACCATACCTGACCCTGCTGCTAAACTTTTCGCTCATCCCCAGCCGCACCTACCTTTAAGTAAATCTTTTTACTCTTACCTTCCTTATTAGTCTGTCTGTCTGTATTTCTTTATTCGGCAGCAGAGTCCGTTATAATCCGTCCCCTGTCACTCTCCCTTCGTCTCTACTCGTAAAGTTTCGACTCCTTATCTGTCTCAAAGCCAGTCGAAAAAGTTAACGGCCAATATACAGACTTATGAAATACATATCAAGGCACCAAAGGTTATCAAACTTTGGAGAAAACGGCACATATCATATTAGGTGTATTACTAGAAGTTAAGAAGCGTGATCACATTTAAGTAATCGCAGATTTATATTTATTAGTGAAATACAGTTTTTATTAAGAAGCGTGATCACATTTAAGTAATCGCAGATTTATATTTATTAGTGAAATACAGTTTTTATTAATGTTATTCTTAGTGTTTCAAAGGGTAGCATCTCGTGTCATAATTGTGATCACTTACAGATTAGTTAAGATATGACTCCCAAAACAATTATGTGGCACTAATTTAGTTCTTAAGCAAGCGTAGAACTCCGGCTAAGCCGGATCTCCTGACACTTCGCGCCCAGGCTGGAAAATCCGCGGCGGTGTCAAAACTTTGTTGCGAATTGGTGCAGGGTAACAAAGGGCCGGCTCCACCGCTCTTTTTCCACGCTGCAGGCAGAGGTTAACAAACTGTGAAGGGTGAACGAGGGTTGATTGGAGTAGCGCCTTCAAGGGCCTAGCGCGCTTCCTCTAAGCTGTCGTTAACCTGGCAGTTACACAAGTTGTGATCTTTGTACATATCTTCCGATGCCGACTGGCGTGCTCCTCAAGATAACGACCTGACATTTACCACCACAACGACAGAGCGCGACACTCGCCATCACTTCCAATACCAGCACAATCACATCCGCAACGCGAAAAATATAGTCTTAGTCCATATAATAATATATGTACTTATACATATAATATATATATTTATAAAGTATACAAATATATTTTTTTGACTTGGTAGTGGAGATGTTTGTGTTTGGTGTGCGATGGAAAATATTCTTTATCTGAAGTACCTCCCATATTATTAAATATTTTAAATAAGGCTGCTCTGTTAATTATACATATCAAATGTTTTTTATTATAACGTCAATGCATTATTAATTATTGTGAAGTGGAATTTCTAACTAAATAAATATATTATCATAACATGACTTTTATTTTACAAAATGGCTAACTGGGTAAGCTTGGCATTACCTTGACGGCATAGAAGAGTAAAAATGATAAACAATTTACGATATTTCGCTTACTACAGGGTCATCGCGAAATTACTTGTTTTTTAAAATTTCTTTTTTTATTATGTAACACTTTTATCAGCCAATTTTTTTATGCGAAATTTAAAAAGAAACAATAGCGCCTGAAGCTAATGCAATACAAAATTTTAAATGATTCGAAAAGTTAAAAAAAATAAATAAAGTTACCTGTACCTATGGTACCTGTAGAACAATACCCTATTGGTTTATTTATTCATGTTGATGAATATTAATCATAGAGTAATTAGTTTCTCTATATTTATGTATAAATGGGCAGAAAGAATGACAATTTTATTTGTAGGTTTGTTTGTAAGAGGTCATCACATTATAATGACATTTTAAAATATTTCATTATAACTAACTGCATTAAAATGCATTCTAATTATAAAACCGGCATGCAATATTTTGTTGACGCATGTTGTAAATGCAAATATTCCGCACAATTTATTAATTTCATGACTCATTACTAATATGTTAAACTGCAGAATGGAAATCTATCACAATAATAACGCACTTTCTTTAATAGTAAATCAATACTAACCCTCCAACATATAAATTTAACCACTTTTATTTATTGAAGTGTAATTTGTAGAGCTAATTTACATTATATTATTAAAATATATTAGATGAAATTTTACACTCCTCTAACCAATCTAGAGGTAATATTGGCTTCAAGACGCCCTTCCAAACACTCAACTGACAGGGAGCAGGACAAGAGTGTATCTGTTTTTCTTCTGGTGTACCATCCCAGGAGTTTCTATATATAATCTAAAAACACAAATACAATCTATAAAATATCATCTTCATTAACTATTTATACGGGGCTGGGTAGTCCCGGAGCGATTGGATTACAGACGAACGGAACGTCGTATCAACTTCTAATTTCCGACACTAATCAACGAAATTTTTAGAACTCTATGACGTGTATTTTCTATGACTCTACGACGAGAAATTTTGTGCGATACGCACAGTGACCCGCTGACCCTCCAATGACAAACTTCGAATGAATAGAAATAAAAATTCCGAATTTGAGACGATATTCCGTTCGGTTGTAATTGAGCCGTTCCGGGACTTTTGCCCAACCCTGTATAAACACAGGAATAAATGTACCTTAACTTCACCATCTATATACAGTTCAAATATCAGAGACGCTCCAAAGCTTGGTTTGATTGTGTCCACAAGATTCAAAGCCCGTAGAATATGAACGATTGTCAAATCGTGTCCAGAATATAAATTCAGTATATGTTCCTTCTTTTCTTCCAATGATCTCTCCATGGAAGTTATAATATATTTCAATAGTATACCTAGAGTACAGAAACGAAGTAATGTATATAAGCATAAGATATAAAATAATCATAATGTAACAAATAAATATTCACCCCCTTTCATCCTTTTCATGAACTCATTTTCCGAGTAAAGCGCTAAATTTTGAGCACCCAATCCTTCCATAGTATCCATAAGAGTATCATTTATCCACGAAGGTAAAGTCAAATTATTCAACTGTTCGATTTCCAAAGTATTGAACAAAGTTTCAATAGCACCAATGGTGTCCACAACCATGCCAGTGTTTTCGCTTAAATATTGCATCAAGTTGTTGTTTGTAGATAAAATGTTTTGCACCTTCGAGGAGATCAGGACTTCTCTAAACATTTCATCGTATTTATCGCATTTGGCTTTCATTGCTATCATCTAGAAAATAAAGCCAAATAAATGTGATGACAGTTTTATTCACTCTTGAGGATCTATTTTTTAGTCATATTTGAGCCATGAAGATCGACTTACATTGTCTTGACTTCTTGGTAAATAGTGAACAGGAACTGGTTGCCAAAGTAATTCTGTATTCCAAATTTGAGACCCTTTGGGAGGAAATAATCCTGCCGTTAATAATTCTGCACTCATCAAGCATCTATCAGCATAACTGCTTGTAACATTTACATCTTCTGGGTAATACAGGTCCGGTAAAAAGTTCCCATAATGTGCCCGAAGTTTTTGGCCTAGATTGTACATTTGTAATTTGCCCCTCTAAAATATTATAGACATGTAGGTCTTCGACTATTCCCCACATACAAAAAACGATGATAGATATACATATAAAGCAAGATGCTAAAAATAGGGAGGCTTAGTATACTTACCCTACACCCTACCCTTATATTTTTCCCATTATCATCACATTTTTGAGCTTTGAACTAAACAATAAAGACGCTAAATTTTAGTAGACAGGTTCAGAGGTAAAAAGAAAAATTAGCTTTCCTTTATAGATAAGTATTTTTTCGAAAATATTTCATGGGAAAACAATTTTGATTTTATTTTAAGGTGCAACAAAAACCTTCGTTCCAATAAATAAATATACATGTAAAATAACAACTAGGTATATTATTTAATAGAAACACTTACATTAGTCAAATGACCCCAACCTCCAGACCAATTGAAATGTTGGTATGGATCATTTGGGTAAGTTTCCGTCGGCGACCGTTCTCCATGCCTAAAAAGCTTTTTAAAATATATAAACAATTTATTACTATCAAAAATTGAACCCACTCAACGAGTACTTACCACATGTAATTGTTTTAGTGTAGTCTGATCATTATTTACTAACTCTGCTATTGCAGCATGTGCAAAACAAGAACAAATAGCACATATTGAAATTAACTTGCCAAGAATAGGCATCACAAATTTTAAAATTCCCGGGAAATATTTACCAGCCTTCTTCACAAAATCGACGAACGAAAAGTGCTTCAAAGAAGTATTTACCTTAAATAAACCGATATATGCAAATTATATTCTCATATTTACTTCTCTCTGATTACAAATCTCTTCTGCAAAATAATGCTTTGTGCTTTGGTTAATTTTTTTATGGCATAGTGACCTCTAATATTATTTATTTATTACAACAGCGCCATCTGTCATTGAATAACGGAACAGAATTAATAATCTATTATATTTATTTTTAAATCGTTGGATTGTGGCACGATAGCCCCGTTTTTCTAGAAAACTACTGTTTCATATTAATGTAAACATAAACAATCAGTTTACTTTCATTATGTCTTTTTTTACAAAGATATAAAACAAAGGATTGTTATTTTTGTCAGTATATTTTTCTTGTATGGAATACAATGGACGCATTCAGGGAAACATAGCACATGATAGCACTTTTGTAATTAATATTAATAATAATTAATATTATCCATAGATATTTTGTGCGTAAACCCATAGACGTAAACCTAAACTATATTAATTTTATCGTTTGATGGAACTATTCAGCGATCCAGCGGGAAAAAATATATGCTTTACCGCTTTAATAAAGCGCTGAGGCGCTGCGGTTCCCTGAATGCGCCCAATATCAATGAACATTGAACAATAAATCAACAGTAACTGATTCTGTGTTCTGTGGTTCTGTCACAGAATAGTTTTTTCTGTCATATGTCAAAGTGTAGAGGAGTGGTTCCACTGAACTGCTGTCACACCTTGGCAGTTATCGCCAGTTATGAATCATTTCTAGATAAACAAGTAGAATTTTATACCTTTTGCTTTGTGAGTAATATTTATGAAGTGCGAGTTGTAGAGATTTTTATAGAAAGAATCTGCAGTAAATCGATTTTGTTTGTATACAGAGTAGAAACAAGCTCAAAACCAACATGACTGACCATTTTGGCTTAAAATGGGACCCCAAAAACTTAGAGATAAGAACAATGTCAGTAGAAAAAACATTGGAACCGTTGGTTTTACAAGTAACTACTCTTGTAAATACAAAAGGGCCCAGCAAAAAGAAGAAGGGTAAATCTAAACGTGCCAATGCTCTTGTTAGCACAGTTGAAAAAGCCACCGAAAATTTCATCGAAAAGGGTGAACAGATAGCATATGAAAACCCAGATATAACTGAGGAAATGTTAGCTGCTGTAGAAGAAGTTAAGAAAACAGGTATGTATTGGAATAGTATACTATTTATGTTACCGTTATGTATAGATATGTCAAATATATTTGTGAGGTACATACAAAAGCATCTGAGAGTACCTATTTGCATTTATGCTTTGAAGCAAAAGCTATGTGTGTATACATTTCCATTATGCAGTTCGTTTCATATAATGGTAATTTTCATGAATTTATTTTTTGATCATCAAACATCAACATCAAAACATGATTTAATTTTAACTTATTTGTCTATACATAACTAAAATTGAGTTTTCAGCTTTTTTTATTTTGGTAATTGTGTAGTAATATAATAAATATGCCAAATAAGACTGAAGACAAAAAATTAAAAATAATTTGGTAGAATAAATTGAAGTAGGTACTTAAAGGTGTTACTATGAATCTTACCATTATTTTATCTTAAGGGAATGCAATGAGTATGGCTGCAAGAGAGTTTTCAGAAGATCCATGTTCATCACTAAAACGTGGGAACATGGTACGGGCAGCTAGAAATCTATTATCGGCGGTAACAAGACTACTGATACTTGCTGACATGGTGGACGTACATTTATTGCTCAAGTCTTTACATGTGGTAGAGAACGACTTAGAAAAACTGAAAAATGCTTCAAGTCATGGGGAACTTCTGGATAACATAAAAACATTTGGTCAGAACGCCAATGAGTTAATGAACCAGGCAGCTAAACGTCAACAAGAATTGAAAGACCCACAACTGCGGGATGATCTTGCAGCAGCTAGAGCAGTTCTTAAGAAACATTCCACAATGCTGTTGACAGCTTCAAAAGTTTATGTTCGTCACCCAGAATTGGCAGCTGCTAAAGCAAATAGAGATTACGTTTTGAAACAAGTTTGTGAGGCTGTTAACACCATCAACGATGTTGCCCAAGGCCGAACCCCGCAACCTGCTTCTGGACCATATGATGGTCCAGGTGAATTAGCTGCAGCTTTGGACGATTTTGACGTAAGTGTAATTCCACTTTTGGTGGTTCAAATTATATTTTCAAAACATTTCTAGGACCATATGGTTATGGAACCTTTGGCGTATAATGAGGTACATACAAGGCCTTCCTTGGAAGAACGATTAGAAAGTATCATCAGCGGTGCTGCTTTAATGGCAGATTCTAGCTGCACTAGGGATGAACGGCGTGAGAGAATTGTAGCCGAATGTAATGCTGTTCGTCAAGCTCTACAAGATTTGTTGTCAGAATATATGACAAATGTAAGTTTGTAGTTAAATTTTTTAATGATATTTCAAAAGTTTGGTAGAATCATGAAAACAGTGATTCTCTAAATATATAATTGGAATGTGTTTACAATGGAAGTTATTTTATAGCACTTTTTACTTTTTCACACCATAACTTTTATAAGTACCTACAGGACTGCAAGATATAAAGAATATAAATCTGAACTTTAAAACAATACATACTAAATAATACATTTTAAAATGAGCTACTAAACTTTTGATAAAAACCTATTTAAATATGTAGATTCTTGAGTATCTTTTGGCTTTAAGTCTGTTTTACTTTATCAACAGCAGTTGGAAGTATTACGTGGAATCACAAGGGTAAATATTATGTATCCCATAACTGTTTTAAATGTATATTCTTTTTCGATGTAGCCCCTTTCTTTAAAACCCCCTTCAAACATATGGTTATGTTCCAGATTGTTTTCTTTGCGTAGGAACGGTACACAAGTACATAATACGGCCACACAAAAAAAATTCAAATAATGAATTTCTTTATTCAACAATTTTTTTTATTTTATCTGCAACCGGAATCAAGTATTATCGAGTCCAAAATATACATAACACATTGTTTGGCAATTAACCTGAAACTGTTTAAAGTTATAAAATAAAATAATGTATTTATCCATCGAATTCCAACTAAAAGTTGTTAGAAATTAAAAAATACTATAAAATAAATTATAAACATAATTTAATTTAACTTCATAGGTTCAGAAAGTGCGAGTGCAATTTTCATACATTCTTTTTTTGTTAAACATGCATTAATACCTCACTGATTTGTAAACAGTTTTTCTTATGTTGTGCTGAAAAGTTGATATGAAAACTTCAGTGTAAATTGTAACATCTAACTTAATTTATGAATAATAATAATAATAAATACTTTTATCTATAAAAATTGATGGAATTGATCATACATCTATTATGAAGAGGTTTTCACAACTTAATCATTTTTTATGTCTTCAATCTATCAGCTTTATTCACTTTTGGCTTACTCTTATTTTTCATTTGCTTCGTATTTTTTATATTTTAATATTAAAACAGTGTCTTTGTTATCATCAGATAAACCCATGTAAATATTTCTTTTCCGTTCCTTGTCTATTAAACGTGAACATATATGCCGTTTGTATTATATATTTAAATATTTTTAGATGGGAAACAAAGATAAAAGTGAAAGCCTTGGTAGAGCTATTGATAACATGGGCAGGAAAACTAAAGATTTACGAAGACAGTTACGTAAAGCTGTTGTTGATCATGTTTCAGACAGGTAAAATATATTTAGCAGATATTTTGAATTATTCTAAAACAATTTATATATCAATTTTAGTTTCTTGGAGACAAACGTTCCCTTATTGGTCTTAATCAAGGCAGCTCAAAACGGCAACGAGAAAGAGGTGGAAGAATATGCCGTAGTTTTCACAGAACATTCAAATAAGTTAGTCGAAGTTGCCAACCTCGTATGCAGCATGTCGAACAATGAGGACGGTGTGAAGATGGTGCGCTACGCTGCTGCTCAAATTGACAATCTTTGCCCTGAAGTGATAAACGCTGCACGTATTCTTGTGGCAAGACCGCGCAGTAAAGTTGCTCAAGAAAACATGGATGCTTTCAAACAGTCCTGGGAAAACCAAGTACGAATTCTTACTGAGGCCGTTGATGACATCACGACTATAGATGACTTTTTGGCAGTTTCCGAGAATCATATTCTAGAGGACGTCAACAAGTGTGTACTAGCACTGCAAGAAGGTGATGCCGATACTTTAGATCGTACCGCTAGTGGTATTCGTGGTCGCTCTAACAGGGTCTGCAATGTTGTAACTGCTGAAATGGATAACTACGATCCATGTATCTATACTAAACGGGTCCTGGAAGCAGTTAAGGTTCTCAACGATCAGGTAATGCCCAAGTTTACGCAACGTGTTCAAGTTGCTGTGCAAGCTTTGGGCAGCAATCCGCCAAAAGAAGTGGATGAGAACGATTTCATTGATGCTTCAAGGTTGGTGTATGATGGCGTTAGAGAAATAAGAAGAGCTGTTCTTATGAATAGGGTAAGTGTATTTTGAATGTTATTTGTTTTTTTTTAAGTATTTGTATTTTAGGCTGATGAAGATTTAGATCCTGAAGATGTAGAGCTTGACGAAAATTATACATTGGAAACCAGAAGTAAATGTAAGTATGACCGGATTTTTAATATCCCACATCTGATTTCATATTTTTTGCAGCAAGTGCACATACAGGTGAACATGGTGTGGATGAATATCCAGATATTAGTGGAATTACAACAGCTAGAGTAAGTATTCTACCATTATTTTAAAATGTTAAGATTTTTATTATCATTCTAAAACTACTATTATTACTAAACTATTTGTAATATAGGAAGCTATGGGTAAAATGCCGGAAGAAGACAAACAAAAGATTCTGCAACAGGTAGAATTCTTCCGCAGCGAGAAACTGAAATTCGATCGAGAAGTGGCTAAATGGGATGACACTGGAAATGACATAATAGTTCTTGCCAAACACATGTGTATGATAATGATGGAAATGACAGATTTCACAAGGTATACTTGTCATCATTCGAGCAACGATCTATAGATTAACAATTTTTTTTAACAGGGGTCGAGGTCCACTCAAAACTACCATGGATGTTATCAATGCAGCCAAAAAGATATCTGAAGCTGGCACCAAACTGGATAAGCTCACAAGGCAAATCGCGGAACAATGTCCGGAAAGTTCCACCAAGAAAGATTTGTTGGCCTACTTGCAACGTATCGCTCTTTATTGCCATCAAATGAATATAACTTCTAAAGTCAAGGCTGACGTACAGAATATCAGTGGAGAGCTTATTGTATCAGGAGTAAGTAAACTTGGTGAAAAATTAGTTTTCGTAACTAATGAAATTTGGTTTTAGTTGGATAGTGCTACTTCCCTTATACAAGCAGCTAAAAATTTGATGAATGCTGTTGTTCTCACCGTAAAAGCTTCATATGTTGCATCTACCAAGTACCCAAGACAGGGAACAGTAGCTGTAAGTATTAGAATATTGAATTTAGACATGGAGTAATAACTTACTTATGGTTACTATAAATTTAGTTGCAGTTATTAAAATTTGATAACCTCGGTTTTGCATTCTTGCAAAACAGTTTAGTTAAATATTGGCATATTAAGGTTTATTTAACATATTTTCAGATGTGTATTAATGACTATAAAATGATTACTTATCTATAGAAAAATTATCCAGAGCTAACTAGTGAAAATAATTGAAAGTTGTGCAGAACTTTAATAGATTGCTTTACCTGTCTTTTTTTCAGTCACCCATTGTGGTATGGAAGATGAAAGCCCCAGAGAAGAAACCTCTTGTAAGACCTGAAAAGCCAGAAGAAGTTCGTGCCAAAGTAAGGAAAGGATCGCAGAAGAAGGTTCAAAACCCGATTCATGCGCTATCTGAATTCCAGAGTCCCACAGAGTCTGTATAAAAAGGCTTAATATATTTTATATTTCCGATTATATGTAATAATTAGTGTCTCTTTAAATATGACACACTGACTTGACTATTTTCATGGTATTCCTATCTTTGCATTTACTTACACGTAAGGATATAATGTAGATTTCTTGTTTTGGATGAATCAACAGATTCTTGAGGTATATTTAATATTATTTTATTTATGTAATATTATTGTGGTATTATGATTTACACATTTATTTTACACTTGGTTCTTTTATAGATTAGAGCATCTATTATATTTACATATTTTCTATGTATTTTATGTTTTCTTTATACCAAATAAATGCAATTTTTCCAAATGTCTTATAAGTAAATAATATACCTGTCACTTTATGCTAAAAGAAAATCAGATTAAAGTAGTTAGTTAATATTCAAGTTTGCCCAAAACAGTACTGGGTGTGCCCAACAGAAAATTTGAGATTTTGTAGAAGGGGAAGTGAAATGGATAGAAAAATACAAAAAAAAATAGAATAAATCATAAAATAATAATGGATTTCAATAATTTTTATTGACAATAGTAAATACATGTTTATAGCACAGCTGCTGAAATTAAATACAAGTAGTAAGCACCAGATAGGGTATGATTAGTTTTCATGTTAAATTCATATTTTTAAGACACTGGAGAAATCAACCCATACAATCATGTACAATACTACCTAACAAGGCCTCGTATCACGCCGTAGAATCATTTCGAATTCTACTCAATGTAGTCATATATTGATATGTTAATATTGTCATTCAAATAGTATGTAAAGCTATGTATATACATAAAAGTCTATTTTTTCATGGTTTTATTATTGTACATATATTCAAGTGCATACTATTCCTCTTTCTCACAATTAAGGTATTTTTATTTTGGTAACTTGACAAGTAAACCCCGAAGAACCAAAACAAAATTACACAAATAAAGGCTTGTACAAATATTTGTATTTTCACTGGGTTTCATAAGGTAAATTATCAAAAAAGTTTCATAGAAATGTAAAAAAATATCAATAAACATCCTTAAAAAAAATTGTATAAAGTTTGTCATGTAATAACTAAAAATGTTCAGATAAAAACAAAAAATAAAATGATGGGAAAAATAAAGAAAAATATCAATAAAACAAAAAAGGTTCACTGTGAAAAAAGGCTTAAAGGTTTATTTTTACTCAAATTCACTACAGTTAGTTTTCCAAAATAAAAACATTAAGAATATTAAATCTAAAATAGTAAAAATATGTCATATAAAGAAACTCGTTTGGTAATCTTGATAAAAGTTATATTTACAAAAATTTGATCTCGTATTACAAGCCTTTTTTAAATAGCTATCATATAAAGATTAAAGAAATTTTTGCAAATCATTATGCACAACATATCACATGATATTTTTTTTATCAAAAATTTAAACTCTTAAAATATAGCACCTATCGAGCCAATGGCACAAATGCATATATAACCTCACAGCCAAATACTTTCAAAAAATTTCAAATACTGACTTTACAAAAACTTACTTCTATTATTTTAAGAATGTAATAAACTTTTATGGCCATTATAGGTGCTACATGAGGAAGGAAAATACATATAATTAAAAATCTGAGATATATACAATATAAATACAAAGAAAAATTTACAATTATACAGACACTTCTGTTTCCACACTGATAATCAGTTCAAGAATTTCCGGCACTTTCGAGACCCGCAAGTACATGGTATTTTATCCTCTTCGAAAGGGAACTTATAATCATACGTAAGTTCTTCTCCGCTTAATATTCGCCGCAATGCAAATATTATTATATGTTTATGTCCCAGAATTTCAACCACCCGTGAGTAGCAATTTGGCTGAAAACACCAAAATAAATAACAACCGAAACAAAAATTATTTTAAAATAACCATACAGAAATTAATAAAAAAATGAATAAACTAATAAAAACTACTTACATCACATGAATGATTTATAAATCTAGCTGCGTTTCCTTTCATTGTCGCGTCAACAACGAAATTGTCATCTACACGGAACATGTAACATCCTATTCCCTTAGAATTGTAATATTTTTCCCTTTTGTCAGTTAAAATGGATCTGATAACCTGCAAAATTTAAAATAGTATAAACTCAAATAAAAGTAATAAATTCAACATACTTCTCCAGCATATTCAATAACCATTTCCCCCGCTTCAATGTCACGAAGACAAAAGAGGCCTCTACCGTGAATACATGATCGGTAGACACCTACTGAGTATTTCGAGGTCAGTTTCAACTGGCGGAATTTCATTGCCATCGGCAAATTTACCACTCTCCTAAAAACATATATTTAACTCTACAAAACGCAAAAAAAAATAACAAAACATGCAAAAACTAAAAAATATACAATAAAATATAAAGTTATCACATAAAAAATTGTCACATTGTTCAAAATGGAATTTTAAATAGAAACTACTTATATGTACAAAGAGCTGGAGAAACAAAAATCAGATTTTGAAAAAACCCAGACATTTTAAAAATACCAGGGACCCTTTACCTTGGTAACAGCTCCAAAGTATCCAGAGAAATTTCTTCAGGCTGCCTGTGCTTCGAGGAAAGCCACCCAAACATGTCGTAAGGTTCTGTATTCTTATTTTGATAGGGTACACACCGAACAGTCCCATACAAGTGATCTTGCGAATATTCATCATCAATATCGTTAGGATGTGGAGGGAAATTAAACATAGACTTGTACTTCGAACATTTTGATGCACCAGGCAACTGTTCTATCAAATATTTCAAGCCACTTGATTTAAAACCTAATATTTGAATGGAATTCATGATATTTCCATTATTTGTTGGCAAAGGAGGCATGTTGTGAGCTGCCCTTGCGGTTTGTACCGCTTCCAAAACCTTCACCCAGAGATCTGAAATCGATGAGGATGAATACTTAAATCCGTCCTGCGTTTCAATGGTGTACAATATCGACGATGAATTATCGTTTTCTTTCTTATTTGCTTGAGATTTCACAGAAGATATTTCCGAACTGAGCTTATCGATTTTCTCCTCTAGTTTTTCGTCTTCTTTATAAATCTGTTTCTCCACCACTGGCTGTGCTGGGGGACTCGATTTTATTGGTTTTAACGGTGCTACTTGCACCGGTTGTTTTGCTATGAAGTTATTGCTAATTTTGTAAGTACCGTCTTGACCTTGTTTTTGGAATACTAACTTTAAAGATGTGTCGACTTTTACATCCTCTACTAGTGAAATTTCAACAGGTTTTTCTACAGGTGGTTGTTGTTTATCTTCGATTTTACTCTCAGGTAAATTTACCTTCGGAACTTTACGTAGTGGTTCCACCGGCCTGACATCTGCAGATTTTACTTGCACCACCTGTTCCCTAGGTTTTGGAAGTGTAGGCTGTGCCGGTCTAATTATTTTACATTGTAATATCTCAAATTTCTTCGATTCCAACTTAGTTACACCATTCTGTATTCTCGTTTGCTTCAAAGGTGCAGGTTTGACATTGTCGACTTTCACTTGAATAGGCTTCCGTTTCTCTTCTATGTAAAATACCTTTTCAGAGTCGTCCGCTATCACTTTCTTTGATTCTTTTATAGTGTGGTTTGTAGGCATGGGAAGAACTCGACTCATCGGACGACTCTGCGTGGAAGTCGGAGGTTTAGGAATAGGAGTTACTATGTTAGTCGGAATGCCTTGTTCCGATATGAACGGGGCTGTCGGAAGAGTGATGCTATGAGTAGTGGAAGTGGCAGGTACCGTTGGCGGTTTATGTGACATAACGGGTTGAGAGTATTTGACTGGTTGCTGCTGTGATGTCTTAATTTCAGGTTGTGGTGCCGGCTGAGCTACAAGGTTGCTAACCATGTTCATAGGTTGTGCTTCGGAATACTGTACTTCGATTTGATGTGACCTGACCATTGGCTGTGTATTGACTATAGACTGAGAGTTAACGATGGGTTGTGAATTAACGAGTGGCTGTGTGTTGACTATGGGCTGTGAGTTAACAATTGGTTGCGAGTTAACCATCGGTTGAGAATTGACTATCGACTGGGAGTTAACTAGTTGCCCGGGATTCACTAATACAAAACTGTTAGGCGGTACATCCAATACTGGTTCTAACTTACTCGTCTGGAATACTTGCGTGGTAGTAGAGTAGCTGCTATTAGCAGTTAGTACACCTGGCATAGTCGTCGGAAGGAATTGCTGAGACTGCATAACGGTGTTTTGTACTATGGTTTCGAAGCCATAATACACCGGCTGTACCGTTTGCTGCTGAGACCAGCCAAGAGTACCATTACTATCTACGACTAACTGGTTCTCCAGTACTCTAGGTTGCTGTATGTACATAGTCTGCTGTAAACCAGGCACTATACTAATAATATTGTTCTCCGGTTGGATTTGTACTAAAGACTGGGTGGGAACGGCATTAACCTGCGGCGCAATAGTGGCAACATATTGTAAATTCTGCCCCGGTTGCTGAAACGCGTCAACAAATGTGGGAACATAATTAGTGGACGGAAGATGCTGCATTATTACTTGCCCGGTCGAGTTTTGCGCAGGTAAAATTATAGTGTCTCCTTCCTCGAAATGGGTTGAACGTTTAGCTGCTATGGTTCTGCTGCGCCCCCTTGATTTCAATGATTTCTGAGTTAGTAGGGCAGGTTTAGCAACGTGCTTCACCCATTGCGTCCCCGGCATGTTAACGGTTTGTATCACTGGGTTCGTTATTAATTTACCGTTCAACGAAAACTGGTTCTGGTTTCCTACGTTTAAAATTGCATTGTTATATGGTACCGACTGGATAGTAACCGATTGCGGTTGGTGAAAATCCAATGACTGCTGCAGATTTGTTGGTTGATTGATTTGATTTAATGCGATCGATCCCCCTGGTTGGTTAATATGATTAATGGCTATGGAAGCAGTAGGTTGGGTCAGTTGATTTATAGAAATCGAGCCGCTTGGGTTTATCGACAAGACTTGATTCCCTGTATAGTTGGTTGTGGGTTGAACTTGAATACTATTTTGCTGCAGCGAAAGCGAAGGTTGATTTACACACAAAGGCACTGTTTGGTTAACACAAAACTGGGGTTGGTTTGTGGATATCGAAATTGACGGGTCACTTATTGTTATGGGTTGACTTATAGTGTAAGCCTGATCAGCGTGGGGATTTTCTAGAGCCATAGGTGCCACTGGTAATGTCTGCAATATCGATTTTTGATCAATAGTCTGCGGCAAACTCTGAATGACGACGTCCGAAGTCTGTGGCACTGTCATTAACTCTGATGTCGATTTAGAAGCAACGAAACTTTGAGTATTAAGGACTGATGTGTGTATTTCACTTTGATATGATTCAAATGCAGATATAACCACCGGTTCATCCACCATAACTGAATTTTCCACAGCACTATTGGTCGAATAAACCATATCTTGATCCGGAATCATTTCCGAGTCACTTTCACTGGTACAAAGCATTTCACATGAGTCTAGATGTCTTTTATAGCTAGCTTGCGTTCGATAAGTGCATGTGCATTTCTCACACGTTACTGGCTCTTCCGACACGTAATTTCCCCACGGATCAGTCTCCGGCATACCTGTTGGTGATCCGCACTCACTGGAGCTGCTATCATCGCAATTTCCATCGACTTGTAGCAACTGATAGATCATGTTGCTTTCTCTGGCCGCTGCCATCTTACGTCTTTTAATCGCGGGTGATAAGGAACTGTCAAGCTTACAACTTAAAGTTAAGCTGCAAGATCTTTGAGACGGACGAGATTTGGATATACTTTCAATCTTATTAGAAGATATGACGTCAGATTTGCTTCTCCGTAGTTCTCTGTTTGTTTTTAGGTCCAGATCAATATCTTCCTCGATTTCAGTCTTCTTATAGTTTTCTGTAATACTTTCCAAGTTACTTAACTCGGTTTTGTAATCCATGGTGATTGAATCGTCATATGAGAATTTTTGAAAAATATCCTGAACAGAAATGCCATCAAGAAGATCGTGAGGCAGTTCTTCCAAAATAGCGTCAGTTAATTCAGGTGACAAAATATCTGCGCCATTCTGCTGTTCCTCATCATCTTCCGACTCTATATCAGAACTTTTCTTGTCGATATCTCTCTGCCATGCATTTAACTCCCTCATGATTTTATCAACAGTGGTCTTTTCCAAAGTATGATCTATCGTGAAATTTTTATCAACAGTTAACGTAACATTATGATAATTTTGAACAGATGTAGTGATGGTATAAGGAACTAATTTCCATGGTTCTATAGTTGACCAAAACAGTCTTGAGCAAACAAATCCCATCGGTATGATAGCTTCGGTATAATCAGAGACTAACGGATCGATTCGTCCCAGATGCTTTACATATAAAGACCCTACCATGAAATTTACTTTATCGATTTCGCAGTATTTCCTTCGCTTCTGCTCCAATTCGACGTAAATTGACCTGCGAATCTCAAAATCTTTATCTACGGTTATCACATGACTTTTCGAAGGAATTTCGTGAGAGGAACAATATACCGTTTTATCATGCATGAAGATCAACTCAGCAGCCCTAGCACAATTAAAATGGTACGTTTCGTGGCAACCCTTGTAGCAACACCCAATGCTTGCGCCCTTCTGTTTGCAGTGCGCGCAACGGATTAAGCGACCTCTGTTTAATGCGCTTTGTAGGTTTTGAAGGGATCCATCAATTTCTTCATAAACCTCAGAAGACCAAAGAGCACAATTTGCATGAACCCATTCATTTTGTCCGCAATACAACAACCTGGATTCATTATTGCTTCGACCATCGCCTGGTCCTTTACAAAATCCACATATCCTCGTATCAGACACCAAGGGAATTATTTCGGTAAAATGATCTTCTTTAGTAATGGTTTGAGATTCTTCGCTAGTGATATTTTCTATTTTCTGTGATTCTTCTTCTTCTAAGTTAGAATCGTACCAAGGAAAAATGCCTTGAAAAATATTGTTATAAATCTTAAGTAACTGTTCGGATTTAGTTAGTTTTAAAGCCTCTTCTATTTCCTTATTGAATTCTTTTATGGAAGAATATTCATTAGAGTTCAACTTATTCCTTATATCTACAACCGAAAGAGTATTTACTGCTTTTGATATAGATTCCTCGTACTTCTCGTTTTCTTCAAAAGAATAAATCTTATTTATATCGGTAATATCTTTGCTGTAATTGTTGTTGTCTAAATCTACGTCTTCGTCGGAAAACTGAAGTTTCCTTATGTGTGTTATTGCTTTATTTGCGGGTGTAAGATTGTTCAAAGGACTCCATTTCAACAGATTCCTTGCCATCTTGTTACTACTCAACTGTCGTAAAACTTGACCAAAGCAAGCACGTAACTCGCTATTAATTGCTTTCCTCCAGTACGGATTTTTGGAACAAGACGAGCAAAAATATTCCACAGATTCCGGAAGAACACTTAAAATGTGATACTGTTCATCTGTCAAATTTTCGCACTTGGCATGGACCCATTTGGTACACTTCGCGCATTCCATCATCTGTAAATGTATTAAATTTGATTTAAAGATGACCAACAGAACGATGAAATTTACCTTTGAACAGCACTCGTTTTCGTCATAACAATGTTGACAAACGGGGCAAAAATTTCCTTTTTTCCGCAGCTTGAAGCAGAGCATGCACAAAGGCATATTTCCTACAAATTTAGTGATGCTGCTGATACCACAACTTTTACATCTTAAACACTTTGCACACATCTGAAAAAAATTGATTGGATTAATTAAAGTACTAGATTTCCATCAAGCAAAATTTGTTTAAATTCTAATATAATATTGAAATAAATATAAATATTGAAATATCCAAAATATTAATACTTTTGTAAATTTGCAATTCTGAAAACATTACAGCCAAAATATCAAAGAATACAGTAATATTATAAAGAAAAATCAAAACCCCGCTGTTTGGACCATATTATGTATCAAAAATGCAGAAAGAAATCAAATACATTGTATATTAATGAAAAATAATCATATCGATACCAAAAAGGTTAAAACTCACCGTAGGTCTGTCTTTGCCATTCCACTTGGGATTAAAACATTCCGGGTGATATGCCTTCAGACACTTATGGCAGGTCAACTTCTGCCTATCGATTTGGTTGCACTCGTAACATTTGGTACATCTAGGACAAACCCAAACGCCTTGTTTCGTGCTATTATTCAATGGTGCAGCTTGTGCATCCTCCAGGCAAAACGGGTGATACGGTTCACAACAAATTGAACAGTACAGCATAGCTTCTTTACCAGCGCTGCCGCATAAGAAGCAGATTGCTGACATAGGGAATTGCTCAGATCCAATGATACAGAATCCATTTTGGCAGACATTTTCCGGATCGTAGCCATCCCAAAAGTCAATCAAGATTCCGTTTTGTGGTTCAACGAGATTCTTTTTTCTCTCAGGTGCCCTAGCCTGAAAATATATTGAATTAAGAAACACAAATGAGAAAGAAAGACTATAGTTAAGTGCATTAATGCAATTAATATTACTACCTACATGTGACATACCTACTACAAAACTGCTCTTTTATGAAAAACAGATTATAGTTAATAGTACAAAAATCATTCTAAGAATTAACTTTAATATTATATAACTGCCATTTACATACCTCTGAACAGCTTTGTAAAGTCATAGTAGCATTTCGAAAGCTCCTCTCCCTTTTAAAGCTTGTATCTGAAGAGTCATTAAGTGAATATGGTATCTTTGAAGTCTTATCACTATAATTAGATTCAGATTCACTAGGAGAACTAGATGTACATTCACTTTTGCTTATTGAAATGCTAGGCTTAATTTCATTTTCACAGAAAAATTTTTCTTCGGGAATTTTAATATCAGCAGCAGGTTGTTCTGGAGTATCACATTTCTTATCTGTGTCTGTAAACGTTGCAATCGGTTGGCCTAAAACTATTGAAGCACTTCGACAAACATGCTTAACTCGAGGTCCTTTTAAATCCACTTTTTGCCTCTTAATATCAGAATTAGGAACTGGAGGGTTAGGTATGGTTTGAGCCTTGGGGTTTTTAAACCTGACAGGTCGTTGTTTTAAACTCGTTGTCTCTTGAGGCTTGTCTAACACCAGCTTTTGTTCTACTTTTGCTTGCCACAATAAAGGCGGCAATGTATTGTTAAAAACTATATCTAAACCTTGCATATTTTTAGGCAACATCAATGTCAGACCTTGTTTTAGAGATGGAGGCATATGAAATGCTCGAAGGCACATTTTTAACCAACACGCAGGGCATCTAGCACGGTATGCACATTTAGTTAATTTCCACTGCTGACTCCTAACAATTGGTGACACGTGGCAAGTTCCTTGGCCCTTGTTACACACTAACGTACTCTGAGTATTCTTAATGCCACATGCTTGCCTCTTTATCATCTTTGCTATGAACTTTCTACACGATTCACAACTGTAAATGTTGAATTTTCGAGCCTGCTTAACAAACCGATAAAACCTAACAGACCCACAAACGCCACATGTCACTGTACCAGGAGGGGAACTGTTAGGTTTAGTAGAGAAAGGTCCTTGAGTTCCTGTTTGGTTTGGAAGTTTAAGTCTAGCTTGACGTAACACTACTCTATGCCCATTGGTAAATGTTGTTTTATCGCTATCACTGTTAAAGCTGCCAGTTTCATTACACTTTGTTTTCGTCTTTGATTTATCTTCATCTTGTTTAACACAGTGCCTCTTTGTAATACTAACTTTCTTCTTTAATGTCAACCCTTCATTTAAATCACTAATAAAACGTTTGTTTGGTTTTATAACACGGGAAGAATGCACGCTTCTAGTTGGTAGCACAAATTTTCCCACTAAATTTGTTGCTTCTTTTGGTGTTTTACTTCTACAAGTTGATGTGTAACTATGTACAGCTTTACGTGTTAAACTTGTTCTTGTTCCTTTGTTTATTTTAGGCTTAATGGTAGGTTTATTACACATTTTAGACAATAAATTCCTTTTAGATGCATTTTTATTTCGTATCGAAGATTTCATTTTCCTAGTCAGTCTTCTTTTAATTGAAACTTTTGTGTTTACAACATTGTCAATGGGTGGACTTTCCCTATCTTTTTCATTCACATCTTCATCCTATCAACAAATAACATTATAAAAACTAAACTCAAAACTAAACATTCACAACTGTAGGTACTTTATGAAGGTAACAAATCATAAACAAAAATTATGTGTTTACCTGTTTGTTTTCTACAACAGAATCAACTGTCACTGAACCATTACATTCAACATTGGATATTTCTCCTGTGGGTGGAAGAACATTGACCCTTTTTCTGTGAATATGTTTGGAGGGTTTGCCAGGAAATTTTGAACGACCCATTTTTGGTTTTCTTTGAAGATTACATTTTATGTGTACATTAATTTACTTTTAACGCAACACGCACAGTTCGCGTAAAGAAACAATCACTTTGCTGGATAGGTAAAACAGATTTCTAACCAAAGCCGCGCATCGGCTCAAGGCGCCAACCGCCAACTTAACAAATAAATTTATAGAATTTAAAAAGTGAAACGTGTAAAACCACTAAAACCAGTGATGTGTAGCTAGATAAAGGCTCTTTGAAACAGAAATTGTATTCATCATAAAAATTGTTATGTATAATAAATACATTTATATTGAAAAACATAAAACGACACGTTACAATATAAAAATTTCAAATTTGTAACAGTTAGAATTCGTTATATTTCGTTACAGGTATTCCACATATTAATTAACAACAAAAAACTTGTTTTATTACTATTTCTCTATAGTGCCTGTACCTACATATCTTCTTAAATATTAATGAATGTGGCCAATTTATATATTTAAAACACTGACATTTTAATTCATTATATAAAAGTAGATAGACCTATGTGCGCAAAATTAAAACAGAGTGTTTTAACTGACATTTAAAACTATTAATAATTATGGTGTATATTATTCCATTATTATAACAAAATTTCAGAAAGAACATTTATTTAATCTAAATAGATTTCTATTATTTCTATTGCCACCATTAGAGTGTGTTTTCCACTCAACACTAGATGTCACTATCAATAGTAACAAAACAACTATTAAAATACTACCAAAGATCAATCAAATGAATTTAATATAAATTCCAAAATCAACAGTTTTGAAAGTGTACTTACTACAAACCACACTTTTGCTATGAAATAAATTAAGTACCATGAGTAGGTACTATACAGAGTGAGTCAGTTTATAGTAGCAGGACTCTGGCATTCGATAGAGCGTTAAGTTTGTCATATGAACATATGTCGGAAATCGCTTCGTTTTTCAGATACAGGGTGTCAAAGTTTTGTTTTCTAAAAGTATTTTCCACACAGCTCCTAGGTATAGTTTTAAAGATAATTTATTCAAATTTTTACGATAGATTACCTATAGTGGTCCACAAATTTTGAAATATGTAAACGATTTGAAAACGTACAAGGTGATATTTTTTCGGGGGTTAGACCCTCTTTTACCGTCCAGAACTTTTTTGTGGTGCGCCATTGATTGCTGATTTGTCAAAATTTGGATTCCACGTTCAATTTAGAAACTTTTTCGTCATTTGCATTTTTATCGTATCTGTAACAGTTGTCGAGTAATTTGAAAAAGTCTCTGAGAGAATATTTTATTAAAAAAAATATTTTCATCAAAATTTTCACTAAAAACAATTATTGTCAAACGAAAGTTCATTAATCTGAATTGTCAAAGGTTACATACTTACACTACAACTTTTGCCACTAATTATTTATTTTTTTGAAGCATTTCAAAGGCTTTTAATAACTAAGTAAACTAATTAAGAGCTAGTAATAGGCAATCCAGAAGACAATAGAAACTAAGAAAAAGTCGGGGATTTACGAAATTAGCTGTAAAGGCTCTAATCAAAAATATGTTGGACAAACTAGAAAGTCAATTCAAACTAGATTCAAGGACCATATGGCTCATCTCAAATATGGTAGAACAGATAAGTCTAGTGTCGCCCAACATGCGTTTGAGAACAACCATAAAATAGATAGTAGCAGTTTAAGACTTATTAGGAATATAACAAATTCCAGACAGCTGGATGCTTTTGAAAGTTAGGAAATTGCTAAATGTAAAAATAGTATGAATGGTGACAGAGGGCCAATCCCATATAGCCCGCTTTATTGGTTAGTAAATCACGGTTCCCTGATCCGTCGCGGCGGTTCACTGATCAGTCGCGATGGTTCACTGAGCAGTCGCGACGATTCACTGAACCGTAGAAATAGTTTAGGTATAAACAGGACTAGTATTTGGTAGGTGATTGGTAATAGGTAGGTATAGTTGAAACTGGGAATTTTAGAAAATTTACACATTAAACTGGGAATTTCACCAAATTTACACTTTCAACTGGGAATTTAATAAAGTTTACAGTGCCAACTGGAAATTTAACAAAATTTACACTTTTGAACTGGGAATTTAACAAAGTTTACAGTTTAAACTAGGAATTAAACAAAGTTTAACAGTTTAAACTGGAAAATTAAGAAAATTTACACTATAAACTGGGAATTTAACTAAATTTACAGTATTGGGAATTTAACAAAGTTTACAGTTGAAACTGGGAATTTTAATAAATTTACAGTACTGGCAATTTAACAAAGTTTACAGTTTAAACTGGGAATTTTACAAAATTGAACAGTTCAAACTTGGAATTTAACTAAATTTACAGTTTAAACTGGGAATTGAACTAGATTTACAGTTTAAACAGGAAATTTACCAAAGTTTACAGTTTAAACCGGGAATTTAACTAAATTTTACAGCTCAAACTGGGAATTTAACTAAATTTACAGTTTAAATTGGAAAGTATACAAATAAATGCTATATGTCTGTTCTACCCTTTCGTAGAATAATTGACCTAATGTCAACGAATGGGTCAGGAGTGGTCTGAAAGTCAAAAAGATTTGTCATATTTCGAAAACGACAAACTTCACTGTAAAACAGACGGCATTAGCAAATTCTGCCCCAAAGAAGACCCATTACCAGTATGTGCTAAAGATATAATCGGAAATGTTAAAAAATGAAAATCGCCCTGTAATTTGATCTAGCTCGTGCCATTAGATTTTTTAGACATCTAAGTACCCGTAATCCTACAGAATTTGCACAATTCCGTAAAGTAATTTTTTAAACCCCACTTTTATATGAACTTTTGGACTTTTCTATTTCGATTTCCGCAAAAATAAAAAAAACTGACGGATGTAGAACAAAATCCTGCACCAACCAATTTCACTGACGTGGATCGTGCATTAGTGCATCACTGCCACAAGTTCCGTTATTATTAGCATGGGTTTTTTATTGCTAATATATTTCACGTGGGATTTATAAACACGTACACAAGTTTACAATTATTATTATTTCCCTTGTTACACTAATACCTATAAACAAATCGTAATAATTCAAGCACGTTCCCAATATAATATAGGCCGCACATAAAGCTGGCATTAAAAACTTAGAAAACTGTTATGCTCGACTTACAATTTCATAAACAAAGTTTATGGGACTTTTTTAATCGGATTATATAGAGGCATTTGTAGTGTTTCCATGCCAAGGCACGCAGTCCCAAGAAATGATTTCATCCATATTGATACTGTCGGATTTACAATACTGCCTCAATACAATGCAGTTTCACAATGGACAGAAAACCGAGCCATGTGTATTATGGCAAGTGTGAAAGTAGGCAGTTAACGATTGTTTTACCCTTACTGTGTAAAGCCCCGGTCACACATGAGCGATATAAAGTTGATCGCGTGAACAACCTTTATCGCGCGATACAATCTAAGATATCAGACGTAGGTATGTAAAATGCAAAAAAAGTTCAAGCATAAAAAGCTGTGTAACTAAAATGTTGATCATTTACCGAAGTAATGAGTATTGTAGAATTCGCCACAAGAAGGTTTGATTTAATTCACAATCCGCGCGACTTAAAATAATATATTTTTTAAATTATTGCTTATATAGCGTTCTTTTGGTAAACATTCTTAAAACGGCTATTCCTTAGTTTTCTCGAGATATAAACTATTATTTTGCCGGTTTTGTATGCCGTATGTAACTAAAATTTATTTTGAAAATTGTAACCGATATTAGATACTCACAAAATATGATTTTTAAGAAGTTTGGCTAGCTTTTCTTTGTTTTAGCTCTGATTCCAATCCAATACTTTAAACTGGTAAGCATAAAAATATATAATACCTACTTTTCAAGCACCTGTTTTGTATACCAAGACCAAGAGCAATAAAATTTTAATGTTTGAGGGAACTAAAAGTTGTCCATCTGGTAAATGAAGCATGTGTGAGCAAAATACAATATATTTATAATATAACAACAGTTTGTCAAGCTGCTAAAAGGGCAATTAAAGATATAATAAGTGTCCACAAGTCAAAGAACAATAATTATTATTATAATTATTGCGGTTACGTACTTGTATATACATAACAAAGAAAATAACTCTCTTGATAACAGGCTTATTATTGTTGGTCTTTATGACAGCTTTTCTAGCTAACGTTTATACAAAAACTTATTTTATTCCACACATCTGTCGGACAGGCGTATATCAGCTACGCACTTTGCTCGCTTCGTTCTTTTTGTAGAACGAGGGCGATCATGCATTTGTATTACGATGAGAATTCTTAAATAATTGTTATGCCTAGCAACGGCAAATGAATTTTAAAACTTACCGCCTAGAAAAATAAGATTTGAAGAACACCACCAATAAATTAGTTAAATAAATCACTAGATGTCATTTATTTTCCAGATTATGCCTTGGCTTCGAATATAAAATTACATTTAGACCAGATATTAGAATATAAGAAGCATTTGATTTGCAAATCCAATTCATTTGCGTCGAAAAAATGTCAGTTTGTAAAAAAATTGTCAACAACGTCAACTTATATAACAACACAAGAATAAAAATAACCAGAAGCATATCTCCTTCCTATATTACGCACTGTATTCCTTCCCGTAACCTCATTGCTCACTTAACCTGAGATTCTATCCGGAAACGGCCAGTGCTGTAGTGTCTCGAGTGTTTTATCTAGTTTTTTAATTATAGTGCCTTAGTTTCGTTAATTTTAGTTACTCAGATAGTTTGTAGTTTAATTACACATTGAAGTTGAAGTTGAGTTGAACATTGAATTACAACGGCATATCTTGATATAATCTCAACTTATTGTCTTAAATACGTTTTTCTTTTTAATAGCGTTATCTACATCTTTTATATAATGAAATATTAAACAAGCATCTTATATTACATTAAAAATTAACTGTATTGATTACTTGATATTATATAGATAACTATATATATTTTGACAAATTGCACCAAATTTAGTGTAAATATACCTACTGGTTTAAAAGACTAATATGCCCGATATTCTTTTGCAAATTTTATTCGGTATCTGGAAAACAAGGCATTTGCCGAACCATTTTATTTTTTTTTGCTATTTTTGGACGTAGTTAAACAGTACATAATTAACACTCTGTATATGCATGTATAAGTAATATGAATGTTTTTCATATTTAAATTACACAGTTATTTGTTTCTATCGCATATATATAAAAGTAATTAACAATATCTTTATCTATATACACAAAGATAATATATAAACAATAACCATCAGCAAGATATATGGACAAAGTATTGTAATGGCCCTATAGGCATGTTAAATAGATATACTTACTACCTTCGACACTCTTTATATGTAATTAACGGGTAATTAAAAATACTTGTAGTATCTGATTTGTGTGCAGCATTAGAAAATGTATTTTATAATGGATATAGGTACACTTATTCAACAAAACTTAAATGCGATAGGCTTTCACAAATATAAATATGTTCTAAAGGTATATTTAATCACTACTCTAGTGCTCTTTCCCAGGTACGCCGTTCAAAAGTTTTATTTTCACTTGTACTTGAATTAATAACATAAAGTGTTTTATAGTCCTTAGTTATTTATTTACTAATCCTTTATTTTAATACTACATATAGAGCACAGTGACAAGTTCGTAAACTATATGCATGCATCCTCTAGGGGTGAAAACGGAACTGGAAAATGTTCTGGTAAGAAACTAATATATACTAAAAACTGTATTGGGTCTAATATGAGTCCCTGAGGAACACCACACCTTATAAGTCTCAGAGTTATAAAGTTATTTTAATAATAATTAGAGTCGTAAGTAACATATTATTACTAAAACCACAATCCTCAGTTTTTAGTATAACTAAGTTTATCAGTGCAAAAATAATTGTTTTTTTGAGATGTAGGTACCTATACGTGCCTATATCGGCACATTGAATAGGCGCTTATACCGTAACTGGTACAAAAATAAGTATGAACTTGTGTAAAAGCACATTAATACACAATTTGAGAAAAATCACACTATCTAATTAACATTTGACTCCTAATTTGTAATTCGAATATATAACAAACAGATCGGACGCCAGACGGTTGCCGTAAAATCCTGAGTTCATTCTGATAACTCGAAATTCGCAATAAAAAATCACTCGAATTTAATTTATTGTGGAGCCAGTTGAGATTACGCTAATTTGTTGATTTATTTAGATTTGATATTTTGCAACAACTTTCACTAATTAGTTTATAAATAGTGACATTATTTTTTAATGAAATGGCAATGATATGACGATTCACATGTACAGAGTGACTAATCTGCATGTGTTGCTGACAATGATCTCGTAGTCGGACAATTATGGGGGAACTGGATATTATCAAAGTTTATAGAATAGATATATTCTGTAAAATTTGAGATTGTATTCAAATTTGAGAATGGCGTTTAACTGAAATATTTTGAAAAAGGAATAACCCCTGTATAATTTGATATTACTTATCCAATTCTTTTTCAGATATTGGTATTAATATAATCGTATGTTATAAACGCATCGATTTGGTTTTTGGTTTGACTTTAAAATCTGAAAAAATATACAAAATACAAAAAGGAAATAAACACAAAAAAATTGAAATAAAACAAAAAAACAAAGAATGAAATCCATAGTATATTATATTTTAATGCCTTTTTTTATTATTGTTAAAAACAATAAAGGCCTTAATAAAACCCGATTAACTCAAAACGTCATAATAAGTATCTACTTGAAACCTATTAGTGTCTACTAAAAACCTAGTACACATTAAAATACAAGGGGCAGATGACACAGAAGATATCTTGAATAAGTATCTTGATCTTGATCTCTATACTTAAAAAGTCTTAGGTGTTCGTTAGATGGATGGCATTTCAGTGGTATTGGTCACAGTAATCTGCAAAACAACTATTCCCACCCTAGATATATCATCATTTAAAGAAGCTTCTGGCATGTTGCTGTAACATTTTCTGACAATATTTTTCACGACACAAAAACAACTCAATAAAATGTTGTCATTGAAACATTACAAATGATAGTTCAACATGTACAAAAAAATAAAAATTTAAAAAATACAAAGATAGCAAAAATATCAATTACACAGAAAATGCAATAAAACATTATAAAAATAATAGTTAAATGCACTACTGAAGAGCTAAGAAATAATCCTTAGTTTATTTGCGAAAACTGTTTACAGGTAGAATCTGTAGTTCATCATTAAGGCTATTATAAATTTTAATAGAATTATATGTAAATGATCTTGTGAACATTGCCGTGTAGTACAGAGGAAGAGACAATTTAGAATTAAATCTTGTTTCTACTGGGTAAGTCATATTTAAAAGTAAACTTACTTCGAAGATAATGAGGAGTAGAAGTTTGAAACAAACGATATACAAATACTGAAGTATGATACTTAAAAAACCATTTTCAATCCTAAGTCAACGTAGCTCTTTTACTTTAGAGGATACTCTATCAATCTTTCTCAAGCAAAAGACAAACCTGGCAAACTGAATTCTGAATTTTTTGAATTCTATACTTTGTTATACTGTCCAAACATGGAAAGTAAAGTATGAGACAATAATAGACAAAACTGTTGATTCGGCAAGAGTCTTCCTCAGACCAAAATTCAGCATATTTCTACTCCTGTAAAGATGAGTGCTAAATACGATTTCTTTACAATCAGTGGATATATACTCCTAGAACCCAAGTCAACAATCGAAAATAATACGGACTGTAGGTACAAATTTTTTTTTGTAGAAAATATGTTTACTTGTGTTGCCTTTTTACTTTTACTTGCATTATTTGTACCCTAAAATCATTATATGTACCCATAAAACTTAACAATCTGATTCGAACACCTCATGCGGCAGATTTTTCAAAAACAGATAAAGGAAAATCGTAGATCACCACATGGAGTACTCCTAAAGGCATTCCGATGGTGGTGACTTGACAAATGAAGGGACAACATCCAGTGGGATGCCATCGCACAACCTAATCTGCAAGACTTTTAACCCAACCATTGCCACCATGGTTCCACATTCAACTTGACTTATAAACCTATCTAAGCGCTGGTATAATAATACAAGCTCAGTACTGTTTAAGCTGCCGTAGTGGTGAGTGTTAACGCTTATAGCGTGGATCGGTCGAAAACGCTCGTACGCAAGTGTGAATCGCATTTTGAACTTTACCGCCCGTTTCGAGTGACTTTGAAGTGCGTGTTCTCACATTTTCGCTAGGATTTCCAGCTGAAGTAAGTAAAATCCCGATCATTATCTCCAGACCTGATCAATTGTTCGAGCAAGTGTGGGATTCTCATTCGTATATTGGCGCAAGTTTTGCGTCGGCGAATAAGATTAGGTCACACACCTTTTCTCAAAAGTTGTTTCCCAAACTAGTCATACTCGGTTACATCATTATGTGTTTTAGATAAGGACCAAATGTTGAGTAGTAGCGGTTTTGACTGATTTTTTTTGACACCTGATTCTATGTTGGTACTGTCAGATGGTTCCTCCAAATTAATTACGCGGTTTTTTTCAGAATAATTAATGGAAATCTTTCAGACACCTACATGTTTGTCCCTAATCGTTTAAGAATTCTTAAGTATAGTTTAACCAAGGACGCGATATCAATATACAAGTGAAACTTCATGTTTTTCACACTTTTACTACCTGTAGGATCCATTAACTATGCCTCTGTGAGAGGGGAAGCAAATTGTTTTAAAAATATAAATCACAGGTTGATATGCGCAATCCTCCGTTAATGTTTTAATAGTTTCAAAGTATGCAAGGAACTTCTTGTTTATTGAATTTAATCTAGCTGCAAATAAGTACCTATACCTCCTAAGTGCACTTTGGTTTAACTGTAAAGGCACAAATCGGACACCTACTGAAAATGTTTTTTTTCAGAGGGAAGTATTTTAATAATTTTCTAAAACTAAACATTATTACTACACTTTAGTGTTATTACATTACTTTGCTGTTATACTAAATACATAAATTTCTTAATTATATTCGGTGTATAATTCAGGGTTAGCATTTTCAAAGACTCGATTACAATTTCCTATATGGTGTTAAATATTTATTTAAATTTTCCTTGCCTTTCCAGGGTAAATGGTGCATATATTTTAATAATTTTAATACGAAATAATTTGTCAAACTAAATGTGTAAATATTGACAGTCAAGAATACGTGTGTTGACAGAACCATTTAAATTAAACATTGTAAATCTGTTACAAAAAATTCCTTTTGGAATTATCTTGACATATCAGTGTCTAATAAAATTCTTCGCTTGCGCAAATATACAATACAGAATGATTTCTTTGATGGACATACATTTTTTTCGGATGCAAATATTCTTGAAAACTGTTTACACTCCGTTTAGTCATTTCCTGTTGTCTATTTATTCAATTTATCTAAAATTTAGACATACCTACAATAAATAGGCTTCTATTCAATCGAGAACTTAGCCCAAAATAAGTAAATACATTGTCAAGTGGTGTGATCATCAAAAGAACCGTTCATTCTTATGATTACTTAATCACCTTATACCATTCTGGGTAAGTGTTAATTTGACAGAATACTGACACCATTTATATACAAAAAACGTGTTGATTACATGGTAGCACACAAATTATATGCAAACTTATCAACTTATACACAGAAAATTAAGAACTTCTAAAAATAAACTAGTTGAAATATGATACACTTAGGAAGTTCGTTAACTTTAGTAGGTACGCATTTTATTACAAGTTTGCTATCGGTGCTTAGTTTCTACTGTAATAGTGGCCACAATATGTCATAGCTGGAGGGCTATATCATCCCAACCACTGTTATTATTTGTATGGACAGGAAAAGTGACTGACCGTGCGAGAAAATTGATGTTTGATTCCCATTTACCTTCCCGGCATATTTTGAAGGAAAATTGAACTACCCAAGTTTATATTAGACACTTTCTAGTACCTAGTAACGAATAAACTTCTATCTCTGATGTTTATCTCGTTATGTTACGTATATGAACTTACTATATACTAAAGATATAGTCACTATAATATAGTAATATAGTGTATAGTGACTATAGTAATTATGTCTACACTGAATAGTGTACTGGTAAACTTTCTGGCTAATCCTCTTGTGATTAGAGTGAGGGGTAGATATTATTGTTATTATTATTATTACTATCACCATACGAATACTAGTTACCCTAATACTGTACTCAAGTCAGCTGTTTCGACTAATCCGGTATCATCAATGCTGTACGAGCCTCAGAGAGGTTAAAATAGCTGTTCGTTTGAAGCAATATCTTTCGCTGTATAGCATAGGTACTTGTTCAGAGGTAGATTTTCGATTGAAGGCTTCTGTTTCGAGTCAAATTATTATATAACAATGAATTAACATCAAGCCCACTTGACCAGGCAAGGCAACGTAACGAGATCGGGCAATAACTGACTGTGTGTTATGATTTATATTACCATCTAGAATCTCGGGTTGGAAATCAACTGTTCCATTTCAAAATATAATTAAGACATCGACAGTTTAATGAAATCTTATCGTTGAAATATGAACATAAACTACTGGGTTCCTTCTACAGTGCGTATAGAAAATGTGTACGCTTTATCATTGGGGTTTTACACTGTGAGTAAAAAGTGTGTTACTAATTTTATAAAAAGAATATACAATATATAATATAAAAAACAAGATAAAGTTTGTGAGGTATTTAATAATAAGTATTCAGAACAAGAGCCTATTACAAGATCTACAGTGTCTAAAATCGAGAACAAATTTTTACAGTTTGGTCATGTTAAAAACCGTGCTTGAACTGGTCATCCAAAGGTAGAAGAAGATGCCCAATTAGATATTTTATTGACTGCGCAAGAAAATCCCCATACAACCACAACGATACGAGATTTCCCCAATAATGAATTGGTTAGAGAGGAGCTATTGAGTCGCCTGCACGATCCCCCGATCTTACCCCAATTAATTTTTTCTTGTGGGGCTATCGAAAGAGTAAAATTTATTTTAATAAGCTAAATACGATAGATGAACTGAAGGAGAGAACCCGCAATAAAATTAGGGCAATTAGAGCAGACACTAACCGCCATGTTCTCCAGGAATTCTTATTTCCACTAGGATTTTGTCAAGAAGTGTTTGGGTGGCAATTTGAACATCAACTTTAATTCTTGGTATTAGTTAATTGCTATTTTATTAAATTTACCGACTAATTAAATGATTACTAATACGTTTCATTTCAGTTTTCTTTTTACTTTAAACTCAGTTTCTGGAAAAATATCAAACGTCTATATTCTCTATATAATAGTATGGCATATCACTGGAATCGCAATTTGTGTGGCTACTTAACTACGATATCAAAAATATGGGTTATCAATGTTGTCATTTAAAAAATCAACGATAACGTCACAGGATGAAAACAATTATCGAAATCTTTAATTTGGATACGCTTCTTTGGATATAAAAATAAAACAAATTTCTGGAATTTGCTCTTTGGCCAAATTCTTGGCTGGAAAATTGGTGTTACCATTTCAATTGACTGCGCAATATATTATATATTTATTATCGATAATTAGAACATATACACACCTATATCTGTGCTCAAATAACTAAAGATAATGATGATTTAACATTTACATGGAAACTGGTGCTTTTCTTGCTATAGCTATTAACTAATAAACTACCCACATTTATGCAAAAATGTACTGGATAACATATTAAAGGAGTAGGTACGTCGTTAGTAACTATGTTACACATTGTGACATTGGCTGTTAGAGACAAATCTGTTCAAATTAACATTTGCAATAACAAATTATGCTCGATAAATGTATAAACACAAAGCATCCGGTTTCAAGAGATTAAACATATCCAGTGATTTATGTTCATTGTTTATTTATAATAGTAAAAAACAGTGATCATTTGCTCCTATATTTTTACAATTACAATTATTGTTAATTACAAATTTTATTATTAACTTCTACAAAAAACTTTTGTACAAAAAATTTGACCCAATTGAAATGCTTAATTGTACAACAATGGTTATCCTTTTTTCACTTAATGACATATTAATTAATTTCACAGTTCCGAGGACTTAGATAAATTTCTCCTTTTTTTTCCGCCGACTCTAATCTGCAAGAAAAGGGAAACCACAGTCGCAGTTACGCCACTTTAAACGACTTGCAAACGAGCAACAGAATGCAAAATAATACGAGCGACAAACATCTTTTATATACGCTCCAAAAACATAATAAAAAGTTCTGGAAAACATCTAGGTAACTTCATCTGAAATTCAATTTGTTTCCTATTTCAGATATAGGTATATTAAATTCTTGTTCAAATTGCTCAAATAAAAAATACTCGTATTTTCTGAATATTTCTTTAATATAATTATTGAATCTCAGCGAGGAAGCCTTTATGGAAGTACATATTGTTTTATATTTTAAAGAAAAAATACTTATTTAATATCTTTCTAACAAACGCAAGACTACCAATTTGACTTATTAATTTTTATGTATATTCTTATATACAGAGTGGTTCCGAAGTGATGTGAAATATTGAACGCTTCCTCATGGACTATAAGTAGCTTAGTTTTGGAGATACAGAGCGTTAAAGTTTTATTTATTATTATTAAAATGAAATTTTATACCTAAATCACTTCCTAAATCAAAAAATCAAGAGACTATTTATTAAGTACTAAAAATGGCGATTTAAAAAACTGTATTAAAAAGCCAGAAGGCCAGTGGCGCATATATATTTTTTTTATAAAAATAGTAGTGACCCACATGCACGTCCCTGATAGTACCATATACGAAACATAATAATTATGTTGGAAATGATAACACCATATATGAAATATAATTATAAGCGCGCCCATCGTCATACCAAATGAGACGCTACTCCATTAAACGAGTGAAGTATTGATAACTGAACACTCCCCACTACTCTTCACGCCTCTCGCCGGTTGAGCGCTGCGCTATCTACATTAGTTGAGTAAAATTCGCTTCTTTCTAGGGGTAGACATGCACCACCCTGTATATTCAGTATAAAATCTCGTACATATAATTTTGATAATAATTAATTCTTATTTCCTCTTTTCGAGAGATATGAATAATTTTAATTCTGCAATTCCAAACAAAAGACGTATTTTATTACATTTGAGCTTGGTTCATAAAAAGTTAATGATGAAATGATACCTTATAATGCACGTTTTATTAACATATCTTGGATGTCATTTATATTTCTAAGTACCTATTGAAAAGAGGCAAAACATTTTATTAAATCCCCTTATTAAAAGGCCTACCGAATTCAAAAGAATTCCTCCGTACTTCGTGATTGTTTTTTTATTGAGCAATTCGTTATACAAGAGAAGCATCTTAAATTTTGACAAGCCAGATTAGGGTCTTCATATTTCGTAAGCATCTTCACTTCATATGTTATATTAGGAAATGTTGATTTCAATATACACACACACTGAGTGCATATAATGTGGCCTATATTACATGTTGGCTGCACTGTAAAATAAAATTATAATATTTTAAACTAGGTACAGACTGATTCACCAAAAATGTTACAAACTGATTATTGGTTTTCACCCTGTATCTACTTGAGGGAAGGAATTATTACAAATATAACATTGGATTGTCCTTGGACGTAAAAGTACCCAACTTTTTTCCAATTTAACCAACTGTATAGTTTCCGAGATCCCCCATACTTCCCATCCTTCTTGGACACACTGTATAATCAGAAATACGTTACAGACAGGATACTTGCATCGTAAACCTCTGAAAATTACTTTAGTGTGTGTCAATTTGTTAATATAGTTATTAAATACGCTACTTAATGAAGATCTTAAATTTGTACATCTGTTACACAGGATGTTTGTTTTATTTCAGTGCGGTGTGGTATTGGCCATTTACGCATGTAAACGGAAGGCCATAATCATTTATTTCACTAAAATATATTCCTTACACAACTTACAAGAATATTAGTTAATATAGCATAACATCCTTATATCAATAGACCTCAGAGATCCAATGAGAGAGTTGGAAATTTTTTGCCATAGCGTCTCAAGAATTTGACACTATAGTGATAATGAAAAAATTTAATATTTCCACTTCATTTTGGCAGAATGGTTTTGAAATGCCGTTCCCTTATCTTATCTAATGGAACAGATGCACAGTGTTTGCAAAAAATAATATCTAGTTTCCCAAAACTGTTGGGTTTATACATTTTAACAGTAATACCATTGAAAGTATTACAGAAAAATGGTAGGTACCTACTATCTATCCTTAAACACGGTTTATCTTTAACGGATGGCGCCTAGGTATTGATTCAACCAAATAGTATTATGGTTTATAACTTATAGTCGCTAAAATACGATATTTACCTATTTACCCGAAAGTTTAGGAGTTTATTGATAAATAAACACACCCCTTGACCAAAGGTACAAGAAAAGGGTATTTTGCCGCAATTAGAACCCAACAATACGATTGTTTAAATATTTTTATGATGCTTAGACGGCGCCAGAAATTTTTACTATACCAGGCAAGCTCTATATGGGAAGATAAAGGTAAGTACATGCATAGACATGACTTTATATTTTACTAGAGCTTAGCCTGGTGTAGTCTAGGCCTAGCGCCGTCGCACCATCTTAATCTCTTCGTTGAAGTACCAAAAACTGTTAACTGTCAAAACCGTCAACATCTTCACCAAGGATACAAGCGTTCAGTAAGAAGCGAAATGCTAGAACAGCTTTTAATATTTTATTAAAACAGGTTCACCACACGCTTTCGTCTGGTATTTACCTGATTGTCTACTGTGCTGAATTGTCAGAAAATATCTCCATACCTTTACGTTAAAATTAACAAAGACAAATCATAATACAACCTGTAAATACTTCTTCGAATGTGTTTAGCAAAGCCGTGCTTCCTTATGTTGTTACTCTGAAAATCAAAAGCACCGTTAGTTATACCATCAGTTTTATTAGCAAATTACATTCGATGGGGCATTGCTTCCATATAGTGGTTTTTCAATTGTTTAAACCATTTACGTCATAAAATTTTATTACGCAAACGCATTCATGATGTGCGAATCGTTTCTTAGCTTGGGACTGGGTACGTTATATAATTTTCTATTTAGTGAGTGTCCTTATTTGTGTTTGAAGTGATTATATTGACTTGAATTAAATCAGAAATCAATTAGAATCGTCAACTCCGGTATCTTTTTAGAAAAAAAAAAAATTACTATAAAAAAATGACAAAAATATAAAAAAAACTGTGCTCGTTAATCTATAAAATTAATGTGAGGAACACGGAATCTACAAAATAATGTGAGAAACACTGTGATATCGGATTGATTTCACTGATCGAGAGTGAAGAAATGAGTGATTAAGTGAAGAATTGAGCAAATTCTCGTGGTTTTGAGAAAAAAAGTTAAGATTAAGAAGTTTGAACAAATTATATTTTTTTTATAATCCATAACCATTTTTTATTGCAAAAATTTGGCCATGAAATTGCTTACTGTAATATTTAATATTTTTAAAACTTTACAGCTTAGATACGCTAGATGAGGGATTTTATACTCTGTTATCTCTACTAGCGAGGTTAAAGTTGTTGCTAATTCTGAAATCTCGTAGTGTATGTCGTTACTATTTGTTAAATTATATAAATAACCGGATTATGCGTAACATTTTAAAGACACATAAAAATTGTATTAAATAATAGCAATAAACGGTCTGGAAATACATTTTAATTGAACATAAACGATATTTAGATAAATCAAATATTTTAAATGCTGCAATAGTGATGTTTGCATAAAGGAATTATAAGGTCATTTATTTATGATTTCGAACATAAATCAATAAATTTTTTCGCAGCACTCTCGATAAACGATTAAACATTTAAAATAACTTGGATGAATAACCCATTTTCTGAACAATAATACAAAATGTCACAAATATTTTGTAATTAACACTAAAAAGAAAAGAAAAATTAATACAAAAATGAAAATATTAGAAATACGGGTGTACTTGTAAAAAATTGCTAGTAAAAATAATCTTAATTCTTTCATAGGTTCATTTTTATAGTGTCATAAAGAAAATAAATGTGTTCATAAACAAATAATTTTGAACTTATTTGCAAGCATTTACGTCTTTATTAACTTTAACTATGTTTTTATCATGGTTTCCTAACAATAAAAAAATGCTACTGATTTAATGGTTACTAAATTATGAACTAATAACTAATAATAAGTATATTCGTTTACATAAAATACGTGTTATTTTTAAACCTAGGCAAATTGTGTTAAAAGTTTATCTACCCGGCCAAAAATTTATTAACAAGGTGATACCAGTTATCTCAACGCTAATTATTGGTATATTTTTTTGACGTACAGTTGAGTTATTGCAAACATTAACTAAAACAATTTTGACTTATCAGTGTTGGTGGTTTTTTTGACCTGCCAAAGATAAATCGAATAAATATGAATGAATAATTCATTTAGTTCATTGGGACGTTAGCACATATTTATTATCTTTTACCCTTTATAGAGAGAAGCAATCCAAATATGTAAAACAAACGCAATTTATGTATTACATGGTCCACTGTGTATACTGTAGTTACTACTCACTTAAAGAATAATACAATGTTTCTATTTCCTGTATTTTCTAAGACGCAGATTTATGTTTCAGTGTACATTAATTTAAAATTAAGTAAAACGCCAAATCTCAGCTTATTTTTAAATCCTGTTGTCCTTATAATATACTTAATGGAAATTTAGCAAAACGGGGTGGGCGAAAATTTGGCAGGCTGTTTGGTCAATAACTGTTTTAGATATAGATTTCAAAAACAATATGTCTTTTGTTTAACGTTGTTTATATATTGTAGACTAACTTAGCACCCGAGCAAAATACGTCTTGGTGGCAACATAAATTATCACGGGAACTTTATTTATATTTCTTCATTTTTTTTGTGTAAATTACAGTAAATAAGTATTTATGTTTATGAGTGTATGTAAAATCTGCGCTGCTGCTCAGATAATAAAATTTCAAAGAAATACATTTCGCTATATTGTACTGATTTGGTGACTAAATCAACAGTGTTTTTTTTTCTGTATCATATACACAGCCATATGTACAATACCGTGAGGTCAGTGTGAAGAGTGGGCTACTGGGACATGTCACAATTCTGAGTCATCCATAAAATTAGTCTGCCAACTGTAAATCTTACCCAGACAAAGTATCAAATGATCTTGATATAAATAATAGCTATCTTTATACTGTACTTCCTACAATATTTAAATGCATGTTTAAAAATAAGTGTGTGAAACACGGTATTTTATAATTATTATAAAAAATCAATGAAAAATTTGATTCTAGTTGTACCTATTATTGTTCTTGTATTCTTGCATCTGTATTCTTGGTAGGCGTTTTTGACTATGTAGCGTAACTATCTGGTCTTACTGAGGAAGTAACACGTACTATCTTAAATAGAGGAAACCATTATACCCACCCGAAAAGAATTTGCTGCCCAGCATTATGTTATGTAAACCACTTGCTGGTCACAAAATTTAGTTCTTTCCATCTTTTGAAACCCATCTTATCATTAAAGAGTGTTTGTGGACCAGTGGGTGCCGTTTGTAGTCCCCTCTCAACGAAGTAGTCAAAAATAGGAACTGAGAAGGAATTCTTGTCATTCATTTTTTAGTATTGTTTATAAAAATATCATCAGTGGCAGTGATAACGCCACCTTATGGCCGCGTTTGCACTCCCTTGTCGACAACTCATTGCTACCCGTTAGTTCATACATTCTGCTAAAACACTCGTATAAATTTAATTGAATAATTTTATTTACTTCTATCTCTAGTTTACTTATTTTGATACACACTATGCATGTGTGCTGTACTGGCATGAAAAATTGTTTGGCAGACATAAACATTAAATTAAAATGTAGCCTATAAGCCACTGTGACGTAATACCCGCAATTCTGCCATATTTCAAAGATAATTTCCGGATTATATACGTTACACTTATTTATCTTTATTGATTTAATGCAGTATTTAAATTTACGTGCGTACCTTGCTTATCTTTCGGAAAGTCAACAGGTTTATCAATGACTTTGGTAGATAATACTTTTTATTTATAGTAAGATAAACCTCTGTAAGTAAAGCTTTTAAATATGTTATATTTGAACAGATTTTACTTGTTACTTGCCATCTAAAAGACGTGCAGATTGGCAATCTTTCCTACAATAAAATTGCTTCGGGAATTAAAATGATTTTACCACAAATATGTAA
Source organism: Pogonocherus hispidulus (assembly GCA_963924545.1). Taxonomy (NCBI): domain Eukaryota; kingdom Metazoa; phylum Arthropoda; class Insecta; order Coleoptera; family Cerambycidae; genus Pogonocherus; species Pogonocherus hispidulus. The sequence goes on from OZ004701.1 coordinate 1,191,675, forward strand.
GAGGGCAATGCCCTTACCGACATTATTTATTCGATAAACATTAAACTAGAAAGGTAAAGATTATAAAAAATGTGGACACGGCAAACGGTAGCAGTTACGAAAAAAGTTCAAACAATAATCGCTTCTCTGTGGTACATATAATTGTATTGTTTATAAACTTGTGGTGTAGCTCAATCTTTCGTCGGCAATATCCCAACTAAAAAACAAAAAACAAAATAATAAAGAATATTTCGCTATTACGTGCTCTATTCCTTCCCCCCCGTAGCCTCGATTCGATGCTCTGTTAACTTTCCTGGATTCAGAATTCTATCCTGAAACGGGCAGTGCTGTAGCGTCTCGAGTGCTATAGTATGTTTACAGCGAATTGTTTCTTACGGGTTGACTTTAATAGGACATTTGATCTAGTTTTGTCCAGTATAATGCTCTAAATTTCGTTAATTTTAGTTACTCTGTAGTTAAAACGGAAACGCAATAAAGTTTCCTGAAAATACGTCCCATTTTGGAACCGAGGTCTCGAATCCATCGGTTACCACATCAAAGGTTCCGCCTGAGAGATATTCTTCTGGTTATTTATTTGAAACTATTCAACTACCACGTCTAACTCCAAAAAAACTAAATGAAATAGTACTCACGTAACGCAAATTATTAATCATATTATTTATAATTATTAATTTCAAAACCCTCCTGTACTGTATTTCCTTATGGCTACAGCGTTTCTAATCTGCCGATTTCGCTTCGTATTTTTCTGCGAATCGAATCGTGTCAATAGGGCTTACAACTGTCTCCTAATTAAGAAAGAAGAAACGTTCCTCATTGAAAGAAATCTGAAGTGATCCACTAGTTTGTATGGTCATGTTACACAGACCTCTTTGAGACGACATTCTTCTCTATATATGTAAGTGAATGCATATACTCACCCGCATGCCGGTACGAGTTAAGTGATAAATTTCAATTGTCAACATTTTTAAAGAAATATGCATTTATTACAGTGTCGTTTAAAATTAATTTATTCGGTATATGATTATGATTAACAATTCGATGGGAATATTTTCTACCATTACTGCAGTACTGAATACTGCTTATGTAACCTGTTGAATGTATTTAATTATAAAAAATATTACTTATTGTATTATCATAGAAAAACACCTGGTATATCATTAAGAGAAATATTACGCCCTGATCTGTAAACCATTAATTTTCCTGCGCTTAATTTCATTTACATTCTCTTTGATGGTCCTACGGGTAGTCATTCATTATCATTAGTGATTGTTCCAAAAATCCATCTTTGTTTATCTTATTTCCAATTTAATCAATTAACTAAAAGGTTCCTTATCTGCATCTCATTTTATGAAACAGTACACCTACTAGGACCGCCTCTGACTTTTAAAGTTTTTAATTAAAATAATTATGTGTGTGGAAACGACCGGTTTTTCGTATACTTTTAGGTAGGTATTGGATTATTTTGTGTCGTTGAAAATTGTTTTCAAAATAGTTGCCTGTGATAAAATCGAAAAACTGATTGTGGTCGAGCACTCGCTGTCGCAGGCTTATGCTTGTGTAAGTAATTATAATTTTTACAAACTCCTCGACATTACTAAATGGCGGTTAAATTATAGTATTGTTCTTCGAGTACAATTAAAATACTTCAACATTAAAAACGATTTTTTCAAATTGGAACAATATAACGTTATGCTACTTATATGCGAGAATACACTAAATTTTCCTAAACACAATACAACAATAGACACTAGACGACTGTCCATGCCCATATAAGAGTAACTATTTTTATTCAGACCTATGCTACACGTTTTGTGCAGTAATACAGTAATTTGTTGAATGTAAGTAACATTTTTGATGCAAAATATACTGGAATTCAATTCTGCCATCCAGTGGCGTCACGCAAACCGCTGTATTACTTTAAAATTCGATTAAAGTATATACCACATGAAAATCCGTGGATTTTTATCAAGGACTACATTTTAAACTTACTGCCACTTATACCGGGTATCCCAAACAAAAGAAGCAGACCCAACTTTATATTTTCTGTTCTCACAAATATGAAAAGGATTCGAGAGGCCTGGGTTTAATACTAATAGGTAATAAAAGGGTTATGCTCTGTCGAGGTTTTCCATTCTACCCAGACCTGGTAGGATAGCCGGTTGTTTCGAAAAATCCGGTATATTAGCAGAGACTTATAAGTCTCTGATATTAGTATCATCAGAGATTATAAGAGTATTTATAATCTCTGGTATCATTTGCAGAAGTTATAGTCAGTGGGTGGTTCTCCATGTGGCCATCAGTTTTTAATTGATTTTGCGGTACGTAAATTACACATTACAATAAGTCAAGTGAGTCACAAATGCGAAAACTGATTATTAGTCTGAATAAACGTTATTCTTGACAATGTGGCAGCGCTTCTACGAACGTCGCAGCTAAATAAAGTAATTAATTGTAACCGCGTTTTGCGATTCAATCAGTTCAGTTAGTTGAACAACGTATATTTTGTTTAATGGATAAATCGTACATCAACCCATATTATGAGTAAATACGTTACAAATTAAATTACAACTTCATTCAAAGCAATCCTATAAGTAAATAAAACTTTATTTATCTACGCATCCATTTGTTTCTTAATATGGTCAAACCGATTTTCAGCACTAGCCAATACGTTACTAAAATAATCATGACGATTATTTCTAATAATTCCTGTACCTAATCGTATAATGTGAAATTAGCAATTCAAATGTTTATAAGTCGTCCAACACCACTATTAAAACTTTCCTCCTTAAAATAAGTTTGTTGATTTGTACGTAGGTGATAATACTTTCATTCATAACATGGCTGTAGGTTTATTTTTAAAATACTGTGATATCTTATCACCGTGTTGTGTATTAGTATTTCTATTTCATAATATCCAACTTGCTACCATCGTCTAAAGACGGTTATGAACAAATCTGTCAGGTTTAAAATAAACAAAGCTTTAACGTAGAATAATAAAAGTGTATAAACAAACATACAAGCACCTACATTATTACTCGAGTAGGTTAAAAAATAAATAGGTGTGTCAAATAATAGGTAACGACAAAAGTTTTTATACTAGATTTAGAAATAATTTAATAAAACAAAATTTATACGAGCCGCAATGGGTTAGTTATTTTCACCAAAATTCCTACGTCACTTTTTATGAATTAGTTTTACTGAAACTTTTCATTTAGATCACCATGTATACTGTCCTGACTAATGAACAAAGCAACTAGAATACCAAGAGAAAATGTGTTTGGGAACACCTGGTTCAGGTGTCTGAACATGTAGCAGATGCTTGAAGTCTTGTGCTAAAGCCCACGTGGCATAAACAGTTATAAAGGTCATTTTGGGTAGAAAATTTGCCGGCATAGCCCCCTTGGCACGTGTCAAACGTCACGCCACGCAAAACTTATAAAATAGCTTCCTGCATCATGCATCTTACGTAATGCACATATGGGAATGTGTTTTAATAAGCCATATTTTATGATATGAATATTTGTCACTTTTATTGTTCAACTTTTTATGACGTGATGATGTCATAAGATGGTCACTTCATGTTGTGTGGTCACTTTAATGGCGTTATTTTTAATTATTTCATAAATCCAGTGTTCAATATGATTACAAAATTCTTATTATACTTATTACAGATGTTTGGACTTATCCTTACAAAGTAATCATAAATAAGATGTGGAAAATAGCAGAAAATATATATTAGCATTAGAAAAAACATTATTGGGACGAAAAATTTAGACCAGTTTTTAAATAAAATGTTAAAATTCGTTTGGCCGATTGTATTTTCAGGGCGACATCTAGGTTTCGGTTGCCTAAGTTCACACTGAATACGTTTAATTCATATTTTGACCGCTTCATCGACAAGGGAGTACAAACGCGCCCTTAAGCGACAATTTTCACTTATAAACCGCTTAAATTAATAATTATATTAATAATAAATTAATATTAAGTATTAATTATGATTTTTTTTAACTTCGCTTTATTGTACCTTATACAGGGTGTCCACCTAGTGCGCGTAAGTCCAATATCTAGGTTAATAAAAGAGATAACTTAATTTTTTTTTCTACAGGGTTGTCTAATATCCCGAGCTGCACAAAATGAAAATATATTTACATATTCAGGGTGTTCAGTTTTTCCTGGACAGGTACCAACTTCGTTTTTCTAAATGGAAATATATATTTTTTATTGCTTTTTCGAACTAAACCCTTGATTTTAGTAGGACTTTCATCAGCCTTCCCTATACCTAACTTAAACTGTTTTTGAAATATTGACGGGTGAATATTGACATTTTTGCAACTTTGACACCCTGTAAAATCTAAACGGTTTGAGATCAAGCAAAACGGTTTGCACATTCCTATCTTAACTTTTCATAAGCTATCGTTTGGTACTAATTTTAAATTTATCCAGGAATTAAAAATTTTCAAAATTTTCAGAAAATTTTAAATTTTTGGATAATTCTGAAATTAGTACCAAACGATAGCTTATGAAAAGTTAAGATAGGGATGTGCAAACCGTTTTGCTTGATCTCAAACCGTTTAGATTTTACAGGGTGTCAAAGTTGCAAAAATGTCAATATTCACCCGTCAATATTTCAAAAACAGTTTAAGTTAGGTATAGGGAAGACTGATGAAAGTCCTACTAAAATCAAGGGTTTAGTTCGAAAAAGCAATAAAAAATATATATTTCCATTTAGAAAAACGAAGTTGGTACCTGTCCAGGAAAAACTGAACACCCTGAATATGTAAATATATTTTCATTTTGTGCAGCTCGGGATATTAGACAACCCTGTAGAAAAAAAAATTAAGTTATCTCTTTTATTAACCCAGATATTGGACTTACGCGCACTAGGTGGACACCCTGTAGATAATCGTGCAATATTGACAGCCATTTACGAACATCCTATGTTAATGAAGCCATCATATTTGTATATTTAATTTTGTCCGATTTAACACGACGTTCGCCTGGCCGTTATATCATAGTTTATGAAACACTTTCTTAAAACGGCGGTGTAAATTTCTAAAATGTTCCCATGTGGATAGATTGAAGAACAAATACAGTAATTCCCACGTATTAGGGGTGCCAGGACGATATTCCTGAATCAACACACCACCGCCCCTTACTACTTACCGTGAAAAAAGGTTTTCGGAAAACTTAAATATTTAAATAATTTAAAACCGCGACGTTGCACACACACACATTGACAATTTTATTTACTTTTTATTAGCGTTAGCTTTATTTGTTAATATAAGTGACAAGAAATATAAAAAATATTATGAAATAAAGTGTGATGTAAAAGAAGCACGGATACTAAAAATACTGAATGACGTTATACGCAAATACCAAACGACCTTTAAAGAAAACAACAAATATTTGTCTGTTAAATTAAAGAAGCAAACAGGCTCGCTATTTGCTTGGATAGGGATAGTGTTAGAAATCATAAACTGCTATTTTGCCTCGCCATTGCGAGGTACCTAAATGCAGTGTGGGTATGCGGTTTGTCTCAGTCATTGTTTGCATCAAACCATGAACTAAAGCTCATATTAGTACTATTTTGGAAAAATGGGACGAAATTGGTCTAAAAATATTGGGAAATGCGTATTTTTTAAACAATTTTGAACAGATACCAACTCATAAAAGGCCATCTTCAAATAACAAAGATAAAAACCCCTATATAACAATTAATTAACAAAAATAAAGAGCAATTAACAAAAAAATAATTGTGAATAGTTAATGGAACAATAAACAAACTATAGCGTATCATATTCCATTGAACTCAAAAAGAAAATGCTGTCTAGCGACGTAAAAATTTCAAAAAAACGAATTTCCAAAACTTGCGTTTTTGTTCAAACATCTTAAAACTAATCATGATAGCCTTGATTTTTTTGAGACATATTATTGGTCGCTAAATTACGCAACTTTGACCCAATTCAACGGTTTCCAATTTCCGGATGTCATTACATCCATTTGAAACACACTGTATATCACTGAATATTTATTATACCTAGGTATTCGTAAATTTTCACACCGTTGACGCACCTTGTATACAAATATGTAAATGCGAATTACATCACTTCGCCTCTGTTGCCATAACAACAGAGATAATTGAATTATCGTAAATTTTGTGTTGATAAATTAACCGAAAATATTTCGGTTCTGCGCGGAATACCAAATGGAATCTGAAGAAGATATTAGATACATTCTTTTTGTATTTGGCTTAAGTGTTATCACGATTTGGGCGTGAATACCTGAGAGAACAAGGACGTTTGTTGAGGTCATCGTGGCAGCACGGATCGCATGCAGTATGCTGTACCTACGATTCACAATACTGACCACAAGGAGTAAAAATATATAGGTGTACTCATTTTTTTTATAAAAATATAGTCACCCAAATAAAAGATCAACGAAAATCACCTCCGTATGTAAAACATAAGTCAGAGCTTAGTAAATTTAAAAATAAGTATACATTTTTGTAGCGAAGATTGTAGACCACTTTCCCACCATTCATTTTATGAAATAGGTGATGATGTGCAGACAAATTAATCACGAAACATTTGAAAAATGCTGGTACAGATACAGAAGTCAGGTACAGATCGTGGTATATGAAGCCAGGAACACATCTGAGAAACGTTGCCATTCGCGGAAACGTTGCTGAGTAGACTTACACATATGAACAAATTACCCTGCCCTATTTACATTTGCTGGCGTTCCACTCATTCGCGAAGTTTCGTTTGGTATGTGAACATCAGTAACCACGTGTTTATTATTATTTAAAATAGTTCATTGTCGGTTAGTAAGTTCATACCATCACATTTACTTCTCACTCATCCACACAATTCTCTCTTTTCTCTTCATTTTTCCTTTTCGTTAATGTATGATTCTGTTGATAATGATGTACGAGGCACTGGTCACTATTAACTGATTTTCGTTCGTTCGCATCGCTGGCCATTCGAACCAAAATTTATTCGGTGCAAATGACTGTCTACACTTAACGAACGAATGGCAACGTTTCTCAGATGTATTCCCGGCTTTAGACGCAGGTTCCTAAAGGTTGCTAGAAGAGTATGTCTTTGCTGGTGTATTCTAAAAACACCTTAGCCAAGTGACAGCTATTTAAGTCACCCTACAGCCACTTCGGATGTTTGTTTGATCATTTTTATAGCTGCCAAGGATAACAACCACAAACTACATATAAAAACAGATGCCATTAATTGATTATTCGGTCTTATTTCTTTAAGACAGACAAGCATTATACTTCCATTACCATCTAGAAGACATCTCTAGACCTTAGATACTCTATCTAGACGGTGTTAGTAGAATCTAAATGATTATCGAAACCGAATGCATATAATCCGCACTCTTGTCATCACTAACATCCTTACCTATCGGTATTATCTACTGTTTGCAAACAAACCGTTTACCTGTTAGCTCAACTTGATGAATCGGTATTTCAGCCGACTTTCCCTCTTCTCTTTCTAGGAAGCATGTGACAATTAAGCGCTAAATCAAGAAGAATTGTAACTAACGCCCGATGTGGACGGAACAGAAATTCTCTCACGATTTTAGCAAAATGTGTGACCTACAATAGCGCTGGGCTGTCAAAATGGGCCCCGTTATTTCGACGTTTATAATAACTCTAGAATCACGGCCCACTCACAAGAATAAATAAATAACTAGAAGAATATCTCCCTATTAGCCGCTCTATTCCTTCCCGTAACCTCGATGTTCGGTTAACCTGAGATTCTATCCTGAAATGACCAGTGTTGTGGCTTCTCGAGTGCTAGTGCTAGTATCTTCGCAACGAATTCTTTCTTAAGTTTTAGGTTTAATAAGACATTTTATTTAGTGTTGGGAATTATAGTGCCTTAAGTTTCGTCAATTTTAGTTACTCACATTGTAGATAAAACGGAATTGCAGAAACAAGATGTTAGAAATGAATTTTGTAAGGTCTTTTGCAGGAAATATACCCTCAAATCTATAAACGAAACTTTAGAACGACAAAAAATAAAACATTTAATAATAATTTGTCAAAATCAATAAATGTTATACTTTATTTAAATAAGTACTTGTTTTATTATAATGAATTAGGTACTTCTATGGAAAAGCAATAAAATATCCTCTAAAACCGAAAATCAGTAACCAGGCACTCGTTTCTTGGAGCAAATTCAAATATAACATCGATTATCAAGTTGGCGTTATCCTTGTAGGTAGGTACGTACTTGCATGTATTTTTAAGAACATAATTAATAACAAACAGACAATTAAAATTTTATAGTGTACAATTACATCCAGTTTTATTATTTCGCTTATGGAAATACCAAAACCATATAATTATCAGTGGAACAAGTTACCTGTGTCTTAATTTGTAGACCATGTAATGGAATATAACCACCACGACCTTCAAATAATTCCTTTGATGTCCAGGAATTTCAGTAAATCTTATTAAACTGGTAAACGGATAGCTGGACAAATTATAATATAAATCTGACCTGCGCGTCCATTTTGGCTATTCAAACGAAGGTCAACAATAAAAGAATGGCAAGTCGCTGGATATTCTTCTTTTTGGGACTGAAAATACCCCTGACAAGGTTAATATAACAAAAAGAAAGACAAGATACATTTACTTCTACCAAGCTGTGTAAGATTGTCGATCGGTGCTAATCCTTTATAAATACATAACCGTAAATCAAAATTTGATAGGATTACGCTGCTACTAGCGAGACTACCTACCTTCTCTAATGATAAGTGATGGTCGTTTGGTACTAATTATTAAGTCGAAATTTTTTTAACTTAAAAATAAAAGACACCGCCATTTGACTCAATTAGTTTTAATAAAATTATTGCTTACTATTCGCAACAATTTATTTGAGATACTCGGATACTAAATTTATCAGTATTTTAAAGTTACAATAAAACGTTTGAAAAAAAAACGTTTTATTTTGAGGTTTTGGGAAACGTCAAAAAAAACGTCTCAAATAAAAAGCTACAGGCGTCAATCAATATCAATTTCTTCTAGACCTTCTGTTATGTATCTACATAGGTACCTCAAACAAAAAATTCATTGTTTTGTGATAGACGTTAGACCCCACAGTGAAAACAATCACCTGTAATTTTTTTTCTAATGCTGGTGGATCCCCAGGCTGAAAATAAACGTCACCTACTCCATACGGTGCTTAGCATCAGTGGCGTAGCCTTGAAGGGAGGTGTGTAGAAATAGATAATTATTTCTATATTTTCTATATTTCTATATTATCTAATAGATAATAGATACTTATTTAAATAAAAAATAACATTTATTGATTTTTCCATGGGTGTACAAATTTAAAGTGTTTACAAATGCGTGTATATATGCATTGGTAGATGTTTTCATACTAAAACTGGGACACCCTGTATATCTAAAAAAGTATAGACAGCAAAAATAAGTAGGTATCTAATGTAATTTTAATGTACGTACAGTTATACTTTAAACCGAAATATTTTCACGTAATTTTCTGTCTAATCATGTAATGATGACGTGCCGCTCACCTACTTACATAAATTGAGGAGCAGGAAATAGAAAAAACTAAATTACGCTATAAAAGCGATGATGAACCCAGCAAAAGTAAGATGATTAAGGTTCTGTAGGTTTATCTCTCTCTACATAGAGAAATCCTGTCGTCACGTCGGCAAATATTTGTTTTACGATCTTAAACTGTGGCATTAAACGAATATTTCCACCGGAAAAATCACAACAAGAGACACAATACTTACTAAAAATTCTCCATGAAATGTCAGGCTTATCTTGAAACGATTTCGGAGTATAATGTAATGACATGTCTAAACTATATTTCATGGACTTGCAGAGGACCATACAGAGGTCAATTCTAGGAAAGGAAAATTCATAACTCCATTGATCACCACCACATTTTAGTTCGGCAAGGTTTTTAGTATACCATTGTCAGAGTTCCTAGATCAGGATTGACCATTTGGACAAACACGCATAATTATTTTTATTTTTTAATTTTAGAAAAATTACTATCACATATTTTTTTGGTACCTACTTATTCCAAGTCGAGCATTAGTAAGCTATAGACCACCATTTCAATAAATTACCACCTCAGACGTGGTATGAAAGCAACGGGTCAACATAATGCTATATGCAAATTTGATGTCTTTATTTAAACAATCAAACGATTGATGTATAAAAATACTATTACTAATTTCAAAATTATTTATTCAAATGTATACGTCCCTCGGTGACCTGACGTCAAACTACAGGGTGCCCTTGAATTTTTATTCGGAGACATCTTTGAATAAATAAATTGGTTTATTATGATCAAGTTGTCACACTTTAGGACATCGTAGATCACTAGAAATTATTTGTAAGCCTACTTTACCCTTGCTGTATACAGCTTCTTTAAGTTATATTTACATATTTTATACAGACGAATACTTTGTTAATAGATTTTGGTAGACACTCTTAATCCACGCTTATATATTGCAGACAAACAAGTTCACTTTATGAGGGTATTTAAAAGTGATAAGAACATATAGTAATAATCCTAAAAATACATACCACGTATCTCACAATATATAACAAACATTTAATGTTCTTTTCTGGGAAACTGACTGTAAAAATTTTATGTTTTATTAATTATTTTTATCATCCAGGCTGAACATTAAAAAAATATGAAAACGAATTTCACAAGAATAAATAAATAATCAGAAGCGTATTACATGCTCTATTCATTCCCATAGCCTCCATCTTCTATCAGAATCAAAAACCTCAGTTTGCAGTTAGAACCGAATTGCAGAATCAGCATGTGAGAAACGAATTTTGCAAGGTATTTTGCAGGGCATTTAATCAAAAAATGTATTTGAAACAGATATTAGTTCAAGAGTTTCTATTTTTGAAAATTCCTTCTGCGGCATCAGATTAATTAACTTTATGCAGAAACCTGCCAGTTTTCGCTGCAACGGACAATTTGATTTACCAACGCAAGAGATAACCCAGAGTTTAGGTCATACCTATCCAAGTAAATACGCAACACATACATATAGTGGTTTAAATACCTTAACCATATTTAACACCACCCATTTAGCACGGCTCAGATGGACAAATATAGATATGGCAGGTAGCTAATGATTATAATATGCATAAAAGGAACTATCACAAATATTTTATTGCCAATAAAACACTACGAATGATTATTTAGTGTCGAATACCAAAGAGTAGTAGGTTTGTCTATGCGAATACTTACCATGCACCTATACCCAGTTTTTTTTTAATAGACGTAAACCGTTTTGCAATAAAATAAAGTATTGACCTTTTCACAGGTCACATGTAATTTATGTCACGATTATATTTGTCATTAAAACAATTCGCGATGTATTGTACATATACATATTTTTCGTACAGAATCAAAGGTTACCCCCAGTCATATCATTAGTGTCAACGACACACTCACAAAAATAAATAACCAGAAGCATAGATATCTCCCTATTACGCGCCCTATTCGTTCCTGTAACCTCGACGTTCTATTAACCTGCGATTCTATTCTAGTCAGTAAACACTAATATTACGAATAATAACTTAAGGGATTTGGGTTTTAGAGGAACATTTCTCGCATGGCTTATTTCCTATCTTGAGGTCAGAAAAATAGTTGTAAAGGTGGATGGTCAGCGATCTCTTCCCCACTATATGGATACAGGTGTACCTCAGGGGTCTATTCTTGGTCCTTTAATATTTTTATTATATGTTAATGATCTTTCGAAATATGTCAGTACAAGTCACCTGATTCTATCTGCTGATGATACCACTTTGGCAACTGATGCTGAAACTCCGAAAGAACTTATTACAAAAATGAATATTCTCTCCAGGGAATTTACCACGTGGTGTGAAAGAAATTCGCTGATTGTAAATGCTGCTAAAACCACGTGTATGCAATTTGGCACCAGGGCTGAAATCCCTGATTGTGGTGGGATCTTAGTTAGTGATGGTGACATATATTGGTCTGAATATACAAAATTTTTAGGGGTGTATGTTGACTGCAATATGAGTTGGAATACAAACATAGATAATGTATGCAAAAAATTAAACAGCAGCTACTATGCTTTATTACAACTGAAGAGTATTTTTACAACAAGTCAATTGATTAATGTGTATTCTGCTATTGTGTACTCTCACATTTCTTATGAGGGTATAAGGAAGTATGAGGGTGGCATCCAGAGTTGTCATTTCTCAAAAGAGAATTGTAATTTTTAATTTAAAATACAGAGAAACCTGTTGAGAACATTTTAAAAGACATGGTATACTTACATTCTATTCTATTTACATATACAAATGTATTCTCTATGTAAAGAGTAACTATCAAAATTTCTGCAGAAATTCTGATAATCATGATCATTTTACTAGATCCTCTAATTCTATTAGGCCACCGAAGCATGCAACTAGTCGTTTTGAAAAAAGCCCAGTCTATATGGGAATTCAACTCTTAAATCATCTGCCTGAGCGTATAAGATTGGAGAGTAATCCAAATGTTTTTAAACGTAAACTTAGACCCTTTTATCTAATGAATGTATATAACATTGCAGAATTTTTAGATGGAAGATTTTAAAATTTAAAATTCTATGTTTTTAATGAATTGTTTATGTTATTGAGCTGTATGTATGTGCAAACTATGTTATATTTTAGTTGGTATAGTATTGTGTGTTATTTTGTGTAATACTCATTGTATTTCTTTATATTGACTTGTCCTATATCTTTGCTGTAAGATCTAAAGGGACGAATAAAATATTATTATTATTATTCTGAAACGACCAGTGCTGTGCCATCTTGAGTGTTAGTGTGCTCGCAGGGAATTGTTTCTTACGCATTGTACTGGGTTTAATAGGACATTTTATCTTCCGATGTTTATGAACAATATCCTAAAGCCCACCAAAATTTGGATGAATCGGCTTTGTTTTGCTTTGCCAATTTGGTTTATTTGGCAATTTAAATATGCCTCACAATGATTTTGTAAGCTTCATATTGTTGCTTGAAGTTTTATTGCAATTAAACTTTGAAAGTATTGTTTTACAAAACAGATTTTTTAAAAGTTTTAAAAACATTTGTAAACACGTTTAATAAAACTGTTTGGTAGAGTGAAACTATATTATACACTTAAATGTATAAACAAAAACTTTAGAACGACAAAAAACAAAATAGTTCGAATTTAGAAAAATCAATAAACGTTATTCTTTATTTAAATGAGTACTTGTGTTATTTCACTCTTCAAAATTGTGATTGTTAAGATATTAAAACACAGTCTTTCAAAACAAAACAAGCAATAAAATTCACATTTCTAGTGAAAAGTTAAAACTATCTGCCCTACAAGGCAAATAAAAGCAGTAAAGTGGTCCTTCGAAATAGGTATCTTTGTAAATATAAAAGTTGTTAATATAATATAATAACAATAAAATAAAAGTGGCCAGGTATATAACCGTAAAATGAAAAGCTCTTATTCATCGAAATGTGATTCATACACCAAATCACATATAGACATGAATAATAATAAACCTACATACGTTCCTTGTAAAATTAATTTTAAAAACACATCGGGGCATAATGGGCATAATAAAGTTTCCACTTTCAGTATAACAATAAAAACATAATGTACATACTTAACTAAAGCAGTGCCATATGGAAAACAACACCACATACGGTATTTTATATTACACAAGAATAATTTGGTCATATCAGACCTCCTGTTTAATGTAAGGGCCGAACCAAATTGGTTATGCTTACAGGTAATGCACCGGAACTACTAGAATTCATCATCTGTCATGTTAGAAACGGAAACGGTAAATTACAGGGTGTACCTATAAAAACCCAACCCCCAAAAAAAAATGGGGAGATTACTTTATTAAACACAGGATGCAGAAGGTCTTCAATTATTATATCAACTACCAGGTGACGATTATCATGCAAGAAAACTAAATTTTTCACATTAGGTTTTAAGAAAAAAATCCCAAAATATTTTTTGCTGTACAGTTTGTTATTTCAATCTTATTACTGATTGATTCCTAAAAAAATTGGGATTATTTATTATAATAATCATTCTGATGCTTGATATTTACGAGATTGCGGTTGGGTAATTGCAAATAGTCCCGGAGTTCCCAATGATCGAATAACATCCACACTATTTCGTTCCAAAGACAAATAAATTTCCCTAATAATATATCTGCTTAGTCTACATGTAGATATTAAAGCAAGGAAGCCGCCAAAGGCAGTTTTTTTATTGGCTTATCAATCACTTTTATATCGAAGTTTTACGGTCGGTTAAAAAGATTTACCAATAATAGTATTTATAGTCCTCATAATAATCTTCTCTAATCGGTAAATAATCTGTTGTCTAATAAAACGACGACTGATTCATGGGAGCCTAGATCTAATGTGTGTAGTTTGGATTTTTTGAATATTTAATTAATGAAAATTAACAGATAGGTATACGTACCTACAACTGTGTTTGGAATATTCATTTAAGGTGCAGCATTAGTTGGTAATCATTATTTATAAATGCCTTTACGTCCGAAGACGAAGAAAAATATTACTTCGAAGAACAAAAGTTATTTACAAAGTGGTCAGATAATTATGTGCTAACCTTACCATCAGTACTTGTACAAAGAAAAATATTGAAGACACACAAAAAGATGGAAAACTAAATTAAATAAGAGCAAGACTTAATATTCACTTGACTTGAGAAAGAGATGGCTTTGATCTCCTGTTCCAAGGGGTGTCTATCATACAGGGTCATACGGTGACCACCTGCTAGACGTATCTCCAAAACTAATAGATATAAATTTGAAATTTTGACAGATACTATTTGCCAGAAGATCTATTTTTTTAATATTTTAGGTGGTTTTCTACTTCCGATTATACCGGGAATTCTATGTCAACTTGCTTATTTTAAATGAAACACCCTATATATTCTTGCATTTCCAAAAATACCATAAATAACTGATGAAATTGCATACGAAGTATTAGATGATCAGTTTCAGATATTCTTTTCCGAATTAACCTTATTCGAGCAACATAAAAAGAACGTGGCTCACCATCAAGTACGTATCGCCTCATTGATAAGGAATCCACGAGTCCAACTGATGATTATACGTTCACTGACACCCTATACGATAATTTAAATGCAAATGCTTGAAGGAAGAATGTGTTTTGCTCATCGAGCTGCAGTATTAACGAATATCGTAGGAACCTGAGTAAACAGTGTGTTATATAATACAGGCCATCCCAGCATATGGCTGTGTATGCCATATAGATTATGCGCAAGGGAAACCATTACACACCAGATGTGTTATAGAAGGCGTTTTCGAGATAGATCACACTTAGAAAAATGTTTAGCGTTCTAATGGCTTCTCGGAATGTTCGCTGATATCACTGAAACTGTGAAAATAAATAGCACTTAGATAAACACTTACGATTTAAAAAACCGGTGTCGAAGGAGATGTCAGATGTTGTAATAATTTCCGGGAATCTTACAAAAAATCAATTGCTTCGATACCAAATCGTTCCAAATATAGGCAGGGATGATGACATACTGTAATTACTTTATAAAATGAAATCGTTTCACGTAAACATTAAGGATAACAAAAGGAGCATCACAGGAATCAAATAAATTTTCAACTGTGGTTGGCCTATACTTTGACAGAATTTGTATTTAGGGATCTTCAAAAAAGTTATATTTTTACTTTAAATAAATATGAATAGAGCTACCTACCCTGATAGAACAGAGAAATCACAGAGAAAAAGAACCGTATCACGCAGTGTCGAATCCTGTCGAGTCCCCCTGAAAAAAGTACTGCGCGGCTAGCAGTCATCTATGTTTTGAGGTTTTTTCATCTTCTCAGTGTAACTTGCAATTATTTTACCCTAGAAATTTCAAATTTACATTTTATATTCCAAAAACATTCCAGTCATGTGCTGCATGGTTTATTCGGAGTATTTTCCGGGAAGAACTCATTTTTCATATTCCAGAAACACCCATTCCAGTGAACAGGGTAATAAATGTAAAGTAATGTCGCCTTTGTTCCAAAAAGCACCAATCCGTCTTAGTTTGGAGACAACCCGAGTGTTCCTAAAATGCCTCGGTCCCTTATTTTACATATGTCTGAAAAAGAACAAACAAATGTCCCTCTGAAGTAAAACCTTTCCACGGCAGGGGGTCATTTAGACACCGACACAGATGATGCTGATAGCACTGCAACCGGGCCACCCATTAAGGGCATTTTACATTTTTTATTCACGAAATAACACGAAATTAATACCGTCGTTAGATCTTTCGGCCAGATTTACGTTTTTCTCGAGATTCTCCGGTAACGAAGGACATATACAAACATGACCCCTGCTGTTACATTCTATAGCCTTGCCGATAATTAGACAAATTAATTTTAAACTATCCGAAATGTATTTTAATTAGAAACTTGTTTATCTTATACATGGATATGTATATATTACGTAAGTGTCATCGAGATCGATAATAAATTATTTAGCTAGCCGTAGGAGAAATCTCACGGAAAAATATCATATCATTCGCGCCATAGAATGGCGCATTCTTTAAATCTGGTAAATTAAGGGCACGTTTGCACTCCCTTGTCGATGAGGCAGTCCAAAAGATGAATTAAACGTTTTCAGTGTAAACATGGGCAACCGAAATATAGATGCTGCACTGAAAATACAATCGGCCAAACAAATTGTAACATTTTAATCAAAAACCGTACTTGTCGACTGCAATTTAGGGATTTTTATGTTGCACGTCACACATTAGTAGCCTTATATGAAACAGTCAAAGCGTCTTATTATTAAATTTATAATTGCCGAAGAATAATTAGCCCAGTTTCCAATACGTTTTTACTGTCCTCAAAATAGTTAAGCCTTGTCCTATACAGTAACATACTAAACACAAAATATTCCTAAATAATTTAGTTACATTTTGACAGCAGTGTCATCTAGAAATAACTTATTGAAACTATTACGTAATTATGTCCAAATCAAGAAATCTTCAGCTTGACTTTTTCACATGAAACTCAATTTTTCTTCTTAGTTTATGTAATTTAAACAATATATGCACTGAAAGGACATCAAAATGGTTGCCTATAATGTCTTTAAAAATGGGATATCTACTAGTCGATATCAAGTTTGTTTCATTTTTATAACCCGTTATGTGTATTATATATACATTTCTCAACGAAAACGAGTCTACACGAGGAACTTAAATATTTAAAAACACATTTAGATAAATTTAATTAAGTTATTTAATTTATTGAAACTAGTTTCACTTATATCTTTATGTGTATTCGTTAATGGGACGCATATACACCGATTTTAGTATGTTTATTTAACGACCTTGACTTGCATACCCAGTGCTAAATATCATAGAAATAAAATCAATGAGGAGAAAATGTTATTCTTGAAAGCTTTCAGGCATTCCCTAGTTCCCTTAGTTTTATATTCTTCCTTTAATATTATTCACCGAGTACCATCAAATTCAAATTGGTATGTTTTCCATGGTTACCGAGAACTCTTACCATTTGCAGCTCGAAAATGGTAAGAGATAGAGAGATGCGGTTTGCGCCATTGTTATTTTTTCGAAAAAAGAGGACGGGACTTCATCATATTTGCTTTATCTATTACAAATTGTCGATAACCCTCGAAAACATTTGAACCACCCTGTACTGTAGTTTATACACCTGTTCCTAGAAATTCCATCTACATACCTATGTAAAATGTAAAGTATCAAGTAAAATGGCTACAGAATACAAATCGGAACATTCCTTTAAAATTTTATGAAATTAATCTTTGGAATAATCTCTAGTAAAATCCCGTAATTGTTTTAATACGGTTTGAAATACATATCTGTTTCAGAGTTTGGCGTCTCATGATTCCGTTCATAAATGGGTACATTTAATATTCTATAACCCTTAATATGAGTATTGAGTGGCATGAAGAGTATAAAATGAAACTGGCAATTCTTTAAACCAACCTGTACGCATACATTGTAAGTACAACTGAAATGGCAGCTGTATTAATGGTAGCTTCACAGGGCAGAACATTCAATAACCGCTAACAGCCATGTGATTAGCGTCAGCATTGTAAACAGCTCCTTTAGTAAGTGAAAAATGGCAGATAAAAAAGGAAAACTTTCGGTCGGGTCGGGTCAACCCCCATTTAAAATATGTGATGTGTCATTCATTACGACCCAAATCATACGGATACAAGTTTATATTAAAATACATTTTGGGTGGAGCGAAACTCCATTGATTTTTATTGTTTCGAAACTATACACCTTATCAGCCGAATCAGAAAGCTGAGATGAACATGTGTTTCAAATTAGATACGAATTAAAATGTGACATTTACGGCCTCGTATTAAAACAAATGAGGAACGAAACGGATAGGGGCAAATGTCATGTCACTTGAACTGAATGGGACGGCGTTCGGTCGGTCTTTTTTTTTTGGGATTATTCATCAAAATTATTCGGACGTATTTAACACAAAACAACACCGTGACATTGACAAAGGCGACTGGATAAATATAACCAAGTAAAAATAAACACCGGGACAGTTTTAAAGTTCTGTTCAGGTGGTATTTTATACAAACTCACGGCAGCAACCTTAACCTTAGTCCACAGACGTTCACTGAATAGGTAAAAGAATTGTTATGGTTTTTCAGCGCTTCCAGATTATCATAAACCATAATTGTATTCATAATGTATTTAGAGTTATGCCTGCAATCCAAAAATTCAATAATATAGGGTGTCCTATTTAAAATAAGCTAGTTGATATCTACTTCCGGTATAACCGGAAATGCTACCATCTTGAAAATAGTTTAACCGAATGCCCCTCCCCCCCATTGACTTTGCTTTTCAGATTTGTTTTAATTATATTTTTCCCATCAACTATCGATGGAGTCCCCGGTGGGACGCCCTGTATATTGTGTGTATCGGACAAATTTTCAATTAAAAATTACAATGATATCAAAAATATAATATTCTACGAAAGCGTAGAAACGACATCGTGTGAAATAATTTTATAATTGCCAGTTTAAACTGTCAATTATAGATAATTGTCAGTTTCAACTGGCATTTATGTATAATTGACAGTTGAAACTGGCAATTATCTATAATTGTCAGTTTAAACTGGCAATTATAAAAGGACATCGTGTGAAATAATTTTATAATTGCCAGTTTAAACTGTCAATTATAGATAATTGTCAGTTTCAACTGGCATTTATGTATAATTGACAGTTGAAACTGGCAATTATACATAATTGACAGTTTAAGCTATCAATTATACATAATTGCCAGATCAAACTGACAATTATCTATAATTTACAGTTTAAACTGGCAATTATACATAATTGCCAGATCAAACTGACAATTATAAACTCAATTATACATAATTGACAGTTTAAGCTATCAGTTATACATAATTGCCAGATCAAACTGACAATTATCTATAATTGACAGTTTAAACTGGCAATTATAAAATTATTTCACACGATGTCCTTTTATAATTGCCAGTTTAAACTGACAATTATAGATAATTGTCAGTTTCAACTGGCATTTATGTATAATTGACAGTTTAAACTGGCAATTATACATAATTGACAGTTTAAGCTATCAATTATACATAATTGCCAGATCAAACTGACAATTATAAACTAAATTATACATAATTGACAGTGTGAGCTGTCAGTTATACATAATTGCCAGATCAAACTGACAATTATCTATAATTGACAGTTTAAACTGGCAATTATAAAATTATTTCACACGATGTCCTTTTATAATTGCCAATTTAAACTGACAATTATAGATAATTGTCAGTTTAAACTGGCAATTATGTATAATTGACAGTTTAAACTGGCAATTATCTATAATTGTCAGTTTAAACTGGCAATTATAAAATTATTTCACGTGTTTTGTCCTTTCTACGCTTTCGTAATATTCAACTTGAAGGATCAAAACATGCATGAGATTTTTCTTAATTTGGTAGCCGCAAAACATTATAAACACCAGTCTTGTAAGAACGGACGATTATATGTGTATGTGAAGCAATTTGCGAGATATAAAACATAATTAATTATTCAACCGAGTTCAAGGAATCAGACCGATTGTCCTTCATTCCTTTTTTAATAAAATCAGTTCCCCGAACAACTTGAGGCTGTCAAAAATTATTCAACACCTCGTTTTCGCTTTCACATTGAAAACAAAAGAAAAATGTATTAGAACAAGTCAGCAGCGCCCACTTATATGTGGGTTCAAGGTTCCTTTAGGGACAATGCCCAACAACAAACACACTGTTCCGATATATTATGTATTATATAAAGCCATTACAGTTTTTAATTTAATACCCCCGTTCACTAAGACGATGTAACTTCATTTTTCGAAATACGAACACTCTCAGACACTATACTGGGCGTCAAAGGAACTACTAGACAAGAGTTGAGTGGTTTCCATAGTTTTCAAGATATGGTACTGAAATTTGACAAGTTTTCCTCTTTTCTGGTTCCCGGAAATGTTAAATAAGTACAACACTTTGTATATCTTGCCTACATCATTTTTTAGTATAATGTCCACACATTGCAAGTTTAATCTCTTAAAATATACAGTATGTCCCAAAATTATGGAACAAAATTCATATCTTTTTCTAGTTGGGATTTAAAAACCTCACTGTATATTTTAATGACACACTGTATATTTTAGTATTTTATTATGTTTGTTTCAGAATACTGGGTGTAAATGAACGTTCCCCGATCATTATTCAGTGTGCCAGATAGTCTGTTCTTTCGAAATATAGCTAGTGAGTATTACATTCTAATAATTAATAGTGAAGAATTAATTTAAGAAAGTAATGGAATATTTTACGTCGATGGTATTTAGTGTCAAATAAATAATACTTATAGCAAACATAAAATTAACCGGTGATTCTATAGAATTACAGATATATTATGTATACGACTACTTGTGCAATTGAATATGGCCCTGGAGGAAGATTTTAAAATTGTTAACTTGAGATCGCCTTTACTGTTCTTAACAGCTTAGAAGCTGAAAGATGCTAACGGTAAATTCTTAAATTATATTAAAAATGGGACAAGGAACTGCCTGACAAACAACCAGTAATCCGAAACACCTTTCCTTAATTGTCATTAATAGGTGGCACTTTTATGAAAGATCATTTATAATTATAAAGGCTCTTTGCGATATACGCTGTGAGTAAAAAGTGTCGAGCTAATTCGATAAAAAAAATATTGTCGAATTTGTAAAAAGATTCCGAGACCCGTCAACTTTTGTTTTTAAAAGTGCATCTTTTTTTATAATTGCCGCTTGCTTGTTACATGTGGATTTTCAAAATCCCAGTATCTGCAGTTCTCTCACTGAACTGCAGTCTATGATCAGGGTGATCCTCGTTGAGTTCTTGTACCAAAACTAATTTATACGGATGCCATTTGTACTTTTTGAAGACATCGGCTACCGATTTTTGGCAAATGTTATGGTTAGCAGCCAGCTTATTAGTCGTGTTAGTTTAACTTTTTATTCACTGCGTATAAAGGCATACGCTACCGTTCAATTTTATTAATTTGCTTGAAAACAAACTACTGAAAACTTCCTCGACAGACTGTATACCATTGATACCATTGATTTATACCATTAAAATATTCCAACATGATTTTTTTATGAGACTATAAAAGTTCAAGTGTAGTTAGTTTACTTAATGCAAAAATAAATCCATACTTACGTGATAATTTTTTGAAGGGTATTTAACGTACCACTTAAGAACTGGAAAAGAGTTAATACAAATCTGATGTTATTTCACTAAATGTTTTAGAAAAAAAGTACCGATTTGAAGAAGAAAATTGTCATTCCCGGACGTAAAAACCAGGCAGTTCAGAAAACTCTGATCATAAACAGCAAAAATCCTCCGTCATCTTGAATTTGTATTAAACAAAAGTATTAAATGTATTGTCATCTAAGTGTACCAAATTGTTTACATACATAAAAACATCTCGATGTAGGTACATACGTGAAGTTCCAAAATATCACCCAAGTAATGGGAAAAATCCCATAATAGTCCGGTAATACAATGAGAAAGATTTACGAAAATTCGAAATAATTATCAGAATTTTGTACATTTCGTAGAGACATGACGTAGAAAAAAAATATGTCATACAATCTAACATTGAGACATCAGAGGTATTTTATAATTTTCTAGATTCTATATTTGACTTGAATAAGTGTACTACCATATTTAAAATGTTGTTAAATTATGCTTGTTTGCAATTTATATTCACAGTTTTACTGTTTACATTTGAATATTTTACCCATTTTATATTTCAATTTATCGTTTCTTTGTTTACTTACATATTATTATAAATCTGCATACACTATCATTCGTTGTTCCTAGAAAAAATGCAAATACCAGAAGCTAGATATCCACGAATCCAAAAATGGATACAAACCATATTCAAACGGCTATAAATTATTTAAAAAATATAGAGAGATTGGAAATTCTCAATAAAATAATATGGAACTGTTTCTTATACATATTTATACATATACATTTATTAAACTAATGAATTTAAAACTGTAAAGTATGATTTTGAATGGACGAAATACCTTTTTTTTAATAACTTTCTCCTATAAAACGCCTAATATCTTGTTTATAATTGACTAGAAATAAGAATGGGCATGTGTTACAATGTTTAGATAAACAAAATGTTCCGATAAAGTGTAACGAAACATACATAAAGACACGCCTACTGACAGAAGGTTTATAGCAAGTACAAATAACACATGTTTATTTTTTTTAATTAAATATGTTATTTAGAAAAAACCGTCAGCTTGTACCGACACAAGAAGTATCCACAAATAAAAGACACTCCAATCCTTTCCATCATCACCCACATTTTTTAGTATTTGTTTAGTTGTTTCTTTTCCTTCCTGTTCATTTATGTAAGTGTTTAAGGGCGCAATTGCATTCCCTGTCGATGCAGCTGTCAAAAGATGAATTACACATATTCAGTGTGAACTTTTTTAACCAAAACATAGATGTCGCACTGAAAAGACAATTGGCCAAACATTTTAATACAAAATCGTACTGGTCGACTGCAATTTAGGGATTTTTATGTTGCACGTCACAAATTTAGTAGCCTTATAGGAAGCAGTCCATGTGTCCCATTATTAATTTCCAAGCCAGTTTCCAATACGTTTTTACTGACCTTAAAATAGTTAAGCCTTGTGCTCTAGAGTAACGCACTAAACACAAAATATCCCTAAATAATTTAGTTACTTTTTGACAGCAGTGTCATCTAGCAGTAACTTACTGAAACTATTACGCAATTATGTCCAAAGAAAGAAATCCCCTTTGTTGTTAATTGACTTTCGACTAATAACAATTTCAACGGTTTTTTTTAAGAACAATGCTTGTAAGGGACAAAATAGAATAGGGCATTGGCGGTGATAACATGACCTTAAATACTTTTCCTTTTGTTTTTTATTATACACTATACTGCACGTTCTGGCTGCTTGGCTACCGGCCTATTTTGAGTTTTTGCAAAAAATCGCTGGATTAATACCGAGTGTCACGCCACTGGTAGGCGAGAATAATATTAATCCCAAGCCCAAATTTATACCATATGCGAAAGCCACATTGTTACGATACATAGAAAATTTACATATTCATATTTGTTATTATGATGAGTTCATAGTAATTTCTTATGTAAATTTTAATTGCTAATAAGCCAGTCGCAAATTTGGCATGTATTTTATTCCTAACCTAACCTAGAAATTATCAACCACTCATTCATTACGATGTAAATGTGTATTTTATTTTATACGTGTATCATAGATTTCGCAAT
This sequence comes from Pogonocherus hispidulus, assembly GCA_963924545.1. Taxonomy (NCBI): domain Eukaryota; kingdom Metazoa; phylum Arthropoda; class Insecta; order Coleoptera; family Cerambycidae; genus Pogonocherus; species Pogonocherus hispidulus. The sequence continues at coordinate 1,215,595 of OZ004701.1, forward strand.
AATTACGTGGGAAAGATGCCTGGTTATGAATGAACATATATATATATCTGCACTGTGTACAGTTGTAACCGTTGCATTTACTTGTGTCACGTAGGCTCTGAATTACTGCCGTTCATAGAGTCAAGATGATTAAGATAGGCAATATCCACTCTTTTACTAATTGTGTGTAATTTTAGTGATTGCTTCGCTGCTTTCACTCTCTACTGCCTACTGATTTAGCTTCTAGTAATTACATTAATTACATAATTACATCTTTTTGTCTCTCTACGCTTAAATGGACATTTTAACAACGCAGAGGGAAATTACCATTGAAAAAATAGCTATCTAAATACATACCAATTTGACATATACAACCACCACATTGGGACACCACAACCTTGTAGAGAAGAGCGCATCCCTAACAAAATATGTGTAATCAACGTCCTTAAATGCCACTCTAGGAATTCTGGGTTATAAAATTATACAACCGCGTAGTAGCTGATATATAAAATTTGTAAACACCTCGTGTATCACAGGGTATGGATAAGGAAAACACGTAGATATACCGGAAACTGTATATCCGCCAACAAATTCTACTATATTGTGGAAATTTAAATGTGTCATTCTCAACACAGGGCAGACCCCTATTCAAGTAATTTTCAATTAAAAAATTGCGGATAACAGATAATAATTTCAGCCACGAGACGACATACAAGTCTTGCTTTTTAGTTGCGTACAATTTAACCATTCTTAACACGTCTGTTGAAGTTATTATTATTTTCCTTTGTCTTGTTTTTGTGACAGGTGAATAATCTTCAGTGACTTAAATTATAAAAACATACAGCAACATTATACATATCTATAGTATGTATTAAAGTCTAATAAGGAATAATCAATCATTAAAATGATCATAAAAATCACCTATTCTGTATCGAATTTTTGCGTGCTCTGATACCCATACAGAGCCGTACCTATAAAGTTGTGCAGTTTTGCCTCCAACAAAAATATACCATTTTCTGTTGGAAAGAAAGATTTATGAAATACTCTAGTAAAATAGTTATACAAAAGTAAAACATTTGTTGTTTTTATCTCAACAGGCCGCAGAAAATACTAGATTACGGCACTGTTCTATTATAGAAGAAATAAACCGTAAATAATACAGTATTTCTTTGTCTACTTGGACCTTTGTATTTCTTAGTATATGAAATGATAATTATTACTTTTTGCACAGTCATTGAGGTTTGAGGCATTTCAGTAGAAATTTCAAATTGTCCAATTAAATAGAAATTAATAAACGTCTGTATCATTTATTTTGTCTTTGCACTATTTGTCTCAATTAAGTGAAATTGCAGATTTTCTCCTGTTCGTTCATTGCTTTTTACTCATGTGTCATGACATGACGTAAGAATTTAGAGGTCAAAATACCATTATCAAATCATTTTTAACAGCCAATTAATTAATATAATCTACGAGATCGTTTAAGTGTAAAAATGCATGTTTTGTCTTCTACCATTTACATAATCAGGACCACGTTTATCAAATTCAATAGCGGCTTTCCTAATTCTAATCGTATAATCGTGTTATAACCATTAGAAATTTTTTACCTTGAGACGGAGTTTGTGTGTAACATAAGAGTATCGTAACGAGTATAAAGAAAAGACCAATATTGGGTTGCCTTGGAATATGACAATACACATTTCGTGTAAAAATATTTGTCAAATAAAACTGTCACAGTATACATATAATTTGAATAAAACAATTGTATGACCTTAAAATGATGAATTGTATCGAGTGTAAACAATCTAAAATCCATATTGAAACTTCTAAAATGTTTACCTGTAGTGAAAAGTCGTGTTGAGAAGAAGAACCCTTGGAAAAACCTATGCCAGTAGAGTCCCTATAGTTCTGACACAGGAATAAATATACAATAAGAAGGATTTGAAAAGGGAGACGTTTTTTAGAGGATATTGTATTGCTTTTCCGTAGATATATCTAATGCATTGATATTTTTACGGTTTTGTTTTAAATACCCTACAAAATACCTTAATATTCGTTTCTAACATACTGCAATAACTGAGTAACTAAAATTAACAAAACTTAAGGTATTATAATTAACAAAACTAAATAAAATTAAACCCAACGCATAAGAAACAATTCGCTGCTTGCTAACACTAACATTCGAGATGCACTAGAGGATAGAGCATTGAGCATCGAGATTACAGGAAGAAATAGAGCGCGTAATAGGGAGATGTTCTCCTCTTCTGGTTATTTATTTATTATATTGTGTATAAAAACAAACAAAATTACATTAAAAACGACTCAATCTAACTGTTTTCCGTTTGTTCCTTTGGGTTTTGAAATGGCAAATCGAATGTTGCAAATATGCCCTACTTTATACTTCTTAGTCACCCACAATCAACATATATATCGTCAGTTGATTCTAAAAGGATCTTTCAACATAAACACGATATTGGCATATCATTTTGTTCCAAGAAGTAAATCGACAAAAGCGTTTTGATGAGTAATCAAAAATCTATTATATTATAACGTAAACAGATTTAAATAAAAAGTAAATATAGCGAGTTTTTTTTATGCTCCGATCATATTTGGTATAATTTTATTTTCTAATAATCCCATTACCATCTTGGGCATTGTTATAATTGCAAAAAAAAAATTATGTAACAGAACGGCGCATATAGCCTAAAAAGGCGAAAGATTTATACAAACATGTCAAATACAAGGTCAAAATCTAATTTAATCAAAATTATTTAATAGGAAAGAACCGGTGACTATCCTCTAGAGATAGCTGTGGCCCAATCTTCCACTAATTTGGGTTTTTAAAGCAACAGTTTCTTAAAATCATCTTTCGGTACATAAATTACGGATATATATTATTAATATTTATAAATTTTCTTTTTAACAATGAGATAAAAGATCCCTAGTGTCCAGATACTAGTATCGTATCTCTGGCTATTATTCAACTTTGGAGCCATAGCTCATTTGTTGGAACACATACACCATTCATCAATTCTGACATGATGGGCATGCATCATATTGTTGTAGGTCCTCCTACATAGGTATTACTCAACCCTTTTTGGAATACGTTGAAGAAATAATTCTTATTTCATAAGTTGTGACATTAAACATAACCGGTATTATTATATTTACAATCGAAATAATTGCAATGCGAACCTAAATAGAAATCATCCATCACAACTCCATAATAAGGAATACAACGTATTAACCTTTAAGACTACCTTACCAAGATTACATAAATTTGATAATTACTATTGCGGCGAAAGACTAATAATAATAATAATTACGATAAACAGGCCAATATTTCTATAAAGCTTTAATAACAATGATTTAAGGCTGTCCCAACGCAATAAAACAGGTTGGTAAAGGTAGAAGGCGTTATCCATCATTTTAAATATGTATTAGGATTAAGTTGCGGTTCGTAAGGCCTTTTGAATTTTATTGATTGCTGCCTGCATTATTTATTACGTCTAAAGCGTAAAACTGATGACATTAATCAGCTGGCTACCATCAAAATGTGTCAATCAGATACTAATTGCAGGAGGTTTAACATGTCAATATTCTTTGTAGCGCAGCTTACAATGTATTCGATATATAAATGACATAATATTCATAAATAATATTTTGTTCTTGATTGAAAAAATACTTTCATTATTCCCTTACAAATTTTGGCATCCCGGCAAATATAAAACAGTGTATGTATTTATCACAGACTGCAAAAGACTGGTGTCGTAGGAGGTCTACCTCCCTCACTGCAAACAAAGACAACACTTTTGGGGCCATAAAAATTCTTCCTCTTATCACTTTGATAATCCCTAGGGGAATAATATACAAGTAGAATGGTTTTATGATTAACGTATAATTTTCTAAAGCCTTGTAAAAGGTGTAATAATTCTTGATAAATAATACTAACGATTATGGTCTGTAAGTATTATTTGTAGCAATATTTAGATATATTTTTCGTCACACTTTTAACCTATTTCAAGAAATATTTTTGTTGTTTTTTTTTGTTTCTTAAAATTGAGCTATATCCGCTCATAGAATAGCGGATTATCACCCGTCGAACAGCTCTACAATTCTGGCCAAACACTATATATTTTTCTAACTGGTGCCCTCTTATGGCTCAAATGTATATTACGTTTAAGTGAAAGTTTAAAATCAGTCTTCTTCTAATCATTTTTTAAATATGCATATCAAATTCCTACAACTAACTAGTTAACTACTTGTAATTTAACATTTTCTCTTTCTGATGCCGACGCTAGAGCTTTGGTTAAGAGTTAAAACAGTTTTACCTGATGACATATAATCAACAGAAGGTTCATCAACCTTTAAGAACAACTTGTCCTTTATTTGATGTTAAAAAACTCAAGCTCAAGCGTAGACTCTTGATAAAAAACGAAGGGCTCTAAGAATTAAGAGTAAAAATGCCTTTGTTGTCTTTAGATTATATCTTTGAAGCACTAGCTGCTTATAGAAATTTACATACAGCAAATATACAATGGTGTTTAATAAAAACAGCGTGTCTCATTATTACCGCCACATGTTTTTCTCAAAATAAATAAATGACGATTATCAGAATACAGAAAATCAACATAAAAATACCCCGATCACGATCCCGGAACACCCTGTACATAAGCACGGATTTTCTTCCGATCTCGCATGATATTTTCGTGCCCATGTGGTGGTTAATTTGCAATTCTTTTGCGCTGTCGTATTTTTACGGAGATAAAATCTTTTATGTTGCAAGTAAGGCTCTCTCCTCCTGCAACGGTACTTAATCTTGCAAAATCTTCGGAAGATTCAATATGTGACAAGTATTGTAATTTATTGTCATACGAGTTAGCCGTAAATTTATACGGCTGTCTATTAAAACATACATCGATTTCTTATTTTACTCCATTGTGTGGCAAACGGCGAATTTATTATCATAACCGAACCGAAGTGACTTCGTACTGTATAAATAAACCTTTTAATTCGTCTGGCCACCTTGCGAGAACCGTTAATGTCCGAACACCTGGCATATCTGAAAAATCCACGAGAAAAAATTGCCATACAAAAATAATTGCACTCACCCAGATGTCAACTAAGTAAAAATATAACAAATAACGACTGGGACCAGCCGTTTCTAAAAACAAATCGATATATTTTTTATATGATCATTTATACGCAAAAAACCGTTCACAGATAATTCACATATTTTGGCGGGAGCGCGGGTGCCAATTTTTAAAGCATTTTTCCACTTCAACAGTTTCTTATACTTAGGAAGTAAGTGAAGGGAATACCTGTGATCGTCTTCCATGTTCTAAAACTATTTCCGTGTTAAGTTAAAAATTAATTATCCCACCTGGCCAAACGACAAACGGCCAAATCATTTATTTATGATTCAACTCCTCCCACTATAACAAGATGAATTATAAGTAGATGGAAGGCGGAGTGTGTGACTTGAATAAAGTTATTAAATTTAAATTTCGTCCATATAAACAACTTGTTCCTTTTCACCTTTCGCAGGGCTCGACACTGTATTTCGCAATAATAAACTATTACTACTTAGCCACTACATATTTTGTTGTTACAATGAGTAACAAACCAGATGTTATCCTAAACAATTCTTAATAAATATGCCATCATGAATACTCATTCGCATTCCTTTAATCAAAACCAATCATGACCTGACCACAAGCATTAACAATTGCATTGTTAGGTAAAATTTGAATCAGCTTGCCCATAATCACTTTAATTTATTTAAATAACAGGCACCTTTTACGTAGGTATAAAGTTAATGAAAATGGGTGGATATTTTTTATGATAGCATGAAAATAAAATTGATTTTGTAGAAAAAAGTTTTTAAGGACGCGTTTGCACTCCTTTGTCCTTGAAGCTGTCAAAAGATGAATTAAACGTTATTCAGTGTGAACTTAGAAAAGCGAAAAAGAGATGTACTGAAAATACAATCGGCCAAACAAACATTTTAATAAAAATCGTATTGGTCGACTGCAATTTAGGGATTTTATTATTATTATTATGCTGCACGTCACAAATTTAGTAGCTTTATATACAGGGCGCCCTATTTCTTGACCCGTTGCATGGGTAACTTTTTTATTAGTAGAGATACAAACACGCTTAAATGAGCAAATTAGTGCAGTTTCGTATTAGTAATTCTACGGTAAGGCGAAAAATTATATACGGGGGAAGGTTGAAAAGTTATTGACAAAAAACGAAAAATCCAACTTTTCTATTATCCCTCGTAGCTCGTTCATTTGAAGAGTTAGAGAAAAATGCTTCACATGTTTTTTGCAGTATTTTTCATGTAAAATGACATGCACTTGCTACTTTTTATATATCTCTTAAAATGGTTGAGAATCACAGTAAAATATATTTTTTTTAAATGTAATGGATAGGTGGCTGTGACATTAACCGAAAGTCCCCTTTTTTCTCTTTCAGATGATATAACATAGTCCATATTTTATCCTTACAAAAGTAATAATAATCGTTGTTTTCAAAGAAAGTTTATTGTCACATCAAGAATGCTATGGATTATGGAACAAAAGAATGTTTTGAGAACAGAAATTATTAATTAATTAATTATATTGAAGTAAATGTTCGAAATGACCACCATCCTGTTGGATACATAGTAAGCAACGTTTCTGGATACTTCTTAAAACATTATTTATTGTATGTCCATGTATGCTTCTAATTGCATCTTGAATCCTGACTTTTAGATCCTCTATATCTAGAGGAGCTGTCACATAAACTTTATCTTTCAATAACCCCCAAAGAAAGAAATCTAAGGGGGTCAAATCAGATGTTCGCGCTGGCCAGTCGATATCCATTCTATTTCCTATAACATTATCAAACTGTTCATGTAAATATTGTTTTACCTCGCGGGAATTATGCGCAGGTGCTCCATCGTGTTGGAAGTATTTAAGATTTCTAAAAATATGAAGTGGTAATTCATTTAAATATTCCTCTGTTAGAGTATTCCTTAGAAAATGAAGGTAATTATTCGCATTCAAATTATCTTCGTAAAAATATGGGCCAATAATTTTGCCACAAAAAATTCCACACCACACATTTATCCCAAATTGACGTTGATTTCTTCTTTCAGAAACAAGATGTGGATTTTCTCGGCACCACATTATGTTATTATGGCGGTTAAAAATACCATTGTTGGTAAATCTACTTTCATCACTGAATAAAATCTTTTTCCAGAAGTCTAGATCCTCTTCGCATTTTGAAATGTACCATCGACAAAATGTCATCCTTCTTTGATTATCAGCTGGATATAAAGTATTGCATATGGAATAATGATAAGGCTTTAAATTGTTACCTTTTAAAATAGCCCTTACAGTTTCCTTGGAAGTGTTGCAGTGATGTGCAATTTCTGCAGTTGAAGAATCAGGTTTAAAATTTACATAAGCCAAAACATTTATTTCAGTGTCTTCATTGAAGTTTCTTTCATCCTTAGGCTTTGAAAAAGAACCGTATAATCGTATATTATTTTCCAGCTGTCTAAATATTCTACGATGGGGTTGTCTTCGTTCCACGTAAGCTTCAAAATAAAGATTCGCTGCAGCTTGTGCATCTCGATTTTGGTTATAACAAAATAGCATATCATTTTTCTCTTCGTTGGTGTACATATTTGCAACACTATTATTTTGTATGCAGTATTAATAATAAACAATAAACTACTTAACAAAAACTAAAAATGTCACTTATGATCTGTCAATAATTAAATGCCAACTAGACGTTTTTAAAAATATCAGGAATCTTATTTTTTGTTCCATAATCCATAGCATTCTTGATGTGACAATAAACTTTCTTTAAAAACAACGATTATTATTACTTTTGTAAGGATAAAATATGGACTATGTTATATCATCTGAAAGAGAAAAAAGGGGACTTTCGGTTAATGTCACAGCCACCTATCCATTACATTTAAAAAAAATATATTTTACTGTGATTCTCAACCATTTTAAGAGATATATAAAAAGTAGCAAGTGCATGTCATTTTACATGAAAAATACTGCAAAAAACATGTGAAGCATTTTTCTCTAACTCTTCAAATGAACGAGTTACGAGGGATAATAGCAAAGTTGGATTTTTCGTTTTTTGTCAATAACTTGGGCGCCCTGTGTATATATATATATATATATATGAGAGAAACTAGGTTTTCGGGTTGAACCGCGTTGGAGATGAACGCTCCAACTCCATCTCATTGCTCATCTCTCCCCAACTCCTGGCTCATCTCCAACGCGGTTCAACCCGAAAACCTAGTTTCTCTCATACTCACGACCGCGGAAGCCTTTCCGAACATTTCATATATATATATTTGCTTATTTGTATATATTATTTTAAAAATTTACATATGTCCTAAACAGCGCCTCATAGCCAACAATCAGTTCTTGAAATTTTTTTTTTTTTCAATTAAAACGTAATTAATATCCTTTAAATTATATTAACGTAGGCTTTTGGCCACATTATGGTTTAATTCGATCGGAAAGACTGCACTACACTTGATCGAGTATATTATATAAGTATTAAAAAGACTACAATTTTGGTAGAGTGTATTGGTGCAAAATTTAAAATACCTAAATATTATTTATACCTTCTTACTTGCAAATAGATATCTTAAAATAAAAATAAATTTATTTTAAAACGTAGGTATTAATTATAATGATTAATTCAAATGATTCAAAGAAAGCGATGTAAGTGAACAAAAAAAGTTAAAAAAGAGGTGACGAAAACTAAATAAACAAAAAAGGTTGAAAAATATACCATCGTGCTTTAGTATTTATAACTGAAATGTTAAAATTTTATATATTTAGATATTATACTGACTATTCACATGCATATATTCTGATATATAAAACAATGTATAGTTATTAGTACTATATTTTTGAAAAATTTATATTGCACATTATCTTTTTTCCTTCGGCTGGATTGGAACTTTCAAAGTAGTTTTCACAACCAAAATTTACAGGATTTTCCATTAAAATCCCAAAAACATTGAATTACTCTCGATGTACGTTAATTCTTGTTTCCCTAACCTACTCAAGTTATAAATAACAATTTGAATCAACCTGCAGATGATTATGCCCGTTAAATGCCCGTTACGCACAAGTAGGGTTGCCATCCCTAAATAATTTAGTTACTTTTTGACATGAGTGTCATCTAACAGTAACTTACTGAAACTATTACGCAATTATGTTCAAAGTAAGAAAAATTGCCGCAATATTCAGGAACGCCGAGACAATTTTATCGTGTTGCTTTTAAGAATGATGTACTAGACTTTTTCGAAAGGTCCTGTATAACAAAATGTTTCGAATCAACCCCATTAGGTGCGATTATTCACAGCCTACGCTCCTTACGCGTACTACATAATACAGTTTTTAATAGACCGACTGTAAACTTGAACAGATTTATTTTATATGTGTATGAAATCTTAACCTTGATAGTTTTATTTTTATGTTTACGAGGTACCTGCGTTATAAAAAAATAAGATTCATGGTAGCATCGGTGCGGAGAGGAACGATCAATAAATAATAATGAATTGTGCAGCACACAAGATGTCTAGGTTCGGTTTTATGCAGTCAGTAGAAGCGAGCCTCAATTTTTTTTGTTTTCATACAGATGTCAACTACCAGTGTAATGCAATGTCTATTTGCATGAAAAGTTGAATGATAAATAAATATCCATTGATTTCCATTTGGAATAAAATCACATTCAACCACTTGACTCGATCTGGAGTGACGCACGTTTTTAAAATGATTTATTAAAATTGTCCGATACTGTGTGGGTGACTTTGAACAAAAATAAGTAATACCTGATCTTGAAATAAAAGAAAGAGGTATACGACGTGGGAGGTACTCTGATATTTATACACCCAACATTAGTGACCTTTCCATCATATATATTTATACTATATTTCACCTAAATTTAAACATTAATTTTCTTAGTTCATTGCCTCGAAAATGTCAATGTCTGCGTCTCAATTTTTGCAAACTCATTTTATAAAACCCAATTTATTTCTGTACAATAAATACGTTTGTTATTGTTCTACACAAACAATATTACAAACTAAATATCTCTTACAGGCCTCGACCATTCTGATATAAAAAATCAGTCTATAAGACGTCTGACTCGAAATTGTATTCTGTTTTTACCAGATTTGCCACACCCTGTATATTGTCTTAGTAATAATGTTGGCATGATTTGAAAATAATTATATTATTATGAAAAAATTAAGCGATTATTCTCCTGTATTCTAGAACTAAAAGAAAGTCCGATATTTCAAACCATCGACTTACCTACGAGTATAATAAAACACTTTTACAACGCTCACGCTGATTTTCCCTCCGGAGGATCTCTGCTATAAAATTTACTATGTAAGGATTACCCCAGGCATTGGTTTCTTCAACTACTTTTGCGGAAGGCAGGCATTGGCTAGGTTTTCATTTTCAAATAATTAATTATATTCGGTAAACATGCTCCCGAATACATAGTCACAACAATGACTATTGATTAAATACCTTGCGAAATACCTTACAAAATTCGTTTCTATAACATCCTGTTTCCGCAATTCGATTTTAGCTACAAACTAAGTGAGTAATTAAAATTAACGAAACTTAAAACATTATCATTAAAAAACTAGATAAAAAAGAAACAATTCGCTGCGAACGTACCAACACTCGACACGCTACAGCACTGGCCGTTTCAGGATAGAATCTCAGGTTAACCAAGCATCGAGGTTACGGCATCTGGTTATTTATTGATTCTTTGTGACACGGACTCCCCACTTCTACGCGAGGGGCGAATCACTGGGGTATTTTAGTGCACAAGCAGGGGGAATTTGGAAAAAAATTGAGGAATTTCGGGGAATTTCAAGGAATTGCGGGGAATTTCGAGGTATTTTGAGGAATTTCAGGGTATTTCGGGCAATTTTTTGGGTATTTTGGGGAATTTCAATCGTACATGCTTAATTTTTCTTAAAATTTCTACAACCTTTCTTTTGGGTTTCAGAACCTTTTGAGCTAAAATGGGTTGATTTATTGAATATAAATAAAAAATATAACGATATAACGAAACCTCGCAACAAATAATTTATAAATTTGTTATACTATATGCTGTTGTCTTTTAAAAGAATATATCTTACGTTTATTTTATTCTTACTCAAACTGTACTTATCTATCTTAAGAGAAATAAAAGAAAAGACTTTTTAAATACTTTTGTTTATTTTTGAAACTTATGTAATGCTGTAATACCTTTTAAAGGAATATCTTACGTTTACTTTATTGTTAAGCTGAACCCTCAACTCTATTTGTCCTAAAAGAAAAGACTGACTGTAATATAAGAAAATACTTGTTAAATGCTTTTGTTATTTTATTATTTTATTTTAAATTTGTAATTTATCCATTAAAATTACTTTATTCATAAGAATATCTTTTACAAAAAATGTTTTCTTCATTCTCGTATTTTGTTATATCTGAGCCCCGACCTGAGGTTATACCTCAGGTCCTGTTGTCCTATTACTGTCCCAGGATCCTGTTGTCAGTCAAAATCTAATTTAGGAAATTTTAATATTTTTCTATTTTTGCGGAATCATCCTTTTTTGACCAGTCATCCCCGTCTGGCAAATGAACTGAGGGACTGGGATTGTTTATTTTGTCATTCTTAACAGATCTACACCGATCCTGTTGTCGGTCAAAATCTAGTTTAGGAAATTTTAATATTTTTCTATTTTTGCGGAATCATCCCTTTTTGACCAGTCATCCCCGTCTGACAAATGAAGTGAGGGGCTGGGATTGTTTATTTTGTCATTCTTAACAGATCTACACCGATCCTGTTGTCGGGCAAAATCTAGTTTAGGAAATTTTAATATTTTTCTATTTTTACGGAAACATCCCTTTTTGACTAGTCATCCCTGTCTGACAAATGAAGTGAGGGGCTGGGATTGTTTATTTTGTTATTCTTGACAGATTCTACACCGACCCTGTTGTCGGGCAAAATCTAGTTTAGGAAATTTTAATATTTTTCTATTTTTACGGAATCATCCATTTTTGACCAGTCATCCTCGTCTGACAAATGAATTGCGGGCCTGACTGCCCCGAGGTAGGTTCTACCTACCTCGACATTTTTTAGTAATATTTTACGTTATATTTTTGTTAGATTTCATTATACTTCTTAAATTACGAAAACATTTTTTCTTGACAGGATTATAGGGTATGTCTTAAAAGTGTTTTGTGCTGGGACGCAGTTTGTTGGGAATTTCAAAACGCTATGGAGAATTGCGGGGTATTTTGGAGAATTTCGGGGAATTGCGGACGATTTTGGGGAATTTCGGGGATTGCTGACAATTTAGTATATCCAGGGAATTTCAAACGGTGGGGGTATTTCAGGAAATTTTTGGGGAATTTCGGGGATTTTTCCCTGCAAGGGGAATTTCAGTGTACAAATTTTTTCAGTGAATTACCTCTCGCTTCTACGCATCCAGATGTCGAAATCTAATAATCATACTTTATTATATACAGCTGTATATAGCTATACGGCGATTCCTAAGTAGATCACCAGGAAATTAAAAATGTATATGTAACCCCCTTCTACCGTGGGTGTCGCTGCTATTATTTGATAGATGGTGCAATTACTGTTGAAAATTATAAATTGCCGTTGAGGAGAAGAAATATTTCATTTATGTTCGCAAGTAGTATTACACGGCAGTACATGTTGGGATTTAATGGTTTTAAAACGCTAGTAATCGCGCTATTAATATTTATTTGTCTCTATTTTTAGTCGTAGAAAGTCGCAATTTAGTCGGTGTAGGGAAAGCTTTTAATGAATTTTCATCTAACACGGATCGAGTTCCTGATTCGGCAGGAATGCACATTTTTAATGGGTACATTTAACGTCGATATCCTGAAACGTATTACGTAAGGTAAACTACATATTCTTTTTATACACTTTGACGGCATAGATAGACCACAAGTGCAGTTTCAAGATTAACGTTTAAAGATTGCTCCAAGGTTTTTATTTTTAAACTCCTTTAAATGTTGATACATATGCAATGGTTAAAAAAATTGTTCCTATAAGCTCCAAAAATAACAATTAGCCAGTCCACAACTGATGAGAGTATAAATACAATATACCGTTATGTTACAAGAAGCTATGAAATATCGTTTACTAACTCCCAATACCTGGCTCTATTGGAATAATTGGTTATGATACCGATTATTATTATTAACTTCAAATCAAATTATGCCGGTAGGTATTTTAAATATTTCAATCATAGTTTTTGTACTTTCCCATTTCAAAATTTAATAAATTGTTATTGCTAGTCGACCATATTATATTAAATATTTCTTAAAATAATTTTCCAGAAGATTGAGGTACAAGAAATTAAACTGTTAAATTCCTACAAATCGGTATAAACTTTGAATAATACAAAGCAAAAAACGGTTCCTTTACTGCATCTTTTAATGCTGTGTCATAATTGATAAAATTTTACAGTGTACAGTGTGTCCCAAAATGATGGAACAAAATTCATATTGTTTTTCTAGTTCTATATTGAAAAACCCTGGTCGCTATTGGTCCTGGTCGTCAGTTTCGAAAAAAACCCGAAAAAAAAGCTCGCTAATGTTACATTTCCGTCAAACATGGCTCAAAAAAATAGGAAATATTGCAGAAAAGTCGCAATTTGCCAAGTCAATTTTGGGACACACTGTATAAGTATACTTAATGTTCATATATTTTGTATCAGATTGCTTATAATAAATATATTCTCAGCTCCATTAGAAAAAAGAGAAACCAATACGATAAATACTTCACTTAAAACGAAAAAAACACACAAATTGCTCTTTTAGTTTTTCTGCTGAGAAATTAATGTGCCATACACAGTACAAAGGCGAACATTAAAAGTGTTCACACCTACAATAACACAGGATATCACGTCTTGTACATGCAAAAATGCGACGAAATATTAACGGGTTATCCTAAACAATACTCTTTCTTCCACATGCCCCAAAAAATCGTTCAAATTTCTAACTTATTCGAAGTTACCTGCTGAAACACTCACTGACTTTTGGAATTTACATCTAAAACCCCAGATGAAGATTTTTCAATATTTGGCCAACTGAATGCAATAATGTCTGTGATGATAATTTCTGACTGAACGTGTTCCACGTTTGGCCCACATCTTTGTATCGTGTGTAATTTGAGCCAGTACACTTTAAGATGACGAATTATACTTAGGTGGCTATTCTAAAACGTATTTTTACAAATTTTCGTGTACAACCTCACCCTACATAATTATTTACTGTAACGTTTCATGAGTGTTGGCACAAGAACCTAATCGTGGCAACCAAGTCTTATTTTTTAACCCAATTAAAACGTGTTACTCAAAAAGCTCCACAGTATTCATTAACTCATAAGAAACACGAGATATCGGTGGATGCATTATGAAGCTATATATAGATACATAAAATCGATTGATTGCTCATAATAAATGTAACAGCTCGTCGGCTGGCACATATGAATGATTTTTGTTTAATAAAATTGTCCGTTTACACCTTTCCAGATATGGAATGTACGCAAAAATAATTCAAAGCCACATTTGCCATAATATACGAAGTCTGAGAGCGATTCCTAAAGGCTACGTATTTGTTCGAAACCACCAAAAGTATTCTTATCGAATTTCTTGTTTATATTATACAGGGCGTCCCGAAATTGTGCAATATTTTACCATTGTGGTTGGTTAAAAAGGGGACATTTTCTTCATATTAACATGGGTCGAAAAATGCTTCCTAAGGGGGCTACAGCCCCTTAAAGAAGGCATCCTAATGCCGATTTTTTCTAAATAACTTCGAAACCAGTTGAGATAAATTTATAAAATTTGGTATCCTGCCTGAATCTTATACGCTGAATACGCTGCTGTAAATAATATTCCAAAATTTGTATCACATACGTTCCAAACGGGAGTGGGGTAAATATTACCCCAGCTTTTTTGTACTTTGGCTTTTTCAACTGAATAGGAATTAGAGATTTCAATATTTTTTACTGAAAAAAGGTACATTCGGTTTGTATCGATAGGACGCATCATTTTCGAGCAAAATAGTTTTAATTATTTACATGTGATAACCCGAGATATAACTTTTTTTGTATATAACTATTCCCTGGTTCTGTTAATAAAATATGAAATTTATTAGATAACCCTAGCTATTTTCTAAAAATCAACAGGACTTGATCTTGATTAATCAAACCATGTTTTATCCCACATATAAGGAAATATTATGCACCGATGTTTATTTTTACATTTCAACGTATATAAACAAACGTACTGTACTTGAAGAAATTAGCGTAAATGTAACGTAAACAATAAAATAAATACAAAGCGAAAATTTATGTTACTCAAATGAAAAGAAACATTTAGAGCGGTCGTAAACATAATATTAGTTATGCATATACATCTAGTTAGCGTAGGCAAAAAATATGGCAACTGTTTTTAACATACTTGATTAAAAATTAGTTACTGATCGTGATAGGCGCTTCTATTATACTATATCTGTCTGATTATTGGTCTATGCTATTATTTGTTGGATTACATAATTACATGTTTGTAACATTTTCTTGTAGTTTTTCAAATTTTTTCTCTTAAAGCTTTTTTGTTTCCTTCCTAAAGTTGGTACCTCCTATAACCAAAGATTGAAACAAAACATGCAAATGGCTTGAATTTGAATGATGAATGTTGAAACGTCGAGTACAAAATTAAAAATACAGGCATCATGAAGGACAATGATCTATACGAGTAACTTAATATTTTATACAGCGAATACATTCCACAGGTGTTCCTAATATATCACGCTATTCATTAAAACTATCCCATGAAAATGAAAATCCACATCTTGCGCAAACCAAACAACTCTCAGGTGTTTATGATTCAACATCTCGAACGAATGCCAACGACTTTTTCCTACAGCTCGTATGTTGGTACATACAAATAGAATAAAACCGCTTGTTGGCAGTTGTAACAACACAAACAATTAGGGACAATTACAATTTTTAATATGCGTAATAATAATAATTAACATTAATTGGTTCACTTCTCTCTTTACAATAATTAATAGACGTGCACTTGTTTTCATAACTGCATTTTTTTTGTTTATATTCCCACCGTTGTTAACTAACTGTGCCAATGTGAATTTAACAACACATTAGATAATATTAGAACTGGTTAATGATCAATCAACTAGGGAGCATGAGAACAATGACACAGATGTGATAATTGTGTTTTATTTCCCATAAATGGCAACACAAGGAAGTTGATGAAGGAACACTGTCTCAGTCATAAGAGTTATTAATCAATAAAACAGAAAGCTATTAAAACCGAAATTGAGACATCAGGGTTGTGGAGTAAACATTTTCTCGAAAAATAAAAATATATATAATTATATACAAGGTTATCATAAAGTAAGGGATATATTTCAGCTTATTATGTATTTTTAACAAATTAAATTAATAACAGGATGTGAAAGAATTTCGATTGCTTAAACAATGGAATTTCTTATGTCCAACAGTGGTTAACGCAAATGTTCGATATGTCGTCCATTTTGCTGCTGTACAATCGCCAACCGTTCCTCCAAATTGTACACAGCATTATTCAGCATTTCTGGTTGAATTGCAGCAATTTGCTCCCTAATTTTTAATCCTCCTTTAATTCTTCCAGCGTTGTTCGTCATGTTCTAAACACCAAATTTTTTAAATAATCCCACAGTAGTCCGCTGAGTTAAGATCAGGCGATCTTGGAGGCCATGAATTTACAAAATGTTTGCTTTTTGTACAAGATTTTGAAAAACATCAGTTAAAAATTCTGTAACTGGTCGGTAAATATGCGGGGGTGCTCCATCCTGCATAAAAATCATGTTTTCAATTCCTTCGTGCTCGTTTTGTATCCGTGGAATGGCATAATCTCGTAACATCTGCAGGAATCGTTCATTAGTAACAGTAACAGATACGGCCTCTCCATTCTGTATCTCCTCAAAAAAGTATGGCCCAATGATAAAATTAGATGTGAAACCGCACCAAACGGTGACTTTCTTGTCATGAAGACCTTCCTGAACGATTTCATGTGGATTATCTGTTGACCATATTCGATAGTTTTGAGTATTGACTCCACCATTTAGAGAGAAATGGGCCTCATCTGTCCATAAAATACGGGATAACCATTCGGATTCAATTTCCATCTAAGCCAATATTTGTAAAGAAAAATCATACCTGATAGGAACATTTGCATTATTTAATTCAAACAGTTGTTTAAGTTTATATGGATACATTTTAAAGATTTTGCGTAAAATTTTCCAAACGGTGGTGTATGGCATTTCCAATCGTTTTGATATCGAATTAATCGAATTCACACTACTGATTGCTAACGGATTAGTGTCGGCTATGTTTTGGTTTTCCCGAAGAAATTTTGCAACTTGGACATCATAATCCTTGGTCTTCCTGATCTCGGTAGGTCAGTTACAGACCCTGAACTTTCAAATTCGCTAATTAAATTAAATTTTATTAAAGTTTAAATCGTTTCAATTTACGTTTACGTGAGTTTTATTTTGAGAACAATTCCCTAAATCGCAATGATTACTTACCTTTGACACTTATATCAGCAGTTGACACAACTCTTTTGTTTTCCATAGATACAATAAAATTCAATTATTGAAGCAAATAGATTCATTTACTTTTTGCTACTAGCTTGATTTCTTAAAATTATATAAGACTTTAAAGTACAACCCTTACTACATTAAAAACGAAAAGTTGCTTTCAAAAACAAAAGCTGTACTTGCAAGTTGCAAGTTGTCTACTAATTAATGTTTTAGACAGCTTTCAAATAATTCACAAAGACTAAGCCTTAACATTCGCTTCTATTGTCTTTAAAATTATGAAGATAAAGCTATCTCTAGTTCCCTAATTCCTCAATTTTAATTTATGTTAGAGAGTTAACAATAAATTCTTTTATGACTAGCGATGATAAGTATTGAAATTATTTCTGTTTTATCTAAAATTATTCCTACGTAAATGAACTGACCGATAATACATTAGAAAGCTACCAATAAGGTATTATCTTTTACCCACGTATATTACAAAATACACGCTTACATTTGAAACATGCTCATTAACATTTTTTTCAATTATTACATGTAGGTAATCAATTGTAATTTCCATGTTTTTGAGCTCTGGCAGTTTATTACCAGTTGTACCAGTACTTTACATCCTAGAACATACATATTGTGAGACCAGCTAAGCACAACTCAATAAAAAAATGTGGTTTGTTTGTTTTCTGTGTCTGCCCTTCGAAATACTAAAAAAAATACCCCTCTGTATGTGCACATACTTTCAGTCAGTAAAATATCGAAATAATGATTAATTGTTATAATAAAAATAATCAAAAGAAAGTAGGTTTTTCATACAACGTAACGAATCACAAAGAACTACAAACTGTTGAAAATCTATATAATGATACGATGAATGATTTGATTTATGGACTCCCAAATTAAGAGTCAATTAATAACCATTTACGAAAATCATACATGCAAAGCGATGAAAGTTTCGAACACTTTCTCTAAACATGTAATAACCAGAGATTTTATAATCTCTGTAATAACTAATAACTAATACCACCAAAATAATAATTTAACAGGTGTATTAAATTTTACTGGTAGCAATAAATTTCGTTCTTATATGGTAAAAGTTTCAAGAACAAGACTTACCTACCTAGATAAACATACTATACCTACTATGTTCCTATCGAGAGGACCCAACAAGTATTTTTTCAGAATATGGAACACCTAACTTTATCTCAACTATTCGTTCACTTTTCCTTCACATGTTGAAAAAATTATGCCTAAAATTTGCGACGCATATTTTCGTTTACACCCGCTATTTGTTTATTCTTCTTGAAAACAATAATATTGGGATCTATTGTGGGAAACGCAAAGTAAAATTAAAATAATAAATAATAAATATATTATGTTTGTAGCAAACAGAAATATTTTAATGCACAGATTTTGAAATGTTGTTCAGTCACAGTAAAATGAAATTGTTTTACATTGTTTTTGACTTGTTAAATCATCACCTAGTGTTGCAGACGGACAGCTTGGTAAGTATTAACATACAATAATAAATGAAACAAAAAAACCTGACCGATCTTTGCGATTCAGTCTAGGCATAAAGTCTAGCACAATAATAAAATCAATCAATACAGCCAGAGATCAATCAAATATGTTAATATGAACTGACAGTATGATTATAAGACAACTGCTGCAAAAAATACGTTTCAGGTCTCGACTTCAACAATTGGATGTGTTCAAGATTACTGCACCGATAAAATGAATCGAAAAAAATACATACAAATCTAAAAATTTGACATCCTGAGATCTAATAAAAATCTACAAGATTTACCTTATTATTTCAATAAAAGTTGGCTATAAATAAGGTCACGTTATCACCGTGTTCCATTTTGTCAGTTATAAAAAAGCATTATTCTTAAAAACAAAACATGAAGTTGTTATATTATTAGCACAAGTATAAAGATATATACAGTAATTTCACTCGGCAAAATCTCTTTGATGTTGGTGTCCTTAAGTTTTGTTTTTTTAACCCCCCAAAAAGACCACTGCGCATACTACCCAAGCACAATCATGCGCATTAGTGACCGTTTTTGGGAGACACGCACAGGCCCGGACTATTATTTTTTGGAGTAAAAAAGGTGGCCTAACAGAATTTCGTTTACAAATGAAACAATATTTTGTAGCCATGTTACACACAATACAAAACACTTATCAAAATCACAAACACAAACGCCTAGACACACAAACGTATGCTGATTACCTGTAAAGCAAAAAGCAAATGTGCGCCCATAAAATAGCATACGCCGGCCCATTCCTCCCCTTCTACATCTGTACCAACGCGCATACTACCCAAGAGCAGACATGTGCATTAAAAACTTTTGTACAAAAAATTTAAAGAGTGAAACTACTGTATATATCTTTATACTTGTGTTATTAGTCTCGGCGTTCTGCCGATAAATTTTCTTTGTCGTAAGTTGTTGATTAATATTTTCCAAAAAGGGGGTGCTTACAACTGGTTCATTCAACACGCACCAAATTTTATACAATAAATAATAGGGCACATTGACTATTTCACATAAGGCTAGTAAATTTGTGACGTGCAACATAAAAATCCAAATTGCAGTCGACTTAAAATGTTACAATTTGTTTGGCCGATTGTATTTTCAGTGCGACATCTATGTTTCGGTCGCCTAAGCTCCCACTAAGTACGTTTAATTCGTCTTTTGAGTATTTCAATGAGAAGGGAGTGCAAACACGCCCTTTTAGTAAATAATAACAGTTTTTCTCCAAGACATTAAGAAATAAAGCATTATTTTTTGTTTTTAAAAACTTATCCATCGAAAATCAGGTGCCAAGTAGCAAAATCGATAACTATAGTTAAGAGCATCACCTTATATAATATATACATATTAAACGTATTACTGTGTTAAGATACTTGAATTCGATAACACATTACACCGTTCAAAAAGTGATTTATGAATAATGACTTAATCTTATTTAAAATATCCCATAATTAATACCTATTGTGTACATTTCTATGCTGCATTGCTGCAGCTTATAAATAGATGATTTAAAAGTTGTTTTTTTCAAGCGTTCGTGTATTAGAAAAGAGGATTTAACAACACAAAAGAAATTCCTGAATTCCTAATAAGTTTAAGGTACTGTACATATGTTACGAGTTTTGATTTTTATCGCCTTCTTAATCTGGGAACATGTACAAACGCATCATAGCTTAAATGAAAGTTAGGTCATGGTTTTCAACAGTCAGTATGAAACGGGATTTTCTAACACGCATGATTATCATGCTACATTATTTTATTAAAACAGTTACAGAATGTACATAATACAAAATCAAATCTGAGAAATGCGTGCATGGTTGCTTTTGATATAAAAAATATTAAAGGAATTACGAATTTAGTATCTATCGTCCTGTAGTTTTCCTTTATTTCTAATAATGTAAGGGCGCGTTTGCACTTTCTTGTCTATGAAGCAGTCAAAAGATAAATTAAACTTATGCAGTGTAAAATTAGCAACCAAAACGTGGATATTGCACTGAAAATACAATCGGCCAACAAAATTTTAACATTTTAATCAAAAACCGTATTGTTCGACTTCAATTTAGGGATTTTTATGTTCAGTAGCCTTATATGAAACAGTCAGTAGCCATTCTTACATTTATAATCGCCAAAGAATAATTAGGTCAGTTTCCAATACGTTTTTACTGTCTTTAAAATAGTCAAGCTAGCTTACTGAAGCTATGACGCAATTATGTCTTCTTTGTTGTTGAACAATGTTTTTTTGTAAGTGACAAAAGCACGGCTTGGCGGTGATTGATAACGTGGCCCTAATCGTCCATAAATTCGTAAGTGACTAGATAAAACGCCAAATCTTACCCACCCTATACATAACGTTTTTTATTGTACCTAAGTGAACAGGCGACAAGTAATTTTACTGAAAACATTACATAAATAGCTTCACTACCTACGACAGAAAGTGGTTTTCTGCCAACAAGTCCAGATAAAAAATTGTGAAACAGTTATTAATTGAAAAATTTATCTTACTAAACACAACGACACGACACTTGAAAAATAATTTGTATCAACATGTTGAATTTACCATTTTACAAAAGTGATTATGTATTTTATATTTAATGATACAACCAGGGAAGCTATGAAGGTTTTTCCAAAAATAAACTGTTACTAAATCTTATAAAAAAAATCACGCAATGTATGAAATAATCTATACCGAACAAGCAACACGATTGATCACTATGATAACCTACCAGTGACACTCTGTATCCTTTTGTTTAACAGTTCTTTTCATTAGAGTCTTAAGTGTGTTAAAAACAATAGAGAACGTTATATTCTCATGTACTTAGAACAAGATACGTCGTGGCACAGTTTTTCGATAGTACCATGTGTATCCCTAGGCGATGAGCAATTCGTGTACTTTATGACATCACAAAAACAATAATTAAACCATTAGAATTTACCATCGTTGTTCGCATGCTTCAAAAAAAGCCACAGATGAATCGTTAACCTTATTCGTATACGGGCATATAATTTACTTTAATTTTTTTAATCACTTCCCAGCACAGTTTGACGTAAGATAAACTGATATTAACTTTCACTAGTAGTGGACGGACTAATACTAATAAATGAAAATATATATTCGGAAAACAAAAGGCTATTATGTTGAACATAAAAAAACTCCGCCGAAAAGTGAAACCTGAACAACAGACGTCATCTAACGATACATAGACTGTTCAAATATGGGACCGTTTAAAGATTGAACCATTTCACTTTAACCACAACCTCAGTACAAAAAAAATTAATTGACTGGATCACAAGTAGAAAACAATGCTGATATATTTAAAATAAAACGTGAATTAGTGCAAATTTTCGAATACAGACGAGATATGCTTCAATGGTCATATTTAAACTCGAAGAACCTTGGTTAACGCTTGAACATACATTCCAAGGACATCCTGTATATGACGTAAACTTTTTACTTATAAAATAATAACATAACACACTGCCAACGGGAATAGATTTTTAGTAATATTAATTGCGTTTTCTTTTTATCGTAGCGGTCATCTTAAATTCAAAGGCTGTTTTTAACTTTTTTATGTAACAATTATGCTTTTCGCCTTCAGCATTTTACAGTGTCAAGTGATTTGTGTTTGGCCCGTTTAACATTAGATTTTTATCTAGCTACACACATAAATAAACAGGACCGTTATTTTTTCTACACGATCTAACCCAAATCGGAAAGTTAACGTAACGATTACTATATTTACGCAAGTATAAATTATTTGACGAAATTATTTTATATACGTACCTATTAAAATTGTGAAGTTCATTGTCGTTTTGCAATCCACACGTATAGAAAATAAATTATGAATTAAGTAACTTAAAATATCACAGCAATAAAACGTTGTTTGCATGAATAACCTGTAGGACTTTCAAGGTTTAAAATTAAATTTATTATTTTTGTAAAATAGGTATCGGGTGGCCTAAAAAACAAGATTTTCATTTTCCTTTTACAACATTTTGTATTCCATTTTTGCGTCGTCTGATCGCGAAAAACGATCTGATACTATTCATGAGTTAGTTACTCTCTGTAGTTTTGGCATACGGGTACACAAGAGTACAAGTACACAAGTAGGACACACAAGACGTTATACAAATTATTTATTCTACTGTTATACAAAAAACAATAGTCCCGCTGCATGGAATGGAACGTTACTCAAACCATCATTATGTTTTTGTAGGTATTTTGAAATATTAAATAGTCATCAAGAAATAACTGTGGATAGTAGAGATCGTGTTCCGACACAATCTACAATAAAAATATGAAATACCTTTTGTCCCTGATGGCAGGTATGTAGATAATGTTTCCAGTTCCCCTCGTAGCTACAATAAATTTATACTTTTTATTAATAAATCAGAACCACTAGACCTGTAATGCAACTATTTAGAAAACAGTCATGGCTCTGAGCAATGCCGTGTGGGCAAAGGCATTTACACAAATATTTTCATCGAGCTTGTAAATTAGTATACGTCAATAGCCGGCATGAAGGAGACAATACTCGGATGCAATAATTCTCCTCCGAGACGCTGCCATTACGTATCCCTGAACTGGTAGAATTTCTCGCCAGTCGTATTGATTGTGCCTTGATACATTTTATAAATGAAAGAAGTGGTTTCATTGAAAACAATTTACTGGAAAAGATGTGCATAGTAGTGGCACTGGCCACTGCGGCCGTGTACGGAATGCTAATAGGCTGCCAGTGGTGCCCCTTACTTCAAAATTACTGCACCATACAATTCTTTTGCTGTTACTGAAACACATACATATAAGTATTGATTTGGTGAATTCAATGGCAACATCTGGATTATTCATTTTAGAATTATTTTAAAATTACCATTATAAAGTAGGATATAATTATTATTTTTTTATCCAAGCGCGTGCAAAATCGTTTTGGGCTAAAGTTCCGTGAGTAATTTGTTTTGTACAATAGGTGTAACCGTTAACTTTTTTCACCTCCCACATAAAAAATGTGTCACATTATTTTTAATATTAGAATACAAACGTAAATTGTTCAGAAAAAAATATATATGGCATCTATGGGCGTTGGCAATAAATTAGCAACTTGTTCCTTGAATTCCTTTACACAGGATGTTCCATTTAAAACTTTAATGTTATTATTTGTTTGTTAACTTTAAGATTGTCATTTATTACAATATTCAATAATTAAAAAAAATATATGAATACGAGTGCCACTTGTAATCATGGGAGGCACGCATGTTATAAAGAAATATCATCCACCCCAGGTACGCCACTGTCGTCTTCAGATAACCGAAGGCATACTATAGGCACTACAGAGCGTGCCTTTTGGCATATCAATGATCCCCCTCAAGCCTTTTGTATTGTTAATGTCGCATGTTTGTTGCAGGTGTACCACCAGCATGGCTGGAGGGCGGACCCGGCATTGGTGACTCGGAAAAAAATGAATTGTAGTGACCACTATCAAGATCTGTTACTCTATTTGGAGCAGACCGAGGTAAGATTTATTTATAACTAAAACATTTTTTAAATTACCAGTAGGTACAATAACATGATGACTTTTTCTTAATTATTAATTATCACTGACGTAGTTTTCCACATAACATCAAAACACTACTGCACTCGACGCGCGTTTCGCCAACAAAGTTGTCATCATCTGGAGATGATTAAAACTTATATCAATTTCTCAAAATAATGATAATATGGCGTTTCCTCCCCCCACACAAGTATATGACTTCCGGACTCATCATTACGATGAAAATGAGGGATAGAGATATTATTATGATATCTTAAGTAGATCTAAAGTAATTGTTATAAAATACCTGTTATTAAAGTCTGCAAAATTATAAAAAAATACATGTGTAGGAACGAGAATATATGGTTGATTTACATGGCGAAATATCGACTTTGTCTTATTTACATTCGATTTATTCTTATCAGTTATCATATTTATAACTGCGTAATTTCTATATACTGCAAGAATTGTTTTGATAATAAAATAATGAATGTAATTTTTTATATGAATGTAATAAATGTATACATTCATTTTGTAGATTTGAACATTAATTATAATACATAATTGTTCATATACTCTTGTAAACACTTCTATGAATAAGATTAATAATAATAACCATATAACCTACAAAATATGCAGGATATGTATAAACATATAGTTTTTTTTTGTTTAAAATAAAATAGTAAATATTGTGTAAGTGAATAAGACAACACCCAGTACTTCTAAAAATAATTTAGAATCACATATTACATCTTTTGTACATATTTTTTTTTATTTAACGATCTCGGAGAGATAGAATATTTCAAGCGAGGGAGACACCCTGTATGATTTTTTCATAAATACTAAACATCAAAGCTGTAGAATCTCTATTATATAAACTTTTTAAGATATCGAAAAAATAAACTTATTTTGATTGTGATTCTATACACTAAAACAATTCTTGAATGAGAAAATAAAAGGCTTCCAATTTCAGGACGCTTGGGTTGCCTCGTGAACAGCATAATCATCTCTTTATCCTAAAGACGGATTTACATTTTCCAGACGCTCGCCATTTTATAACCCATGGCCCTCTCTCTATGCGGGTGGTGCGTACAAATAAAAGACAATCGTCGTGGGAAGAATTCTTAAATGTTCCGACACAGAGACTGCTCGTATAATTAGGTCATAAAGGGGGTAATGCATATGCACGCTAGTTTAGAGATGTGTGGCTGTTATGAAATAATTACCAAGTCGTCACATGTCACGAATTAGACTTTAATTGCTTTTGTTTTATTTACATCTCATAGACATCTTTCCATAGCAATCTTAATATTGTTAAAACATTTCTTCTATTATCCCACATGTTGGATTAATTTCCATTCCCATATTACAATTTTAAATGTCATTTTCTAGAATATTGCAAGCATAAGCTGAGTAAAAATGTTGATAGGGCGAAAGGGAGTGAGATAAAGAGGGAGATCAAAATAAAACAAGAAAATCTTACATTAAATGTATTATAACTAGCCTGAGAAACACAGGTATCCACATACAACCCAACTAGAAAACTACACAAAATCAAGGTCTTTTTGCTTACAACTTATTCTTAACTTTTAGCTTTTTACCCCTAGCGGCAAAAAATGGCGAATCCACATCCTCGGCAAATTCTCTCCTGGTCAGCCTCACGTTATTATTAAAATAACCAACACCTTTGGACTCCTTTTTACCCCTAGAAGTGAAAAACGGCTCCTCCTGAAAATTGTCTTCCCTCCTTACTAAAACCCAATAGGGTTCTTCGGCATAGAGGCGTTCTTGGAAGTAAGATGGATCCTTCTTACCCCTGTTGGCCCAAAATGGACCCAGTTCGTCCTGGCCGGAAGATCTTTTTATACACAATCCTGTCCCGCACGGTATATCTTCATCGTCATTTTTGTTCAGTTCTACTTCATCCAGTGGATAAGGATAGGAATTCAGGTACCTTTTCCTTGGATCCTGAGCCTATAAATCACAAAAACATCGATTTTTGTGAAGTCACAAAACTTTCTTATACGCAAATTCAAAATTTTAGGCAAATATCTTTTACAGTCATAATACAAGGTATTCCAATTAAATCTATTCACATCTACAAACATTTATTCGAGCAGTTTTCATTAAAACAAAGTTTCGTTTGCTTTTTTTTATGGGACACCTTGTATAAATGTTGGTAATATCCCCTGCATAATACGTGAATGCACTGATTCACACTTTGTGTTTCAAAATGTGAAGCCAATTTTCAGCCAAATAAGTCAAGTCATGATTATAATTTAAAAAAATACCATAACTTATTTTACATATTGAAGAAACTGAAAAGTTATTTTCCTTATGAAAAATGCTGATGATTTAATAAAGAAAACTAATCACTCACTTTGGCACCGATGAATATAAGCAGAAACATCAATTTTATAATCTTGTACATTTCTGGGTTTCTCTCCAGAAACAGGATTAACACTGAGCAAAACCGAGAAAAATGGTGCCTTAAATATATCCTGTTCTGGTCTCTGAAGCAGAAAAAATTGAAATAGCCAGAGGTCAACGTGGATTAGAAACGGGAATATGGGAATTGTTAACGTGTTTTTAAGATAAACAAGTAATAGGACTGTGTTTGGTTTGGATTCTATGAAATGCATTTTAGCCCACAGGAAAACTGGATTGAGTTTGTTTACAATCAATTCCTGAAATGATGTCTGCATTGGTAATAGTATAAACGTAAAATTCCTATTTATTAAAGAAGTTACTTTGAACTTTTATATTTAATTGATTGGTTAAAATTTGTGATTGAATAAAAAATATACAGGGTGAGTCAGTTTTTTGTAAACAAACTTTAAGGGAAAATAGAACGCCTTATTTTAAGTTAAGTTTGTCATATAAACATATGTCGGGAATCGCTTCCTTTTTGAGATACAGGGTGTCAAAGTTTTATTTTTTTTTCAGTATTTTCCACACAGCTCCTATAGTTTTTAAAATAATTTATTCAAAGTTTTACCATAGATTACCTATGATGGTCCACAAGTTTTGACATATGTAAACGATTTGAGAACGTACAGGGTGATATTTTTTCGGGGGTCAGGCCCCCTTTTACCGCTCAGAACTTTTTTGTGGTGCGCCACTGACTGATTATTTGCCAAAATTTGGATTGCACGTTCAATTTAGAAAAATTTTTGTCTTTTGCATTTTTATCGTAGCTGTAACAGTTGTCGAGTAATTTGGAGAAGTCTCTGAAAGAATGTTATTAAAAATAAATATTTTTATTAAAATTTTCAATAAAAACAATAATTATACAAAAAAATAAATAATTCGTGGCAAAAGTTGTATTGTAAGTATGTAACCTTTGACAATTTAGATTAATAAACTTTCGTTTGACAATAATTGTTTTTAGTGAAAATTTTGATAAAAATATTTTTTTTTAATAACATTCTTTCAAAGATTTCTTCAAATTACTCGACAACTGTTACAGCTACGATAAAAATGCAAAGGACAAAAAAGTTTCTAAATTGAACATGGAATCCAAATTTTGGCAAATCAGCAGTCAGTGGCGCACCATAAAAAAGTTCTGGACGATAAAAGGGGGCCTGACCTCCGAAAAAATATCACCCTGTACGTTTTCAAATCGTTTACATATGTCAAAATTTGTGGACCATCATAGGTATCTACCGTAAAAATTTGAATAAATTATCTTAAAAACTATAGGAGCTATGTGGAAAATACTTAAAAAAAAAACAAAACTTTGACACCCTGTATCTGAAAAAGGAAGCGATTCCCGGCATATGTTTATATGACAAACTTAACTTAAAATAAGGTGTTCTATCTTCCCTTAAAGTTGGTCTACAAAAAACTGACTCACCCTGTATATTATTCTTAGTAGTAAGAGATGTACTGGTATTTACTTTAGAAAATTTTATAAATCTATGTTGTTTTTGTCCAAGTTTACCGGTCATTTTTGTATTGCAGAATGAAATAACCCAGGCATTCGAGAGGGGAGCTCAAAAATTCCCCCCTGAGCCCCCCAAGAGATCCAAATCACTAAAAAACACCGACGTGTCCGAAAATGCCGACATAGAAGACATCGACTTGGAAATTCTGATCCAGCTGAATGAAACAATCAAATCGGACATATCGGAGTTGCTGGCCAAAAATGAAATTAACGAAAGCAAGGTTACCAACTATCAATTCTACAATAACATTGAGAGTAATATCAATGGTTTTTCCTACGTAAACGGTAACAAACTGTACGAAGATGGACACTTCGAGAAGCATCTCATGGAGGCTGATTTATTATCGGACACGATCGAATCGGACTCTCTGATTGGAAATTCCGTAAGTCAACAATGCAACCAGATCAAAAGAATCACACCAAAAAATACCCCATACCAACGTCAAAATGTTTCTTTAGTTATATTAAATATACAGGGTGATTTTTACTTCTATAACTCCGTTTTTCCTTAAGACAAAAGAAAATGTTGTTTGCCTTTTATTATAGTACTGAAAAACAACGGAGATATAAAACAAAAAAGCACTAAAACTCACCCTGAATAATCCAAAATGCATTCCAGATAACCTTGAGTGACCACAATGCCATAAACGCAGCGACTCAAACATCACCTTCCCTTTCCCCCAGTTCCACGAATTTAACTTGGAACTCAGAGTGCTCGTCATCCCCCTGTCTAACGTCGACTTCAGACAGCGACCTCCTCGATGAAGACGCCCTGTCGACGTCGTCTACAGACGGAAGAGACAACCTTTTGATAACGTGGTCCTCCAAACAAAGATGGCAACAAGTCCTGGGCACCAAATCCTCGTCAGCACCGATCTTGAAAAGGGGTGCCAACAAGGTAAACAGAGGTATATATATACAAAGGCGCTAACTTATATTTTATTTAGTATTCAAGGTTAGGTACTCAAACAACTGAAACAATAAATGAAGTATTTTTTGAAGACTGGAGTAAAACGTCAATCTAACAATGATAGCCTCCCCGGGCTGTCGGTGTATGTAATCTAAATATAGGTTACAGTTAAAACATAATAGAACTTGATCCTAACCGTGCTGCGGTGAATTTAATTCAATAATCCATATTCCTATTCCTGTCATCGAAAGTGTTGTATGTTGCTGTCCAGCTTTATCTAAAACACGTGCCTGAAAAGGAGAGATAGGACAGCATTTCAGCCGGTTCAGGATTTTAGTCCCGGGGCTAACGGTAGAAAACGGAAACCCCCCCCTAATCCCCATAAGACAGGGTAATGTGAACATTTTTATAAACAAGAAAGTTGTGAAAAAGTTTAGTTATCAACTTTCACATTCTGAAACTTTTACAGCTTTGGATACAGTGTTACTAATCTAATACCAAGCATATGTTATATGCTGATTTGGGTGTGATCTCTGCTAGTAAGAGAAATGTGGTCTCCAAAATATACTGTAAGAGTCCTACAGGCGATGTCCCGGAAAAGTATGTACCAGCAAATGACAGTGTGTCTCAAAATGAATGTGCGAGCAGTTTTGTGTATAGTTAAGATCTTCAATAATCATATTTAACTTACTAACTCCTGGCTACCCGCTAGTACATTCATTTCAAGAACATCCTGTAAGTATTTCCCAAAAACACACTCAGCACGGGTTTCCTTTAATAAGTTAGCATCACCAGGAGATAATTTTCGCTCTGCGAAAAACTTGGTTGTTTTTTTTTTTTTTTGTTTATTCAGTAGACAACCAAGACAAATATGCATCCCGGTTTTTGCCCTATGCTCCGGGACTACCGCATTTCAGCTAGTTCGGTATTTTATGTTTTTGCCGGTTAACCGAGGATTATATTAATCACGCGTATGTAAGTTAGCGCCTTTGAACTTTAACTCGTTATCCAGATGGGTGGCCATGCATAATTGATCATGTAATTTCAGGTGAACAAGCAGTCTCGATCGCAGTCCGACAGACACCTGGCTGGTGAGTAGTTGCATCTTGCGGATATGTCAATTCGCGTGAGGGACTACAAGTTCTTCCGCAGTTTGAGTGTTAAAGTTAACGATAACTGGCCGGTACGCAAAGCCGAGCAATTATGGCGACAAATGCGAACGCACAAAATCGCAGGTTGGTGGTGCCACCCTCCCAGATATCCCCAAATAGTGCCCCCCTTGCCTTGAAAACTTTCCGAACATGGATATAAATAGGTCATTTTTATTTGATGATTTTTTTCTTGTTGGAGGAATTAAATGGCGATAATTATATCATGTAGTCTTTTTTTGGGATTACACCTCCTGTAAAATAAAAAAGATATTCAAATTAAATATTTAAAGTGTAGTATCAAAGCAAACTTTAAAGTTTGCCCCAAAAAACCACTGTATAATATACAATAAAATAAATATTTGATAAATTAACTAAATTCCATCAGTGGTTTTTCAGTTTTATATAAAACTGTGTAATATTAAAAATTATATTTTGAATTGTGTCTAAATACACTTACCTACTAGCTTTTTTCTAAACGTTTGTATGAAACATCAGTATAAAGTTTGTATGATAAAAAAATTGTCAGATTAACATTTTTAACTCAAAATGTTATCACATGCACTGATCACTGCGTTATTATTAATTTTCCACTGGTAACATACTTCTGGAGTAGAGGAAGCCACGTTTGATACAAGAATATTATTTCTGACGAGATATAAGAATATTATTTCTGACGAGATATCCATTAAGTTTTAACTGATTTCTCTTCTTTTTGTAAAATTTTTGCCTGTGCCCAGTCACCGTTGTCCCATACATGTTTTACTAATATAGACTTATCAATTTTTTATGTTCGCGGGCCCTTATTTGTAATGGTTTAGATCTCTCACCAATATAAATATGTACCACATTCACAAGGAATTTGGTAAATACAATTTTTTTAATTTTGATTATTAATCGGTTTTGTTTTTTAAAAGTATTGATCTTACAGTGTTTTTAGTTTTAAATGTCGTTCTTATGTTAAAATTATTACCAAGATTTTTAAGTCTCTCAGATATCTCTGTAATATAAGGAATTATTAATGGTTGTTATTGGATTTTCCCTATATTTATTCTGGGAATATTATTATTTCGCCTATTTTCAATTTTTTTAAATGTTTCTTCAACAAAATCGTTAGGATAATAATTGTTTTCCTGTAAGATAGTTTTAATAACGGGTTTTTCTTTATTATAACCATCTGAGGTTGATGATATTAATTTTGCTCTATCATATAAACATTAACTATACCTACTTTGACACTTATGTGATGAAGATTTGATCGATATCTACTTGTGTTGGTCTTTCGTCGAAATATTCCATAAAAATATTGCTCATTCTCATTATTAGAGATAAAGATGACATTATCATGCAAGTTTTGAGAAAGTTGACGCCTCAATAGTAATAATAACCTCTACAGCTAGACGCAATTCAATTATCAAGTTTTGGTACTTAAAACCATTTTAGTGTATTGTTTATGTCTGTTTCAAGATTAAATATGAGTTCTAATTTGAATCAAATAAAAATGTATTCAAGTTAACGTTTGCTTTTATATATTTATGACACGACTAGGGCCGTTTCTATGTATTAGGCGGCCTCTGCGTAAGGTTATAAAGGTTGTAGTAGTACATGGATATTCTGGCTTACCATCCCAGCCTGGTCAGAATATTGATTATAAGTAGTTTATAAATACAATAAAGTACTTGGAATTTCTTTAAAATCACCAATTCAATTGGTCGCACTATATCTTGTGATATTTTTGAAGAAATAATTGACATAAAAAGACATGTACCAGTTATAAAATCAGTAAATTCACTTCACTTATTTTAGCAATTTTTCTTACGTTTGCATTACACTTATTTCCTAAAATTACAACTATGAATAATTTCTCCTATCATTAATCGACGGTATCATAATCGGGCAAGCGTACTGGCCACTTCCCATGTGTTATTTTTGTGTATACTATATAAAGCTTGCTATATTTAATTTAGTGAAATAAAAATCTCTAATGTTGTTCTACTGACAGATTTTTCCCGTTTCATTTCACCTTCCCATGAAAAAAACTATTATTTTACAGAAATCGAGGCCGCAGAAGCCTGCAAGTGGTTGCGTGCCACCGGATTCCCCCAGTATGCCCAGTTGTACGAAGGTAAGAATGAGAAATCGAATAGAATAACTAAAATGTTGAGGCACCCACCGGGCTCAGACAGTATTATCTCTCCCAACCCTTTTATTGCTACCTAAAAATTTTTATGGTCAATTGTCGAGGCCCCTTGTAGGAAACAAAATAATAAGCAGACACTATTCATCTCTAAACTATTCGAGATCGTATCTTCGATGCAACAGAGATTTTAAAGGAAGTAGAACATTTATTTATTCGTTTGTACCAAGTTTAGGCCTCTAAAACGTTTAAGCGAACACCATTAGATTGAACAAATTTATCTTCAATAGTTTATTGGAAGTGAATCACATCTTTAACCAAATCCTTATCATAGCCGGAATAACAATGATGTCACAATTAAGATAAATGAAGCAGAAGATGCGTAATTTGAAATAACATAAGCTACCTATCTGAAGATTTTTCCTGCTAATTAATAATACATTAAAATACCAACTCCATGTTTAGATTTGAACATTGTATAACTGATAAAATATATTATATAAAACACAGGCTCTTGAATGCCACTTAAAAAATTGTATCTATCCATTGCGAAATATTATAAGTGTGTCCCAAAGTCATGGAACAATATTCAATTTTTTTCTAGTTGAGATTAAAAAAACGTTGAAATACGACGATTAGTATACAGAAATTGCCAGTTTTCTGCAATATTTCCTATTTTTGTGAGCCATGTTTGGCGCAGTATAAATAGATACGAGCCATCTATTGGGAATTGAGCATTGTGCAATGGTTAATGAGAGCCACTTTGAACAATTGCTGTAATAAAATGAAAAGTAAAACTAGTACAAAAACTATTGTTTTCATTAAATTCCGTTTTTTAACGGCTATGACAAAAAAAGGAGGTATAACCTTATCGTTGAATTCGTCTTTAGTGCCGTTTCACATGGGACCGATGATCGGTGCTGACAATCGGTCGCAACTGATCATCAAGTTCTATACAAGTGGTTTCACATGAGGTCGTATGGTCAGTCCTCAACATGTATCTGGAAAGTGCAGAGCATCGCATTGTTGTCGTTTTGTGCGTAAAAAGGTTTGTCCAATAGAAGTCCAATAAAAGGTGCTTTTGTCACCCTCTATTCGGATTTGCGAGAACATTCCCGCAAATTCTTTATGTATTTTCGAATGTCGATTACTTCATTCGATGAGCTACATCACAAACTGGAGGAGGACAACTTCCCCTTTGGTACATGTAATACCACGCCACCTGGGACCCCCTTGAAAGGGTCCCAGGGGGTGAAAACAAATAGCACCCAAAACATGCAATCTCAATTTTCTCGAAAATTTTGAGCGTACCAACTTCCCCTTTGGTACACGTAATACCCATCTCATATAGTCTACTCGGTATAAAAATCATTAACTTGAAATGGGTCCCAGGGGGTGAAAAACAGATAGCACCCAAAACATGCAATCTCAATTGTCCATGCAATTTTCTCGAAAATTATTGAGCGTCCCAAATTTCCCAAGCTTTAAGTTTCAAATCACGATTTTTGTAATTTTCCGACGATATATCCCAGATTTCTGGTTTTTGCTCGACTACACTTATTAGCATTTCAGTATCAAAACGATAATTTTCCTTGCTCATTGCCATTTTATATCATTAATGTGCTAGCAAAATCGCAAATTTGACAACAGTTATTTCAAACGTAACCGATGATCTGCCTGCATGTGAACAGCTCCCTTTGTTGAATAGCTTTGATCACAAACCGACGATCGGACAAGCCACGGGCTAACCGATGGCTCGAGCATTTTTAATAGGTCGACCGATGATACGCACTCATGTGATAGCTACGTTTGAAACAATGAACCCTCCCGATCGTCAGCGCCGATCATCGGTCCCATGTGAAACGGCACTTAGAAGGGCTATATATTTCTATTATGAAATATAGAATCCATAGGACGCTGTTTTAAAAAAATGGTGAGAATGTTATAGCTCCGTCAGACATGGCTCAAAAGATAGAAAATATTGCAGAAAATTGGCATTTTCTATATAGGTACTAATTTTGTTCCATCACTTTGGGACACACTGTATAAATATAAACCATTGCCCATTATGAAATTGGCCAGGCTCCAATTCCTTCACTTCGATCTATAAAAAGACGTTAATCCACCAAACAATGGTTTTGTTTCAGACATGCAATTCCCTATCGATATATCAACGGCCGCCCAAGATCACCCACTTTTAGAACCCGACGTGTTGCATTCCCTATATCGCCGATTGCAGATTCTGAATAGTTGTGCCCACCTCCATCAACAAAGGGTGACACACACCGATGAATCTGAAGATGAGTATTGCGCGCTATCAGACAACTGGACCTATCAGACCGACATCAGACGGTGGTCTAGAACCTGTAATCAATTACCTTGTCGTAAGTGACTTCTATTGTCTATAATTATGCTCTCATTGATATACATTTATTTAGAAAACCTGGAAGAGACCCCTAAGAGGCTAGAGAGTGTGGAACAAGACGATGTTTTCGAAAAATGTACAGAAAGTCCCAAGGAGAGGCTACGCAGAGCCGGAAGTACAAAGTTTAGACGGCGCAGGGACGGTGTGCTTATTAGTGATAGGGACGATGTGCTAGACTCGCTGACAAGGCAGTTAAGTGACTTAAAATCTTGTGAAGTGAATCATGTGTCGGACTCCGAAATTACGCCGAGGCACACCAGGAGGGCCAGGACCAAGTCCTTCGACAAGACTGACACTTGGTCGCATTCTCACAGTACAACAGATAGGTGAGTTTTTAATTTCATATTACCCAAACCTTGTTTATGAATTACAAGGGGACCTAACGCGTTACCCTGAGGTATCCCAATAATAAGTACTAGATATTATTGTTGTATTGAGTACTAGTCATATTAGAATTACATTTTATTAATGTGTGCGAAAATTTTCCAAACTAATGGCCAACCTTGGCTTGTCAGTAAACCTAGAGTTGGAGATCTCAAATTCAGTTCATATCTACTTTGTGTACTTAAATTTTCCTCTCCATTGGAGAGTTAAAATATATAACTCTAAATTTTAGGGTAATATGGCAAAAACTTCCCCAAAAAGAGATAGCTGGACCAGAAAGGGACATTTCTGTAGAGACTACTGGACCGTCCTTATCCCAGTTATCGGCTACCCAATTGCAAGTACTTAGGAAATTATCTTTACTCAAGCTAACTGCACACATGGAAAAGTACTGCCCTTCTCACCGGACTGGGTGGAACTGGGACTTGCCAAAGTTCATTCGGAAAATTAAACCACCAGTCTACAAAGGTTTGTGTCAAGAAAATAATGTTTATAGATTACCCTCTTCTGGCATTTTCGGTCGTAGACTATAGAGATGTAGAGTATATATCTAAAATCATTATTCGGAAACTCATTGAAGGAGGATATAAGGTAAGTGCCTGCTATCTATATCCTCTAATTTCGTTCAATCACTCTCTATGCCATCAATATCAGGAGAGTGTATCAAAAACTTATTCCGTCCCATACCTCATGATCGCAATTTGCAGATAAGAACGTATTCGGCGTACCGCTGACTATAACGTTCCAAAGAACGGGGCAGGTCCTGCCCAGGAATATCGAAGAGGCGATGAGATGGCTTCAGCAGAACGCCGTCGATCAAGTGGGAATTTTTCGAAAACCGGGCGTCAAATCAAGGATACAGGCGTTGCGGAATATGGTGGAGGCCAACGTGGGAGTCGATTATACAGACCAGCAATGTTACGACGTAGCCGATATGGTGAAACAATATTTCCGAGAATTACCAGAGGTCCTGCTCACCAACAAGTTGTCCGAAACATTCATACTGATTTTCCAATGTAAGTTAACTATCAGTTTCATTGGCGTATAAGGGGTCCACCTCAAGGTCAAAGCGATTTTAGTTGGTGTTTCACAATTCATCATTTAAATGTCAATAATTATTCTATTTTTAGCAAAAATCTATGACATTTCCTTTCGTCCTGTAGTTTCTCTAAAATATTTGTATCTCCCGGCATTTTTACTTATTTGTACTTCCTGATCAATTTGCCCAAAGGTTTACACCACGGTGTTTGGTTCAAATTAATTCTGTTTTGATAAGGATTAAACAACTGAGAAAAATATTAATGATGTGGCATTATCGGAGTCTGATAAAAAATATGGAGCGTCTTACAAAATAACATTAATAAAACAGATGATATCAAATGACAGCCTAGAATAGAAAATTGCTACATTGAAACGAGGATACTTGTATGTAAATAGACCTAGATCTAACTGTAATAAATTTTTAACTCGATCATAGAGGGTGTTTCGCGGAATGTTTCTAAGAATTTTGATTTAATATTTGATACAAACATTTACGGAATTACTGATAATAGGCAAATTAGTTCAGATACAAAGTAAGATAAACACTACAGGATGTTATAAAAAAAGATATTGATTTTTATGATATTCAAATACTTTCAAGTGATTAATTTTATGCAAATGACTCCAGTGATACAAAAATCAATATTTCCAGATGTCCCACCTTATCTACGTCGCGAATCCGTCCTCTGTGCCCTTTTATTGATGCCAGACGAGCATATTGAAGTATTACAAGCTCTACTACACTTTTTGCTGGCTATCTCTAAGCATTCGCAAGTGAATCAGATGAACGAGAGCAACATTGCCATGTGTTTCGCGCCTTCTCTGTTCCATTACTCACAGGCATATAAACAAAATCTCGGATCGCCACATCCAAAAGAACTGGCTGAGAACAAGGCTGGCCATGAGTGCTTGCACTACTTCCTGAAGAACTTCAATAGCCTGTTTAGGGTGAGTAAACTATTAATATGTACGTACACACTGTCTCTTTTAGTCTAACAACTAATCGTTCCGGCAGGGACGCCCTGTATATACAGGGTGTTTCATAATATATGCGCAGGACTTCAGGATGTTATAGCTCGTCCAAAAATATGAAAAAAAGTCTCTATTAACTTACCCTCTAAAATGCACCATTTTAGAGATACAGGGTGTTGAAATTGAAAAAAAAATTTCGTTTTTTGCGAATATCTCCGGAACCGTTTATCGCACAGAAAATAGATTTTGTAAGCATTTTATATTCATAATAAACTATGTTTGGTGCGGGAATTTTTTTTTTTAAGTCTTAATTGGTGAAGGTTTTGAAGGGGTAGTGGGTGCTTTCTCCCCAACTTCTACGCTACTGGAAAAAGTATGATTTTGAGATTCGCCCATTTGAATCGCCAATGTTTTCTACACAAAAAAGGTACTCTTGGTCATAAGCTCTAAAGTCGATCGTTTTCGAGAAAAATCAACTTTTATGTTGAAAAACATGGTCAAGTTTTTTAAAATATGGTCAATTTTACCTTTACGGTTTGGGGAATTTTGAAAAGACAACTTTTGTATCATTTTTTCATTTTTTTTTTAATTTTGAAATTATGAAGTTAACGTTTGGTTTCGTTACTTGTTCTAAAGTTTAAATACATTTTGTTTAATTAGTAACAAAAAAATTTATTTAAAAAAATTTACCATGTTTTTCAACATAAAAGTTGATTTTTCTCGAAAACGATCGACTTTAGAGCTTATGACTAAGAGTACCTTTTTTGTGTTGAAAACATTGGTGGTTCAAATAAGCGTCTCAAAATCGTACTTTTTCCAGTAGCGTAGAAGTTGGGGAGAAAAACACCCACTACCCCTTCAAAACCTTCACCAATTATGACTTTAAAAAAAAAAATTCCGCACAAAACATACTTTATTATGAGTAGCAAATGCTTACAAAAGCTGTTTTCTGTACGATAAACGGTTCCGGAGATATTCGCAAAAAACGAAACTTTTTTTTTCAATTTCAACACCCTGTATCTCTAAAATGGTGCATTTTAGAGGGTAAGTTAATAGAAACTTTTTTTCATATTTTTTGGACGAGCTATAACATCCTGAAGTCCTGCGCATATATTATGAAACACCCTGTATATATATATATATACAGGGTGATTCAGGTTTAAGCTTGATACCTTCAGGGATCGATAGAACAGGTTAAAATAATATTCATTCATATAAATTTATTTCCTAAATCGCATCGTTTCGGAGATAGAAAGCGTTGATGTAGGATTTTTTTTTCCGCTTTTCCCTCATAACTGTTGAACCACTCAACCTTGAAGTGAAATTCGGAACACAAATACTCCTTATGATGAAGCTTACAAAAGCTTCTTAAGTTTTAACCACCCACTGTAATAGTTTTTATTTATTTTTTATTTTTTTCTCGAAAACGAAGCAAGGTACGAAAAAATGCAAGAAACAAAAAAGTTGTATTTGAAATTGTTTCAGCTAAAAAAAACCAAAACTTGTAAAAAAACCAGGGACGTCCAATGTTTTTTCCCATAAATTTAAAATAGATTACCCTCCTGGACCCCACTGGATTTGACAATTGTAATATTTTCACGTTAAAATAAGCCCCTTACTACTTCAAACCAACGTACCAAGCTTCATCCAAATCGGCGAAAGAGTTTTCAAGATATTAATAAAAAAAAAAAAAAGATTTTTTATAAAAACCTTGACACATACAATACTTCTCTAAAAGTCGATATACAATTTTTTTTAATTTGTATCCAACGTGAAAAATTACTTAGCCTGTACATCTAGCATTAAAGGGGCCAATACCAAATTCTACTTTTCAGATACCTCAAGAATTCCTAAACCAGTGCAAATCGACAGAAATAAAGGACACTAAAGCCAAATTATTGACGGATCTCGGCAAAGAATTGGGAGGCTGGAAAGAATATTTAAATGAATGCCAAACCAATCTACTCAAGGAAGCAAGAGATAAGTGCCGTGGTTGGATCCCCGTAACTTCCCATAACCCCAAGGTCGAGATATCTTATAAAAAAGTAGCCGATGGCTTACCGCTTCGTCTTTGGAAAGTTTGGGCTGAAATTGAAGCACCACCTGCTGAAGTCCTACACAGAGTGCTAAGAGAAAGGCATATATGGGATCCTGATCTACACTGTGCCAAAATAATATCTCAATTAGAAAAGAGATCTGAAATTTTCCAGTACGTCAGAAAACGCTTGATTCCGTTACCAAATGAGGAATATTGTGTGGTACGTACCTGGAAAACTAACCTTCCGAAAGATGCCTGTTTGATAGTGGAAACTTCTGTGGAGTACCCAGATCTAGCGAGAGTTCCACATACCGCAAGAGGAGTTGTTTTGGCGTCTCGGTACTTGATAGAGCCTTGTGGGTCTGGCAAATCAAGATTGCTGCATCTGTCTCGAGTCGATACAATGTAAATATTATTATTTTATTTTGTTGTCATTTACTTATGACAACAAAATTTACTCTTCTTTGTATTGTGTATTTTAGATTATTTTTCTGTAAACCCAGTTTATTTAACCAGATATAAAATTCTTTAACTTAAAATCAATAAATATTGTTAAACAAAAAACACTTGCCGACATTTGCAATTGACAAATGTGACATTTCAGTAATTTCGCTTTTAACTGTTTCCGTTATTTTTTAGGGGGAGGACTCCAGAATGGTATCAGAAGAATTATGGACACCTTTGCGCTCTTTTTCTCGGGAATGTTCAAAACTCATTTTACCAAAACGCGACAGGTCCTGAAAGTAAGGTATAAATACCAAAGATGTACATATTTTTTAATTATTGTTATCTATTTAATATAACAAATAAAAGCATAGATAAATATATTTTTATAATAAAATTGTTAATATAAACATAATTTAACCAGTTCATTTCGGAATTGTCGGTATTGTATATTCCACTGAACAGTTGCGTTTTCGTTTAAAATTTAATGAAAAGTACAGAAACCCTTTACTAATAATATGATAAAATTCTACAGTATATACAAAATTGTTACCGATCATAATATTTTACCTACGCATTGATGTTATATTTACTGTAAGGTTTTGGGTATGTAAAATATTACCCAATGGACAATATCAAAATGTAAATTAATTGAATGTATATAGGTACCTATATGGTGTTTTACAATCATTTTTATTGTTTATATTTGGAAGTCAAGTAGTACCTTGCCTTAAAAATGCCTTATAAGAATTTTTAAATCATGTTTTTTAGACATACTGTATACTAATTAAATATTTCAAGTCAGTGAGATTTTAAAAAAATCACATACTTATGTGCAACTACTTATCACATTTTATGCTAGTCACAAATTATAAATATGGTTTAGTTTATTGAATATATTATATAGGTATAATTACATATTTTAATAAGTATATTAGAATTTAATAAACTAACCAATCACTAAACAAAGGCCAGTATTCTCAACTTTATTGTACATTTAATTTCTCGATTAAAATATTCTATTATAAAATTGTTGTTCTCATAAATAATTTATATATTTAAAATTTAAGATTGCTATGCCTAAAATAACTGTTTAATGTTTGTAAAATATATAATATTTTATTAAGATTTGTTTTTTTCCTAGATACCTATATATTACCGAACCTTAGCACTCCTAAATAATCAATTTTCGAAAATCTTACATGAATTATTCTGATTTGTAACAGCGTAGGTACTGAATTTGTTTATGTTAAAATTTAGGTATAACACTAACCTTAGAAAGTATATCTTTGTAGCTTCGCTTTTGACACCACAATATAGGTAACTACATCGCAAATTGGCACTTACCTAAAAAATAATATAAATGCAAATTAATAAAGCTTACTTAATGCGGTATGTTAAAAATCAGTCCAAGTTAATTACATAATCAATTATATTAAATGCAATTAAATATTATATGGTCTATTTAATTGCCAAAATTCTAAATTCCATAAGGTGCCGAAATTGGAGAATATTGAAAAACGTGCAGATTGCTATGAAAACGCAGGTAGGTACATAAAATCCTCCCAACTACCTAAATATGCATTCCATAGGATCAAAGAAATATAATCAGTATTATAAAATATAAAAGCAGGAGCACAGAAAATGACACTATGTTTCTAGTGCAATTTTCTGAGTTGTTTAGGCTGGCGAGACTATGCCATTCTATGAATCATGATAGATCGATTTAGCCGTGAAAAAAGAAGACTTCAGTTTATATGTCGGATATGGATAATTGTAATTATTGAACAATAATTATTTCTCCTTTTATAGGGTTTGGATCTTTGTTAATACATTTATTAATAGAATTTATTTTTTGTTGATACCTATTATACATATTAGAGGTTGGTTAGACCTATCCATACAGTTTACATATGATTCTATTCTCTATTTTGCCCTCCCCTACGAAAAATCCTGCAGGCGCCTGCTGTGATGATAGTATGATGTCGAACTGTATAAAAAACATAACCAATTTTTACATCCTTGCAATATAGAAAGTTATTTGATACAGTATTTCTATTTCTAATTATATTTACAAAGAAAATAAGTATTATAGACAGAAGTAACTAGGCATTCAAAAAACAAAAGTTTTTCTTTGGACACAGTAAAAAATGGTGGGCTTACCGTTTGTTTCTCAGTCTCCCTTTCTTCAGTAATGTAAGGTTATTTCATTGAGTACACTCGCAAGTATTATAGAACAACACTTCACATCAATTTTAAACGTTTAAATAACACAATATTAAAAGCCACTACTTTTATGGTGATTTTAAATATATTTAAAATTCAAAAATAAAACCGGGATCTGCACGCGACGCCACCTCTACGATCTTTCGGCAAACATCACATCATCGCGCAGGGCTGTGCACTGTGTTTTGTTTTCGTAGTAGAGTATCCTGTATCCTGTTTGTTCGGAAAGAGGGTTAGAGGTTAGAGTAGAGAGCAAGAGCATATTTATGGCAATTTAAATTATACCCAAGTAAGTAGATAAACCTAATTAGATTATTTGTGATATATACAAAAAACAAAAATAACAATTATGAAAAATTCAAACAAGCATTATATAATGTAAAATTTTGAGTTATG
Organism: Pogonocherus hispidulus; assembly: GCA_963924545.1. Taxonomy (NCBI): domain Eukaryota; kingdom Metazoa; phylum Arthropoda; class Insecta; order Coleoptera; family Cerambycidae; genus Pogonocherus; species Pogonocherus hispidulus. The sequence continues at coordinate 1,258,370 of OZ004701.1, forward strand.
TATCCACTTTTTTTAATCATATCTGCTTATTGCCAGAAATAAACCCAGTATTGATTATAAACTAATTCATGAAAGCTCAGCCAACACAAATCAGTATAAATGTATATATATATAGTGTTAGTGGATATAGTGTTCCATATGTAAACCCAAATGAGATGCCACATTTGTTATACCTGATTATTATACCCCTTATTTTACTGCATGCACTGAAAATCTTCTGAAGATTTACACCGCAGCCGAGTAGCAATATTTATTATACCAAACTACCAAGATTACGTACATACAGTTTCCTGATATTGCTCTTTCTATAATTGACAAAAACGAAATCGAAGAGTCTGTTTAGGTGTAAGGAAAAGTATTGTATTAAAATAACAATATTTATATAATGTTTTAATAGAAAATTTAATACAAAAATTAACCCGAACTTGTAGATGGCATCTACATTAACTTTCACGCATAGTTATATATTTATAACTAAAAAACATTTCATATATCAACACATCTCTAAATTTAATAGAAACAATAACATTTTTTATAAAAATACATTTCTAATTAAAATGTACAATTTGCACCTATTTAAAATTATCATACATTTTTATTAAAGCATATATTATTTATTTTAATTTTAAGTAATATTTCCTCTAGTTATATTGCCAAGGGCACAATTATTACAAATAGTATAAACACCGTAAGGTCTATTTTTTGCACAAGAGGATTCTAAAAATATAATAAATACAACAATAAACCATCCTTTTGAACTTATGAAGAATACGCTAAATATATTTTCTGCCAAAGTAGTCACAATTTCTCTAAAATTGTTAAAATAAATTTTGAAATCAAAACTTGCTAAAATAATAGTAGGGTAATCTCCTAGAATTTGAGCAACTTTTCCTGATTTGTAACTTAAAATTAGTATCTCTTTAAAATCCTCTGTACAAGCCTTCAATACAAGTGAGGTAAAATATCGGTGGGAGTTTGACTCATCCTTACATAGGCCTTATGGCCACTAAATCAGAATGGTAACTCGTATTGTGCCTAAGGTCAACACCAATACTTATCGAGCCATCACTTAAATCTTGAACACGTGGTCTCCTGGCTCTTTTATGGTGAGTAGTAGGGTGACAACGGCAGTCACAGTGCATCACACAAAGTGCTACAGATGTAGCTAAGGTAATAACGAATGGCACTGCAAAGTAATGTATTATTATAGCAACCTGCTCATCTCTTTCATAGTGTGTTAAAACCACGGTACGGTTTTCACGGGAGTGATAACAAGGAAACTCTGTCCCTTCCACACCATAGGTTTCTGTAAAGTTGGAACAAAGAACACTGGGTGGGTATCCACATCCTTTTATGTTCACCAGGAGTACAGCATCATCAGTTTGGTTATAGGGCTCTTCCTGAAAAATTATTAAAAATATTAGTTGTGTGTGCGTGCTGTGTAAGTAGAAAATTTTAATTTAAAAGGCAGTACGACCACGGTGAAAAGATTTTGGATCATTGGCGAATAATTTAACTTATTATCATGTCAATTCTTTTAATAAATGTGGCCTCTGTACCAGTTTGCTAATTTGATGCCGGACAGTCTTGATTTCTCAACAATAATATGCTAAAACCTCTCACAAATCACAGAGATTCAGGCAAATACTTATATGATTAATTATTATTTAATAAGGTTTTTGTTAACATATAGATTTATTTCAGTCAGTGGGTTAAGTTACAAATATCAGATATAAATAAGTGATACATTATTAATCAGTCAATATAATTAATTATCAACCAAATTAAAAACGTCTTTTTCAAATTTTTCATTTCTTCAGAATAAAAAACGAACATTATTAATTACTGGAACATTTTAATTTATCTGCATTGAGTGTCCCTATGTGGGTTACGGTCACAAAAGTAGTTTTTATTTCTGTGGTTCCGGTCAAGTAATGTAACGCAATATTTTAAAAATCGTAATGGTTATTTCAGGTTATATTATGTAAAAATGCCCGCATGTAAACCATAAATTACTCGCTAAAAATTGCCTTATATTGGTAACGCTGTGACGCTGACGCTTGCGCGCGCATCCACACAATTAATATTTGAGTTTGAGTTCTGTGGAAGTAATTTGGTTCTATGATTTTCAGTTTGCTTGTGTTTTGTATTTAGTTTTTACAATTTGCCTTCTCTATTATAAAATAACAAGGTTATTATCCAAGGATTTTTAAATAAGTTAAAAATCCTTGGTTATTATCTACTACACAAAACATATACATCTAAACCCTAAATTATTTGCTATTTTGTATGTTATCTGCTGTTGTTTACTTTTTCGTTTGTTGTTATTTGTTTGGTTTGCCCGGCTTACCCCACTACCCCACGCCCCGCTGTCATAAATAACCACCTTGGAGCGTCTAAGAATCCTTTACGTTATTCGTTGAATTCTGTATATTTGCACATTTGGCCATTAACCAAAACCAAAATGTAAGTAAAAGCAATAGAATCATAATCATAATTTCTGGTAGTAGTAGTAGTAGTAGTAGTTCAAAAATCATCAGTTAGGTACTTTAACATAACCATTTTAATTTGTTACAGAAGCTATGGGAGACATACCTTACAACATGATATATACAATTGCTGACCATCTCATTCTTCAGTTAAGAAATGAAATCATATTTGAAGGTGACTATTGTGGAGGTGGTACTCATCGTATAGACCTCATAAATGCTAGGCAGCATAATAATCCAAATGCACTAGGCGGAGTATATTCATTCCACCGGAATGAGTTGGAAAACATTTATTATCTTCGCGATAACAAGACTGAGACACAAATAAAGAAACCTGATGTACCTGATAGAAAAAAAATTGACTTATTGCAAGAAGAGTATAACCGTCTACGTCAAATGGCTGTGAACTACGTATATATTCAAAGAGCAGACAGTAGGTATTATAAGGCCGTACAAAAACTTCTCGAAGCTGAAAGTATTGGTGTTGTGCCACTAGGCATGGGAACATCACGATTTGCTCAGATAAAACTCCTGGCTTTGTGTACTTGGAAAGAGGTTTTCTTATTTGATTTAATCGATCATAAAGAAAGATATTTTTACCCTGAGCTTAAAGAAATTCTTGAATCTGAGTATATTTGTAAGATTATTCATAAAGGTGGGCCCTTGATAGATATACTATTTCGCAACTACAAAGTGTATGTTCACAACATTTTTGATACTCAAGTAGTAGATTTAATTCTACAAAAACGTAAACTGGGGAAATGCCCGGAGACTGCTCGTACCTTATCTGAATGCTTAGTGGAATATTTCAATCTGCCATCTTGTTTCCTAAGTATGGCTTTACAGGCTTGTAATAGATCTTGGCAGGACAGACCGTTAAGAGACGATCAACTCAACGGTGCGGCACAACAAGTTACATATTTAATAATTCTAAAAGACCAAATGGAAAAAATTCTGCTTTCTGATACATATAATGCTATATGTAAAATTCACACTTTTTTTGGCGACTTACCGCATTCAACATTTAAGAAAATGTGCAAAAATAACGAAATATCTGAAGACGTTGCTCAACTGATTCCGTCATTAGAACAATTAAATATAAATGATGAACCGGAGGGTGAAGCCAACTAATAAACTTTTTAAATGCATGTATAGAGTTGTGGTCCACTGATCTAAACTGACCCTCTGTCTTATTCGCTTAATTCTTAACATATTTTTTGTTGCTAAACCTTTTTTTTTCTTTCGAAACCAAGACTGGTGATATTTCGTGTACAATTAAATTTAATAAATTTCATTTATTTTAATAGTATACGAGGTGTACTAAAACTCCTTTTTTTTCATGGAACAAGCTATAGGTTTTAAAAAACGAAAATGTCCTATTTTTTATTAATCTAACGATATGCAATTTTGTTATTGTATTTATTTCTAATACAAAACTTCATATTAGAGTAGACAAAATAATTTTTATAAAAATTACGAATTTGACTAACTATTACATACAAATAGTGCACCGTTAAATAAGATAGTGATTAATATTTTGTAGGTATAAAGAGGTTTTGCAGAGAACCACAAAGGGTTATTAAAAAAAATTGGCCATTTTAGTTTTTGTAAACTATAGAGGGTGTTACATTAAAAAGTTAGTTTTTGGTACACCCCGTATGTTTTTTAGTACTTAATTAAAATTTTTAAATTAGAATTAAATTTTTCAGGAAAAATCAGATGGGGTGGGTTTCTGAAACAAAAAAAAAATGTGGAGTAGTAAGGCAATAAGAGGGATCATTTTTATGTGGACTAGAGTAGAACACAACCCTGTGATCTCAAAGTATTTTACTGTTTTTATTTTTTGTTATGTTTTTTAAAAGTGAGATATTTTTTAATTGTTGTAACTGTAGCTATAACAATTGTATTTTTATTATTTTTAGTTTTTTATACTCAAATTTTAAAGAAATGTGTTAGTGACTGAGGCTTTTGCCATTTTCTATCTTTAAGTTTTGTTGTTTTGTTTAGAATAATATGAATTTTATGTTTTTCCAATAAATAGGGTTTTGTAGTCTTGTTCTGTTTTGAATTTCGAAAAATATATAGCTTTCATAATATACTTCTTTTTTTATCCAGGAGGGGAGGGGGCAGTAAATGTCTATTGTTTTCCATACTTTTTACAAATTGAATAAACAGCAAAATACAAAATGTTTTTAAGCTCATTGTTATTACCAAAAAATCTAGTCTACTGGTACGAAGTAGTCTATTAAGCTAATACTACAGGACCACGCCCCTTCATTTTTACTTTCAATCAAAGAATGTCATCGAATGCTCAAAGGAATCACTCATCTAATATGTACGATTAACCAAATAATAATAAGAAAGAACTGTTATCCAATTAAATGCACTATTGCTAACCTTCATAGGTACATCATTGTTTGCACAGCTCGACAAACTAATTTTGGACATTTACTTTTCAATTTTATAACGATCAAATTTTTTAAATGTTAGTTTTACGTAAAGGAGTTAACGTGGACAGTCTTTCTCCCTCTAATAGTTCCTTACAGTATATTCCTTACCTTACTATCGTTGTAACTGACATATATATGCGTACAGTGGTAAGCATCACTGGTACACCCCTCCCGACAAGAACTCCAGGAACAATTCGCCAGCCCCATGAGTTCCTCCCGTCTCGTGGTGATGCAAGTCACAGGTTCTGTTACAAAGTTGGAAGCCAAGGTTGATATGGCTGGGTCTACATATAGTGGTACTAGAAACAAAAGTGAGGACCCTGCTGACATCGCCATAACTGCCAGAAGGCTCGTTGAGTAGAAAAGTGCCTGTTCTCTACATGACCGGCCTGCCGCGGCTTTCGCTTTTTTTGCTGCAGCGAGTTCCTGGAAAAAAACTTGACAGTTAGGCTGATCACCCACTTGCGCGACATATTAAGTATCGCGCGCGATTTTTATCGTTTCACATATTCCGCGGCAAATAGTTTCGGTGGCTTCTCGAAATTTGTGGAAAAGCGACAAGATTTATACAAAGTATCTACCTATATACGATTAAATGGTATTAAAATGTATGCAGCTAGAGGCAAGCAACTTTATCAAACATCAAAATAAACGATAAAAAAATGTGTTATTTGAGAAAAAGTTAGTGACGTTGTTATCGCAATTGCACATTTATTTTTTAATAAAATAAATACTAGGTTTTTTAATTTTTATATATCTTAACTTCAGCAACATTCAGGAAGAAATAGATATAAGTATAGACTTTGCTACACAAACTTAAATCGATCTCTCGGACGTTTATTGTATTCAAATTTGGAAATATCTCGGAAATCAGCAAATCGTTTTCAAATAAACTCATAAAGACCTTTCTGACGATCAGTTTACTACAAAAAGTAGTAAACGAAACATTTGCAGTAAATTATAGCTTTGGAAACATTTGAATTTAATTTTAGATGGTGGCGTTAGAACTTACATTTTTAAAAGAGGAATCAGGTACTTAATAAATTGTACGCCACTGGCATTTCATGTAAACTCAAAATTTATCGGATGCAGCATCCGATGCAAAAATGCTCATATCTTCTGAACTACTCTATATAATACTACTAAACTCTATATTAGCGAATTCGGAAAATGATCCGAATTCAAATATGAAATAAAAAATGCGTCATTAAGTACATTTAAAAAACATATTTTAAGTTTGATATGGCCCTGGTTGATAGAACGTTATTTTATAAAACATACCACTATGTAATGTGAAGTTAGAAAATAATTAATTTATTGGTTTCTAAGATAGCCCAAAATATCTTTTTATTAATTTGGAAATTTTTATCTTCTCGGAAACTACCGAATGTTTGACCTAGTCTCAGAATAAGCAACAGTATTTTGCGCCTATATTTAATGTAGTAAAATCTACTTATCTTGAACGAATATCATATTAAAGCCCATTGTCTCTTATATCCGAATGTAACAGGTATTTCCTGAGAAAGATTTTCGCAAAGTAGGTATTACCTATATTCCAATCTAATAAATAGTTTAAAAGTTTTCTAGCTCAACTAAGGATTGAAATTTGTTGATGGTCTTATTTGGTACTTATTCTACTACATTATTTTTACATTTTTTACTACGTATTCATGAAATTCTACTGAAAAATCCAACTAAAATTATAGCAGGTGAGTAAATTAAACTACATTTCAAAAAGATATATAATATAGGTATAGATATTTTATTCACTGTCAATGAACAAAAAAAAAAACAAATAAGAGCACATGCTTTTTTCTAATAGCGATGATGAAATGAATAATATATAAAGAATTGAATGTATTCTTTTGCAATATTTTTAAATACCTAGTCATCTACACTGATTTTGATTAAATAACGATCGAGGATTAACATTTTTGGACAGAAACATATTTACCATAACACGATCATTACACGAAATGTAAGGCGTGTTAACATAAATCACTGTTTTATTACATATTGATCTTGTACAAAATTTCAGTTATTTCGCTGCTACAATGAGGGCATATATAATTCTAAATGCATTTTCACTTTCTACGAATTCTGCGCATACTGACCAATCGGTAATGATTCTATGGATAAATCCAGGTGATGAAGCAGACTACAGTGATGACCTAGGTCTATAAAGGCTTAAGAATCTAGCCCTACCTTAATTTTTCTTTTCCGGAGCTCCTCTTGCTGGTCCAGGAGCAGTTCCGAACTACTGCTCCTCATTTTAAAGACGGCACTATGACATGGGGCCCATTAGAAATTTTTACCACTCGCCACGGTTCATTGTCATTGCAAATCGAAAGGGGGACGGCAGCCTGAAAGCTTTTCAGCCTTCAGCGAACTTTCAGTAGCGCGCAGACGCTTTACCACTGCCCTACTCTGCCTGTTTGACACTTTTAATTTTAATCATCAATACGAAGGGTCGGGTCACCATGCATAGGGTGTTTCTCTTGCGCTTGAATTCTCCCTAGCGATTGCCGCCCCTTAATATTTCATGGAATTTCGACACAAGGGCGCGCAATGAATGTACGGGGATTGCTCAAAAAGAACTGCTAACTTTTATTTATCTTTTTTAGAAGTCTGTATGGCAGGAACTCAGTAACAAATTAGGTATTTTGGTTTTTATTTTCTCATGAATTTTATAATTTATATTCAGATGTAGGTGTAGGTTGTACGTACCTACCTAGGTATTTCTTTAGTAGGTACCTACATAATTCAAATAAAATTTGTTGGATTGGAAAGTCAATTTTCCTACTGCACATAACGCCTTTTCCTTTTAATATTAAAACTGTTAAAATGTATACTGTTTAAAGAGTAGGTATTAGTATGCCTTTGGTATAGGATGGGTATAGGTAATCTCTTTCTTTTAATTTATGATGGGGATCAAAAAATTATCTACAACAATAAAATCAAAACACATAACTGCAACCTTTTTTATAAGCGAGTGTTATGTTGGTTGCATAAAATTAGCTTTCCGCATTTTTAATTCAATAACTAAGTACTTATTAAAGGGTTAAAATAATCCTATATATTTTTAGAATGGAAAGCTGTGTGTGTAATACAGTGACAATTATTTCATGGAGTTATTACTGTTAATTTAATAGCAGGTTTCTTCTTAATTTCCGCCGTTACTTCAATGCGTACAGAATGATGCTTTAATTATTTCTCAAGAATAGGTATGAAACAAAGCAAGATTTTGTTCAATTTTATCTTAAGAGCTAAAACAAACCTAAAATGATATATTTGATTAACTTGATTGAGATGTCTTTATGTTGTCATCATAAATATTGATATTATAATAATTTTACATTGTGCGTCATGTATACATAGAACCGGTGACATATTTTCTATTCTTTGTGGTGCGCAGCAGGAATTTTTAATCCCCAAACAATTTATTTTATTTTTCTTGTATGAACGAGCATATTAAAACCTGAATTATCAATCAACTATTATCTCATTTTATTTTATATTGTTTTTATTCAATTTTAGTTTGATTTTAATCCACTTTTATACATCATAAACGATACTTTTTCCCTGCAACTGTTTTTACTTACATGTGTTGTGTTGGTTGCATGTTAATAGTTATAGGGTGATTATAACACTTTTCTTCTTCTTCCTTTAAATATAAATATGAGTCTTGGGATTCTTAACCAACAGATAGGATAGAAAATTTTATAACAATATCCTTTCTTGTTTAATTGCTTCTGATTGGCCATGTTTAAGCGCACCTGTATCATCGTCCAATAGGTTTATTTACCAGATCCAATAATAATTAAACGTTTCCTGCAAAATAATTTTAAGACACGTATTTTTTAACAGGCTGGAACTTTCAGTAAGCGCATGCTCGTTTCAGTATTATTGGTTATTGGAGTGGTATGTTTTGCTACTTTGCTGGTGTTGTTCAATTTCACTTAGTTTTAAAAAATGTAGAATTAGTTAAACAAAATGTTTAAGGTAATCATTATCGCATGTTTCTTACAAGCTGCTTTTCTACTGACAAAAGCAGAACCCGTATTAAATAACATTCCGTCGTTACCATATTGTTCTGATAAAAATGGATCAGGGTAAGAGGTTAATGTTTATGTTTTTCAATATTTCTAGTTTATTATTTGTTGATAGGCTAGTGCTGGTAAGTACTTTAGATGGGAATTTATCTGCTGTTAATTCGACTGGATCTTTAGTTTGGCAAATGAACACTGGCCCTGGACCTTTACTCGTTTCCAATATACACAAGTTAGAGGTATATACTGTGATTTTTTTAATTTTAAAGTTACTGATATATTTTTATTTTAGCTGACAAATAATGGAGAGTGGATACGCATAATTCCGTCTTTAACTGGTACCCTATACAAATTCGATGGTTCGACAATAGATCCCATACCTATAACTGCAGAAAGCTTGCTGAAGTCATCTTTTCGATATTCGGATGATCTTGTCATTGCAGGTTACTTTTTAAACTATCTGTTGGAATGTTTATTTTCTAAAGCGTAAAAGCTGTTTTCGTAAAACTTGATTCAAAGAAAATGAAATAATGTAAATGTTTTCATTTTTAATTTTGTAATGTTAATCACTTGTGATCATGCTCTTTACATATTCACTGATTTTCTGTAATTTTTTTAGGTGGAATCGAGGTTAGAACTTACGGTGTAGGATTTCGGAATGGTAAGTTGATTTATGAATGTACCTCCATGAAGTGTTCAAGTAGAGAAAGTCAGGAAATGGATGATATGCTTCTGATTGAACGCATAAGTCATACTATTCGTGCGGTAGAATCAAATACAGGAAATGAGAGGTAGGAATAATTTTTGTATTAAATTATCAGTTTAAATATTTTCTAAAGTAAAGTTTCATGCATATTTATGTAAATTATGTACTGTGTTAATGAGTCATGATGTAACATTTTTGTGTTTTGTACTAACAATTTTACAACTGTTTTAATGCATTCAAACCATACCATAAAAGTAAATAAATAAAATTTATCTATAAATTTTATCAAAATTGATATATCTTCTATTTGATGGATTATCGTATATTTTTATCTGTATTTTTTAATTCTGTATAATGATACTTAGTCACTTGTGTCATTAATACAATATAAACATAAACTATTAATTAGATATGATTATTAATCCATATGCGTATTAGTTATTTATAGGATTGTTGCAAATAAAAATATTTTTAATTCGTCCCAGGTATTTTAATTTAAATATTTATCATTTCTTTATAAAATTAATGAAAACATGTTTCATTTTTCATACTTTTATGCAATAAGTTTTTATCTTATAGACACATATAAATTTGGTGTGTTCATCTTAATTTATAATTTAATAATTTTTTTAAGAAAATTTTGTTCTAGCCCGCATATTTTCATTTTTTTAAGGTGGAACTTTAGTGTTGGCCATCATAACATAAAGCTTCCTAGAGTGAGTTGTGTCGATGGCCAGTCCAAATTATTTGACTGGAATTTAACGGCTGTATTGCCAGAAGGTAAACTTAGAGCATCAACGATATTAAATAATGTGGAACACAGTTGGCAGTATACATTTACTTCCCCTATTGTACGGGTTTGGCGGTGGAGTGGCAAAAATCTGACCGAGGTTAATCTGTTTTCCCAGAAAAACATTCCAAATCTTGTAATTTCTTCATCATATTTACCTTCTATATATATTGGAATGCATAATAAACAGGTAAGACATTGCTTTTTATTTTGTTTTTAAAGTAGGTACTCTTATCAAGTGTTGATTTTTAGTATAGCCCCTAACCCTAAGTAATTCTTAATTTAATTTATTTGAATTGCTACCAGCAAAATATTACTTCTTGGTCCATTGTCATCATCTGTTCTTGTTGTTCTATTCCTAATTTCAGTAGATATAGTTTTTTATCCTTTCAAGGTCAACATCCATCAGTCAACAATCTTTAAAAAAAAACAAAATTTTTGGTTTAGTAATGAATGGTGGTTGTTTGTATAAAGATTGTTATCTTCCTCAAAAAATGTAATTTATATAGTGTGAAGATCCTAATCTCCTAAGTGAAGTAGTTTTCATTACAATTTAACTAGAATATTTCTTCAAAATTTTTCATAGGTTAGGTTTTTGCCGGTTTTCAAGAAAATTCGTAAAATTTAAACATTTTCAAAATTTCATGCATATTTATGTAAATTATGTAGTGTAATTTAAAAGTTATTCAATTAAATAAGATGTATTTTAATGTTCAAGATTATTTTTTTTGTTAGTGTTTATTTGTTTTTGTTTGTTAATTTAACATTAGTGAAAATAGTAGGAATTTATTTTTCATGTTTAAAAATTGTAGTTATACATCCATGAATCAACTAGTATGCAAGATATTTTACATGGGAAAGCAAAAACTGAATTAGCAGTAACTGAAAGTACAAGCATCACTAAAATTCCTTGGAAGCCTATTCCTGCATCGTCAGTAACAACAGAAGACGATTCAACGGCATTATCTGTTTTAAATTTATCAGAATATGTAAATGGTATAAAATTTTCTTTAAAGCGTATTCAATTATAAATAATTTGAGTTTTTTCAGGTAACGGTTATTATTTGTACACCGAGGCAGATCTTCGGAAGAAAGACACTTTATTGTGTGATACAAACAAGAGTATTTTGGAATCTGAATATACAAACAAGGCAATGGATGATGTTGTAGGCTTTTACTCCATGTTCTTATGGTGGAGAGAATTTTTCCTGATGATGAGCACAATCATAATATGTCATTTCCTTTTTCGTTTCTGGATGCAGCATTGTTACAAACAAGACGTTATAATAGTAGAAAAACCTGTTGAAGCGCATATTACTAGAGAACGCCACTTATCGGAGAGAGAAATATTTTCATCGCCCTACTTGAATGATTTTGAAACAATTCGTTGTATTGGAATAGGCGGTTTTGGGCTTGTTTTTGAAGTTAAGAAGAAAATTGATGAATGTTCTTATGCCATCAAGAGAATTACTTTGCCGAATGAACCTAAATCGAGGGACAGAGTAATGAGGGAAGTGAAAGCGTTGGCAAAGCTGGACCATAAAAATATCGTCCGTTATTTTAACTCTTGGGTAGAGCATCCACCATTGGGTTGGCAGCAAGAACATGATAAAAAATGGCTGGACTCTTTCAGTGACGGGCAGTCTATATATTCCGACGGTAATACTACCACTGCCACATATCCGACTAATACCTCTTACAAGATAAAACGTAGTAAGTCTGCTTCGATAAGCATAGATATACCAATAAGGAATTTTGACGACGATACTCCAAATTTTGATGACATTAGCGACAAAGACAGTGATGATTCTTATATAGTCTTTGAGAAAAATTCCCAAAACCAGGAAACTTCCAATTCGGCGCATGTTACTTTCAATGAAAATTGTGTTACTTTACCAAACGAATCTACAGTCTCTTCGGAACTTGAAGTAACTAATAATTCTTCGCCGATCATCGGCCATTCAAGAAAAAAAATCGATTGGAAGCGGCCTGGGCGAAGGCATCACTCTTGGGATTTGACAGCCGAAAATAATGGTATTAACAAGAAATTTAACACGCCTCCGGTTTATCTGTACATCCAGATGCAGTTGTGTCAGAAGCAGAGCTTAAAGGAATGGTTGCGAAGTCATCAGCAAAGAGACTATGATAAAGTCTTGGATATATTTTTGCAAATACTGGATGCTGTGGAATACGTTCACTTGAGCGGCCTGATCCATAGAGACTTGAAGGTGAGTCGAATACAGTGTACTTTATCTTTTGATATTTTATTTGTGTAAAAAATTATGGTGTACCGGACGAACCGTGGAAATTAATCGGGTAATAACACGTCGTGAAAATACTTTCTGAACGAGTAAACATATTCTATGTTTTTTGTTGTTTATTTAGCAAAAATATTTTAAACAAGCTTTTATTATTTACATATATTTTTACCATGTATTTGATTTTTAGCCGAGCAACATATTTTTCTCCCTGGACGGGCAAATAAAGGTGGGAGATTTTGGATTGGTGAAAGACATGGACGATGCGTTTGACTTGGAACTGATAAAAAAAGGTCACTCCCCTTCGTACCGTGGCCACACTGTCGAAGTTGGTACGTTTTTAAAAACTTAAGCCTACAAGCAATTGGGTTAATTCTTTTTTGAAAATGCTTTTAGGTACTCAGCTGTATATGAGCCCCGAGCAGTCCCAAAGTCGTATTTACGATTACAAGGTAGACATTTATTCGTTGGGGTTGATATTTTTCGAGTTACTAGTTCCTTTTTCTACTGATATGGAGAGAATTAAGACACTGACTGATGTAAAAAAGAATAAATACCCAAAGGAGTTTTCTAAGAAATATCCAAATGAGGTAATTTTTTTTCTATTGGACTAGTCTAAATGCTTATAAAATTTGAGGTACTAGTTGAATTTTAGGAATTTGCAACCCACATAAATGAGATCCTATTTTAGTATATTTATATATATTTTAACATACAGGGTGTCCCAGCTTTATTCTGAAAAAATTCGGGACCGTGTAAAAACAGTCAAAATAGACTTTGCTATAAAAACTTATTTCAAAATCTCAACCGTTTCCGAAATATAGGATGTTGAAGTTGAAAAATCTTTTTTTTACTTATATCTCTTGACAGTATTACTTAATTGTTCTTAAATTTTATTTGGTAGATGCTATGAATCTTTTCAGCGCTAATTTGTAATTTACAGTCCTAGGCAATACCTTTTATCGCATTCCAAACCATTCTTTACAAGTATGAAGCCATTCTTTCTAATTTTTGAAGGCTTGGAAGTTGTAGCAAATTTCAACTGCAAATTAAATATTTTCAGTACATTCTTCTGCAAAATATGCTGTGCCAAGACCCAAATAAGCGGCTAACGACCATCGGCATCAAAGCGAGGTCCCCTTTCAATAAGAAGGATCCCAGCTATAACGAAGATTGGCACTACCGCCTGACAAATTTCCAGAAAAATTAGTAATTTATTTTTAGTTTTTTGTTCTCATTACCATTTTATTTACATAGTAAGAGTTCAATTTTAGTAATATTATAGTTAGATCTTATTTTTCCCAGCGTAAGCTGGCATAACTGTGATTGTAAGCAATTTAAATTATATCACTTAAAAAGTTGTCGTTTTCCTGTTTTTGTTGTAGGGTTAAACCGTTAGGTACTTATTTTAAGCGATACCTATTTGTGATAGTCGTGAACATAGCTTTCATATAAAGAGTATTTAGAAATATTGAATGTATATTTACATATATTTCAATATTTTTTACCTATAGACTAGTTTTACGTAAGTTTTATAAGAAGTCAAATCGTTATTTTCTAAATAAAACCCAGTTTAAAAAGATTGTTTATTTATTTTAAAACAAACATGATAAACATATAACACCTTGTGCTTATAATAATATACCATATTCTCTCTAGCTTAGAATATATAAAAAATCAACATTAGGCTAAAATTACGCTTCTAAGTTGGCACAATGACACCTTTTTCGCACCCAAACATTGCATGAAACTGTGTTAAACAGCCAAACAGTCGACATTAAGTAAAAACGATTTTACCACAACCTATAAATTTGGGCGACGCCCTAAAATTGACCAACTGGGGCCCTATTCTCGAATTTTCACATGAATGTATTCACGACTCGAAAATTGGGCCTCTGATGGGTCTCTTCTCAGATTTAGGGCCGGTCTTTCCATCTCTTTATAAAGTTGCTTTTAACTAAAAGAAACTAAATTGCGTCTTATCAACACAATTTAACTTGCTCTTTTGTAAAAAGATTGTTTAATATTTCTTCTTCTACGGCAATCATGTTTTCCATTACAAAAATGTTTTTTGTTGTTTTATTATCCCAATTGTTTTAGTAACACTCAAATTGTAAACTTTCCGAGGTTATAAATCACTTTGTACCTGGTTATAGATCAGTAAAGAGCAGATAGTGAACTTAAGACAATTCAATTTAAAACACAGTGAAAAGACCGATTTTATAGTTACAAGGTTACAAGATAAATTTAAAATAATGTTTATAAAGATGGAAAGACCGGCCCTTAGTAAGATTTGATGGTGGTAGCAGAACTATTCAAAGATTAATATACAACTAGAGGTATTGGCCTCTAAAAGTTCCATTCCGATAAGATTCCTATTGCATTCCAACTGGTTTAATATGATTCAAACGTAATGGGAATGATCGAAAGTCTTGAACTTTAGTTTAAGGACACTGGCCTTCGAGAATGTGAAATCCAATTAGATTACAACAGGAACAGGAAATTTCATACGTCAAAGGAACAAACTTTGACTTTTGGACAAGTTTAGTCATGATTTTCAATTAGACCTCAGTTCCGACTTATAAAATAACCTAGAAGAGTCACATAAATGAACATATACATCCGAAAACCCTGTGAAAATATAAAATATAAGGAAATACCTACAATTGAATTTTATTTTTAAAACGAATGCCTTTTATTGGATCCTACGCCTGTCTTCTGCCAAAAGGTGTTAGAATGTTTAGGTTATGTTGATGTGCACACAAAAGTCAGATCCTACATTAAAAATAATTTCTTATTTGGCTGTTTAACACATGATTTTGATTTCGAGTAAATATTAATAGAAAAATAAACACCTTTAATTTTAAATATCCTGGTCATAGCCAATTACGTATCTAGGAGATTTTTAGCCCAGAAACGTAAATTTAACCTACAAAAGGACACTAAACTAACCGGTATAAAAATTATCTATATATCATAGATTTAAAATAAAATATATAAAGTTCACACAGATACATACATTTTATATACCTTAAATAAAAATGTATGCATTTTCTCTAGGTTAATTTTTGGTTTAGTTACTGAGTGACTAGTCAGAGGGAGTATTTTGATTTGGTTAATGTCATTTCTCCAAGGTGGCATAAGAAGGCATCTACCACCTTGATATTGTATGAATTATAGCAATGCAAAAAAGTTGTACTAAAAATGGCCGTACAAAATTTGTTTTCCACAAATCACTCACAAAAATATTGTCAGCAGAGAAAAACATTGATATTTTAAATAACGATCATGATATGGCAAAAAATCGAGAGCTCCAATACAATCAATGCACTTTCTTTTACATACAATGGCGAACTGTCCCTGCTTTCTTGGTTTCCAGTCTAGCAGATCTATCATAACCTATAAATCTTGACAGATTCATAGGTTATGATAAATTTTGACAGATGTTGAGATTTCCAGGTTATGTTAGCTGCTGTAAATATTTAGATTGATAACAGATATACTATTAGGTTTTCAGTCTACGTAAATAATTATATAGCAACCCATTTTTTTACGAATAAACAAAGCGAGAAAACATGAACAGCTGCCTTTTTTAACATTTATGGGGGTGTTTAAAATTTATTATAATTAAAATATTTTAAAAATAATACTTTAGTAAACGCTTGCTTCCCAAACAACATCCAAAAAATTAATTCTAAAATGTATAACACCCTATTTACATTTTGATATAATTTGCCTGATAAATTAAGTAACGATTTGCTTAGAAATATGCTGACTTAAGTTGGAATCTTTAAAAAAATGAGATCTTTGGCTTTGGCACCTCAGTGATAAATACGAGTATTACAAAACAGTCTATTGAAAGAGTTCAAACCCAATACTGATTCCTACGTAGCATAATACTTTTGCTAGGACACGATGGTAGATCCGACGCGTCTATGCTGCTCCAGTCATCTGTCTGTTCATCCACCCCGTAGGGGTAGCAGGCGTGAGGCGACGGTGACTCCAATTCGCCCCTATTTAAGGGCGTCACCTTGCATTGGGGCAGTGCGGTTGACATAGGAGTGGTGAAACCGTCAATATGCGACGATTTCAGAGGCGGGGACGATGACATCAGTCTATCAGGAGGACGGGGTAACGGAATGGGCTGCGTACATTGTTCCTCTTTGTTCATTTGCGCATCCAAGGAACGGCACTTGATTACTATTATTATGGCGATTCCCAAGACTACTACACCTGTGGCCATGCTCACTGAAAAAGAGGTTTCATTAATTTTGCTATTTACAAAAGTAACTAAGTACTGTTAAAGTGCTAATTTAGCACTTTTACAGTCACCCCCTCTTCTGCAGCCTAGTAACTAATGAGCACTTTTACAGTCACTGTTGACACATACTTAAAAGTGATGCAATTTTATGAGCACTTTAACAGTCAGTTTTTGCATTTACAGAATTGTTTAACCACTTCTCAAATTACTTAATCATGTACGAGCACAATTAGTTTTGACATTAAAAATTCCTCAGCACTTTTACAGTCGGCACATTATAAAACTGACTTGATATATTAAAGTGCTTGGTTACTTGAAATGTTTATCCTTATATTCTTTACACATTCTTCGACTTATAATATTGTATGAGCACTTTTACAGTTACTACTAATATATATAAAAACCGCTAAGTAATCAACAGTGACTGTAAAAGTGTCTACCTGGTTTTAATCAACATAATAAAGTGCTTATAACATGTTTGTTAAAAAACTTTTAATCACTTTTGATGCTTATAAACATTGCAGAGCACTTTTAGTCGCTGATGAGTTATAAAAGAGACTCTGTAGTTTTAAAAGTGCTTGATCAGTTATAAGCGAGGTTTCTTATTACATTTGATATTTATAAAAGTTAATGAACATATTTTTACATTTTAGGCATACCTATTAGCAAATAATCCCTGGTCATACTTGGGTTGGCCAAATGCATCCCTCCTTCATGACTTGCAGGGTCACTAGGTCCTGGTAAAGTCGAGGAAATATCATTGTCCAAAGCCGATTTAATATTAACTTTCAGCTCACCGACAGCCGGTTGATAAATACTTGCCGCCAGCATAAAAACCAATTTATCCTGAATACCCTCCCACGGTACTTCTATATCCTTAATGGCCAAGTAAATCAAACCACTTTGCACCTCCTCATGCGTGAAAGTACTAACAATTTTATCGAGAGCGTTGCGTTTTTCACCTGAGCTTCGAATTATCTTCCTCACTTGTCCGTACTTTGGCAAACTTATAATTGTATACTTAGGGTTACTATTCGTCAATTTAGCCAAAGGCGTAGCGTCCAAAGCATGCAGAGTTAGCCTCGACACCTCTCCGGCTTTCATCGTAAAATTATAAATTTGCATAAATGGCTGCACTTTAATAATGACTTCGATTTCTGTTCCAAACGAAGTATTACCTGCCGATATCTCACCGTACACACGAAAACTATCGTTGGCCGTTGTCATGTCCATTTGCAAGTACATAACCTTTTCACTTGTTAAATCCGCATATGTAAACGACGTCATAGGTTTGTCTTTATAAAATGGATTCACAGCGTTATCTTTATATAGGAGCCCATGTTTTGGCGGACGTTTCACCGTGAATTGGACTTTATTCTTGTCAGCGTTCGTGTCGATGAAGAACTGCTTTTCTGATAGTAAAACGACATCGGATCCTTGGTCTAAATACACTGGAAGCCCCGGTAGAATAGTGATATTTAACGGGATCACCATAATGTTAAACAGCTTAAATAATGGTCTGAAACGCTCGTCCCATATTCGGAAATGGAAAGAATCTTTCAACGCGGTGCCATCATGAATGTAGACAAGTCTATTTTCGTCTATGTCTGCTTGAGTAAAATACGTAACCGATACGCCATCTGGCAGCAAAATTAACTTTCCTTTGGACGGACCGGAGATTATATCATATTTGAGCTTCGACGGGGGCGTATCTGCATCTTCTGTAGCTAATTCGTGCCTCGTTATCGTATGATTCTCCCCTTGCACGACCTCGAGACTCGGCGCTGGTGTAACAAGCTTAAACGGTTGATCGTTTACGGGATTTACGATGATCGGAACTGTAACGTTACACAGTGTTACGTAACCGGGTATGAGATAGAGTGAGAAGTGTATATTATCTCCTAGCGAATCCGAATTGTCGTGTTCGTAGTACACTTGCCCCGATTCGAGCTGCTTCTGCGTGAAAGTCGTCAGATTCTTATTGTGTTGCAGAAATACCTGCCCGTGTAGGGGCGTCATCGCTGAAGCGTGGATTATAGGCGAGCGTAGACCAGCGTGGTTCTCCAAGAATGATATTACCCCGGACAGGTTCAGGCTGATGCTGGTTTCACCTCCTTCGTCTACCGATATTTTCGGGATGCTTACGTAGGCGTCTAATCCTCCGGAAGAAACGGATATGTCAATTTTCAGAACCTAAAAGTTAATAATAACAATTATCTCCGAACCTGTAGAATAACGTGTGAAATGTAGTGTAATTTAAATAACCTGTACGCACCTGATTCCTTAATTCCGGAGCTAGATGAGCCTTGACGTTAAACATAAACGAATCATTGGCGTACAAATCAGAAAACTGATGGGTGTGTTCGTAGAAGACTTTGGTATTATTCAGATCGTCTTGCGTGAAGCTTGAAACGACTTTAAATATCCCTATTTTCTCCGATTCCATCATCAATCTACCCAAGCTCGGAGGTATGGTAACTTCGTAATAAATTTGTCTGCTGAAATCCGATACTGTAGTAAGCAGATGGTTGGACGTTAGGTACTTCCTTTGCAATGGAAAAATGTGCAAGGGTTTGCTCGTTAATTTTAATTGTACTGGCTTCGTTTTTATATGAAATACGTAGTCCTTGGTCGTGTGCAGACCGTCGCTTACGTTGAACTTGAATTTTGCCTCTGAACCATCTAAAAATAAAATTAATTAAATAATGTATTGCCTACAACAGATTATTGAAAATCAACCGGGTGTTCCTCGGGACTCAATACTTGGCCCATTTATTTTTTTTGTATTCATTAATGACATTCTATAAACTGTAAAGTTTTGGTTCTTTGTTGTAGCAATTATACTTACTCTGATGTCGAAAGACCACCATTCCCTTGTCTAGCAATCCCTGAGTAAAATAATTAAGGGACGTTGACACGTCTGATATCAATGAAACGCTACCCCACCAACAACTCTGCACTTGATACTTTAAAGTATCTTTGGGCCTATCATCATCAACCGCAGCTAAAAATTATAACATTTTGTAAGCATTTTATGCCTAGACGTTTACCCATTAACTTACCGAGCATTTCATTTGTTATAATCGCAACGCTACCTTCCCACATAATGAGACCTGTATTATTCACTAATCTTGGTCTCTGATCATTAACTGGAAGAACGGTGATCTTCAAAACGTGAGGAAAACTTTTCTTTTGACTGGTTTCTCCTACTAGGGTCAGTTGATCTTCTAAATTTTCAGTACCGTCATGGGCATACTGTACAACACCTGCTTGCAGTTCTTTTAAAGAAAAAGCTTTTGATTTTATGCATCTTTTGTGCACCTGAATGCAGCCATGTTTTACATTATCCGATATAGTGTATAAAGTTACTTTTGATTTATAATAATCAGTAAATACAAACAGGTGGGCAGTCGTTAAAACAGCAACGCCTCCTTCATTCACTACTAAATTATTGCTTCCTAAATAGAGTCTTTCTGGTATAATTTCTATGTCCAATTGAACATTTTTCCTCCACACTATCCCATTTGTAATGTTGAACATTATTTTATCTCTTGTTTGATTCGTCCCGGACTGTATATACAGAACTTTGTTTTCATTTATTAGGCCCTGAGTGAAGGACACGACATTCACTTGCTCGTTGCCATTTTTTCCGTCAGACAAAATCGTTAGATAACCATATTCCGGCATTTCCGCTACATGGTAAGTAATCGCGGATGGAGGTACGTTGATTTGTGACACCTATAAGGAATTATTATTGAGTTATTTTATACCTTACAGAGTTTTCAAACTTACCTCCAAAAATTTCTTTGTAATTAAAGCACTTGTTGATTCCTCGACTGAAAGTTTCCTCAAACTTTTAACCTCAAGGGGATCCCAATAATTCGACGGCAACATCCAAACACCCAGTTGGGCAACATTAATAGCGTCTTTACAACGAATTCTGATCCCAATTTCGTCCGCATTCCCAGCAAGATGTTCGTTCAGATAGCTTATAAGCCCATTGTTTACCTCTTCATGTGTGAAATTCTTAATAACCTAAAAAATGTCTTATATTGCTGTTGGAATACCACAAGGTAGTGTACTTGAACCTCTTTCATTAGTTTTATAGTTAAATGATTTATATTTCATTTTTTAAAAGGAACATGTGATGTTTGAGAAACAAAGAAAGATACCCTATTTTAAAACATTGACTTACTTCTAGTGTTTTTGAAGAAACGACTTTTCCAAATGTGGGAGGGCTAGTGACTTCGTATACCACATCTCTATCAGAGGCGTATACATTCGTAGAATACGACAGATGTTCACTAGTAATGATGACGATCTTCCCTTGTTCCACGATGATTTTCTTATTCATATCCACGTGAATAAACGGTGCCGAGGCTTGTATTTCCAAGATTCCGTTTACATGAAACTGTCCGTCAGTCACCCATAACCGCACTTTCCCATATTCCGGCCCTTTGTGTTTGAAAATAATTCTGCTCTCATCCAAGTCTTCTTGAGTGAACTCTGTAGTTTTTGCACTGGGACTGTCGATATAATAGAAATTTCCATTCGGCGACTCTCGACAAGTATAAACTATCATGGAAGTCGGTGTTCCTAAATCTTCGTCAGTATACTTCAAATCTTTGCCTGTTAGACGTCGTTCACCACCGACTACAATATGAAAAACTTTATCTATTGCTCTTGTAGGGCTGTTGTCATTCTTCAAACGTATATTTATGTTAAACACTCCAACGTACTGGAAGTTTTCTTCATTTGTCGACAAAGCTATGAACTTAAAGGAGTCTGAGACAGTTTCTGACCCATCATGGACGTAATAAAGCAAGTTGTTCTTCAGTTCGTTACCGGTGAAGTAACCCGTATCATTCTTCATGATATCGCCTTTCTTGACTTGCAAAAAACCATGTTCTACTTTATGTGTCATGTTGTATAACAATTCGGATACAAAATCCGCTTCCAAGTACAAATGCGATGGATTGATAAGAGCCGAAGATCCTTCGTCGACGTCAAGAACTTTTAAATTAACCGTTACTTTCGCTTTATCTTCCATAGTTGGTGAATAAGTTATTGTCAAATCTGAAGAAACGTTATTACAACCAGGTGACAGAACGACAAACGAGAAATAATCTTCAATGTCCGAATAAGCTTTTTGGTATAGTCTGTATTTAATATTCTGCGAAACTATATCTTCCTGAGTAAATGTATCACAAGATCTTAATCTGTACTTGGAAACGGAAGAAAAGAGAAACCCGTACTCTGGTGGTTTGGATATGACGTAAGTTATCGATGTAAGGGCTTTCATAGGTTTCGTTTCGAACGATAAGTACTTTGTGGATATGGGCATTTCCCAATACTCGTGTAGTTTCATTGCTTTGCTGTTCAACTTGTACAAAGTGCACTTAGCGAAGGTTAACCTAAATGTGTATAACTGGGACTTGTCTAGAGTTCTGAATTGAAATTCATCGAACTCTGGCTTTGAGCTAAGGTGCCTGTATCGCACTCGATGTTGTTTCAAATCGCTGCTACTGAAACTGTCCGCGACCTCCCAAGAATTAACATTTTTTTCTACTTCTATGATGCCGTAGTGAGGCTTTTTAACGATTGTAAACTGTGCCGAATAATCTGGAATGGCTACGTTCGATGTGAAGCTTAAATTATAAGGCGTTATTATCGATGATGTTTGATGCAAAACTATTAGACCAGTATTTCGTTCCAATCGCCAATACTGTGGGGAAACAGAGACTCGTAATTGGTAAACCGGACTGGTTTCTATACCGTCGGAAACTTGAAGCGATATGTAAGACGTATTTGAGCCGGAACTTTGGTCAAAAAACAGGATTTTCCCCTTTTCCACGTCTTCTTGAGTGAACGTCGTGATTTTCACCCCGGACTTTTTAACGTTTTCAAAATAACCGCATTCCGACTTCAGGATTGTATAGATTAGTTCTGAAGGTGTATTATCCGCATCAACTGCTCTAAATACCTCTGTCGAAATAAACTTTTTCGTCCCCTAAAATAAAATGTTTACTAGTTATCTTTAAAAGACTCAGTTTATTTTTTTAATTTAAATTTACAACTATTTCTACTATTTATACAAATCACAAATTAGACAGCCAAATGCATTAAACTTGTGTGTGAGAAGGGATGGCACAGTATTATTCTGTAGACCAAATTAGTGTGCTCTGGAGTGACTTAAAACTGTAACCCGAAGCACTATTTAGTGCAGGAGTGACCAAAACCCGAAATACCTCATTAATTAGAGACAATACAACTACCTAAGAATTATTTATTTGAAGATATCTTACCTGTACTGTACGAAAAACAGTCGAGTCAGTGATATCCAGAACGGGAGCGTCATTGGTTGGTATAACATTGGCCGACAAGCTAAACCGGAATTTCCCTTGCAAGTACACGGGCAGCGTGAAAGTGTCAGCCGTAGAAAACTCAACCTCCAAAACCATGCTATCGTGACTATTTTCAGAACCGTCGTGGATGTAATGCACCTTATCCCTGGCCACGTCGTGCAGGGAAAAAGAATTTTTTTCATGCGGCCAAATATCAATCGTTATACTCCCGTGTTCCGGGCCTTCGATGATGAAAAAATTGATGCCCGAGTCTTTGATGCCATATTTTTGATAGTCGAGTATCATGTGTAGGTTCCTCGTGGTTATAATCTCACTTTGTCCCTCTAACACCTCCAGCGCTTCAACTGCTAGCAGCTCCAACTCGGTAGCAAGGCTACTTTTAGAAAATACTTTGTAACGCTCGGTATAGTTAACGTTCACGCAAAGTTCTTCTTGACATTGGCACTGAAACGAGTCCAAACCTTGTTGTATGCAAATACCGTTATCTTTACAAGGGTTTTGTAAGCAGGGATACTGCCACATACAACCTGGTAAAAGGCCTTCGGTTACATGAGCATCTGGTAGACCTTTCCTAGTATCTAATATGTAAAGATGCCTTATACAACCTTTAAAGCTACTATCACAAGATTTACTACAACCCTTTTGAGTTGCTCGGAACCTTTTACTAATCTCTAAACCACCTAAAAACGAGCTATCGCTCAATTGAAAGAGATGTCCGTGTATATTCTTTTCACTTGTAACTTTATCGTCTATGCTGAGCTCTATGGACGAAGTGGTGAGTCGAAAAAATACTTTATGCCACTCCCCGTCTGAAATTTTCGTATTTTTACTTAGCAGTTTCAATATTTTCTCTCCGACTTTAACTACAATACGTACTGAGTAGTTGTTTAGTTCTATCAGAAAGAAGTCTGGTTTTAACTTGTGACCCGGGTTGTAGAATAATATTCCATCTTTAGTTATAGTCCGTACTTCAAACTGAATGTTGAATTCCTTGTAGTGTAACTTCTGTGGTATGATCATATAAGCGTCATCTTCGACAAAGCTAACCGGATGGTCTACAGTTGCTTCAAACTCAGCCGCACAGTTCCAGGTTATCCCTTGAACAATGGATTGCGATTGCCTGTGCCTTGCTAGTTCAAGTACCATGATATCGTTATACCTCAACTGCAACAGGGAACGTTACAAAATTGTAGTTGTGAGACTGATTTTACTTACCCCAGATAGGCACCCCCTAAATTTTTCTACATGCCCGAAAAATATATCTGTATTGTTCTTATTTTTGTTGTCACCCACGAACAGCCCATAGTGGATATTTAGCTCGAAAAATTTCCCTGGAAGATGCTTTCTGAAAAAAAAATTATTATTTTTATTCTTTGTAGGTTTTTTGAGTCGTTTGAAAGTGAAAGCTTTCTACAAAAAAATTTGTAGCAAAATTGATATGGTCGATATAAATAAAATAAAATCAGGTTCTTTTTTTAGGTCATCACATAATATATACAAAGACATATGTCTCGGTTTAATAGATATTTTATTACATGTATTTGCTCTTAAGCATTAAGTCCGAATGATTTTCAACATTTTTCAAGTTTGGGTTTTGCTAAACTTTTGGTAAACACGTCGGCTGGTATATTTTCAATAGACATGAAATCAACAGAAATATCTTTCTCTTAATACTTCTCTGATAAAATAATACTTGACATCGATATGCTTTGTCCTCGCATGATAAATAGAATTTTCTGAAAGCTTACAAGCTCCTTGATTGTCATTATAAATTTTGACATTTCCCTCAAATCCTATTTCAGATAAAAATCTGAAGTAGAATTGCTTCCGTCATATCTTCGGTCAGTGCCATATGTTCTTTGCTTTCTTGATTTCCCGCTTATGGCTCCTCCACTAAAGGTAAATATATAGCCTGTATAAGAACGCCTATCTATACAATTGGCCAAATCTGCGTCTACAAATCCTTTAAGATATTCGTCATATCTTTTATACGTTATACCAAAACTTGAAGTTCCCTTCAAATATACTACTCGTTTAGTTGCTGTCCAGTGTTCGTTACTAAAACATGAATTAAATTGACTTAAGTGAAATGTTGCCACTGCTAAATACATTAACGATCCAATGAGTTCTCTAAATGGAATATTTTTTTCCGATTATTCCAAATTTTCCTGTTTTGTTAACTTAATTCCAGGTTCCATTGGCGTTGACACTGGTTTACAATCTTCCATTCTATATTTTTTCAATATAACCTTTCTGAGATAATGTATAACCCCCTCCAAATTTCTTAAATTCTATTCCTAATCCCTTATTTCGAACTTTGCATTAATACATTTTTTAATTTCATATTTCAGAAACATTTTGACAGGCAATGATAACGTCATCGCTTCTCCATGCTTTGTGTATGCACAAGGATTTGCAGCAATTACCTTCAAATCTAATAATTTAAATTTCTCATCGAAATGCTTATGTCACTGCCATCCAGGTTGCTTTGATCTATATAGAGATTTTTCTAATCGTCAGACCATATTATCCCCCAACTATCTGAAGCATTGGACCCTCCCAAGATTTTTTTTGGGCGCGCCACTGGCACATAAAACAATATGTGAATGATATATAAAATTTCCATAACTTTTTAATATATTTATACAAAGCAAAAGAAGACTTGGAAATGACATTGATGTTTTTAAATTTGTGCTTTAATTTTCCAAACGTCTCCCACAGTTAATATTAAAACCTTTGAGATTTTATTTTTTCATTAAGTACTTCTAAAGAAAAATCACAGTGGCCTCGAGGCAGGACAGGTTGATGAAATTGATGTAATTTAGTCTAAAAATAGATTTGTGTGTTCAGGAGTAGGTACACAAAATGTTTCTAAATTAAAAAAACAGTCTTCAAATTCACTGTACTTTGTCTCCTTTGGGATACCACCTGTAAAATAACAAAAAAACAGGAAACCAGAAGCATTCAAATTAAATATTCAAAGTCAATCAAGGCAAACTTCCAAAGTTTGCCCAAAAAACCACTGTATGATATGCAATAAAATAAATATTTCATAAATTAACTAAATTTCATCAGTAGTTTTTTAGTTTTATACAAAATTCTGTAATATTACAAATTGCAATTATTTTACAGGTGGTGTAATCCCAAAAAAGACTACAATACATCATGAAAATACACCAATAAGTTACAGACGTCTTCAAAAATTGTGTAATAAAAAGATTACTTTATCATCTTATGGACCCTTTTGGCGTAAGGGTTAATTTGCTTACTTTATTCTCTTTCCAAGCAAATAAAACGGTGCCAAGTAATTAATTGAAAAAACAATTTACACTTCTGTTAGGCAAGACTTAATTTACCCTAAAAGATAAATTTGCATTCTGTAATGAACAAATGTACGCAGTTTGATCCTGTTCCTGCTTGCATACGAATAACAATAAACTGTCAGCAGTGTCAGCCCTTACAAATGCTAAACAGGGCGATTGCACTTTCCTTCCCTTCCTTCCTTCCTTCCTTTTGTAGTCCGAAAACAATGATAAGAAGGGATCTACCTACGCATCTTGTAAAAATTCTGCTCATGTAAGGCCAAATATTCTCGACGGCGGAGCAGAGACGGAATTAAACTGGAAGTTATTGCACAATATTAGATAGCTGGCTTATCCGCAAAGATATGATGGAAAAGCTACGGATGCTGGGGAGGTGGGCGCCCCAAAATTAAGAGAAAAATTCTGGTTTTACTATATGATACAGGTGTTAATAATTAATTCCTCTCTGCTAGTTGCTGAACCAGTCACGACAGACATGAAACGAAATAAGAACGGAATCAAGTGGCAAATTTCTAACTTTGACATTTGACAAGTGACTAGGGGAGTTGAATGACATATTCTTTGAAATATCTTGTAATTTTACGTGAAGAGCTCGATTTAAGCTTTTAAGAAAAAAATATTCCATGATTTCATCGTTTATAAAGGGTTTGTTTATACGCCCATGCTGTGCTACGACATCCTGTATACAGCCTTTTAACAATCACTAGAATTCTCGCAACTCCCCTCCCCGCTTTTTGCATACTGACAGAGCTTTCAACAAAATAACGAACACATCGGAAAAGGGGTTGCTTTTTATATCGACCTTCTTTCTATATCCAGTTCCCTACTTAGGTATCTGTTTTATATGTATAGTGCCGATTTATTTTAATTAAAAAGCCTTTCGACGACTGGGCATTCCTATCTCTCCGTGTCGGCGAAAAAACTTCGAGTTTATAGTTAAACGAGGCATTAAAAATTTATCGGGGAAGTAATAAAAACGTTTTGCAAGACTGGTGAAAAATCGCACGTGAAACAAAAACTCTTGTCGTTGCCCGGCGTGGCTTTAAATTTTAAACGCCACGAACAGCTGTGGGGGGAATATACAGGGCGGACCGCGTAAGGGTTTCCCGTAAAACTGTAACTGAAATTGAAAAAAAAAGTAGCCGCACTGGGCTCAGTTTTTGACAAACTGACGCTGATAAATTCTTTATATTAATACATACTCAATGCTGTGGTAAAAATTTATCACGTAACTCGGAAAAATGTTACATCTTTCCAATTGTTGGTAATTATTTTATAATAAATATGATCAGCATATCAAAATCCGTATATGGCAGCGTACTAAATTAAATGTATGCCAAACGTATGGTATTGAGACACGTTAGGTATGTTTTCCGTAATTTTTTTCAAGGATTTCCTCACATGGACCTCTTAAGAGAGCCGGCCCTGTGTTATTTAGCACACGGTGCATGAAGCTTCACCGTTAGTCTCATTTTGTGCTGCAACTCCGATATAAATAGACAAATTAAATGTTAATAAATGTCATGTTGGATCCGATTCATGCATAGGTTCATCAATCTCCATTAAATTAACAAACGGAGATATATACAGGGCGCCCTATTTCTTGACCCGTTGCATGGGTAACTTTTTTATTAGTAGAGATACAAAAACGCTTAAATGAGCAAATTAGTGCAGTTTCGTATTAGTAATTCTACGGTAAGGCGAAAAATTATATACGGGGGAAGGTTGAAAAGTTATTGACAAAAAACGAAAAATCCAACTTTTCTATTATCCCTCGTAGCTCGTTCATTTGAAGAGTTAGAGAAAAATGCTTCACATGTTTTTTGCAGTATTTTTCATGTAAAATGACATGCACTTGCTACTTTTTATATATCTCTTAAAATGGTTGAGAATCACAGTAAAATATATATTTTTTTAAATGTAATGGATAGGTGGCTGTGACATTAACCGAAAGTCCCCTTTTTTCTCTTTCAGATGATATAACATAGTCCATATTTTATCCTTACAAAAGTAATAATAATCGTTGTTTTTAAAGAAAGTTTATTGTCACATCAAGAATGCTATGGAAATAAAACAAAAAATAAGATTCCTGATATTTTTAAAAACGTCTAGTTGGCATTTAATTATTGACAGATCATAAGTGACATTTTTAGTTTTTGTTAAGTAGTTTATTGTTTATTATTAATACTGCATACAAAATAATAGTGTTGCAAATATGTACACCAACGAAGAGAAAAATGATATGCTATTTTGTTATTATAACCAAAATCGAGATGCACAAGCTGCAGCGAATCTTTATTTTGAAACTTACATGGAACGAAGACAACCCCATCATAGAATATTTAGACAGCTGGAAAATAATATACGATTATACGGTTCTTTTTCAAAGCCTAAGGATGAAAGAAACTTCAATGAAGACACTGAAATAAATGTTTTGGCTTATGTAAATTTTAAACCTGATTCTTCAACTGCAGAAATTGCACATCACTGCAACACTTCCAAGGAAACTGTAAGAGCTATTTTAAAAGGTAACAATTTAAAGCCTTATCATTATTCCATATGCAATACTTTATATCCAGCTGATAATCAAAGAAGGATGACATTTTGTCGATGGTACATTTCAAAATGCGAAGAGGATCTAGACTTCTGGAAAAAGATTTTATTCAGTGATGTAAGTAGATTTACCAACAATGGTATTTTTAACCGCCATAATAACATAATGTGGTGCCGAGAAAATCCACATCTTGTTTCTGAAAGAAGAAATCAACGTCAATTTGTGATAAATGTGTGGTGTGGAATTTTTTGTGGCAAAATTATTGGCCCATATTTTTACGAAGATAATTTGAATGCGAATAATTACCTTCATTTTCTAAGGAATACTCTAACAGAGGAATATTTAAATGAATTACCACTTCATATTTTTAGAAATCTTAAATACTTCCAACACGATGGAGCACCTGCGCATAATTCCCGCGAGGTAAAACAATATTTACATGAACAGTTTGATAATGTTATAGGAAATAGAATGGATATCGACTGGCCAGCGCGAACACCTGATTTGACCCCCTTAGATTTCTTTCTTTGGGGGTTATTGAAAGATAAAGTTTATGTGACAGCTCCTCTAGATATAGAGGATCTAAAAGTCAGGATTCAAGATGCAATTAGAAGCATACATGGACATACAATAAATAATGTTTTAAGAAGTATCCAGAAACGTTGCTTACTATGTATCCAACAGGATGGTGGTCATTTCGAACATTTACTTCAATATAATTAATTAATTAATAATTTCTGTTCTCAAAACATTCTTTTGTTCCATAATCCATAGCATTCTTGATGTGACAATAAACTTTCTTTAAAAACAACGATTATTATTACTTTTGTAAGGATAAAATATGGACTATGTTATATCATCTGAAAGAGAAAAAAGGGGACTTTCGGTTAATGTCACAGCCACCTATCCATTACATTTAAAAAAAATATATTTTACTGTGATTCTCAACCATTTTAAGAGATATATAAAAAGTAGCAAGTGCATGTCATTTTACATGAAAAATACTGCAAAAAACATGTGAAGCATTTTTCTCTAACTCTTCAAATGAACGAGCTACGAGGGATAATAGAAAAGTTGGATTTTTCGTTTTTTGTCAATAACTTTTCAACCTTCCCCCGTATATAATTTTTCGCCTTACCGTAGAATTACAAATACGAAACTGCACTAATTTGCTCATTTAAGCGTTTTTGTATCTCTACTAATAAAAAAGTTACCCATGCAACGGGTCAAGAAATAGGGCGCCCTGTATACAGGAAGATGTTGATAAGCACGGGTGCCTAAATCACTATAGAATGCTCCATCTGGTGGAACAAAATTCAAATAACAAGAAGAGTAACGGTTTGTTTCGCATTTTGTTGAGAACAGGTTTATAATAATATTAGTTGACATTTTATCGGTTATAACATACGTTTTTTTGTCTTTATAAAGAACAAAAAATACTCCCTACTGTCGTATTGACGACATTTTTGTTTGTAGGCTCTTATACGTTCCTCTAATCAGCACCAAGGTTGTTAAATTCCAAGTACACACTTAGTTTCAATAAAACAAAGCAACAACAATAGCTGGAATTTTACTTGAGATACTTTCAACGAGCTGGTCCTTATTTGTATGAAATACTTGTATTTTCCAGTAAAAATATCCTAGTTGTGTAAGAAAACAACTCACAGTTCACGATAAAATAAATATTACATATTGAAAACTTCACAATTCCCCTATTACTACATGTGAGCCACTTCGAAAACACTTGCATCAAGTTGCAGTATAAATTTCCGTTCGGTATGCGGATTTTTTTGTTCATGGAATACAACTAAAACAATCAACAAGTGCCAGTCCTCTATAGAAATTGTGCCTAGTTAGAATAACGTTAATACAAATCAAATATTTTTCAACTGATGCAAGAATTCCTTTTTATAAATAATACTTTACACAATATAGAAATTTTTCAGTAAAAACTGTTATATTTTTATTTCAAACTACCTACCTACCATGTCATGTATAGGCGATTAAAATTAAACACCCAAACATATAATTACCGGCGCCAACAGACTTCCAGTTATTTGAAATATCAATGTTAAATCCCTTATAAACTATGCTTATACTAAACAAAATTTATTTAATGCTAAAATTAAATGGTGAGTAAAGCTTTTTTTTAAGTCCATGTTGTTGAACTGTTTGTGTGAAACTTGGGTTATTTACTGAAGATTATAAATATATCTATAACCACTTAAATGACACACTGTTGGCGAATAATTAATTTTGGAACACTCCCAATTTCCCTCTGTGGGGAACGTTTCCCATAAAACCAGAGAAAATCAAATTAAACAGTATATATTTTAGTAGTAATACAAAACTATCTGTTTCTGTCACATTTCTGTTTTTTTTTGTTACGATTTGTTAGGCTGATGAATTTTCAGTGCGACATCTACGTTTCGGTTGCCTAAGTTCACACTCAATACCTTCAATTCATTTTGTGACTGCTTTCATCGACAAGGAAGTGCAAACGCGCCCTTAATGCGAGACAGAAATTTATTTTTTATCCCCTTCAGTCCGTCCCGACTGCAAGGAAGCCCTGTACAGCATAAATAAAAAATTAAATCGCATAAATCAATATGCTACTGTCTTATCGGACTTACTGGTACCTAAAGCGTCGTTAAGGGGAATGAAACGTGGACACACATTCTTTCTAAAACTAAAAACTGTAATGCGATGGCAGTGGAAATGTCTAGCCTGTGCTTGCCATTGCAATATTGTACTTTTTATAAATACAGCGTATATCTTCCGCATGATGTAAAGATGATGATTTTTATAAAATAATGTTCTATGTACCTACGTCTTATTTTATTTTTGTTAAGCAGCATCTAATCCAGATTTATTTTATCGAGAGCTTCTAAAAATTAAACACTATTACTCAAACGTCAAAAATACTGCGTGATAAATTTTCAGAATATTTCATTATCTTCGAAAACATCAATGAATAAATTATATGTATAAATGTATAAACAATCAAGAAGATTGTAGAAATTAGAATAGAAAAGTCTTTTCCTGTCTGTTTATATATTTTTTAAAGTAGTATTTTTAGTTTTATGTTATGACATTGTTATTAAATTGTCGTGTTTCCTGCTTCTTCCTATGGTCGCCTTTAGGCGACCATATTATTATTATAAAGATTGGTATGAACTATAAGTGTTGTAATGTAATTAACTAGGTGAATATCCATTAATGGTACTCTACAATTTCACACTTTTTAATCAACAACAAACCAAATATGAACAAGGATGTTATCCACAACGGCCGTAATTAAATGTACGGGTTTGATTAATAACACAGGGAAATTAGCAAACCCCATTTTGAGCCTAATGACATCCTATCTATCAGCTATTTTCCTATAATTTCCAAACCGCTGTCAGATTTAATTTGCATTTACAAGTTCTAAGTACATACCTGTATAAACAATTCTGGTCGCTTTTGTGCCAAAATTACAGAATATGTTTAGAGAACCGCGATTATTTAATGTATTGATAACCATGAAAACCTCCTGATTCCCACCGTATGCTTACAAATGGATAATTTTTCACCCGACGACATTAACAAAAAATTCCCGCCCAAGTGGAATATTTGTTGGAAAATTATTATAGCCGGGTGATAATGCTGTTGAAATTCCAGAGTGATGATTGATTTTTCAACGTTTCTTATTTTTACGACGCTGCATGGACCTTAGAATCGAATGAATACAGGAAGATTATTATAAATTTACGGAAACAGAATTCTGTAAAATAAAAACTAATCAAAAGACAATTTTTCGGTAGCTTCATGATGATATTAAGCATCATATTACTCTTTGATAGACCAAAATCACAATAATAACCAGAAACTAAATTTGTTACTAAGTAACAAATTTATAAAATGCAAACAAAGTTACAAAATTTTTATCTGACGCATGAATTGGTCTTAAAAACGAATTAGTTTTTTTCATACTTCTAGTATAGTGTTTTAAAATAAAATACCTTCCGTTACTATCTGAAATAGACTAGAGTTTGTGTATGTAACGTAACACAATGTATTATTTTCTGAGCTATTTTATTACTTAACTGTAAAAACGTCTACTGTCTATAATTTAAAATGAAACAAAGTATCTACTATTTGAAAATATAGTTGAATTACTACTACGAATGATATAAAAGAATACTAGAATCTTCATAAAATTTACTAGGTTTACAACCTATTAAATAAAAATATACCTACTTTTTAAATGGGTTTAAATTCACTCGCAAAGCACAGAATTGTAATCTCCAAATAGCCACTTCTTGATATTTGATAAACGACTCTGGAAAATACTCTTTAAAGCAATCGGACCAAAATAAATGTTTGAACTGAAACACCCCTGCCTAGGGTAATCGTCACCCTATAATTGAGAGAAGTCTCATGTTTGGTCTATTTTAAATTTACTAAAAATAAAGTCACAATTTATGCTATAAAAATTAAAAAAAAATCATTGCAGTTTTGATATTGCTTCAAATTCCGTGTTCGATCAATTGAAATTGATCAAAATGATGAATATTACGGACTTTTTGAGCATACTATACAGTGTGTCCCAGTCGGGAGGTTACACAATCGTTACTGTCCAACGGACAGTTAAAAAAATTGAATTTTATACAGGGTGATCACAATTAGCAATGATAGTATCAAACTTAAAGTGAACTTGACAAAATGTTCCAACTTCTTTGGCTGATTATATTTCAGAGCGACATCTATGTTCCGGTTGCTTACCGACAAAGTATCAAATAATTTTTATTTTATTAAGTGTCATTAGACAGTAGCTAAGATAAAGAAAAATAGATCTTATGAATTAAATCATATACAACAAATAACACATTGTTCCGTTTACCAAAATTCAAAGGAAAAGATTTACCTCAATCACCGGAAATATTATATACTCGGGTTACTTTAGTTATTATCTACATGACATTCAACGCGTTTAGGTAAATGACCATCCTTTAATTACAAAATTTACATACTGGACTCCTAGGTGTACACACAGAGTTCAAAGCTAGCTTTAATAACCAGCGGTTACGCCCTTTGATGGCGATACAGTTTACAAAGGTTTTGTCCCCATTTCGGCTAAACAAAATCGTTTGACTGCCCTGCAGGCTGTAAACATTTAATATTTATCTCAAAAGGGACATTCTTGCTTTCAAATAAGTACAGTGCGATTGCAAAAGTACCTACATTTTACCAAAAGTCACTTACGTTGAGCGAAATCGATCTGCAGTAAGTAACATCGTGTATTATGATTATTTGTATGTATTTACTGAAACTTTCGAGTTTAAATTTTCTGTACGTTTCAAATTTACGTACTGTATATTTCAAATTTTACGGTAAAACGCCACCGGATATGAATATTAACACTTCAGGGTGCCGTTTGGAAGACTGAAATACCGGGAACATACCCCCAGACTTTTTAATACGATTTTAATTATCTCCCACACTAATCGATTTTTGAAATAACTAGAGGCAACCGACCCTATATAAGTACGCTATTAAACGAAGGCATATTTCAATTGGGGGAATAGGGTAGGCACCCTGTATTGGTAAAACAAGGAGCTAAATCTCGATGGGCGATGAAACGTAACAATCTATTAACATAAAAAAATGATTAATGAAAATGAATATTCATGTTACATTTTTTGCCCACGGATGTGTATGACAGTGCTGGTTGAAATCCGCACTTTTTATGAAGGGCAACCTCACTCAAAAACAGTTAATTGGCTCTTCTAAATTTAAATGCAGGACCTACATCTAGTAACACAAGGCTCCGAGTCTTCAAATATATCTGGATTCTTTTCTGAATGTGAGAAAATGCTTACTGTGTGATTAAACATAGTATTTTAAATCGTTAAGGACTAATGCTTTAATCGAGATATTCAGAATATATTAGAAAAAAAATCAGATTTCGCTATCCAACCGAGATATTGGAAATGATAACACCAGGAAACATAAAAAAGGTTTATACTAAATCTATGGTTTATACCAATCGAAGCGCTTAGGTTTTGTGCAAAAGTGTTAGTTTTAAAGACTTTACCTACTACACTTGCATCAAGATACTATAAAAACTAAACTGAATAAGCTAGGAATCATTTTGTTAAATGGAAGCAGATGTATCTGAAGTTTGATGTGCCGATTCGACTTTTTTCTAAGCTATTTTACTTTCCAGTTATTAGCTTTTAACTTCTGGGACTGGGATTAGTCCCTTTCATCCAATAATAGGTCAACGAACGCTAGAATTAACATGTTGACGTCACCGTCAAGTGAAATTTCACATCTGAGCGAAATGCTGAAATGATAAAAGCTGCGGAACAGCGCTAGTATTTTGTTAATTCGATTTAACACGCGAAAATAAGTTGATGTTAAAACTGCAGCTGAACGGAGACATTTCTATTTGTCTCTGAATTTGTTGAGATAAAAGCAATTTTACGCTTCCAGCTCTTTCATTTAAGATGCCTGTTAGTGTATTATATATTATGGCTATCACGATATTTGCATTTTACTTAGAGGGTAATGTATTCGAAGAAGTTTTGAGATAACGTCTGCGTTATCAGTGCTATTGCTACGATCCATTACGTATGGATGTACTAGAAGTTGCCTAATTGTTTTTTTATGATCAGTATGATATTCAAAATAAAAATAAATTCACCGACCAAGAGTGGTATCGATTTGGAACGTCAGAAACAATACCAGTTCGGAATCTCTGGAAAAAACTCAACCCATTTCCAACTTACATGTACAGAAGCTTTTTTCGAGGTTAGCTGAAGTGAGAATATGGTACGGCATACCTAAAATGATTTCAAAGCAAATAGAACAATTTGACCACCGCTGTGAATTGCGAGTCCAGAGGTATAGAAAAGTTGGAAAATGGAAATTTCCGGTACATGCAGCGCTTTTCCGGTCCCAATAAACAAAAGGATATGAGGAAATGAAATCGACAAAACAACGTTATCTATTAATTGAGAGGCAGCCTCTATTTTCTATTGTATTATTTTTAATTAAAATTTATTAATGACCACAACAAGCGGTTCGGGTGGATCTTAATTTCTCTATTTCATATTCCCTATTTCCGCTTTACAGGTTTTTGTTGTATTTTCACTACCTTCGCTGTCGGGAGCATTATTGAAAACTTCATTGAGAGGTGGAATTAGAAGCAATATACTTCAACTACCAATCAAAATATGTTTTTTTGTTGAGAAGTTCAACTAATTGAAAATTCTTGAAATGGTTGTACCCATACTAGCAATAAGGATTGAGCTTAGCCACTTCCACAGTTTCTATAAATATGCCATTATTGCTCGTGAAATTTAACATATATTTTCGAACGAATTTCCAAAATTTCGCTATTTTTCAAATATCTCAAAAACTAATCATGTTAGCCTTGATTATGTGAGGCACATTTATTGGTCACCAAATTACACAATTTTGCCCATATTTAACCTAGTCTCTATCTCCAACGGTCTCCAAGATACCTGTTATTACAACCAATTTGAAATGCACTGTATAGATAAATTAAAACTGAATAAAATGCATAACCATTCTGTGAGGTTCCCCGCGAGGAAATTCGGTTATAAACATTAATAAAGGATGTAACAATTCTGTTGGGCGTGTGCCTAATTGGTTGTCCTGCGTATTATACTGTACCAAATCC
The DNA here is from genome assembly GCA_963924545.1 of Pogonocherus hispidulus. Classification (NCBI taxonomy): domain Eukaryota; kingdom Metazoa; phylum Arthropoda; class Insecta; order Coleoptera; family Cerambycidae; genus Pogonocherus; species Pogonocherus hispidulus. The sequence continues at coordinate 1,295,308 of OZ004701.1, forward strand.
CAATTAAATTTTTTCAACATTAAGTATAACCTTTGGTATAACGTTCATTATCGCTGATTATTGCAAACAAAAGCGTTTCAGATACAAATAAAGCCCATTGTGAACTCAGAATATATTTTCGTATGTAATTATAATTTTATAAAATATATTCCTAGGTATATATATAGGCACAATATAATAATTAATCATTATGTATAAAATTAAACTTAAATAACCGTTCATATAATTGAATAATTTACATCATTAGCGGGTCTATTATTTTACAAAATTCCTTAAAGTGAACCCATATTGAGGGGATTGAATGGCATATTACTGATTCATATACATTTTTTTCATGCTAGACACTATTAATTCTGCCTCGCAGATTTCAGCAGACGCAAGAAAGGGTAAAATTGTTACTTGAAAGTATTACATTGATATGATACGATAACTTTTCATACATTTAGACTTCTGATCTGATCAGATCTGTAAAGCGTTTCAATTTGTTCAAGTTTCCATCAAATAACGGTAATAGTCACGAGAACCAAATTGGATTGGAAATAATACAGGAAATTACCTTTGCAACAACTTTTAAAAGTGAAAATGCTTGTGAAATAAATAATATTAAACATTTGCTGTTATAAATACAGCAGTGTGTAGTTGTGAATGTGTTTATATTATTTAGTTGTGTATCTAAATATAATTACACTTTAATTATATATATTCTGTCTCTACTATTAATTATACTATGATTAATTTGATTAATCATACTAATAAAAATGATTCTGACCAGTATCTTTGATCTATATTTCGCATATGGTACGATCGGAGAACCAAATATTAAGGACGCATTTTTTCACAGTAATTTGAATTTTCAAACGCTTATAAATATTCTACAAGCCCTTTATTGACAATATGCCTAGGAGGCAATTTGAAAAAGTTTACTTTCAACATGTTGGTGTACCAGGCTTGGGTTGTGGGTTGTGGATTAATTATTTAAATGTTCAATCTACCGAACATTGGATATGTGCTTCTGTATTTATAATTTCATGAAAAACGAGATTTACCAATAAATTTTTTAGAAACAATGTAATATGTCGATGGAAAGCAATTTCGATTTCTTTCTTTTACGATGTTTCATTTATTACATTTTACTAGCCGTTTTACTACTGCGTCTTACATATTACATAAATCAATGTAAGTCAAAATATCACACTTGATATACACTTAAATGTCTCTAATATTGCTTCGATTATAACACCAACTTCAAGTAGGTAATAGTCTGTCAAACAATCCAGCGTCGGTTCCAGATTCCAGCCTCTAATTTGTTCTGTTGTTTGAACAGGGCGTTAAAATTAAATTATGTTTTAAATTAAGCTACTTTTAGAGCAGAACAAAATTCAAAGAAGGCTGCAAGACGTTGAAACGTCTTGCAGTCTTCGTCAGAAACGCTGCAAGAAACGTCAGAAGATGTTGAAACAATGACCGATGATTCGCATATAATGTAAAATAAAAATGTCTCCACTAAACGTGGAACAGAATACAACAAAAAAAAAACATGAATAATAGATAAAGACAATGCTTGCCTTCTTTTTCGACCGTAAAGTCACTGCTCCCTTTGAATTTATTAAACAAGGACACACAGTCAACTTTAAAAAGTCCCAAGTACAATTTGGCATTTTATATTTAAGTAATCCGAGTGACAAGCTGAGGTTGCACGCCCTGTAAAACGGACAGATCTCATTCACGCTTTATACCACGGCTCCCAAGTGTTTTTGATTTCTTTTTTGTGTAATGCGGTTAGTGTTTTCCGTTGACCAGGCATGTTTTCCTTCAGTCCATCATTTTTAAATGAGCCGCCGTTAGTGGATGAAATCGAATCACAATGGAAAATGATTTAGCTTTTCCTTTCACACATGTGGGAAAAAATCAGGGGACCATTTCTCGCCTTCATTGTCTATACGTCTGAGAGACAAGCCTTGAGAACGGGAGTTTTTGTTTCGAAGGAAAATACAGACACAAAAATTGCCCGGTTCAGAGGAAAATTCTACCACTCATGTTGCTCATATAAAACATATTAGTCGCATAGCACAGCATAGCAGAAAATTATTCATTATATAGGGCGTTTTGGCTTAGAGTAGCCACGTTTAACTCACAATTTTATCACTACTAAATTATTTTTTTACGGCTGAATCTGAAGTGACGCGATACACCCTGTACCAGTGGCAACATGAGATAGGGGAAGCTTGAAGCTTCCAACGGCCCTGGATTTAAATTTATTTAATAATGGTTTCTGCTGTGCAATCGCTTAGAAAAAGAGTTCCCCTGAACAATGCGGACATTTTCAACATTTGGATTATATATTTCCTGTGGTTTTAAATTTGTTAACTTTTTATTTGGCTGGAATGTCGGATAAAACCATTTAATTTTGTCCCTTGGATTGTTAGTGTTATTACCGACGTAACGACAGGAATTAGAATTAAAATAATATGCACGAGATGTAAAAGAATTCAATATTTGAAATACCTCTTGATTTTTAAATTATTTTAATGTTTCACAGATTGAAAAAAATTAAATGGCGGAAATTATAGCTACTTAATTGAATTCCTACATTCCCTAAACTAAAGATCCATGGCTAAGTTCCTCATAATATGTTATATTTTTGATATTCTCTACCTTGCATACCGTTCTATGTTTATAGACAAAATGATTTATTAACATTTTGTCTATAAACAATTTTATTTTGTCTTGCTTCGGTTTTGTCATGTAATTTTTTCTATGGAACGCCCTATATTTATTACGTTTCAATCACTGGTCGATTGAGTGTGAAAACATAGTCGTCACAACAAGAAAGAATAAATATTCTTAACATAAATATATGAACAATAACATAAATAAGTTATGTTATTCTTTATTTAAATAAGTAAGTACTTTTATTTCATCTAAAAAATTGTGATTGTTGGGATGTTAAAACAGATTTTTTTAAAACAAAACCGTAAAAATATAAATCAATATGGGTACGTCTATGGAAAAGCAATAAAATGTCAAATACATCTCCCTTTTGAAACACAGGTCAAGGATCCATCAGTAATCACATCAAAGCGAGATATCCTTCTGGTTTATTCTTATTTTTATTTATTCCTGTGATCGTCACTGGGAATTATAATATGTACCTACCCAAAATTTTTTATATTATTAATATTTTTCTAGTTAAATGCCTCACTCCACGATTAAAAGTGAACACTAGGTATGTACTATATTCTAATTTGAAACCGAATGTCTTCGGAGAAGCGCAATGCCTTGATTCTTGCCTTCTGACGATTCAAAATTACATTATTTCTGCCCGGCTGCCATCCTCAAATAGACACACATGATCACATGAAACGAGGAGTGTTTTTAATTACATCTAACTGGCAGTTAATAACTAACACGAGGTAAAAAAACTGCCTCTAAAAAGTGTAAAACAAAGTACTAGAAGAAATATGGCATGTCATGCCGACAGAACTAATTTTTATTGGTCCATGTACTTCAACATTTTCCCATAATTAGTTTGAGATTAACAGTGATGTTATTGTAATCATTTTTATGGAAATAAAACGTTCTCTTGAATCAACATGTGCAGGTTGTTGCAGTCTAGCGAACTATCCCAACTTGTGGAAAAGCTTTTTCTAATACGACGGCAAGTTAGTTACTCTAATGAGAAAATACATCGTAGTACGACTTATGATATTCTGTGGTAGTACGCTTCAGGTTTCTGATAAAAAGAAATCGCATGCATAGGTAATTTGATTTACATCACAGCATGGTGTTTGCATTTTGTACAAACTTGGCAGTAATTTTTAATGAAAATGAGCTACATTATTGTTATTCCCTTGTTACCATTATTGCTACATAATATAGTTACCGATATCATGTAAATTTCAGTGTTAAATCTGGTGAAAATTGGGTTTTTAGAGTTTGAATAGGGAGCTGCATTATTATACATTATAATTAACTTCGACCTAGTGGAATTTACACAATAAATACTCGATAATAATGCTACGCACCAGGGTCATACGATTTTATCATGTATTACATGCCCCAAATTAGGGCGGAAAAAATTATCGTCACAATGTGTTAAAGACAAAATCAGTTTTAAACACTAAAATAACGAAAAAAAAAACGGAAAGAACTTATCTACAATATCACAAGCGCAATATCAAGATAAATTTTTAACGGTTTTCCAAAAAAATAATATAATTAATTAACTAAATTTTAAAACTGCCTTGTACCCAATCCATTAATATTTTCATTTATCCCTGCTGGACACAATTGTAGTGAAAGACATTATAATTTTCTAAACGTTTTTCGAACATCTCTTAGTCTAAGGTAGTATTATAAATTTGTATTTGTGTCCGGGCTTATATGACGGCACAATATGGCTGAATGGGGTGGCATATATTTATTTTATCCTTAGAAAGGAGCACAAAAACATTGGTCTAGTCCAATTTTATTCAGTTAACGAAAATTTCAGCCCGATTGCCCAAGAAAAGTCTGGAATAAAAAAGCAGAAAATCCGAAGGAAATTTGTAAAAGAAATTTTCCTTGAATTTAAATGAAATTAGAAATTAGAGCAAACGTCAGACGCATCTGTTCCGTTAAAATATACAAAGTAGCAACGGCTTTACAGTCGATAAAACCATCATTCACAGAAGAAAATCTGTTTAAAATTTGTTTATTATTACTCATTTTACGACTATGGCTTCAAATTTATTGATATAAATCATGTTATTTGTTTCTTGGTCTTGATCCACGTATTCTATGCGCTATACTACAAATATTTCTTGTAAATTCCAAAATAGAAATGTTTACCTAGTACATCAAATTAATATAAAACTGCATTCTACGATCCAAACAGTTTGTAATAAAACCATTTTATTGCACATTAACAGTTCTTGCTTGATAGGGATGGTCTTACAAAATCTCGTCTTTTGGCGCCACTTGGCTTGGACTGTTATTTATAAAAATATATAAGTACATACATTAGAATTTAGACCCGATTTTGAAATTGTCACCAAAGTAAGGTAAGAATACAAGGATTGATAGAGATATTTCATTTACCGGTTTATCCTTCCGGCCGACTTATTTTAAGAGATACATATAATTTATATTGAAGCTCCAACTCATACTCATACAGGGTATTAAAAATAGATACTCATATATCTGGAATTACTTGATGTAATGAAACAAATTACAAATATAAATAAAGATAATAAATGAAGTTACAACATATGTATGTGCCCATATAATCGATAACACACTAGAACACCCTGTGCATGAGATGGAAACTGATGAAACATTTTTAAAGTACGTACGTCTTCAAATATTTTTCTATTTTGAATTGTATCTATCAGTTTTGAGTGTTAGAAAAACATGTGCAAATTTGTTACCCTCATATGAAAAATGAAACCATTCGAATTTTCACATAAATAACAGAGAGAAGCGTTATCTTGATTCAATACATCTAACATCTTCAACTTTTGTTGAAGTTCTGTTATAATTCAGAGCTCAGAATTGGTATTCATATGGTAATTTGTCAAAGTTCTCCATTATAGTTTTTAAGTTTGTAAATTTATGATTAATGTTGATGCAGCTCGCTATATGCTGTTATGAATTAAAGGGGTGTTTTTTAAAGATACTTTTTACGAGATATTAGACAATGGCAAAATTATTCTTCCTAGGATAAGCATACAAAATACTTTCAGAAAACTTTTTAATTGCTTTAGTGACATCAAATTAAAACAATTTAGGTATTAAATTAGGTACCTATACATAACAATTAAAAAATATATACCTAGGCAGGTATATCAAAATTTGACACTACAACAAAAAGCATTTTAAACACTAATCTTACTAATTAGGATTATGTAAAATTAAGGACGTTTTCGTGTGCAGTACTCTATTAAAATGTTGTACTCTCTTAAATTCAGTCATCGATAACCATAAATGAGTTATATTTCAAATGATACCTCTATGTTTTTTTTAATACCTACCTAGGTACCTACATAGCTACTGAAATTAAAATAAAGGTGACTTACTGTACTTTATGTGTTTTATCAATAGTCATGGATAAATTGGCTTCTCTCCTTTCAATAATGACTTCGTGCCATTTGAAGTCATTGAGCTTCAAGTTATTATGTGACAATAATTCAGATTCTCCAGCACCTAGGTTGATATTAACCTTAATTCTGCCATTCTCCAATTCAACAATGCAATAGTCAGTAGTTCCAGCTACCAGTAATATTAATGCATCAAGTAAATGTGTTTTAAATTTAAAATGAATATCTGTTGAACTCCTGGCTTCTTTAAATGGCACAGAAATAAAACTGTTCCCGTAAAACGATGCTGAAACCAAAATAACATCCTTAACTGCACAGGTAATCATAAACAAATAATAGCCTACCTTGATCTATACTGCTACATAGTTTTAATAGTAAATAAAATAAATACAACACAAATACTTTGCACTCCATTATTTTATGTCATGATTTTCTGATTTTCATTAGCACATGTCATTAGAAATAACATTACACATGATCACCTCTTGTGGCAATACACCTCCACATCAAATTTTCAACACGCAACTGAAACAAACTGAAAACTGCGATGACCTGAAAACTGAAAGATTAAACTAACTAAACTGAAGTTGGCTGAACTCGTCTTCTTCTTCGGTTGGGGTATGTCTACTAATAAGGGTCGATTCTCTGGTGCTCCCTGTCATTCTTATTTTACTGTGGGAGAGACAGAGCAGCAAACAGTAGCTCTAATTAAAATCTTTCTTTAAAATTATCTCTCTATATTTAATTAAAATACTGAAACAATTTCTTTAAGTAATGAGTAGTAATTTATCACGAAATAATTAAAATACCTGGTTTATACTTTTATGGGCATCATCTTTCTCCCTCTTTTATATCTGATGACCTTATCTGTTGCAAAACAGCCAGAGTCTGAAAATATCTTAAAGGCTGAAAGCAAGTACTGTGGAAAACTTAATCCCTTATTTATTTTAATTCTAATCTTGGGTGATTTTAATTGAAGTTTGCTTAATTTAATCAAAATTAAATTAATTTAATCTTCAAGGTAAATATCTCCGATTTTCAGTAGCTTAACGAGAGCTCTAAAGAGATAAATTCACTACTCATTAAAAGTTTATTAACTTATGGCAAGTAATTCGTTTATATCTTTATTATAATAATAAATAGTGTGCCACTTTATTTTTTAATTATTTAATTTGTGTATCGTATGTGGCAACCCAATAAATATTATATATAAATTCCTTGATATAACCTCTTTCTGAATGTTTATCTTTTGTTTTTTGAACTAATGCAAATTCGGTCAAATAACTTTTTTAATTCATTTTTGCAGTTTAAAATAAATTATAAGTAATAGCGTTGTTCAAGCATCAGTCAGAAATAGTCCCAGATTGTACGACGCATGCCCAGTTGCCTTTTAATGGATTTAAAACGCTACTGCGCATGCGTTGCGCGTGCGCAACAAAGCTATAATGAATGACCGTTAAAATAAGTTTTTTACCAGAATTAAACTGCAATAACTGCATGTGAAACGTGAACTGTAAAATATGTATTCTGTGTAATGTAATAAGTGCTGTGCAATATATTGTGTAAATAATTAATTGATAATTGAAGGTTCGTTATAAAAACAAAATAACTACCTGCTATATACTTGCTACCAGTTCCCCCAGTTCCTATATTCCTCCATTTTGCTTTTGAATCTACTAAATGCAAGATGCTGATATCCACTAGGTAAGTAATTAAATTACACATGATAAAACATATATTTGGGGCTTCATCTGCTGAAAATTCTGTATGTAGTGGAGGTTTTATTTCTCCAGCGCTACGTATTCAACGAGTTGTCGTAGTTGATCGATAGAACCTGGCGCAACAGCCTCAATTTTTTGGTTTCTCTCGTGGATTAATCTCGAAAATTTAGGTAACAGACGTTCTGCTACTTCTTCGCTGACTAATACTACACCACCCTTTAACAAAGATATACCTATTGTTTGATATACATTTACAAACTTTTTATTTAAACTACAAACTTTCATATATAAACTATTTACGAATTTATGAGAAATGTATGTATACATAAATAGTTATGGACTTGTTACACTTTGTTTATTAAATATAAAGTAAATATATCGTAGTAGGTAATGATTTCAGAAATATCTTCAGAAAAATACAGAATATAAAAAAGTTATAAATGCAAATTAGGTCAAATAACTTTTTCAATTCATTTTTGCAGTTTAAAACAAATTATAAGTAATAGCGTTGTTCAAGCATCAGTCAGAACTAGTCCCAGATTGTACGACGCATGCCCAGTTGCTTTTTAATGAGTTAAAACGCAACTGCGCATGCGTTGCTGCGTTGCGCGTGCGCAACAAAGTTATTATGACCGATGACCGTTAAAATAAGTTTTTTACTAGAATTAAACTGCATGTGAACTGTAAAATAAGTATTCTGTGTAATGTAATAAGTGCTGTGCAATAATATTGTGTAAATAATTGTGTATTGTGTAAGTAATTAACTGAAGGTTCGTTATAAAAACAAAATAACTACCTGCTATACACTTGCTACCAGTTCCTTTCCTATATTCTTCCATTTTGCTTTTGAATGTAGTAAATGCCAAGATGCTGATATCCACCACTTCCACCAGGTAAGTAATTACACATGATAAAACATATATTTTATTAAATAATGTATTTGTATTTACATACAAAAGAATAAAAATAGACAAACAACAAAATTAAGATCTAGATGTTAATACAAAATTTAACTAATTTAAATAAAAGCTTATCACATGGCAATGTGTATGGAGTAAATACCCTTATTAAGGGTGTACATTTATACACATATAAATATAATACTTAGAGATAACCTAACTCTAATAATACAATCACAAAAATATATTTGGTGAAAAACAAAGATCATTCATAGAAAAATGGAGAGCGAAATAAATAGTGGCTACAAAAATCTCGAGCCACTAGACATTCTAACTATATCAAAGGATTATTGGATATCGTGAAAACGTAATATAGCCCTACCGGGTATTTCTGAATGACAAAGTTTCTGTATAACATTTGGGGCTTCATCTGCCGAAAATTCTGTGTGTGGTGGAGGTTTTATTTCTCCAGCAGCTACGTATTCAACAAGTTGTCGTAGTTGATCGATAGAGCCTGGCGCAACAGCCTCAATTTTTTGGTTTCTCTCGTGGATTAATCTCGAAAATTTAGGTAACAGACGTTCTGCTACTTCTTCACTGACTAATACTACACCACCCTGTAACAAAGATATATTGTTTGACATACTTTTACAAACTTTTTAATTAAACTACAAACTTTTATATATAAACTATTTACGAATTTATGAGAAATGTATGTAAACATAAATAGTTATGGACTTGTTACACACTTTGTTTATTAAATATAAAGTAAAATATATTGTAGTAATGATTTCAGAAATATCTTAAGAAAAATACAGAATATAAAAAAGTTATAAATGTATTTCTAGTAAAATACTTTTTAGTAAAACTTGTTTAAACATTTGAAAGAAAATTTGAGATTGATTTTATAACTAATTTGTATATTTATTTGAAGTATGCTGCTGCTACTAATAAAAACACTTACAGAATTCAGGCATTGCAAAGATCTATGCAGGGATCTTGAAGTGGTGCCAAAGTCGATAACAATATCTACCAAACCACTGCAAGCATCTTTAGTTCTCTCTATCAACTGTTTTTCATACAAATCCTCATTCCATTGAACAATATTCACACTGCAACAAACAATATAAATTAATTAAATAAAAAATTTTATGGGCCGAAGATTACTTACGTTTTAAGTTCACCAGCAGCAATCATAAACCCTTCATCTTTCAACGTGGCAACAGTAATCTTCACCCTATGCTGGTACTCGGGGGTTTTGAAATGATGTTCAGCAATTCTCAAAGCCCAAAGAGCTAACCCACCAGTACCGACAATCAAAATCCTTACAATGTGATCAGCAGCTCGTTCTTTCAATAATTCCGTCACATGCGCATGGGCTGTGGTAACTGCACTTTTGGCCAACAGCGCACCACTTGGTAGCATAGCAGCCACACCCAGAGGCAAGTTATCTGGCAGGGCTACGAGATATGACAAATCCGGTACGACGATGAATTCAGCGTATCCATGGGGTATGCCATCATATGGGTAAAGAACAACACGTTTACCAACTGCTATGCCATCAGTAGGAGTAACATCGGATCCCAATTCGTCTATTACACCAGCTACTTCATACCCTGGAAATAAAGCACCATCTCTCATACCATGATGAGCTGGGCTGTACCCTGTATCTTCTGTGGATTGGACACTGGACACAGAAGATATGCTTGAAGTGGATGGAGACCTGTTTCTCATTCTGTAGCAGGCTCCAGCGCAGACTACACGGATCCTAGCACCTGCAGATGGGACATCTGGTACCGGTACTTCAAAACTGAAGACGCAGTCTTTGATGATGGATCCAGGAGACTCGATGGAAACTTGGCGGCACAACTTATTCATATTGGTCCGTCTGCAATAAGAAAGAAATGGATAAGCAAATTGTTGCTAGGAAATAATCAAAATTGGTGCTACTATGTGTCTAATTTTTGGATACTTGTTAATATAAAACTAATAGTTTAAATAATTACTATAACGTGGTAGTCAACATGGAAGGCAATGGGACTAATTAACAATAAAATAATTAATATTTATGCATGATTCATGAAAATTAAGTTGAATTAGTTTTAAATTAATATGTGTTCTAAAATATAGTGCAAGCAGGACATTTTAAATCATAATTACAAGTCTTTAAGGGTTTTAAATATATTTAAATATTAACTTTAAAGGTTAAATAATATTTACAAAACTTATTTCTAATACTTATCCATAATAAAACACAGAATTATTTATAAATATTATTAATAAGGCGTTTTATTACATAGCTATTTTAACAACATCCAGTGAACTTCCTTCCCAGGTCACTGATTTGATAACAAATCTAAATTTGCTTGAGGTCTACTTAAGACATAATATCGAGCAATAATAATAATAATAAAATATCATAAAGTAGGTAGGTATACGCATATATACCTATAATCCTGTAAAAATTTACAGGATTCTGAATATATTATAATTTTAATAAATAATTCTAACAATTTGAGTATAATAATTAATTGGAAACTAACAAAACAAAATTACAATGTATGAAACAAATTATGTATTCAAAAACAAAAATCAAATACAAACGGTATTTCAGTAAATCATAATAATATTAATTTATTAACCAATGCTCAATTATGGTGATTTTTCTTGTAAAAATCTTGTGTTGTTTTACGCAAAAAAATAAACAAAAATAAATTACCTACCTACCCAAAAATTGAAAAATTATATCAAGAAAATAATATTAAAAACAAAACTGAGCAATAAAGTTAGCTGAATGATAATAATTATCGAAAACTAAATAGTTATTTATTTAAAGATCGCCTTAGTCTCAAAACTATATTTCTACCGAAGTTATATTGGAAAAAATTTCAACAGCAACTCGAAGGACAATATAAAACATAAAAAAGCTAATGCCAGAATATTTTAATCGAAAAAGTCAATGGAAACCCTTACCCATTATTATGATAACTCTCGACAACACTTTCGGTTAGCATATTTGCATATAAACGCACAATAGGAAGCTTTGCAAAAATATTTCTCAGAGAACTTCTCACTTTACGAAGCAGAAAACAACACTGCCTTGCTCACTCGAAGCACAGGCTTATTTACTGGAACACTTGTTTACATGGTATCAGGATGGTTGTGAAAGCACGTGGTGGCTTCGTGATCACCCGTGTAGACCGAAATCAAAGCACGACGTCTTTTTATCATAAAAAAGACCCACTTGAAAAGAAGAGAGCGATCAAATCAAAGCAGATTAGATCTTACTGCTAGATTCAGGCTTTAGTTTAATATTTATCTGGGCGAACTCATTTTGCTGCTTTATAAAAAAAAAAAGAGAACAAAGAACGAGGACACGAAGCGCAGCTGGAGAAATTTTTACGCCATAAACATTACCTGTGCACGTGATTCCTACTCTAAGGAAGGATATTGCTGCGGTCAATGAGCTGCTCTGCTTTGCTTTCGATTAGTCTCGCTATTGTTCTTGGATTACAAGAAAATTGCATCGTTTTGTTCTTTTAATACGCTGTTATCTGTTATTGAAAGTAAGTAGGTATATTCAATCCCTCGATATTGGTTACGTAACGTTAGAAACACTCGGTGTCTAGGTATCACATTCGATTATCCATAAACGCGTTGGCTAGCTACATTTGGACAAATGTATAATAAGTTAGTCATCGTCATCGTATCATGACATAATAAAACATAACAACCATTAATTTAGCACCGGTTTTTCAATAATGTGATCTGGAAATCCCTGTATACATTACTTATAATAGTCCCATTGTGTATGAGAATGCAAAATGGGGTATCGTAGCAGGTATACTCTGCATTTTAAGGACATCTAAAAGTATATTCATTCCATTTACTGAATTATGTGTTATTTAACTTGAAAACATTTCCATATGACTTCATATTTTTTAAACAAACAAATCCTGAAGGAAATTAACACATTGTGTATATACAATAAGTATTTTCTTTCATATTTTAAGCATTTGTTTCTTAAATCAAAGGAAAATAAAATCATTTTGAATAAATATCTGACCTGATCAGTGATCAGATCACTTCTTTTTCGAGTTATTTATACTTAATACTTACGTACTTGTTATATTTTTAATCTTTTTAAACCTGCAATCAAATGTGGTTATCAGATTTCCCGTAATAATTTGCTTAATTTCTTGTTTAACGAATAAGTGCAATTCGTATGCAGAACCGGACTGAAGATTTTTTCAGACCTTACACTGTCACTGTAGGCCGACCCGGTCCAGTCATCGGGGCTATTTAATAGCCCTTAAATTCCCCTTCAATCCGCAACCTGTTTTGTGTTACACTACAAAAAACACTTACATTTTAGTTATTATTTTGGGGTAGTTTGTCAAGCTACTCTCACTTGAAACCATTAAGAATACTTTCTGTTTTCTAGTTTTTATTTATTTTAGAGGTTGCATAAGTACCTATGGCCAAAATAAGTCGTGAGCTGTACATGTTACAGATCATGACACGACTATCTGCTGTAAAACAAATGAGATAGAACTAACACTATCGATGTTCCGATATTTTCCAAGGCCTACTAGATCCTTTATAATTACCTACTGTATGAAATACTGAACATGACCCATGGCATAAACAGTTGCAAGAGCAAGAAAATGACGAAAACAGTTACAATGACGTAGACGCACTAAGTAGTTTGTTTACTTCCCATTATTTTAATTGTACCAACTTGTTTTCCGATGATAGTAAGTAATAAGTTGATGATTTACACTCGAGAAGCTCCTTTGTAATGTTATCGATATGTTCGTCATCAAGTCAAGTAGGTAGGTAGGTACTGAAAATTGTACCTAAAAACAATTCCATACCACGTTTTGTGTGCCTGCATGGCAAGGTCTCACAAAGTCTAATTTTAGAATCATATGAGAATTGCTACTGAACCTATATAACTAAGCAAGCGGCAAGATTTCTAGATGTACCTATATATATGTTTATATTATTTATTTAGAAACATTACATTGTGTAGATCCATAGCATTCTCTACGGTAGATCGCTTTTGTTCTGGACAAAATCTGCTTCGAGGAACAGATTAGACAAAATATTTCTTTTTTCGTCATGCTACTGTATAAATTAATTAATCGTTTACAACTACTGAGAACAAGGAAAGTTTACGTTATAGGTAACCTACGTTGTGCAACAGAACACTCGGTAGGCACGCAATAATCTCGTGGTGCATTAAAAACCCCTTTTGAACTGTATGATACTGACTTGGCGGGTAAAAGAAGTGTTACAAGCTATTTTTAGCACCAAAATGACCGTAGCTTGCGCTGTAACACCAAAGCGAATTAGTTTATTCATTAATTTATTGTATTTCTGTAAGCTCAACGATGAAAACATATTTGGACCAAACAAACACTTTATCTCCAGTATCTCCTTTTTGTTTCATAATAACAATTCCCAATGGCATTTTGATGTTTTGCCAATTTTTTCAAATCAAGAAAGATTGTCTGAACAAACAAAAACGCACACGATTTCTCAGGATAATAGGTATAAGTGCCACTTTAAGTGTTCAAAAGGAGTTCAATGGGATTTGAGATTAATAGTAAAAATATCTCGACAAGATAAATAAAATAAATATATTTTTAGATATAATAATGCGCTAGCCCGCAAGCACATTTATTTGTTCTTGTGCGATATATTTCTGATATAAAAGATGTTTCAAATAAAATAGGCCACTAACAGGGATCTAAAATTAGAATAATATGTTTATTTTAGAATCAAGAATCAATATTTGTTAGTTTAAGCATGCAACCTAATTTTGTTATTTAGGTATACCTATGATGTAGTAAGTACCTAATACTTATTGATTTGTGCTATGACGCCTAATAATGATAACAGTGATAATATTTGTTGCATATAATCGATAAAATGTTTTATTTCTGTTGACATTACAGCAGTGTGACATAGATACTGATAGATAAAGATAAACTATATAATACGGCTCCAACTTGTCTGTGTGTTGTGTATTTTGGTATAAAAATTATTGTTCTGCTTCTCTTTAGCAAATAATTTAATTACAGTAACTACTCTTGTATTTACACGAAAAATATCACTGGTTGAAGTAAACAAAGCATGTTATTCAATCATTTTTATTAGCCAGTGAGTCATGTGATCAAAACAAGCTACACGTGTTGTGTACAAAAAGTTGTATGTTTACTAAGGAAAATATTCAAAATTTAAACGTAGAGTTAGTTATGTTACCTATATTATTTTCTTTCTGCAGTTTTAATTTATTTATTTGGATGTTTATTTTATAATTATAGCCGATATTACTAGGTATAAAGTGTACTACGTTTTAGAAAAATACCTATAACACCGTAACACCGATTTTTATTAATTGGGGGCGATATATTTAGATAATTTTTTTAACTGTGTACTACCAATAGTGAGCTACCCATGATAAGATGAAATGAAGTGTTTGTATAGAACACGAGTATTCCACTTTACATTTAGGTACAAGGTAAAAAATATTTACAGTCGATTTTACATTGTTTGCATAAGTTATAAATCTTGTTTTCAGTTTATCTGATACGTAAAATACTGTCAGCCTATTGGATTTAAAGTCCAGAGTCCGGATTCAATTCAAATTTGTCCAAGAAAAATGCAAAAATACACACAAATAATTTATTGTTTATACTGTCTAGTGGAATATATTAAGTTGAATGATTAATACGGATTGTTTGGATTTTGATTTTGAATAATATGGGATTCAATTAGTTGGACTTTAGATCCTAGTAGAATATAAACACGTTTATTAATTTTTATGGACACAAGTTTATTTTCTGACCTTGTAAAACACATGGAAGGAAATGAACAGAATGAGTTATTGTTTTGAAAATAAAATTCCGGCAAAGCTATCTTTACTCATATTGCGCATCAGTTGTACAAAAAAGGACAGTTTGTATATAATTTTTATAGGGTTTGAAAAAAACGAAAATATACACAACAATGAGCCAAGGAGCATTTTATTTGAAATTAAATGTTTATAAAATAGAATCCTTACTGATTCACCAGAGGGAAGATAGGTATCTACACTGTTAGTAAAAAGTGTGAAACTTGCGGGTCCTAGGATTTTTTTTACAAATTCGGCAATATTTTTTTTTTTTCGAATTAGTTTAACACTTTTTACTCACTGTGTATAGATGTTTGTTATATAATTTCCCATTATTTGTTAACAAAGCACTCTATGAAGAAATAATTTCACACCTTTGGTAATTTTTATTCACTTTGTTTTACTTTTAAAAGTTCTGTCAAGGATAGTACTGAAGGTTATATAGGTATAATAACAAGCAATTGTAGGCAATCTTTGCACACCCAACTTTCCTTAACTACAACTTTGTCAATATTTAACGATATCATAATTATTTATTAAACTTTTTTTAGACAAGTTTCCAAGAAATGGGTTGTACCTAATTATTTTAATCATTGTTTTAAAACTAGCTGATTACAGTCGTAAAATTAAACTCTCGGAGATTAAAGGAGTGACCTTTTATAGTAAATATACACAGGTATCAACTAAGTAGGTACTCTGGGTTTAGTTGTTATATGAGCAAGCAGTGATTTGTGGTGTTATTAATAATATAATTATACCTCCAATAATAATGCTAGTTCCAATTATTCGACCTTCTGTATGCCCATATCATGTAATTAGTAATTACAATTACGTTATGAATAATACATTTCTTTTGTTTTTCATTCCGACAAATTACGGAATCTAATCTCTTTGTTTAAACAATTTGATATTTCAAATATTGGTTATTTACCAAGAGTATTTGTCAGCTATCTGCCATAATATAAATACCTATACCAAAGTCTACATATATTCTAATCCCATTATGGTATAAACACCATATTTTATCATATATGTTTATATATAAACAACAAATTTTCTGTTATCCAGTTAAAGTTGAATATAAAAACCAGCGTAGCTGAAAGAGTAGCATATATTTATAATTTGAAATGTATTTTATTATTGATAATATAGATTGAATCGTATATAAAGGACATTACTTTAAAAAATCTAGTTTTTATATTAGCAATAGGTATATTTCCAATTGCTTAGAGAAACACCCTCGCCCAAAAAACCTTTCTTACTTCAATACACCCTGTCTATCAGTTCAGTTAAATTTAATATGAGATGTTTGATTGTTAATTGTTTTGTTTTCAAACGTAATAATGTAATAATAAATTTATAATTTATACAAGTACCTAATAGCGATAAAATGATTCAGTATGAACACGTGTATTCGATAATTTGACTCTGTCAGTCACAGTACCTATTGTATATTATTTCGTTGCCCGCAGGGGGTTTGTTATTTACAAAATTACTTGTTTACATCGAATGTAAGCACAAGCGACGCACAGATTATAATTTTATCGCTTATTGATAAATTTAATTTAGCCTAGGATGAAAGCTGTATGATGTCCAAAAATACCGACAAGGAAACGAACAAAAGGACTAAAAATACTGTTAACCAAAACATAAAATAAATCTCTTATTTTTCCGATCAATTCAATCCCCATTAAAATGAGTATATTTCTGTCAATGCCAAACGTTGGAAGATCTTCGTGTTTTTGTTTACTTATGAAAAATGCGTTATACTTTTATAAAACCCAGAAATAGTTTTTGAAGGACATTTTGGATATAGGATTCTTTACTTATACGATAGGATAAGATATTTTGTAACATCATGTTGGGGAACTGATCGTGATCACGTCTTCAAAATGTGATTTATCTGAAATAGGGTAACAATTCAAGGTGATTCCTCTTATCAGATCTTTAAATATTTAATTTATTATGTGGCATAGTAATATATTAGGTACATGTTACGATGATTCCATGTGCATACCTACCTAATTCATTTTCTATGAACTCTAAATCGTATCCAATAGGGATACTACTTGATATAAAAGTCTGAATTCTCTACCTTCATCACTAATAATACTTAGATTTTAAATATTTAAGAAACTCTGGATAGAAATAAACACATAATCTGAGAAATTACTCAGTAGTAACAACCTATAATAAACTTTATGTATGCAAGATATCAAACCTGCTCAATACCAGAATCTGAGAACATCAGGAATATATTAAAAAGAAGAAGTAAATATTTACACGCTCATCGCGAAAATTAATTTAAAAAATATATTTTTCCTCTCGATATAAAGATATAATGACTTTCTGTGTAAATATTGGCTGCCTTTCAAAATTAATTTGAAGTAAACAGCGTATCACTTTCATGAATCTAATTATTTTCTACAGAAAGAAAATTCTTTATCCGTATCATCAAATAAAATATTCATTTTACCATACAGAAGAAATGTTCTATATATATAAAGACCTTGACTGACATGACCTTTGTTCACACCTTAGTACGAGAACTTAATTACTAGTAACATACCACGACCCATGTTACGTAATTTTGTAATACATACTTGCTATTATTTAATAACTAGTATTTTGGTTCTTCGAAAAATCTTATATTGTGAATTCCATATATTCATTTATATAGGTAAATAAATTATAAAGCTACGTGAAAGAGGTTGTGTTTGTATGAAATGACAGACTGTCTGTGTTTTGTTTTACTGATGTATACAGGGTTATAAAAATTTAAGCCAGAACACCAAATTTCAAAACAATAGGTCCGAGACTGTTCCTAAAAATAAAATGTTTCTTTTTATCCTCCGTTTAAAGGGCTGTAACACCCTTAGGAATCATTTTAGGGCATATATTGATAGGAACTTTTATTTTTATTTTTAAATGTAGTATCATGCACCCCTCAAAGTCGGTACACAATTTTTTTGTACACCCTGTTTAATAAAAATAGGTTAGTTTTAGAGCATCGTAGATTATATGTGTTACAGATATTTTGAAAGTATGTTTTATTGTAAACTATGTATTAGGAATGTATGGAAAGAGCTCAGACGAATGGTTTAATTAATTCAATACAGGTAATTCATGCGGAAAGGAAACAAACAAAACGAACATCCGGAGTGTAGGAAGGAAGTGGTTTGCAGGAAATAAAACACATTTAATGCAGCTTTGTACGAAGTTTAAGAGAAAGGTTTCCAACTGAATAATTGTGTAATGCTTTTACCCAAATCGTGTAAAACTCTGGGTACTTACCACTCACGAGCAGTAGTATATGATGATCAATTCAAAGTTCCAATGCTTGAAATTCTTGAACCCACGTTCTATAGTCCAACAATTAGGTAGATTAGATTTGAGCAGTTAATTGAAACAATTTTTATCTGAGTTGAAATAGAAAACGTGTTCAGAATATTTCTGTCATCATGCCTGTGGACTATTATATCCAATCAAAATCAAATCAATCAATCAATGCTGTGTTTTTGTCATCTGTAATCTATGGTTAGTACTACGAGATTAAATCCCACTTATTTTAATACCTATAATTTATTTATAAATGTATTAATATGTTGATTTTATCATAAGTATTGGATATTTATTTGATCCACTATTTGGCCATTGGCTTCATAATTATTAACAGTTGAATCTTTTGGTTTCATTTTGTTTCATATTGCATACAAATGATTCACTCTAAAAGCAATAACTTCTTTCGGACAGTCAATGAGAACAATGTTTATTCGAACACTCTGTAGATTAACTCTATCGAAATTTTCAGTTGTTTTTTGTAAATCACATATCCCATTTGAATTTGTGAGTTTTAGTTACAAATCGATGTCTTTGAATATACTTTTAATCCAAATTACCATACCTACCAGGACTTGCTAACCACCGTGCAAATTGGTTTTGAATGCTATTTTCTTTAACCTCAAAACGAAGGTGTAGAATTCTCAATCATTTTGCGATAGTCTAAAAATTGGCTTTCACTATTTCCGAGGTGATTTATATCAAAAAGTACCTATTCTATTTCTTATACAATTTATTTGATTTTTATAAAATACGTAGTTATTATCATGGACATTTGAATATTAGTTTTCGGATATAGATAATGTACAGTTCAATAATATAGAAATCATTATAAGTATTAACAACAAATTATTTCTACTATAGCTTGTTTTTGTTAGTGTTAGTTGTCAGATAGAAAAAAAATATTTCCGGGTAATTATATAGGCAACGTATATTTTCCCGACTTTATTATCACGAAAATATTTATATTTTAGGAAGAAATAAACAATTATTTTATGATAGCTAGTAAAAATAAATAAACCGTTTACATGTACCCATCTTTACAGATTTAGTTTTTAATCAACCAGGGTATTTCGCTGGTAGATTTGTGATTTATGTTATTAAAATATAAATCACTCCTTATTTGACATTTTTTTTTATTCAAAAGCTTTGAAAGTATCACCCTGGCTGTTATCAATTGAAACATATTGAAAATAACGATATGCTGATAATAAGTTCGCTCTGCTAGACATTGTTGCCTCTGGCTAGGCACAAGTACGCCCATCAGTCAATAATATCGACAAAAAAATTTCAGGAGCAAACTTTTCAGTTTTTATAAAGACAATCGATGATTCAATCAACTGTGGTTTTCATTTTTGTTTAAATGATTTGTATACCATTGCCATTAGCATTGCTGGTGCATTCCTAACGAAAATGAAAGTAAAAGAAAATCTGACACGATTTTCTTGCAGCAGCTTTACAAAATCAGCTGCTTAAATAAGCTTTATTTATTTGCTTTACTATATTTAATTATAAGGACAACACTGTAAGGTAGTACTGAAGAGTGCGATAAAAAATAGTGTGCTGAAAAATGTAGTGCAAACATAAAACAATGTACCTAAACCTACTGCCGGCATGCTTAAGCTAACTAAAACAAGAAAAAAATAAAACAAGGTGCAATATAGAGAAACTTGATTTTATTTTAAATTGCAGTAGACATCGATTTTCAATACGTACAGCAGTTGTGTCCATATAATAATAAAAAGGCTACACCCCACCGTTCATGCACCACACCACACAATTGTTGACATCAAAATCAAAGGACTGTTCAAAGTCGTATGCGCGCGCGGATTCGTGTTCCCTTTTTATGCCATGCGCCCTAAAATCATCAATGTCCATTGGGCAATAAATTACTAGGACCTGCAACCACAGACCACTCTGCAACGTCGATTTTGGTTTTGTGACGATTCACATGCTGCCATCTAGAAGTGAAGAGGCAAAGCAGTGTATACAGATACAGATTCCTGTATTTTACAGTAATGAAATATGTCTTTGACTATAGTGTTCTAGACCAATGGATAGAATAAATGTTTGCCTAGATTTGAAAACGCTGCCATATTAGCTTCCATACTTCGAGATGGCTTCCAGCAGTGACTATAAAAGTCACTGCTTCCAGCTTTCTGGCTTCCAAATCGGGGTAAATGTTAGTTTTTTTTTATAGTCACTGGTTAGATACTGTACAAGGTAAAAAAAATGTTTTTGTTATAAAATTTCAATTTGTATTTGTATTTTTATGTTATTTTTAGTTAATAATAATACTTGCGTGTTAATTTTAATAAACAGGGTAATAATAATAGTAGATTTTTCTTATTTTATTGTTATAAATTTTAAGTTTATACCAATGTCTATTAATAATAACTAATAGTACTTTATATAAACAAGGCTAATAGTAATATGTAATATTATATAATACTTAAAGCAACATATTCTTTCTTTTACATACCTACAGAGTGTGTCTACTTTATACTACTATTCTGTAATAATGTTTCTGTAGGTATAAAAATCCCTGACTGAATGATTAATTTTTATCACAAATAATGTTCTAATTAAATTTATTTTCTCACTATTTAGGGTAAGTTTTTTGAATCAGTGATTTTTATTTACATCCCTGAATTTTTACATACCTACTTGGGTATATAGTATATTCAAAATAAGGAGTATATACTAAGTCTTTTAAAAGTACTATAATACAATAAACTGAAAGAGTCCGCTGATAGATGCTTTCTCTACAGTTCTCAGCGTGTATCGTAGCTTTTTACCCAAAACGGAGGTTTTTGTATCCTTCAGTTTTGCTGACGCTGATGATTGCTAGTTATCTGCCTATAACTACCATAAGCAGAAGGTTTACCAATGAACGGTTTGTCTTTTATTTTTGGTTTCGATAACAGAACTGGCACTTTTTTTATCACCGGGGGACTCAAACTACCACCTGCTTTAAATTTTTCAGAAATCGTAGATTTTCTATTTTCACTTTTTGTCCCGTTACATTCAAAATCATTTACAATGTTATATACGAAAGAATGATTTTTCTCCCGACTCGATCCGTCTTTATTGCATGCTTCAGTACGTGTATTGCTGTCGAGTGATGATGAGTTTGACATTTCACATTCTTCAATTTTAAATGGTGCATCCACACCTGTATCTTTATCTTCACTTCTTTCAGGTTGATTTATTCGTTCGGTAATTTCATCTTTGGGAGGAGCGACGGACTGCTCCAAAGTCGTATCTTTAACATAGAATTGCTGATATATGGCATCATCATCTTCTGAAGATGTATATTTTAAATTTTCCTCACGTGGTTTGTTTAACTCTTCTATATCAGTATAAGAAGCAAGTGATTCATCCGACCAATGAAGAGGGTTTTGTGGGGTTCTTTCTGGCAAGGGTGGGGCTTCGACTGGGAGGACTTCGATTTTCTTCTGCTTGACCTGATAAGATTGTACTCTAAAAAAAAAGAAATATACTAGGTACCTTCTACTGTTATTATTTTTCGTATTAGCGTAACTAGCTACTGATTCTTGATCAGTATGATCAGTGACGATAAATATGCGGCAAAAAAGAACATCTATGCAGTTTTTTGTAGGCTTTCCCCCTTTATTCGTAGCTGATCAAGAACCATTCGACAGACTTGTGCTTACATCTCATCAACTGGTATGTAGATATCTTCTGTAGATATCTCTTTATTGTGATTTTCAAATACTGGGTTGACCCGATCATAATCATTATTTTCGCTCAGATCCAGCTCTTTACTTTGTACCACAACGGTGTCGTGGCATCTATTGATATGAACTACCCATTGTAACATGTCCTTCGGAGTTAAAGCCATGAACTAAATAAAACAATTGGTTATAGAATACGATTGGTGTTCTTTTACAGAAACAGTAAAATAAAACTTATGTGCTTATATTCATTGGTTAATAAATACTTACATAATACACTTTTCCGTCAGATTCCGTGTTTATTAACTCAAAATTACTGCTCTTACATCCATCAGCTTGTTTGGCTTCATAGTTTTTCAAATTGAAAGTACAAATCGGCTTTGTATCTCTGTCCGTAAAGTATATCAACAACCACTGGTTGTGTATCGTCGCGTATACCCGTTTCATTTTTTCAAAGCCGAGCAGGAATTTCCTCCTCATGGATATAAAGCCACATTTTACATTTTTCAGTGCAATTTTCGCAGGAAGGTCTAAAAAAGTTAAGATTTTAGGTAGAAACATTTCTTATTGACGTCACGTCAAAAACTAGCAAATAAATATATAAAGCCCAACATATTTAAAAATATTGATACATTATTTTGTATCGTCTTGTATAGTGATCAAAACTATGTAAATTGTTGCTTCAAATTGAAGCAAGAAATTAAAAGAAATTGCTCTATTTGCTCAATTTGTTTACCTTATGCAGTATTTAAAAATATTGAAACGTTTTAGCTTACCTATATAAGGATACAATTCCTCTTGTATAATAATTCCCACATTTTTATTAACGTCTTCTACAGAAGAATAAATATCATGTTTTTCTCCATCCCCTTGACATACTAAAATTAGGTATATAAAACATTAAAAAATGTTCAATCAAGCTGATGTAAAATAGTCAAAATACATATCATTAATAAAACAGATTATTAAATAATTTAATCGCATACAATTTAAACCAAAAATGATCTGATAATAACCTTTATTTGCCTCCATATCCACATATTCTTGACCGGTTGAAAGTATTTCAACTTTCGCGATCTCTTGCAGTTGCACTTTTGACCTGGTAATGAGAGACTCCACAAGTTTCTTATCTCTGTGCGACAAGGATGCCAATTTGTCACTGGATAGAAACTGACAAATATCTGTAAAATGATTCATAAACGGAGTATCAAATAATAATGATACAACTTATGTGAAACCCAAAGACAGAAAGAACTACTATTTGTAATCTATACATATAACAGTCTATATCTACCTTACTTTACTCTGCCCAAATTTTGGTACATTGAATTAAAGTCACCATTCAATAATAATCCATACATTTTAGGAATATTTGAAAAACTTAAATGTATCATAAGGATAATTAAAACCAAAAATATTCAACTTTAAATTAAACTTCAACTTAAAAACCGCCGTTCGAAAAATGCTCTAATTCAAAGTCGACATATAAGATGGATTATCAAAAATACTCAGTTTTTTGCCAATATCTTAGAAACAAAACTGTCAGGAAATTTGAAGGCAGTATCGAAAAGGTCTTCGATATTGCCTTCAAATTACCCATAATTTTCCCACTAATTTTCAACGACAATTATATAGTGAGACTCTATTTTCGGACACACTGTAATTGTTATATCAAAACATTTGTAATTTAATTACCAGTACAAGCTGGTAATATACCTACGAGACTTCCTAAGAATATATGAAAAATATACTGTATGTAAATGTAAAATAAATTTGAAACATAAAAAATAACAGTGTATTCTACTTCTAGAACACATATTAATATTTTTCTCGTACCTAAGTCTATATATTTAAATATTTGTTTAATACCGATGTGTATATAAAACTAACTGTGGTGGACAATGCATACATAAAATAAATATATTTGCCACAGTATGATACCTTATCATTGCGTTTATTATCTATTATTTTCCGGCACTTTTTAACAATAGTATTTTTAACACTTCAATAAAAATAAATTTAAAAAATGTATCCTACCCTGTAGCAGCACAGTCAGGTTGTTATACATTTCCTGATAATCAGTTTCCATCTTGACGGCCGCACCAATAATTAATTTGACTTAATTGACTCTCATTAAACACTTCACTGCACTGCTACACCCAAGCATTCTTAGGTAGATACCTATGCATCTGTGGGATTTAGACACTGTCCTTTTAAATTTTAAAATAGTTTCTTGCTCCCGCAAAGCGTTGTTTTCATTCAAATTTCGGTAGCTATAGGTAGGTAAAAATATCCCTAAAGACTTCTACAATATGAATGATAGACAACACTAAACTGGGAATAAATTTCCGCTTCTTACTACACGCCTTGCAACAATGTTAGCGAATTGATGATAACAGTGGGTTCTTTCCCATTCTATCGTCGCGCTGAATTCTGTCAGGCTTTGATAGCTAGCAAAATAATGATTGTGGATGCAACAGGAAGAAACCGCCTCCAACGTCGAGTTATTTTTTTAAAGAAGAAAATAAACATTGAAAAAGGATGAATCAATCGATTATCAATTGGTTTGATAGTAAATTAAATCAGTTTTTTTATTTTGAAGACTTCTAACCATATTTTGACGAACGACAGTCAATGAAGGATATGATTAATAGGTACAGTGAATATAATTAAACAAAATGAAATAAAAACAATTGCATATTACAAATTAATTATACTTAATTAAATAAAATAATTATTTATAAACCTTGTCATCAGCTTGACACTTCATTTTTATTAGAAAGGTTTGGGCTTACAAACAGCAAAAAAAAAATTCAAATTGGTAGGAATAAAAAAATTTCTAACTTTTTTAAACGAATTCCGAACAATTGTTTTCAGATGACAAATCAGAAATACTTCTAATCACGTCTCTTGCCTGCATCTAACAAGTGATGATCGTAATAACATTTTAAGTGGTGTGTTAATTTTTTAAAACCTGTGTTATGCGGAATACCCTTGTGTAAGGGGTGAATTAGGACAGCTACAAGTAAGTATTCTTGAACCTTATAATAATGTAGCGTGTTCTAATAATAATGAGCCTATACGAACCATCGATAAAGTTATTAATCATTTTACGAACTCTTCATCGATGCGTTGAGTTTTTTTATACTTCTTGGTCACTATAAAACAATGATCCATGCTTTATTTTTTGAAGCGGTTTTGACTCATCTAAAAAATGACCTTATCAGCGTCTCTTTTGACACTGCATCATTTTCTTAAACGTTGTTTTTCAAGTCCTTACAATAATAAGCAATAAGGCTAATAGTGTTAACACATACGAAATTATACAACTGTGTATCGCAACCTGCCCTGAAATTTTTTTGGTTGTGGAGCACAAATAAAATTTCTTGAAAATAGTCTGAGTGGCCTGAAAATAGTTTGATTTGCTGTTTATTATGAATCCCCAATTATCTGCTGAAGCATTGCCCCCCCTAAGATTTTTTTTGTGTCCGTCACTGGGAAGACAACACGCAAGTTTTAATTTTAGACAAATTATACCTGCAGTAGGAAATAGGAATCGACGAATACGTATAAATCTATGCGTATAATATATATTTAACCATGAACGTACTATTTAACAAACAATTTTCAGAAAATGTGGAAAATAAAATATAAAACAATCCTTGCTAGTGGTTGTTCTGTGTCAAAACAGGAAAGATGTGAACATTTTTGACAATCATGATCATCAATTATTTATTGTTTCCAAATATCCCCGATTGTCTCTTACAATAGCTTTGTTAGGTTAGAAATAGTGATAGATAAGCTTCGTTTGGTAGGTTAGAAATAGTGATAGATAAGCTTCGTTTGTTAAGTTAGAAATAGTGATAGATTGTACGACGCACGCGCAGTTGCTTTTTAAAGGCATAAAAACGCAACTGCGCGTGCATTGTGCAACATTAGTTATGCAACTAACGTAAAATAGTCATGACATAGCGGTTGCTCATTTCACCATGGACAATCTCTGCACATGGCATAGGTATTATAGAAATTTTTATTTAAAGAAATAATAAAGCTACTATAAAGTGTATATTCTATTCTAAGTTATATATATTCTAATATATTGTGCACGGTCACTGAAAGTTGTTAATGTTCCTTTAAAAGGGAAAATTAAATGTTATGCTTTATCGAGTTTAGTAGTGTAGCCAAAGGCTGTATTCCAAAACATGAAAAATATCAGCTTTATTATACATATGATCGTAAGAGATAAGTTTCAGTTTAAAAGTTTGCTTCCATTGTTATTTCTTTAAACATCGAAAAAGCAGCTTGTACAATGATGGATATCCAGTGAATATACATGGGACATTTGAATGCTGATGTACATCCAGAGACATCTGAAGGATGTACAATTGTTTTACAGATGTTTTTTATTTATACTAGAATGTTCATATAATATCCACAATGGATTAATTTATTTGTTGTCAGCTTGACATACATTACAATATATCTGTAGGACGTCCCTAGTTAACTCCAATGGACATCGAATGGTACTAGGGCAGGATATTGGGAAGATGAGGGTATTTTGGAAGTTTGGTAAAAAGAAATGAAACATGGTAAACTTTTAATATTTATTATCCATCATACAAAAAAGAAAACAATATTAAATGAATCATACATTTCACAATATTTTCATATCACATATCAGTCAGCACATTCACACAAACATCCATAAAATTAATATTCTAATAACTCATTTAAGTATATATTTTTAAGAGAAACTTTTATAAATAATCGTTTATCTTACCCTACTACGGTCCAAGATCAATAAATTTTAATTAAGTAAAAATTAAACAATCGAGATGGGAAAGGTACAGTGTTTAAGAACATAATTTGTGTTTAAATACACCAGAAACTTGACAAAATTCCTTGCACTTAACTATTGCACATACAAGATGCTTCATATAAAATTATACCGTCTAATATCTTCGTTAATTTTCAATTTGAACATTAAAAATTAATGAAGATAATTGTTACAATTTTATAGGAAGCACCTTGTACGCAAAGAGGTGAAAAAATGACATGGGCAGGGACAGATTAGAGTCGCTTAAAAACCTACTGTAAAAATTTATATAAAACTACAGTTTGTGATGTTCAGTAGCGGCTTTAAACTGGCCTGGGCCCCTTCAACTTTAATCTGCCCCGCGGAGGAATGTAGATACATGCAAGTGTACACGACAACACAGAACGCTGCGGAACATCCAACCCTGTACACTATCAGGTCGATAGCATTCGTAATTTAAGCTATGCAGAGATAGGAAAAATTCAACTATCCTTTGACAGTTTATGAGTAAAACAAAACATTTTAAAATTAAGTTTCGGAGTAGTGTGATTTATACAATAGACAAATGATACTTCAACTCCGTTTTAAAATAAAATTATAAAACAATTTTGTGTGTATATACATGACACTGTAGTTTTCCTCATAACACCAAAACTCTAACGCACGTCAAGTGCAGTATGGTGTTATGTGGAAAAATACGTCAAGTGTTATCTTGACACCAAAGGTTCCAATCCCTTACAAGGTATATATATGTATATATATATATATATACATATATGTATATTATAAAGAAACTTCTATAAAAAATCCTTACCACCATTTATGTAATCAGTGATTTTATCTTGAATTCCCCGATATCTGAGCAATTTGCTTTACCATCAACTTGATAGTGTACGCCTAGGCTGGTGGACAATGAATGATGGAGGTCTTGTGTGTCTGGTACATTTTGAGACTGGTTCTGTGGTGTGCTAGTAGTGGTTGGGAGTTGAGGGACCGTAACGACTGCAATTGTCCAATGGTGTCCGGGTCAGGTCGGGTTGCTCTATCTCAGCTCAGCCTCACAGGAATATCTGCAAACAGAACAGAACACTCATGACTAGTGAAGTCGGTTGGCGCAGGGAAGAGCTGAGTATTGAGCACACCACCGCCCGTGTTAGTACAGGTTAGGAAGAGGAAGAGGCGTCCACCAGCCCAAGAGGCGAGGGAGGGGAGTTATTGCATAAAATACTCAGGGTGGTCCGAGTCTTTCTCAAACCTCTTGGCTTCCTCTTGCATGCTCTCTTTTATTTTCAAAATAGCAGCCGATTCCGTTTGGTCCTGCAAGGAAAGCGACCTTTAGTGGGTAAGTGTCAGTCTACAAGCGCAGGGGTCCCACCGGGAATTAACTACGTTCAGGAAAGGGACTAGGGTCAATCTAATTTACTAGCATGGACCAAATGGTTCCTCACCTAGTCCTTTACATATTCTTACTACTGAATTAATTTAGAAGCTAAAGCCATTAAATAGACCTACTGTTTGAATCTACTGCTTCTGTTAAGGTCGCTTCACTGTTGAAACTCAAGTTGAAGATCGAGCGCTGGAGTGAAATTCTATTTAACCAAAAATTCACGCAGGAAACTTGAACTGCAGGCTTACTTAATAATCATGCAAAAGAAAAACTACAGCATTATTATTCCTCTACAAAAAAAATATTTTGCAAACAAGTGATAAAAGTAGACTTGTTTTAAGTCATACTCATCATATCATAAGTAAAGATAATACTAATTCTTGTCACAGGTCTACCAGAGACTCGATCCTCCACTATAATATTTAGTAACTGTTAAAGCAAATAACTACTCTAACAGAACTGAATTCTTACCCACATACAAAAAACTGAGAGAAAAAATTCCAAAAACTTAAATCGACAGGCTAACTGGGTACTTTATCAGGATAAAAGGCAAATTTACTGTTTAGTGGGACCCCTGAAAGCGAAAGCACCGGCCACCGCCACTACTCACGTTTTCGCCTCCTCCAAATCCAATATTATAGTCCCCCATTCCGCTTCCACTGTCTTCCCTTGGCGTGCCTGGTCCTCCGTTAGCAGGCGAGTTCTTCATGCCATCCATTCCGTCTCCGTTTAATACCGGTCCCATCGAATTAGGCCCCATGGGTCCCATGGGGCCCGATCCGTCGGGCCCCCCACCCATCTGGAAATCCCCAGGCATGTTGCCTCCTACAGCGGGCTTCATCAGTGTGTACATGTTCTCTCCTCCGGAATTGCTAGAATCTTGGGGGCTAGGCATGATGGGGGTCCCAGGTCCGGCTGGGCCTGCAGACCCTGGAGGCCCCCCATAATTGCCCGGTGATGATGATGAATAGTTCATTGGCTAGAAAAAATGTACAATTTAATAAATCAACTATATACCGCACCATCTCCCACACAAGCTCTTACACACTCTACAGTATTATTATTATACAGTAAAGCTTGGTTATAATGTACCAGAGGGAAACTTAAAAATCTGTACGTTATATTTTAGTGAGATATGCAATCAATCATTTATAAACAGAGACTGGCCCTGTATCTGATGCTCGTGAAAGACCTGGATAGAACGCAATAAGTGAGATCCATTGGTCACACTGTCGATTATATTGAAAAATATTTACCTGGAGACATTTTTAGGTACTAATAACTCATTTAATACAATTATTTTTGCATTAAAAAACTCTGCGGCTTACCGTTGATGTATTAGGTTGCCACTGCGGTCGTCCTCCGGGCCCGGTCATTGTCATGGGGGGCATAGGCCCCCCAGGCCCTAGACTACTGTTGGGCGGTGGCCCTCTCAACCCTGGGCCATAGGTCCCTGGCCCTAGGGGCGCCATGGAAGGCCCTCTGGGTGGGTTCATCCTGTTCATAGCTGCCGGTGGACCTAGTGGGAAAATAACTATTTAATATCTTCAAGAGGGGGGCCTCTTAGGGTATAGGGTGATCGGACATAAATTCGTCCCTTTTACTATAGATAGCTTGTATTATATACACCGCTGAAATTACGGGGAATAGAAACATAACCTAATACCTATGATATCATTGAAAATGACAAATTTTTTTGGTTTCAATATTTTTGAAATATAATTCAAAACCTACTATATGTAGATTTATCGAATTTGTGATACTATACAGTATTTCATTTAAAAAACATAAGGTCACGTTGAACTCTTGTAATTTTTAGTATATATTTTCCAAGAAGCAAATAAAATTGTCCAACATTGTTGTTTTAAATCATCCAAAAATCTCCCATCAATTATAAAAATTGGACGAGGCAAGGAATTCATGACCGATCACCCTGTAACAGCAACCAACGACACCGCATGCCAGCACCAAATGAGATACCGCGCAAGCGAAAAATATGCGTCAGTTTTTATTACTTATTTGTCAGGAAATGTCTATGTAATGAGATAAATTATCCAGTTTTTTTGCAATTATTTATAATATGTATATGTAAGTTAACTTTGAATTAATTTATTATAATATACTACACACATTCCGAAAAGCGTGACCCAATTTACGAAAGCTATATATTTCTTAATTCTTGCAAAGTTTGTAAAATTATTATCATTCATAATGACTGCAAAACAAAACAAAGGCAAGTTAAAAATTTAAAACTGTATCGATTATAATTTTAAAACCAAGTTACAATCTTCAGATGATCTTGAAGTGATGAACAGAACGCGCGTCAAGTGTAGTGCAGTGTATTTTAAACATGCACTGATTTACAAAATGGAAGTTGAAAGTTGAAGGTCAGGACTTTTCGCATCGAACTCTTTGTATTGTTCTGGATCAGGTCATACATCAAAAACACGCACGTTTCATTACGAATCGCGAATGCGAGTATATTACGCAGAACAAAGAATTTTATAATCCTTATATAATGCAGAACGATACACGCACAAGTGGGAGCTTACATTTCCGAGGTAAGCGCGTAACATACGCCCAGCTTACCGTTAAGCGGTAAGCGCGGATTCGTACGCACAAGCGCTTACCTTTAATAAACACGAAAATGTTTCAATTCCGCATTCAACCCGATTAAATGTTCTGTGATTGGATGATTTTGATGAGATTTCCGGAAAAATAGTAAGTAAAAACCGTTCTGCATAATTTCCGCGCACGGCCTGTATGATGTAATAAAAAGCAAAGCAAGCAGAAGAAGTGTATGCATAATGGATATGTGTGATGGTGAAGGAGCGCATTTGCCTACCTTGCCAACCTACAAATTCTCCGCCTTCACCTGGAGACAGAAATAGATGCATTACATGAGGCATACACTGCTCAAAATTAAATAGGGGCGCTGCTTCGGACACACGCTGTTCTAGTGAAACCAGTTCAAGCGGCTCAATTAAAAAAAAAAAATAAAATTCCAGAACATAGTATCGATGTAAAACACCATTTATTTTAGGCGCTAATAAATAATATCACACAATCGTGTTTACATACAAATTTCGAGTTTGACAATAGTCTGTTATTTTGTTTTTAAGGTTAAAAATATTCAATTTCGACGCCGCTGGATTTTAACCGATTTGATAACAACTATTTATCCGACAACCAGTTTACATTACTAGTTTTACAAGAATTTGTTGGGTTACAGTTTTTTTTGTGGCTTCGAAGCGATTTTAAATAGTTTCAAATTTTACAAAAGATTACACCCGCCAAAGCGCCCGATATTATTTTTAGTAGGGTAGAAGGATTTAACTTTCAAACGCTTTAAAATAAAATTAAAACCTGTAAAGTTGAAAATAAATAAATAAAAAGTTCCATGACATATACCTACAATTTTTATTTTTAGCCAAAAATGATTGTTTTCCAATTATTTTTAATTTGAGGTCGGCATTTTTAAAATCCAAAAAATAATTATGCTACTTCTAGGACACCCTGTATAACATGCCCTCTATACGCCCATATTAGTTTGTATTTTGTAGTTATCTAAATTATAAATGGTAGATATTACATATATGAGTACTGGCTTCAGTAGAATTTTCTTGAGCAACGTCCCTATTTAGTTTTGTGTAGTATATCATGAAACCGCTTCATGCTTGTGCAATTCTCTTTTTGTTATAATCAATATTAAAGTAACCGTTTATTAATTATATTAATTAATCGCTATCTTCACACCTTACAGCCAAAAAGTCTAGGAAATACCTAAAGGAAGTCAATTTTAGTAAAGAACCAAAGTCAAATAACCTATTATACATTTTACCAGTTACGTTCTATGGTTAAAAAAGGGACTTTTTCTTCAAATAAACATGGATCGAAAAATGCTTCCCAAGGGGGCACCCTACTGCCGATTTTTTCTAAATAACTATCAAAATTGGTATCCTGTCTAATAAGTCTAATATGCTGAATCCGCTGCTGAAAATTTCAAAATTTGTATCACATATACGTTCCAAACGGGAGGGGACAAATGTTACCCCAAGTTTTTTGTGCTTCGGTTTTTTCAAATTTTGTAGGGAAATTGAAATTTCAATATTTTTTACTGAAAAAACGAAATTGTTTTTGAAATTTTAAGGAAGCAGTTTTCGACCCATGTTTATATGAAGAAAAAGGTTCCTTTTTAACCGTAGAACACACTGGTTAAATATTGCACACTAAATTTCGGGACACCCTGTATTTACGAAATAAAGGGCGCTCGATTTTGACTTTAAATGTTAAACGAAATGCCAACATTAAAATTATTAAAAATTAAAACACTTTTGGTATTAATTAAAATATCAACAATCACGTTTTCAATATATTTTACCTTCTCAAAATGTTCTGACATTACCCGAGTTTGAAGGGAACAGCGTTTTTTGTGCATATTAAACTATTCTGTAGCAAATAATAGTAGAAAGTTATAATCTAGAGTGCGATAACGATAAAACGTTTCTATAATAAATTGTTATTTTTAAAAAATATTTTATCACTAAACAAAAAACCAATTATACAATGACGCAGGTACCTATATTAAAAAAATATGTCGCTACCATACCCTTTTAAAATACTTAAATTATATGTACACAGAATGATTTGAAAACATAACGGATATAATAAAGATTATATTAAATTTCTATTTTTTTTTTCTAAATCCCTTTTCTAAATATAAGGTAAATACGTCTTTGATTTCACTCATTCTTTCTTTAAATCTTTTAACAATGGCATTAAATAAAATATTACTAAAATATTGCCTATGCTCTACACTTTAAAGAGAAGAAATGTCTTCCATTCGCGCTCCAGTTATAACCTCATTAAAAGTCCTGTTATTAGATCTGTTATTAGGTATTTAATTCGTAACGGTTAACGTATCTGCTAAATTCGACAAGAGGCTTTGTAGCTATAAGGCGTTGTAAAATTAATAAAAAAAAAAGATACGAGACTCTTGGATAAAACATATTTACCTTGTCTTGTTGGATCCATGTTATTCGGCATCAATGGTTGTCCTGGTGGCTTTAAATACAGAGCGACATGAAATAATTGCACATACTGTGCAATTCTTTGCTTTTTGTAATACAGGGTGTGTCAAAACGAGACGCCACTGGATGACGTAAACAATTAATTATAGCGACCTATACAGGGTATCACAATTCAAATATGCCTCTTTCAGCAGAGATTAGAGAAATTTGAAAAAGAAAAATAATTGTATTGAATTTGGGCAGGTGGCGTAGCATTAATAAAAAAAAAGTCGTATTGAACTAAAAATGTATGTGGTAATGAAGATCTTTATCGATAGACATCCAGTTCAATTTTGGCAGATTAAAAGTGAGTCACCCTGTAGATAAATACATTACAATCAATGTAACGAAAACATATTTTCTAGAAACCTTTAAAACATGTTTAAAAAGAAATTTGAAAACTTCCAATGACGCCTGTTTACCATCACAAGTACGCTAAATTTAAATACATACTCCGTTAAAATCACTTCCAATTTGGGGCATTCTTACCCCGGGCCTGGGGCCGGCTGGGTATCTTGGGCCCATGAAGGGTTGTGATGTCATAATTTGTGAATGTGGTGGTGGGGGCTGCGAATGCGGCGACGGTTGACTTGAGGGGTGCGTTGGTGGCGACGGACGTAACGTTGAATTCTAAAACAAACGAAATCTTCAAATATCCCACTTCTGATGCGCGGTTAAATTAAAAAAAAAACGCACCCAGTAAACAAATTACACATACCCCACCTTCATTTCATATAATTCAGCATATAAAGGTATTTAAAAATATATATACTTACTGGGAAGAAACCGGGAGGTAAAGGACCACTTGGCATGCCATCAGTAGGTGGCATTTGGCCCAAGGGACTTGGAGCAGGTCCCGCATTCTGAAACATGCCCTTTTCTAATAGTAAAAAACGATTCTTTCACGTAACAAATCATAATTAATTGTAAAAAAATCGAGTAACAAAATTGCTACATATCACGCGGAACGGGGAATAGTAATACATCCTGTTGCATACAACTATATTTTAATAATAATAACTATTCGTGCTTGGCATTTTTTTAAAGATGAGAGTAATATAAAGATTTTATTTTGTAGCTGCGCCGTATCCATTAAAAAAATTCTAAAGAGACAGAAAAACAATTCAGGTCGTCCGCCCAAATACACTTTATGCAATAAGCTACATTCAAGGACTTTGTAAATGCTTTTTATTTGTATCGAAATAGTTACATCATTAACTGCGAGGTGAAATTTTATTGCAAACATCTCAAACTTAGTTTAGCCATAGGTTTAACGGAACGGTTCTCTCTATCCTTAAAAAAAATTCAACCACTGGAATCATTAAACCAGTTTTGAAATAATTTTTTTCTGAAGAATACGCATGATGGTATGATATTACTTTATGTCTGTTTAAAATTATTAAGTAAAGACATTTTAAATAAAAACTTACATGTGCTATTCCATTTACTCCATACCCAGAATTTACAAAACCCTAAAAAAGAAAATACGAATCATTACATTACACAAATACAAAAAAAATACATACAAATAAAAATTCCTAATTGGCGATTCCTAAAATAAATGCGTCTCTGCATGAATACATTTGAACTTATTAATATAGTTTTTGGATGTTGATTGCTGACAATGGTAAATAATACGTAAGGGCGCATTTCCACCCTCTCAACGATGAACCAGTCAAAAAATGAATTAAAAACGTATTCAGTGTGAACTTATGCAACCGAAACATAGATGCCGCACTGAAAATACAATCGGCCAAACAAACTGTAACATTTTAATCAAAAACCGTACTGGACTAGAACTAGGGATTTAGGGATTTTTATGATACGCGTCACAAATTTAGTAGCCTTATATAAAACAGTCAATGTGTCTCAATATTAAATTTATAATTGCCAAAAAATAATTAGGTCAGTTTCAAATACGTTTTTACTGCCCTTAAAATAGTTAAACCGTGTTCCTTTACAGTAGCGTACCAAACACAAAATATATGCTTAAATAATTTAGTTACTTTTTGGCAACAGTGTCATCTAGCAGTAACTTACTGAAACTATTACACTGCTAAAAATGCTAAAAAGGATGTAACAATTTAATAACAGAAAACAGATTTTTTGACAATGCAACCACTTTGTTGCAGTATATCTATACTTTTTTATTATTAGTTTTCTCTAAAAACAGAATATACTGTATCGTAAAAATAACAATTATTTAACAAAAAACCACAAACACTAATACGGTATTACCATACACTTTATCTACCGTTTGTCAAACTTATTTTAGTCCAAAATGAAAGTACAAAAAAATGATTCAACCCAAAAAAGGTACATTATGATCAATAGCAAATTCCAAAAGAAGCACTTATGGGACATACGACTGGTTTTATCACACTTTTTTATTGTTTATTTACTCTAACTAGCACATAAAGTGACTATTTATTGCAGCTCAATGCTAATTACTAAATCATGTGATATGAACAGATATGAAATGCAAAATGTTTACTCGTATTCCTCCTTATTTGTTTACAATTTCCAGCGCCTTCATCGGGAATTTGAATCTCCAATAACATGCCAAAATCATATCACGTGGCTTTGAAAATTGGACCGCATGGAATAAAATTGTGTCGCCCTGTAACCGTACCGTTCAAATAATACGCATAGAAATCTTATATACCTAATCGCTTTCTATTTTATCTTTTGTAAAATAGCCTGGCCTTTCACTAGCGTGCTAAAAAGATTCAGTAGTAGTACACTGATGTAATTACTAGCATTTTAAAACCGTCTCAATGCAGCCAACTAATTTCACCATTGAAAATCATGCATATCCGCAATCCACCTATATATCTTACACCTCGTCTTACACATACAAACAATATCGGGTGGTCGGAATTTTGTATGCGATTTTTATTGAAAGTCCATATAATTTTTCTATCCTTTCCCAAAAAATTCAGTGTGTACATTATAACATTTTAATCAAAAAACCGTACTGGTCGACTGCAATTTAGGAATTTTTATCTTGCAAGTCACAAATTATGTAGCCTTATGTGAAACAGCCCATGTGCCCTATTATTAAACTTTAAATAATGTTTTCAAATAATTTTGTCTTTTCTAAAAACTAAAGATGTTCTTACTATTCACTGCGAAGTGAATAGAGAAATTATATTGAAATTATATTTTGTTGTTTGAAGGAAAATTTAAAAAAAAAATTATTTCGCCCCTCCAAGAGATTTTGGAAGGCGACGCCCATGGCAGGATGTAGCATTTATATGACCCTTTAGTATGTATACCAATTAATACATTCAGGCACGTTTAAAATGGACGCCGTGTTTTGGAGGTCTCCCGGTATTTCAGAACAAATAAACCTATTCACTAAATGTTGATCTAGAATTTCCCCACAAAATACTGCTAAAAGCCATAAAGTCATAAAAGCGATGTTTATTTTACAACATACTGCAAATGCGCAATCGGGGATTCATAAATGCAAGTTTAAAATTAGAGTTTCTTATTTAAACACGTACATAATCATAATACCCACCTCTGGGCTCTGATAGTAAGTTTAGCGCTTGATAGGAAACGAACATTTTTAATTTCTTTGATAAAATTACGCCCGGAGGTACGTAATTTTCTTTGGTGTTACACTTTCATTCCCAGGCTAAATTTCCTAGGAGTAGGATATATTTGAATTCTATAGAAGCATTCAATAACAAATACAAATATTTCTGAATAGCATCAGGGGAACAGCGCTGTTATGCCCATTCAATGCCATTTAAATACTGCAAATTTCTTCACAGAAACCTCTCATCACATTCTTATTATGTTAGTACTTGAACTGTCAAAACTCTTGTATCCCGAAGACTGGTTGACCTTTCTACAAGTTTTTTAGAAACACAGGTGTTACGTTCAAGACATCAAAAAATATTAGCACACAAGTAACTCATTACGATATTTTTGGTCTGAAATAAGAGCCACTTTGCCAAAAGTCAAACAATCTTTAGGTTTTGAGA
Organism: Pogonocherus hispidulus; assembly: GCA_963924545.1. Classification (NCBI taxonomy): domain Eukaryota; kingdom Metazoa; phylum Arthropoda; class Insecta; order Coleoptera; family Cerambycidae; genus Pogonocherus; species Pogonocherus hispidulus. The sequence continues at coordinate 1,333,210 of OZ004701.1, forward strand.
AGTTTTGTCTAGGAGCCCAAGTGCAACGCCCTGTAGAATTCTGTTTAGAGACAAGAGAATCATTTACTTTTGCTGTGAGAACAATAATTCTTGATCTAGATTACAAGTACCCCACCAAGCACCATACAGCACAGCCTACCAAAAAATCAGCTCACACACTTTCTTGGCGGGAAGAGTTTGCGCCGATCCTCGCGCAGCCGTCCATTTCGGGTTAGAACCTATCAAGTCAGTAGCGTGGCAGGCATCATTTGCGATTTGGGTTTAGTACTGTTTGTGTTGATTCCAGTGGTGTGGTGTGTTAATATTCTGTGTTTTTTGTTTTATTATACAATATATCTATCCTAAAAACTTCCTATATGGAGAAACTTAAAGGTGGACACGTAAATTTTGTCATTAAATTATATATAAGAGTTAGAATTTATTATACTTTTAAAGATATTAACAGGAACTTTAAAAATGCTAAAAAAAATAAACTCTTAATATGGCGAAATGAATAATCATTATTGACACTTTTATTAATTAATTAACAATAGTTTTTTAATGTACTGTAACTAAAGGAATGTGATTTTTATATTTTGTCATTTTTAAAATGTTAGTTTTGTAAAATATTTTTATACTATACCTAGGTACTGTACAGGGTGATTCACTTTCGAGTTTGTAACATGGGTATTTTGCTTATTATAAAAGATAGACGGTAGGTTTAAATTCGGCAAAATTGCGGAATTTTGTGCTCAGTAAGTTGGCGCAAAAAAAAACCCCATATCTGCTTTTGTTTTTGAGTAAGAGGCAAAAACAATTTTTTTCCGGTTTTCGTTTTCTGGCCATAACTTCTATATTTTTGTAAATATTGGCTTATCGTTTTCACATTATTAGGACACTTTCTTGAGACAAATACGATGCCGTAAACCGTTTTTTAAAAAAATGTCACATCTATTGTAAATCAACGTCAACTTTATTATTTCTTATGGACGTCATATTAATTTTTCTCATATTTGAATAAACCGATTTTTTCTGAATACGACAATATAATATATGTTAATATTTGCTTAAAAAATAAGGGCATTATGAAGGAAAATAGCGATTTTTTTGAAAATGTCTAGTTAGCCATGGCCATGACAGTCAATTCTTGACAAACCACAAATTTCACTTATAATTTTTATAAACTGCATCTGTGAAGTACTTTTTATATTAACTAACGATATACAACCGAATAGAAACAAGATATTATAGAAATGTATTACAGATGTAACAAAAATTTAAACAGAACAGTTGAAGAATATTTAAACACATATCCTGAAATACGACACCCATGCAAGACATATATTACTAAACTGCACTGTAGTTTAAGGAATTATGACAGTTTTTCTAATTTTCTTCATTCATGCGAGATCCATACCTATTCCTTGGTTTAGAAAAACTGCCATAATTTCTTAAATTACAGTGCAGTTTAGTAATATATGTCTTGCATGGTTGTCGTCTTTCAGAATATGTGTTTAAATATTCTTCAACTGTTCCGTTTAAATTTTTGTTACATCTGTAATAAACATCTATAATATCTTGTTTCTCTTCGGTTGAATACATCGTTAGTCAATGTAAAAAGTACTAGACAGATGCAGTGTATAACAATTAATTATTGTAAGTGACATTTGTGGTTTGTCAAGAATTGACAGTCACGGCCATGGCTAACTAGACATTTTCAAAAAAATACCTGTTTTCCTTCATAATGCTCTTATTTTTTTAGGCAGGCAAATATTACCATATATTATATTGTTGTATTCAGAAAAAATCGGTTTATTCAAATATGAAAAAAATTAATATGGCGCCCATAAGAAAAAATAAAGTTGACGATGATTTACAATAGAAGTGACATTTTTTTAAAAAACGGTTTACGGCATCGTATTTGTATCAAGAAAGTGTCTTAATAATGTGAAAACGATACGCCAATATTTTCAAAAGTATAGAAGTAATGGCTAGAAAACGAAAAACGGAAAACATATTTTTTTACTTCTTACTCAAAAACAAAAGCGGATAAGGGGGTTTTCTTTGCGCCAACTTATTGAGCACAAAATTTCGCAACTTTGCCAAATTTAAACCTACAGTCTATCTCTTATAATAAGCGAGATACCCATGTTACACACTCGAAAGTGAATCACCCTGTACACCTTACTGTTCTATATGTAAATAAATGTTTATAAAAATTAATTCTGTTAAAATCTCATTTATTTCATAACAAACACAAAAACATAATTTTTTAAAAAAATATAAATATTGTAACTTTTTGCTCTTCGCGAAACAATATTAAAAGTAATATTAAACAAAATGCATCCATGTAATTGGAAAATGTATTTAATGATGCCAGAGTATTACAAATTAATTATATTTAAAATCAACAAGGCATAGACAAAAATTATTATAATCTTTTATGCTAAGATAAATAAATAAATAATAGTGTAATATAAAAAAGTCCGATCCTGTCTATCAACATTCTATATTCTTTTATTCCGGCCCTGTGTTCTAACCCCAAATGGCGTCGATGACGTCAGAATTTCATTTCGAGTCGAATCCTATGTATTTGGATAGGAGTGTGTGAGCTGTTTGTTTGGTAAGCTGTGCCATACAGTATCTAAATAGTTTGTCCAACTACACCCGACCGTTTCCGAAGCTTGTCGAATATTTGTTAGTAAACCACCTTCGACAAATCTATTTGCCAAGATTATCAAATATATAAATATTTGCCGAGTTTATAGAATGTGGAAAAATAAGAGTGGTGGGCCAATACAGACTGTCCACCTTATTGTTCAGTCACACCAGACTAGTTTTTGTTGAAATTTTACTGTCTACAAGCCGGATATATTTTTAGACTGTAGTGTTGTATTTAAAGCAATTAAATTACTTTTAAGTATACAATCAGGTACAACACTTTCAAGCCTTAACCATTTGTTGTTTCTAATTCAAGACTTGTTACAAAAAAATGTACCTATAAAATACCTATTGGGATATTATATACCTATTATATGCTTCTTTATGTGCTGATGTAATAGACAGCAAGAAGTTTTTATTTTTGGAATTGTAGACGCAACTTAACTTGGTAAACTCGTGTATCTTTCAGCTCAGTAACTAGGTACTTATTTCTCTAACTCTGACAATCAATACAAATGTTTTTTAACAGAAGCGAAAGTACGTATATTTTAAAAATTTGGTACAACTGTATTTCCTCTACTTTTCCATTACGTCAAATCATCGATTGTTTGCTCGGCATGCCAAAAGGTGGGAATAAACTCAATGACATTTAAACCTACAGGGTGATCAGTGAAAACTTACGAAACGCGTTGGATCTATTGTTGAAGAAAACATTTTTATCTGGTATATTATACTGGTTTACGTAATAATAAGGCTATGAATTACTACATACTTACAGGGTGGCCAAAATAATTGGACCCCAAAATTTTGCAGTTACATGCATTCAGTTAGCAAAACAAATGAAAGAAATGTCTGATATCATGCGCACACTTAAACATAAAGTACTGGTAGAGAAATAGGGAAAAGAGAAGTTTATCAAAGGCTCCTTCTGTTTTTGGGTTACTTTGACCATAAATTCCAATCTCAAAAGTTACTAATATCAAGTTGCACTGCTCTGTATACAAAATTTAGTGCAACGTAATAAAATACATTTTATTTATGGTATTTGGTTATAAAATAAATATTTTTTTAAGAGAAACAAGCATCTGTGCAACGCTTAATGCAACCTTATGTAGTGTGATACTGGCTTTCCCTGTGTGCGAAATTATTTTGAAATAATGGCAAATAGAATAAAAAATGTTAATAACAAAACTTCCTCAGTAAATATTGAAGTTTTAATAGTTTTTTCGGAACTAGAAGTGGGTTATGCTATACAGGGTATACACCCTATATTTATTGTATATCTACCATAATACAGCAAAGGTGTCGCGCCCTAGAAGCTGGTATAAAATTAGCAACGAATTGTTTCCCATCTAAAAAATCTGTAACAATTTTACTGACACCCTGTATCTCTTTTGTAATATTATTTTTCAATTAAGACAAGTTCTGTTAAACGCTACGAATATTCGCAATGCACTGGTCCATCCTTTACGACTGACACAGTATATTTTAATTCAAATAAGTATTTAAGGCATTTGAAGGCTATTGATACACGTCACAAAATCGTACCGGATACCTCCTTTCAAACTATACTCGTGGATCAATTAATGTTATCTTTAAAGTTTAGAATTATTAGAATTAGTCAATTGACTAATATTACTAAAATTGATACCTAGGTAGGGTACCGATTTATTTGATTTTCAACAAGAGAATCAATCAACTACTCTTGCAATTTATGACCCTGTTAACCCTATATAAATTCTCAATAAAGGTCATAATACCTATAGTTACCTTCAAAGAACCTTTTAGTATCAACGTTTCGAAAACAATTTAAAAATCTATAAGTACATATGGTTTACTTTACTAATAAAGTAACAATTAAAGGTAAAAATATGTAATTCTTTTTCGTTTACAAGTCAAGAAACTAAAGAGTAGAGCGCTGTCTACTTGATATCAAAACTACTGTCGTAGACCGTAACTCTAGGCTCGGTAGATAAAAATTCAAGGTTCTCCACTTGGGCTATAAGAATGTTAACCAAACGATCAAATAAACAAAAGCAAAACTTCAACGTAAACAACGCAACGAAGGAAGTACAAATAAATAATCGATCAAATAAACAGTTGATATGATTAATCAATAGGATTTATCAAATAAAATAATAATAATTAAAGTGAACTTTTGAAAACAAAAGAGACGTTGGGTCGAGTACCGAACTGGGCGAATATACCTGGTCAAACGCGTATACTCTGCGCAACGTTGCCACATTCCGAATCTACCAAGTATTGATCCAACTAAATAGGTACTAGCAGAACAGAAAAATACTCACGTAATCATGAAAAGCCTTTGCTTCTGAAGAATGTTCACAAGTGTCTCTTCTTTCTGGGGCCGCACAATATAAATCCCAGAAAACACTGAAATCGTTAAGTTTTGTAAAATTATAAAATTGAAGGTAGAAAATGACAACTTACCACCACCATGAATGTAAAAATCCAGGCGGTTCTCCTAACGTTATATTTTTCTCCCATCGTATCTAAAATGTTAAATTTTAAGCATATTGCATTAAATAAAATATAAAGGTGCAGTAACTTTACCTCAGATAAGAAAGTTTGTGCAGCCTTCTGTGCACCGACGTGTAGTAAATACTCGTAAACGTACAATGCCAACCTGTAAAAAATATTTTAAGTAATCACACTAATAGGTACACCATTTCATCTTTTTGATTACTTGAATTTTTTTTAAATTAGTGATACGTAAACAAATACGAGATGTAGGTATATAGTTCCAAAAGCAGGATTGGAAATAAAATATGGAAAATGCAACAATGGGCTATTAAAAGATGTTTAAAATATAAACAAAATAAGTCGTAAATATTAACAAGCACGTGCTTTTTTATATGTAAAAACTTTGGGAACATATTCTACCTTTCTTCTATATGTAGAAGTTTGGGAAGTTAAATGCTTCGGGCAATATTTTATTAAAATAAACATGTCTAGGACAATTATTGTAAAAGTGATGGACTTACTTTTCTCTAGCTTGTGCATCGGACGGCACTGTTGATCCCTTTCCTTTAGCGTACATTTTAAAAATAAATAAATCTACTTAGCAAAATAACCGACATGCACTTTAGTTTTAATATTATTTGAAACAAGATTATTTGCTGGAACACGCTGGTCCTACATGATAAAAGATCTGGTTCATTGCATTATCTCAACGTTAGTACTGTAAAAGATCACTTCACAATTCGCAACATTTCTTAAACAGTTCTTCAATACACAATTCGGCGAATATCATAATGAATATACAACCAGAAAGAAGCTTTTACACAACACGTCAAATCAAAATTCTTATTCGACGCCGCTACATAAAATCATCACTAGAATACTGTGCATAGAGCATGCGTTGATTCTACGTCCCGTTATAAAATGACTGCTGTCTTGCTTCACTGCTTCCTTTGTTCGTAAATACGTATTTTGCTAAAATCACGACACTTATTCACTCAAACTTGGCATTTTATATCTTGAATTTTGATAAAATTTTGTAAAGAAACACACTCATTCAATGTTTTGGATCAACTAACATGGCAACGACCCTATTTGTTATATTCTTGCAGTTGCGCAGTGACGGGCGATGGGGGTCAAAACCATTCTAAAGGCACCTAGATCCAGATCCACAAAATGCTCCCTTGTCCCAGAATTAAAAATAAAGTTTAGTTCCTAATTTTTTAAACAAATACTTCAGCAAATGAACTATTGCTTACATAGATAATAGAAATCACAAAACTGAAAACATGTATGATACAGTAGGTACCTACCTACCTACCTAAGCTAATTTACTGAACAATTCCTAGAGTTTAGGGACAGTTATAATGCTAATTAGGCATTATACTGTGGCTTAGGTAGGTACCTACAAGCGTTAGGATAATTTGGGGTACCTACCTTTACTAGGTAGGTTAATAATTTATACATAAATACGACTCGTCTAAATTCCCTACAGGGTGGCTCAAAAATTCCTATAATTTTGTAATGAATGGTATACATACTAGGTACCCTATAACAAATTATATAATTTTTAATGAAAACAAGTGTGCACTTGTTTGCATAAACAAGCGTGCACTTGTTTGCAAGTGCAAGTGCAACAAGTGTTGAACGAAAACCAGTTTGAGTGCAGTAGTGTTTTGGTGTTATGTGAAGAACTATAATATGGCCCTCCTAAGATTTGATTTTGGCTACTAATGGCATTGTTTAAGCTAATGGTTACTATTTCGGTCTTTATAGCTGAAATCGAGGACATATACAAATACATATAGGCATAGAGGAACCAAATATCCTCTATGTATAGGTATGTATTACTGTGTTCATTTCCTTTCATACCCATTTTTTGGGCGCTTAAAACAACAGTTGCGTGGTGGCATCAGGGAACAGTACGTGATCCGTGAGCCGTGAGCATCACATGTGCAAAAAGCCCAATGAAATGAACAGCCGACAAACTGCTGTGACCTGTGACAAACTGTCACAATTTGCTAATAGCACAGTAGCTCATACGTGGACAGGAACACGTACGACCGCTATTACACTAGGCTACGCCACCGGTGGCGCCACCAAGCTGAAACAACTTGTGGAGCTGCGAAAAAGATCAGCCAGCCAGCGCCACCCACCAGCATATTTTTTGGCCACCGGTGATGCATACGTGTCGTATATCGTGATGCATACATCAATATGCAGAGAATATTCAACTCATTTTTTAGTATAGGTACCTACCAGAGACTTGGTTAAGTCTCTGGTCAAGAAGTAGGTACAGGCAGTTTAATTAAAGAAAACTTTTTATGAATTCACTATCAGCTCTATACAGGGAGTTCTCAAAGTTGAAGCATTTATTGTAACGAGATGTTGAACTTGTAAACATAAGCCCAGAGACAATAGTCACTATATTTGTTTGGTGTGTGCATAATCTCCCTTTGTATAACCACGAGTAACTATACACCTTTCACTGAAACTTGGTCGATTCATTCCCTATAAATATGGATAGAAATCCTATAAATATGAATCCTATAAATATGAATAAGTCTGTAGCCAAAATAAATAGTGACATTTTCATCAATTTATGTTGATGTAAAATCTACCCACAAAATTCAACGGAATTATTGCAGGATGATCTTGAGGTAAACTAGTAATTTGTCTGTAATTCGAGAAATTACATTTTTCTATTATCCGTTTTGTGGATACACGATGGAATGTGTTGATCTGGGGTTAGTGACAATCTTTGGTAAAGACATAGTACAACTACTGTGGTACAACTCCAAAAGCTCATTTCTGCTCAAGTATACGTTAGATATATGTAATAATTAATAAATAATATGGGTACCTACTATATTATGATCAATGTAATTCCTTTATTTATATCAAAAAAATATTGCATTTCTCTACATAGTTATATTGTTTCAAAGACCATAGTGAAACATTTATTTCAGAAGTGATTTTTTACAATGATTAATTTTGATTAAAAGTAATCATTTACATTTTTCTCTTATTTGGAACTGTTTTACAACAGTTGGAAAAAAAATGTCTCAAAAATTACGTTTACAATATTAAATTAAGGTTTCCAATATCTGTCTGTTATTAATGAACATCTGTTCAAGAAGTGGCCGGTTAAGAAAAAAACAAACACTTCAAATATATATATTTTTGTATAATATACGTACATATAAAGCGAAATAAATATAGAAAAATAAAATTGAGCTAAAAATACTTATATATCAGATAAAAGAACTTCCAAGACTGTCATGACCATGCATTTTATTATGCTCCCCCCGCCCCCTTATTAACCAACACCAAGATATAGTAAGTGCCTTTTCGATTTATGCTCTTATAGCAATCATCTGAGGACAATTGGGAATGTTACATCGAATATCCTCGGCACAAATCCTATTATGTCTTGACTCATAGAAATCAAATAATATTGGCTGATGGCAAAACTGGCATTCCTAAAAAACATGTGAATAAAAATCAAATGCTAAGAGTTATTAAATTATATTTACTTTGCCACATGGTAAGCCAGTGAACGGAAGGTTCAGCTCAGTCCATACATCAGTCAAGTCTTTGACCAACTTATCCATAAGCTCCTTTGTGTGGTGTGGTGTGGGAGCCAAACGCAATTTTTCTTCCCCTCTCGCCACGGTGGGATAGTTAATAGCTTGTATATAGTGCCCTTTTTCTTTCAATAAAGTATCACAGACCGCACCGCATTGAATAGGGTTTCCGATTTTTATCGGGATGATATGACTTGGTGTATGCTCCACAGGAAATCCATTACGAAGCAATGTGTTCCTCAGATATTTCACGTTGGATTGATGTTTTTCCCTTAACTTCCTACCCTCGTCCGAGGCTAAAATCTCCACAGCTTTACAGGCACCAGCTAGGACAGTTGGAGGCAGTGATGTTGTAAATATGAACCCGGCAGCATAGGAACGGACCATATCAATCAACATGGCTGAAGCAGCTAAAAAACAAGTCATTTACTTCCATATCATAAGCAAGTGCACTGCATATAAATTATAATTACCTACATATCCACCGACATTACCAAAAGCCTTCCCTAAGGTACCAGAAATCATATCCATTTTATGAAGAACATAGTCTCTTTCACCAATTCCAGCTCCATGTTCACCGTATAGTCCCACGGCGTGAACTTCATCGACAAACGTTAGGGCGCCGTATTTATGGGCAATGTCGCATAGTTCCTGAAAATTCGTAACATTTATAGAATATTTACCCAAAAAAATGTTATTTGTACGTAAACGATCTTTAAAATATTTAACCATATTGAAATGTGTAAATAATTATAACATTTCTTGTTTGCAAACAATATAGAATTGTGAACATTTGTCAACAAGCCACGAATATAAAACAAATTGATGTCAATTACCTCTAGAGGACACACAGCGCCCGACATAGAATGAACAGTTTCAAATGCAACAATCTTTGGAATACTTTTATCCACGCTTTTCAAGAGTTCTTCTAAATGTTCCGGGTCGTTGTGCCGGAAAATGTGTTTGGGAACTTGGCTGTTCCGTATTCCATGGATCATAGAAGCATGGTTGCCGGCATCCGAAAATATATGGCAACCTAAAAAAATTTGGATAGATAACAAACGTATCGCTGATTTGTTATCTTACAACACAATTTGAATAAACAGTTTTTTTGTAGATAAAAATTATCAAGTGACTGTAGATAAATTTATAGACAAGGTCAGATTAAAAAGGGTATACAGTCATCGCGTGCATAGGTACAATTATATTTAATTCAAGGTCCACCTTAATTACTTATAGATACTTGCATTGTACTATTGTATTTTTATAGACTTTTCATACCTGGCAATGCTTTTGCTAAAGTAAATAACGTGGAATCATTGGCGACAAAACATGAAGTAAAAAGTAATGCTGCCTCTTTTTGGTGCAAATTCGCAAGAGTTTTCTCAAGCTTTTCATGCAGAGTGGAATTTCCGGCGATGTTTCTTGTCCCTCCTGCACCTGTACCGTACTTCTCCAATGCATCGCTAAAAAAATAATTGTCATTATCATTGTAATGATTGATAGCGTTTTTATGTTTACCGGACAGCATTTTTGACGTCAGGATGGCACGACATGCCTAAATAATCATTTGAACACCATACAGTTATAGGCTTTTCTCCCCACGAATATTCCATGGCACGGGGAAACTCACCGGGTCCCGCAAGTCTATTGACTTTTTTAAAAATTCTGTAGGAATGTTCGTGTTTCTTTTTCATTATTTGTTGATGGAAGAACTGATCATAAGAAAACGTGTCTAAAAAAGTTTTTTTAATGTTAATTAATGCTCAATTTTTTAAGTTACTATCAGGCAATAAAATATATTTTTTAAACTTCTAGGTACTTAGTTTGATTTTGTTATCTTATTGTTAAATATTAATATTAAATTATCATAATTCTAGTGAATATATAAATATCTTGTAACAGTTGGTATAAAAAAATAATTTTGTATACAGAAAAACAAACCAATGTTAGCGCATTACATATCACTGAAAATTATATTTTAATTTATGTTACCTTTTGTAACATTATTTTTTATGGAAATAGAAGGATTATGTAAGGGACTAAATTTAGTAACATTAATAGGTACCTACCACCTTGCCAATTCAGCTTTGTTTTAGATGTTAACAGCATATGAATTTAATTAATCAAGCAAAGTATGGCAATAAAGTAGGTACATACAAATTTTATGCAAATTTAAAAATGTCTGCATCAATAAAAACAATTTTTTAAAAACTAATTAGGTAAGTATTTCCATAACATGAAGGCCTCATAAAACAAATTCTAATACATACTTTCACTATCCTTGGTTTTATTTTTCGGGTCAGATTCAACAATAGTATCATCCTGTTTAACTTCTTTTATAACATACGTCACTTCATTAAGAAAAGGACACGGATTTTTACCCTCGCTTTTAAGATCTACAAATAAATTGGTAATAAAAATATTATCATTGTATAACAATCAGTTATCACACCTTGAGCTTCAGCAGTAGCTTGCTCATTCTTTGCCATATCATTCAAATTCCTAGAGATAACAGGGCATTGACTACCGTACAATTTTAGCAAAATCGGAGCATAATTTTTCACGTAATTTTGGCTGAACCTCGTCAAAAAAGGGCAGGACATATTTGATGTTGTACAATAACCTATAAAAATTATATAATACTAGTTTAGATATGAAGTATTTCCAATAAAATACTTACTGCTTAAACTCGGAACTGGCTGAATTCGGTTCAGGATCTTTGAAATACTTGTAAGATTTGTCTGAAAGGACAAGACTAGATTAGAAAGTGAATTTTATTAATTACTTTCTAAACGGTCAAGTAGGTCAACGCGATCAAATTTATATGGAAAGAAATATACACCACACACGCACCTATCAAATATCAGTGCGATAGCCTACTCAACCACACTCACTCAAGGAACACTTTAAAATGATTCGAAGTTCGAACCGAACCAATGATATATTCGAGCTGGCTAAGGTAATGAAGAGTGACGATAAACTTAGCCCGATAAATATTTAAAAGTCATGCCGAATCAGTACCTAGTACAGTTTTAATAATAAGCAATCGTTTATTACATCACTAATGAAATCGATATAACATTACCCACCTACGTAAGTGATAGGTAGATTACCTACCTAACAAAGTATTTCTTCTCATACTGTGACCCTGTGACCCAAGTGTAACATTGGAAGAGTTTTTAAACGAAAACTGATACCTATATATACTTTACTGATAATTTGATACTCTTGGATTAAGAATCGTTAACGCTTCAGTAGAATCATAAGATATTCCTTGAAAACATACGCGACTTTTCTCTATGCTTCACGCACCGCAACAAATACCTACCGATCCCCATGAAACATGAAACCATCCTTATTTTTATGTACCTACATTTTTTTAAAATGCCTTTTTACGAAGAAATCAATAAGTGGAGAAAGTGACGAGGACATTTGTAGGCCTCAACATCAACTTGTTGTTTGGTGTCTGATAAAAGAGTTGTCATAATATCCATGGGCGTCACCTCCTAAATCTCTATGGGGGGCTAAAAATTTTTTTTTTAAATTTGTCTTCAAACAACAAAATATATAATTTTTCTATTCACTTCATAGTGAATAATAAAAATCTTCTCATTTCATCATCTTTAGTTTCGTAGAAAAGCCATAAATTATTTGAAAATATTATTTTTAAAATTTAAGCAAATATAGGTATAAATGTGGTCAAAAAAATAAATGTCCAGTAAAATAATAAATACCACATCACAAATGAAAAAAATATATTCTATTAAAATTTACGCAGATCTACATGATCAAAACACATCGACGGTGCGTTTAAAAATAATTTTTCGTTAAGAATTTAAAAAAAATATATGCAAGTGTAACATATTTCAAAATAATATTAATATAATATTTATCTATACCTATTATAGTTTCTATAAATAATTTCAAGTCCTGGAAATTTTTTGTAGAGATATGTATGGATGAGCTTTATCAAAACATGGGTATGGTAGGTATATATAAAAAGAACACATAGGTAGTAGCAAATATATACCTATTTGGTGTATGTTTGTCCACAAATGTTGATGAGTACGGGACACAAACTCATGATAAGGATGATGACTTACAAATTTATATTAAGTATGATTTTGCGAACTTAGAACAGATAAACAAATATGAAAAATCATCATTGGAAAACATACATGTGTAGTAACAGTAAATAAATATATTTTCACTATGTACTTACCACAAAATACATTATTTTGAATCTTGTGCATTCAAGAAGCTTCTTACAGTGTTGGGAAAATAACTTAAAGGAAAGGTCTATTATTATTTTCCCTGTTTTATTCCATATGTATGAATACAAATAAATTAATATTAAGCAAGATACGTCAAACATAATTTAAATTCAGGTAATGTCACCTTATGATAATAAAATGTGAATAAAATCAATGTTAAATTATAGTCACTATTTTTATCTATCGAAGTGCCTTTCATAACAATAAAATGTACATAAAACAACGCAGAGCTTCTAGGTATTATTGAAGTTTGTTACAGAATTTTGAATTTTTAGATCCTGATAATAATTAACAAAGAACTTCTCAGTACTGTTACAAAAAAGTTGATATAACTAATTTGGCGAGATAGTACAGTATTCAATTTAGGCGCTTCTATTTGACCAATGGAAGTTCAAGTCTCTTACTTAACCAATAAGAATTTAGCACATAATCACAGAATTCAAAAACTACCTTCTAGATTAGTGTTTGATGTAGAGAATCTAAGAAGTTGGTTCTGATTGGTTGATTTGAAACATTCTTCATTCTGATTGGCCCTACGAAATCCACCTACAGTAAAATGTTGAAATAAAGACGCGCGAGTTCTGATTTATTTAACAAGAATATTTTGTTTTTAAACTTTAAAGTCTGAGCACGCCAATTTCCTGTATTTCTGTAGGTATTTGAAATTTGAGAACCATCAATGATATTTTCATTGGTATTAGCATTATAGCAGTGACTATACTTTCTATAGTCACTGATTATAGAAAGTGGCTTAGTTTACTTGATGACGCAGGGTGTTACAATAAAACTGAAACTAGTACTTAACACTTTATTTTGTTTTTGCAACAACAAACTTATAGTGTGTATAACAAGTAAGAGCTGTAAATTATTAAAAATAGATACAAATATTTTATATTTCGATCTAGTTTGGGACAAAAGAGATATACCCTGTAATGTAAAAGAATGTTGGTGATTTGGTACTATCAATTGTCACTACTGCAACTATCACCAATCCTTATTAATACATATAATATATATTTTGTATATTTATTTATAAATGTTCACACATATCCTTTGATTAAAGTTATTGGCATTGCTAACTCTACCTTTCAGTGGAATTATTTCAAATAACTTGAAGTTAAATATTTATTTAACACATTTAACATGTTCTAAAAATAGCTTTTGGACTTGAAAAAGCCTCTTCACAATCTATAAGATTCAACGAACAAAAAGCGTTCTATTTTTACCCCAGATCTGTCAGAACCAGTCAAATCAGTAGGTATACTTTTAAATGGGAGCAAGTTCAGATCATTACATTCATTGTTTGAAGACAGTAGATGTTCAATTATCTCTGTCAAACTTGACTTATAAATGACAAAGCACTTATAAGCTCACGTTTTACGATCACCATAGCAGGCTACATTGGTGTATAACATAATTATACACCCTATTTAAAAGAGTTATGACATACCTGTTGCATAATATGTAACACTAAAACCTGATCTCTAAGCAAATGCGAAATTTTTGAGGGTTGAAGCATATATTTTTATTTTATTTCTTCCTTCGGTTAATACTTCAAAATCATTATTAAAAAAATCATAATAAGCCAAGCCACGAGATAACTATCTCCTTAGCAATAGGTTCCATACGTGTGCCTATACACTCCCTACTCTGAAAAAAATTGCCCGTTAAAATCGACCCACCCTGTAAAGTTCTACACTGGTGTTCCGGATCAAATCTGTACACACTGAGTATATATACATATTCTTACATATATCACTGAAAGTTCCAAAATATTTCTTCAAATTAACAAAATTAAAGTAGGTGTTGCTCCAACCCTTGAGTAGTTCATGTGCATTAAGGTCAAGTACCAAAATAGTACGTAACCTATGTGTCATGATTCTTTTATGTGGGTTGCATAATTAATGTGATGTAATTTAGTTTATTTATAAAATTTTGAAGGTCTCCTTGAGACTTCAGTTAGCACAAAAAATATTTATTTAAAATGGTATAAATGAGTGAAAACAAGGTTATTATCATCACTTTTACAAATATATATGATCATTCCCTATTGATTCTAAGAATCTGACAAATACAAGGTAGAAATTTTGTAATATAGAATATGGCAAATATACAGTTTTACGGTGATAAAATATCCACAGGAAGATATATCAGGCATTTACCTCAAAAAATTCAAGTCAAAGCAAGAAAATATTTAGATATCTGACCATACAGGACGTTCATTTATTGTGGTTAATACAGTATGATAATAGAAACCAAATTGATTATGATTACATGTCGTATGTACAGGTTTCAAATTGTATGGATTCAAAGGATTGAATGTTTGCTTTTAAAAATCTAGTTAACGTCAGGTTATACACATTAGATTTTTTTATCAATTTTTCACAATCGTTCATAAATGCAGGACTTATTGGTATTACTCTTTTTTTACTTAATAGTTTCTCAGTACCTTTTTCAAAACACTAAACAAACAGACAATGACACAGAAATTTACTTATTATTAAGGCACAATATTTTGTCGCTAAAGTGCTATTTTCTCTTTAATTTAACTAAAAGAAAAAAATAGGTCACAAAAAAACATTTTTTAAAATTAATACAATTTTGGAAGCCGAATTCAAAGTTAAAGTTTATATCGGGAGTTAAAAAAACAACTTTTTTATTTCCTTTTTAACTTTTTAATTCTTCAGCAATTTGTTTTTAGTTTCGAGTGCCAAAATTGATATAGTTCATAAATTCAATATACCGGATGTAATAAAATTTACCTAATATTAAAAAAAAATAAAAATTTCTAAGTTAAAAGGCCATATTTTGAACTTGTAATTTAGTTTTCCAATATATTTAGTTTTGACAATTGATAATTTTTTTAACTACCCGATATATAATTTACTGTATATCTAATTAAAAATACTGTTTTCAGTCAACTGAGCTCAAGAATTTTCCTCTTTCGATGTAGTTTACATGTACCTCTATACTTCGTATATAAATCGATAAGTTTGTTTTGTATAGTTAAGCTTTAGAATCGATATTATAACAATAAAATAAATCTGCAACTTGCGCTTGCAAAAAAAGCGCCAGTGCATCTGTTTTAGCGTTATAATACATTACTACCTTTACTACCTACAAGAATACTTAGAACTTAAGTGATGTAGTTAAAAAAATCAGAGCACAAAAATAAATAAAGTATTATATATATACAGATTGTATAAAATATTTTGTGCTCGAATAATACAAATTTTACTAAGTTTTTAAAATTACCATATTCATGAAAATTTTAATGGTCTATCCGACGGCATATTGTTAGTTTAAATAACATTTAAACATAGATTTAACCAATTATGAATACTCTTTTTTGTATCTAAATGCCTTCGACTCTGAGGTCAATGTGCTAGAATCAACATCTAAACGAAAATGATTTTAAAATCACTAATATTAAACAAACATTTTTTATTTACTTAAAATAAAGATATTTTGCTAGTGATAAATAGTTTACGATTTGACTGGACTTGCCGTTTTTTTACGACGTTTGTTTAGTAGGGGATTGTTGGAGTTTTCCAACGTTTTTATTTGTACTTGGTCATAATCTACACGCATCGTTGCCAACGAACGAGTCATCTCTTCTTGCACCTCTGGCCACATTTCTACCCCCTCTTTTAGCATTTTATTTGTATGAAGTGGAGTCTGAGGAACTGCCGTATATTGCTAAAAGGAAAAACACAATTTACTCATTGGAACTACCTCAGCTTTCTATATTTGGGCCATCCCACTCTTTTTCAATACATTATTGATACGATTTTCAAATTTGAAAACATTTACTAGAGGGACGAGCATGTAGGTATCTAGTTTTGAAATTATAATTCTTAAATTTTATGACTTACCGCTATCCATCTATTGCTCATTACTTGGTCGATAGTGAAACGTTTAGCCGGGTCGACATTGAGCATGCCTTTTATAAGATCTTTGGCATCCTGACTGACATTTTGCCACTCAGGATTTGGAAAAGTATATTGTCCCATACGTATCCTATTCTTCATGCCCGGCGATATAGCAAGGCCATGATTGCTATAAAAAGGAGGAAAACCACATAACCTAAAAAAATATATGGAGTCAATACTGCGTTTACCGATTGTTAGAAATACTTACAAAATATACATAATCACACCTAAAGACCATACATCACAGCTTTTGTCATATTTTTCTGGACCCAGTACTTCTGGAGCTAAAATTCGCATATTTAATAAGAAGATTACGGTTATACAGGGTGTCCCGAATTGCAGTGACCAAACTTTACCAGATGATAGAACTTTTGAAAATAAGTAAAAAAGTTCATATAAACATGGGTCGAGAAATGCTTGGTTTTCAAGATACAGGGTGTCAAAGATTTTGAAAAAATATGTATTTTTTTAATTAAGATCCTTAATTGTAAAGATACAAATTTGAAAATTGGCATGATTATTTCTTACTTAGTGATGCCTTTTTAGAAAAACATCTTAGAAAAAAAAATTGTTTATAACCCTATAATTGGGGGGTCCGACCCCTTTCGTCCCCCCAAAAAATTTTCCGCGTACGTCTATGATATTAAAACTGTGTTCGTAGGATAGAAACTTTGATTTGCAAACTTTTATGTCTCTTGATATTTTTCGATTTAAGCTTCTATTTTTTAGATATTTTGCATTTTTGTAATCCATGTCATACATTTTCCTCTCATACATGCTTAGTGTAAGGGCAGACACTTCAATTCAATAGAGTGCCATGATTTTATTAAACAATCAGGCCAAATGACAGTTGTTTGTCAAGTCGGTATACTTATGTTCCGGAAGAGTTTTTTTTAGTTAATAAAAGTGTTCAAATAAAAAAATGGTTGAGTTTTCTAATGTGGAGTACGCTGATATTCATTTTATTTATGGATACTGCAATGGAAATGCGACTGCCGCCGTACGCGAATATCATAGAAGATATCCAAACAGAAGGCTGCCGTCAAAAACAGTTTTTACTCAAACGCATATGAAATTTCGAAATCTTGGCCTTCAAAAAAATCGAAGAAATGAAGTACGGCGAAATGAAAGACTAAGAAATGAAATTTTGGCCCAGTTTAATGACAACAATAAATTGAGTGTAAGAAGAGCTGTACAACAGTTACGTGCTGGAGGTATTAATGTTTCCAAAAATAAAGTGCTTCGAGTTCTGAAAAACGATCACAGAAAACCTTTTCGAATGCAACCAGTACAAAACCTACAACCAGGTGATGCCGAGAGACGTGTTGAGTTTTGTAATTGGTTCATAAACGCTGTTGAAGAAGATCCCGATTTTAAGTCGAAAATCATTTGGACCGATGAAGCCACCTTTACACGTAGTGGATCGGTAAATTTTCATAACTCAAGAATCTGGGCGCATGAGAACCCTCACACAATCAGGCCTACGGCTTTTCAAACGGATTTCTGTGTAAATGTATGGTGCGGAGTTATAAATGGTACTTTCTGCGGTCCTCATATCTTACCACCACGTCTTAACGGACAATTATTTCATGAGTTTTTAAATAATAGCTTTTTTGACTATCTTGAGGACGTTCCGCTAAATTTAAGAAATAATTGCTGGCTTCAAATGGACGGAGCGCCGGCCCATTACGCTATTGAAAACCGTAGATGGTTAAACAATAATTTTCCCGAAAGATGGATCGGTCGATTAGGGCCAATAGGCTGGCCACCTCGTTCTCCCGATTTGACACCTGTAGATTTTTTTGTTTGGGGCTACTTAAAAGACAAAGTTTACGCTACCCCTGTAAACACCAGAGAAGAACTGATCCAAAAGATTCGGGAAGCTTGTGAAGAATTGAGGGCGAACCAAAATTTTATTAATGCCGCAACACATTCTCTTGTGCGCCGCTGCCAAAAATGTGTTGAAGTGGAAGGATTACACTTCGAACAACTGATATAATTATGATAATAATTTTCAGGACAATTTAATTTTATCTAAGTTAGTCAGTTTATTTAATTATGTAATAAGTTTGTTCTAGTAAAATAGGAATTATTATTTCATCATGTGAAGAAACTTATAAAAAATTGTAGGAAAACATATTGTTCATTTTAATACGGCCTGTTACAATTACTTATTTATTTTTCAGTTAGTTTTAATTAGTACATTTTCATTTGTTGACCTCCAGAAGTTTTAAATTATATTGGAAAAAAATAAAGAATTTAATTTGCATGTCTTATGATTTACGACAAAAGTTTATGATTGACATTGATTACGAACATGTAAAACATTTAAAAAAGTTAAAGGTAATTCAAAAAATATCAAGAGACATAAAAGTTTGCAAATCAAAGTTTCTATCCTACGAACACAGTTTTAATATCATAGACGTACGCGGAAAATTTTTTGGGGGGGACGAAAGGGGTCGGACCCCCAATTATAGGGTTATAAACAATTTTTTTTTCTAAGATGTTTTTCTAAAAAGGCATCACTAAGTAAGAAATAATCATGCCAATTTTCAAATTTGTATCTTTACAATTAAGGATCTTAATTAAAAAAATACATATTTTTTCAAAATCTTTGACACCCTGTATCTTGAAAACCAAGCATTTCTCGACCCATGTTTATATGAACTTTTTTACTTATTTTCAAAAGTTCTATCATCTGGTAAAGTTTGGTCACTGCAATTCGGGACACCCTGTATATTAACAAGGAACATACCAACGTAGTACGGGGTATAACATGGAGTCTGAAGTGTGTCCTTTACAAGTGTTTCTTTAGCAAAGCCAAAGTCAGTTAGTTTAAGTACACCATAATTTCCTTTTTTTGAATAGAGCAAGTTTTCTGGTTTTAAGTCTCTATGGGCAATATTATTATCATGGAGGTATTTTACAGCTATACAAATCTCATGCATAACCTGTGCCGCCTCTAAAATTAAATATAACATAGTTACGAAATAATTAAATATATTTAGACAAAAACCAAACCTCTTTCAGTAAATGCACCATCTGGTCTGTCTTGTATTCTTTGGAACAGTTCTCCCCCTTCCATACTAAATAAAAAAATATATATTGGAAATTATACGACAGCGATTAATCAAGTGCTTTAAAAAATTTGCTTACCATTCCATAACAACAAGCAAACATGTGCTGCTGTTATAAGTATTTTCATAAACATCAATAACATTAACAATATGACGACACCCACTCGCTCGCCAATGCAAATCAACCTCTCTTTTAGCTTTAACACTATCTACGAGAATCTAAAAATAATAACAAACAAAAAGTGAAGGTCGCCATGTTAACAAGGGACTTATAATCGAATTATAGCAACTTCAGGAAGGTCTTTACCTTCAAGGCATATTTTTCTTTCGTAGCTTTATTGAAACATTCAACTACTTTTCCATTTATGCCAAGCCCCAAAACTTGCTTCGTTATTTCATAGTCTTCAGTGATCGGTGTACGTTTAGGGGTACGACTATGCTTGGCGTCTTTATTCATCTTGCGCTTACTTTTCGTCCCAAAAATTGCCAATGTAAGTCAACTGCAACAGCAATAGATAGGTTATAAGCCAAGGTTTGTTAATATTACACAATAAGAAGAATAAACAAATTATGGTGATAAATAAATATTAGACTTAACGAGTTCATTTAAAATATAAATACCCTTTTATGGTTTCGTTATTATTTCACTTATTTTCGGACCATTGATCTTAGTAATGAAATACCAAACCAAAATATTCCGTTCGTACACTATTCCGATTACAAGTGGTTAATCAACTTTTAAAAAATTGCTGTTTATCATTCATTTACCTATATAGTCCCATTTGTTATTTTTAGCTTAGAAATGCAAATTTTTTCTATGTTTTCATTAAAGACTTCATACACCACCACCAACAAATTTTTTGACAATTAGTATGAATTTTGTCTTTTGTCACTAACGTGGCTACTTTCCGGTTATTTGGATCTGTCTGTGATGAACTGATTCTTCTGATGACTTCATTTGAAACGGAACTGTTCCAACTTTGTGACGTCATGTCATTTCATTTACAAGGTAGATACCTAAATTTCAAACAGGATATTTTATTTTTTAAGGTAATGATAATGATGACGAGGGCTAGAAAAATATAGTTTTGTTCAAAGCAAGTTGTACCTACAATTATGTAAAACTAAATTATGCTCCATTTTCGATTATTGAATTATCTCATAAAAACATGAAATGCTTTCTAAAATAAAAACTAAAAGTGAAGACCACTACGCTAGATAATAAATAAATTTAAAAATGGATAATAAAAAGTAAAGAGGGTATGACTGTTTTTCTGAATATGTATGAAAATTTAATGTGTTAAAAGATTACACTAATTATTTTTGTCACTTTAATATTAAAATTTGGCGCTCTTATAACTCTTTATTGTCTGTGGTTCTATTTCTGATTTAATAATAAGAATAAGAAGAGCACTGAGCACTGGCACTGAGGCATTTTCTAATGAACAACCGTTAATAAACATTTGTTTATTAACATACTTTTACCATCTTTTACCCAATGGTCGATGGCTTGTTCGCCAAAAATTTGCCTTTTGTTTGTTTTTTTTTTTTAGTTTTCAAGTGTTTAATCGTGCCAATCAATTGTCAATTCTTTGACATTATTTATGTCGAGGAAGTGTGCCTATTTATGTTATCATGAAATATTCATTGGTGTTATCAATGTGCATTTTTAAAACTTATTTTAACGCAAAACGTACGCTAAGAATATCGCTATAATGATAAATATATTGTAGTTACATTTTCATCGCCATACGGTAGTAGTAGAAGTAATTATTCGTAAACATGGATATAGGATCACCAGATATTTCTCCTGAAGAACAACCAACCGGTGAACGTTGGGATCCTTTGGGCGCTCCAAATGACGAAGAGAGTGATCTTGACTTGGATAAACTAAGCTTTGATTGTGACCATCATCAGTAAGTATTTTTTTGCATTTAAACATCTACTAGTCTCACCAACACTTCTTAGATATTCTCTGGAAAAAATAAGGAGTCTGGAAGAAGAACAGGAACTTCTTAATTCTTCACTGTTTGCTTTGACTACTCATTTTGCTCAGGTAAATATAGTTTGCGATGCAGAATATTGAACGATACTCAAACTTAATGTTTTAGGTACAATTTCGGTTGCGTCAAGTTGTTAACTCTCCTTCAGATGATAAAGAGGAGCTTTTAAAATCATTGGAAGAGTTTGCTTTCCGTGGTATTCCAGATGTAGGGTTAGTAAAGGAACGTATGGATGAAGCTAGCCTAGCTGAAGCCGTTAGATTGAGGCGTACCCAACAAAAAGAACTGATCGATAGACTGAAATCACAACTAAGAGAACTTGAACAGTATGCTTTTGAAAATGGAGAGGCAGGTGTACCTCAAGATGTTCTACTGGAGAGGCAACGCATTATTTTAAATGAGCTTAAGACAAAAATGAATTTGGAACTCGACGAGCAAAATTACTATCAGGTAACTGGAGTTGGTTACGCTATTGAAAAATTTAACATTATATGTTTGTAGATGACTCAAGCTGATGTTAGCAAGCAAATAAGTGTAGCTCTTGACCAACTTGTGAGCCCACTGCGAGTTAAAGAACATCTTGTTGCACAGCTAAAAACACAAGTTGCTGATTTGGAACGGTTCATAAGCTATTTACAAGCCGACACGAAACATACTAAATGTTCATGTGGATGTTCCTACCACGCTCTTAAACGGCCTTATAAGAGCGAGACTACGTTGGGTTTAATACAGAAAACTGCTACGATTTTGCAAATGTTCGCCGTTTTGCAGTTGGGTTGTGGTTCGAATCAGTTTCGGAAGAATGATTTGAAGAAAACTATGAAAGTAAATCATTGGGGGTAAGAAACTGTTTTTGCCGGTTTTAACAAATATATTCTCATTGGCTTTGTAGCGATTTACGGGCGAAACTTGAAATGGCGATTGCAAGAGTGAAAGAACTGGCAGAAGAAAGCGAAGACAGAGGTACTCACGGTGATTATAGCAGCGACTCGGAATCGCAAACAATCATGTGTAACGTCCAACTCACCACAGCTGTTCGGAAATATTTAGCAACTTGCATAAGAGACCTCATCCAGCATGGTGCAACTTCTATTCAAACATCCAGTCTTGTTCCATTTATCGGGTGTTTTCCTCGAAGAAGCTCTCTTACCAATACTCATATACATGCCTGGGAAATTATTTTAGAGTATTACCGTATGAAGAACGGTGAGAAGTACAATTCAACACCAGCGAGAAAGTTATCACAAAGTTTTAACCTTGACATAGCTGGAGCTGCTCCCTCGTCGAATAAACACAACATGCTTTGTTGTATCGGCAGTATTATTTCTACACATACCCCTTATAAAAGGAGTTGCGATTCTCATTTTAAGGCGTTCATCTGCGCAGCTCTGAAGTAAGTTGGTTTTTGCTGATTATAAAATGGTTTTTGATGATTTGTTTGTATTGCAGTGCTAATAAGCTAGTTCCTTGGTTGAATTTAATATTTACTTGCAATCAATTAGTGAAACTCCATTATCAACCATGGAGTTATGTCGGAAAGACAGGTGAGTCGAAAAAGTTGTAGTTGTAACATACTTATGCAACCCATATGACTAAGTCATGACATACCAAGTTGACTACTGTGTCATGCTTGACCCTTAGAGAATTTGAACACAGCATAGAATTATATTTTAAAACTAAAATGTATGCTTTGTTATAACTATCAATAATGGTTTGCCATTAAAGTGAAATTTTCTTAATACATGGTAGGCAACCAGTATCTCATTACATTTATGTGGGTTGCAGAACTAATGAGTCGTAAAGACGTCAACTTATTGGATTGTGCGCAAAGATTAAGTTTTTACTTACAATAAGTTAATTAAA
The DNA here is from genome assembly GCA_963924545.1 of Pogonocherus hispidulus. NCBI lineage: Eukaryota > Metazoa > Arthropoda > Insecta > Coleoptera > Cerambycidae > Pogonocherus > Pogonocherus hispidulus. The sequence goes on from OZ004701.1 coordinate 1,357,067, forward strand.
ATTAATTAATCCATCTTATTTTAGGTTTCCAAGATAGTCTTAAAAGTCTCGATACCCTATCAGGGTACAAATTCGAGCTGCCTGTTGATCTCGCCATTCGACAGTTCCAAAATATTAAAGATGTGTTTACTTAATATTTAATCACAATTTTCTAGTCATACCATACTATTTCTGTTTTGTTATAAAGTTTTGTTACTGTGATCTCCAATTTGTATTTGTGGATTATGTATTGTTAGTTTATAATATGTGTGTTAATGTTATATCATCAATAATTTATAATGTTTAAGTTAATAAACATGTTATATCGAAAAGTTTTTACTTACGACACCTTTATTATTCAGTATAAGCAAAAACAATTATATTTGGAAAACATTTATTGCACTAAAAAGATTTTTTTAACATAATAAAATTATTTGAATGTATAAATATAATTTTCACAATTAACAATATTAGTTATGAGACATAATTATGTAATCCACGTAAATAGTTAAAGACCTTGATAGTATTAGATTTTTCCACAAAGGGTCACTATTGGGGTTGATTAACTATATTTTATATAAATGAGTCCCTTAACAGACATGTGTATAAAGTATAAAGGTGACATTTTTGTTACATTGGTTGCATATTTAAAAAGGAATACATTTTTTATATAGCGTGTAATTAAGACTAGAAATTAAAAATGTAAACAGTTACTGACCTTGAAGTTTTACAAATTTCTTTAGTAGCACATTTGTTATTACCTATTTATCATTGTAAATGTTTAGGCAAGAATCACAATAATATCAAAATGTTTTCATCTTCTATAAACAACAATAACAATATAAAATTAACTGTAACCCTAACTCATTTAAGGTAATGTATGCTCAAAAATGTGTATAAAATAATCTCTTATAAAAAATATTTTCATACAAAATGACCAGTAAACTGTAAAATCAGCAAGAAAAATATTACATGGCATGTACCTTTCGAAGCCAGTACAATTAATGAGTAAAAAAAAAGAAACTGAGCACCAAAAACACCTGAATAACAAATGACAGCAAATATCTCCTTGTTATAAAATCGCACAACTTGTATATTTTTGCACATTTGAATATTCTTTACACTAATACAATACAATAATTAATTGTGTGAAAAATTATTTGAATTTGTCATTACTAGCCTGAGACAACTCAACTTCCTTATCCCTTTTACATATTTTTGTAGTGCTTAAAGCGATAACTATTTTTATAGTAAATAAAAAAAAGTGCATAATAAAATTAACAATACCAGCAAAACTAATCTAAAACATAATAATTGATTGTAATAATTAATAAATATATAAAAATTTCAAAGAATCACAAATAATTTTCCTAATCAATTTTTTTTCTTGTTCACCTTCTTTAACTTATCCTCCTTACTGGGTGTCATTAACATCCTAATTTTATGATGTGTTTCTGAAAACATTAGTGTACCCGAGAACACCATGATCGTACCAATCCAATGGGCTAGAGTAAATGGATTTTTGAAGTAAATAATTGAAAACAATAATGAGAAGAATTTTCGCAAAGTAATTACTAAAGTTACTGTAAGTGACTGGCATTCTGTTGTTAAAATATAAACATTGCTAATACACATGTATTGTGTAACAACATTTAGTAACAAAAATCCCCATATTATGGGCATTTCTATGCCTAGAAGTGGAACTGTAAATGGGTCACTATTTGACGCTATAGATGCGTGTTCTATTAGACTGCTGTAATATAAAAGAAATCCAGGCAATGGATATAAATGCTACAAAAAATAAAACGTCATTTTTTTATTAAATTAATACCTCAGGAACGCCTTACCGTGTAAAATAAAGCCTCTTGGGGGTGTTTCCCATGCTTTTTGTAAAGTTGTTCTTGGAATATACCCATACCCGCAGACATCAATAGAGCTCCTGTTAATAAAGCAATACCAATTATCCACCAAAAGAAATGGTCAGGTGAAACATTAGCTTTTACATTTTGCGCAGTGGGATCACAGTCAATGCATTTCTAAAAAATAATAAAACAATGAATACACCATCTTATATCAGGTTTCTGTCTTTTAACCCAATTACAGACCTGCATATTCTTCTAAAGTTCCTACGAGATTAGTTACAAAAGAAATATGTGAAAACCTGTAAGATAGTCTAAAACCCAGGCTTCCTTTAAATTTCACTTACCGTTTCAGCCTCCCCTTTACTAGAATATAATGTACAAATTATTATTCCACTGGTTATAAGTAAAACCGATATATATTTTTCCAAAGTATACCTTCTTTTTACTATCACAATACCCAATATCATATTAGCTATAAGAGATCCCTGAAAATGTTTAGAATGAAGATTCTATGAGACCTATCTAGGTCTATACTTACTGCTCTAAATATCATATGTAACGGTACAGGAATGTTGAAGGCAAATGCCCAATTATTTACAACGCTTGTTGTAAAGAAGAAAACATTTAATGTTAAATAATCCCGAAAAGCAATCTTTGGTTTTACGGTCCCAAACTTGGAAGTAAAAATAAAGCCATGGATAGCTATAAATACGAACTGGCAAACTGTAATTAAATGCCCCGCACCAGGATCTAACCTACGAAAATGAAATTATTTAATTAAGTACACTACATTCAAATATAATACTTACTTTATAATGTATTCTAGGAAAATATTGTTGAGCATACAACCCAAAAGTGTAAAAATAATGGCTTGGACTGCTTTGGGATTCATTTTGTTATTAACAATTAGGTGTTTTATATCAATATTTGGTCAAATAATTGTATTACATAACAAACACGATTCTTAAAAGTGTACACTGTAAAACACTATCAAAATTTAATTAAAAATTATTCTCAAGTGGCTATAAATCTCATATTTGCAGAACTTTTTTAAACTATCAGAATGATAATGTTACAAAAAACGCGTAAGTTGATAATGAGAGATAAATTGCCAAGATCAGTCACCTTACATCATATAATAATTGTATAATTATTTTATTACAAAATTGTTTGTTTATTAATTATATTGAAACTTAGAATATCTTTATCTTTGCCACGGCATAGCTCTTATATCTGATCTGTGACAGGGGTAATAGCACAAGTATAAAGATATATACAGTAATTTCACTCGGCAAAATCTCTTTGATGTTGGTGTCCTTAAGTTTTGTTTTTTTAACCCCCCAAAAAGACCACTGCGCATACTACCCAAGCACAATCATGCGCATTAGTGACCGTTTTTGGGAGACACGCACAGGCCCGGACTATTATTTTTTGGAGTAAAAAAGGTGGCCTAACAGAATTTCGTTTACAAATGAAACAATATTTTGTAGCCATGTTACACACAATACAAAACACTTATCAAAATCACAAACACAAACGCCTAGACACACAAACGTATGCTGATTACCTGTAAAGCAAAAAGCAAATGTGCGCCCATAAAATAGCATACGCCGGCCCATTCCTCCCCTTCTACATCTGTACCAACGCGCATACTACCCAAGAGCAGACATGTGCATTAAAAACTTTTGTACAAAAAATTTAAAGAGTGAAACTACTGTATATATCTTTATACTTGTGGTAATAGCCTTGTTTATATTATATCTCTATAAACAAGGGTAATACCATCGCACAAAATATCTGTTATGAGTTAGCATTGTCTTAAAGGCTAATTTATTTATATCTTTTTTTATGTAGTATAAACAAAGCAATGATAATTAGTCATTAACAAATAATGGCCAGCGTTTTCTGGTTTCTTTTCTGGTTGTTCTTGTCAGCACAGTTCATAGAAATAGAAATATATTGCATATTGCATATTGATTGCATAGTACCATCACACCATAGATGAAAAATATATGTATAAATTAAGTTGGCAACATAGATTAATTACGTTGGTATGTTGGCAACGCTGTACTGCAATGAAAACGAATGACGAATGAAACGAATTTATAAAATAATCGAATTAACCTTAAAAATCAATTTTTTTTATTAACTTTATTTAGGTATATTAATCGAAGTTCATAAAAAATGTATGTAGCAAGGGTTAATAATTAATTATTTAAAATACATAAGTTAAATTAACAATCTTCAAAATAATTCAGTTATAAGGAAATTGCCAGGCACTGAAGACTATCCTGTAATATGGTGCTCATTATTTTAAAAGTACATAAAATAAAATAATGGAAACAAACTCAACTGACGAAGTTAGTAAATCCAGCAGAGACAATAGTATCAAAGACTTAGGTACTTCACAAACTAGCTTAAAGAGTACAAAAAGCTTGGACAAATCTAGTACGAGTGGAAGTTTAAAGCAGGAGAAAAATTCCATACAATTCAAGACAGAATTAAATCAAGAGTTTGACAATCAAAAAGTTCATAATGATGCTTCATTAAAAGTGCCTCATAAAATTATTGCTAACTGGAGATCAGCTTGTGATAGAACAAAAGATAAGACCAAGGATTTGCTGAAACGTTGGCGTACACTGCCTGAAATTGAAGCGGAGAATATTGTTAAGAAATCAGACAGTCTGGATAAATCTGAGAGTCATCATGATAGTAGCGGTTGGAGCGTACATATTTGGAGTATATATAGATTCATACTTCTAACTTTGAAAAAGTTACAAATGTTTTATTTTTAGCAACCTGGGTAGACAGATTCAGTGTTGATTCTGGAGAAGATACAGATGAGAAAAACATTTACCAGTTAACTCCTATACAAAATAACAAATTTGCACATTTTTTTACTTGTCTGCTTGACCATGATCAAGATAATTTAATCAGTGAACAAGATTTTGAAACATTAATCGAGGTAGGTTTACTTCAAATTCATTAGCATTTTATCTGTGCAAAACATTTGCCAAGATTTTTATGTGGCGTGTGGTGTATTAATTAGTAAATAATTTCATGCTTGCTTAATGGATAAAAAGAGACTACGACATTTTGCTGACTGGTCAGTAAATTCTCCTGAGTTTAATATACTTAGGGAGATAGAGAGAGGTTTCATACAAACCTTTTTAACAGGCATATCGAATGAAAGATTGGGTAGAGTATAAAAAAATTGTTACAAATTTGCGTTAAAGACGCTTATCTATTCTTACAGGTTTTACAGTGAATGACTTAACCTACATAACAAAAGAAGGATGGCTGCGTAAGTGGTCTGAACTGATCAATGGCTCAAAGAATTTGATCGATTTTCCTGTTTGGCTCCAATTTTTTGTCAAAGTTTTATTTCAAGTTATAAATAGAAGTGGTAAGTTCTAAATATGCATTAAACAATGTAAACACTTGGTTACTATGTTAGTATACAGGGTATCTTTAGAAATAAGCAGATACAAAAGTTTTAATTACATATTTTTAAATTTTGGTTTATCTGGAAGTGATGTTAACTTTTTGTTAGATAAAGCACCTTGTATATGATGACATATTGACATATTCTTAGAGTGTGTGATGAGTCTGTGTCTCTAATAATAATGGATGTATGGTCCAAAGAGTCATTGGGTACTACCGTGTTGCTATATTGAAAAGTCTTCATCTAAGAGTTCTGTAATTTGTTTTTGTATCAGGTACTGGCATAATCACGAGAGATGAACTAAGCGCATTCTATTCATCAGTCCTATGTTTAGATGCAGTAAAAGTAGGTGAAATCTTGGACCATGCATATCAAGCCATGACATCAGTAAGTTTCTAGAAATATTCACCAATTTAGTTAACTAAAACACCATCAATTTCAGAATGGCGACCACCCATTACACTTCAAATCGTATCGATTATGTTTCGCAAATTATTTATTGGGTAGATATCCAAACGGACCAGGGCAGTATATCTTAGGTTGCCCCACAAATAATTTGTCATCTGTTATGTTCCCTGTAGACTATTCAGCTCTGAATGCACAACCTGAGGATTTGGAGCAATACGCACCAGATCAGAAGTCTATTAGGCGTAGCGTTATCGTATGATATATTTTATATAGTCTTTTCAACAGAAGAAAATTAGCAGCGCTGAGAAATGATTTAAAGATTGCCTAAACCGCTAATTTCTTGCATATTAAATTATCCTCTGTCTTTGCATAATGGATTACGTTTGTCTTCATACACTGTATGTGGCCTACTGCCATATTGCAAAACGTTTGAGTACAGCATGGAATTTTTTTCTCTACATTAGAATATCTACATGTTTACTGTAATTTATTTACAGTATTTATACTGTAGTATAAATACTTTAATAGTTTTTTTAATAGTTTTTCACAATGCAATACAATAAAAAGTCAATTTGTAGATTTTCTAAACTAATATTTCAATCTAGGGCAAGTATTTTTACTTAAAATGATTATAGTGTAGGACTAAATAAAATCAACTTAAAAATTGGTCAATAATTAGAACATATCATGTTTACAGGATATTAGTAAAGTTTTTTCGTGTAGGATTTGAGACGTCATACACAAATAAAAGTATTATTATGAATTACATAATTTTTCAAAAATTCTCTTTTTAGAGTGGAAAAAGAAAAGGCTAATTTTCTTGTGCTCTGTAAATGTATAGAAGAAAACACGCCAAAGTGCACAATATAGCTAATAAAACATCTATTTACACAAGTGCACCTTTCTAAGAGAATGAAATTCTAAATACTATGTGATATTAACATTGTTAATAAATATATTGTTATTTTTTTCTTATTTTAATTTTTGATATATTAATTTTATTGCAGTTACTATCTTTTCCACACATCTCACTACTGTTTAAGTTTCATAAAGCTTTTAAACCGTACTTCACTTTGTTTTTTAAATATAAATGATTTAATATTGTTTAGTTTAAAATAATTTTCTGTAATTTGCTATTTTTTTAACTCCTTGTGTGATTATCGTTTCTACCCAATATTTAATATCAATCGGCAATAATTTTACTACCATATATGAATAAGTTGTTTCTTAATTCTAAAATTTTATAGAATTATAATTAATAAGTTTTAATTGAAAACCTAAAAACCTAGGAGAATATGCCAGATTTATTCCTTTAAATTAATTTTTCTATCTATTATGAGTAATTATTGAGTATCTAGAGTTCTTAATTAGGCCGATTTGCCTTGAAACAAAGTTTAACTTTAATGTCAATAAAGGCAGAAAATATAATAACATTGCATAAAACAATAGTTTCAATGGATGAAACAAAAACTAGGTATTAAATATTATACTCACTTGCCAAACAACACCAATTATCCCCTAATTTTTAGACTGCTAACTTTATTCTTAACAGAAATTTTTTATTTCATACAATCAGGGTATTCCGATTTAAAATTAGTACCAAGTCATAACCATTGTATTTTTACAGGTAAAGTGGTTAATTAGCCACCTCTCTGTACAGAGAGAACATAATTTTTATTATTCTGATTCTAGTTACCATAGAAATTTTGTTTCACATACAGTGGTTTGTATTATTTTATATGTAATGGCCAGTGCTGCCATCTTTTGTTTATTTGTTAAGTCTTGCTTAAATTACTGTATGTATTTTTATTACTTCTAGATCTATTGTTTATAATCTTTGGTCCGAATTATATTTTTTAACAGAAATACTTCATCTTATTAATTAATACACAAATAGAGAGATGCATTTATTTTGATAATGATCGACTATTGAAAGAGATATCTATTTTCACAGATCTTAATTATTGCATTGCCTGATCTTTAGTGACATTAATGGATTTTACTTAACATTTTTCAAGCAAGTCAGTTTCTTTTCAACGTACTTTAGCAAACTTAAAATCCAGAATGTGTTAATATTAATCTATACATGTAACTATATACAAGCTGTATACTGAATACAATGGAATTGCAGTTTACATAATTTTTGACAAGATTTTTGTTAACGTTGTTAATTTAGATTTGCATGCAATAGTTTTAAGGATTGTTACGTTTAGGATTAAACAATAAAAACTATATAGGCTGCTGAGCTTTTCATTAAATAATTTAATAGAACAAAGGGCACAAAATGTTTATATATACATGTAAGAAAAGTGAACTATAATATCGCACATTAAAGCATAAACTTCACACATATTGTTTTATTTAGAACATTTAAATGACCCAACATAAATCTACTTCAAAGTAACAAAAATATACAAACTTCCAGGAAGCCACATTTTTTTGGTCATTAAAAAACAAATACAAAAACTTAAGTAATATAATCTCAAAATGTATTGAAGATTTTTATACTCTACCACTAATTTTTAAAAAAATAAATGCTTTAGAGATTTTAACAGGACATAACAAACAGAACATCAAATTCTTACTTATACTATACAAAATATAACAAATTCTTGTGCAGTAGGAACACACATAAAAAATATTTATGATTTTGTATTATATCACAAAATTAATTAGCCAGTCTTCACAGCAATACTTAAATTCAGTTGAAAGTCTCTCCTTTACTTCTTTCGCACTTTCAGGGTCCTTGTCAGCTAGATACTGTGACATTAAATATATTTCCTTTAGACAGTCATGTGGGAAATGCTCCTCTTCCCACAATTTATACAGTAAATGAATGGATTCTTTAGTTTTCTGGCTCTTATGGGTCAAAATAAATTTCCCAAAATTGTCTTTAGCTTTTTTAAACAACACTTCTGGATCTTCTCGTGGCGGAGAAAGCGGAGGAGGTGGGGGTGTTGGACCAAGTAGTGCTGAAGGTATTGGAGCAGAACTATTGCTTGGACTACAACATATAGTCAAGGGAAACGGAATTCTCTTGTTGGTGATGCGACTCTTGGGTGGCGGATTTGAAGGACTGTAGTTCAACATAGGGGGATCATTCCACCCAGCGTCTACTAAAACAAAGTACGTGTCTCAAACTATAATTGAATATGAACAAAACTTACCTTTCTTCTTTTCGTTATCCTTATTTTCCATAGTTAATGAATTTATTTGAAAATACGTTGAAAAAATACTAACCACAAACAAACTTTCACATTTGATTTGAACGAGAAGATAGAGGAAGAATCACAGGAAAGAATTTAAAGAAATCACAGAACACAGGACAGACACCGCAGAATATAGCCTGATTACAGAATGGTTACTGAGACAAGCACAGAATACCTATCAGCCAAGTTAACAAGTGACGTTTGTTTTTATGTTCATTGCTATGGAATGTGGAACTATTAAATAGAAACAGATAAAGACATGCAACAACACAGATATAAGGTATGAGGAGGTAGTGCATTAGTTTATTCTCTTTGGTAGTACATACATAGTTGTATAGTTGTCTCTGGTAGTACTTTCTATATATTTTATGGATAGTACCAAGGGTAGTAAAAATATTTTCTATCCTTGTATATATTTTGTGTTTTCTATGAGTTCTATGTTCTATGACGGAGCTAGAACATATGTTCTGTGGACGGAACGTTTTCCGAGGTAGAAGGCGCGTTTTCAAATTTTCCATTTTAACTTTTAATTTTACTGTTTCCAATCCGATCCAATCCAATAATGAAATAAAATTATAGAAAATTACCAAGCATTTTTAATTAGTTGCTTCAATCAATTTCTCTTTAATTTCAAAAGCAGCAAAGCCTGGCAGGAGTAGCGAACATTGAAGATTTCTAACATATAAAAAGGATATACCCTATATATTATCTTTTTTCTATGGAAAAAATATGTAGAAAAAAGATATAAATATCCAAGTTTTGCTTCTTTGAGAAGGTATGTTTTTCCATTTTTCAAAAATTAAAAATATGAAACTAACCATGCCATTGTTAGTTTCATATTTTTAATTTTATTTAACATTGTTTCATGTTTTTATAAAATAGAATTTTTCGTAGCTAAATGTTCCATTGTTACAATGGAACATTTATCTACGAAAAACTCTATTTTATAAAAACAGATATGGGATTATTTTTGGAAAAAGAAATAATAATTAATCTTCGTTAACTAATTTTCATTGCTTTTAACTCATCATTTCAGTAGTGTATACTATCCTACGCACAATTTGGAATGTCCAATACATGTCATGCATAGCAAAAAAGCACATTTTATGAATTGTATACTTTTTACTCAAACATGGATATATAAAAAGCACTTATTTTTTGTGGAAAAATGCCTTCATTTATATCTGCTGGATAAACTATTTCAGTTGATATCCATTTATCATAGAGTGTATACTACTATAAATTCCCAAATCTCAAGATGGTTTTAGGGGATGAGAACTTGAGTTCCGAAGAAGAACAAGTAACGAAAATCCTAATTTCCATAATCTGTCTATATGGTAACGATGGCTTAGCACTAGACAGAGTAAATGAGGAATTTCAAAACTACTGTGGATTTGCCATTCCATACAAAAAATTTGGTGCTGAAAATTTAAGATCATGGATATTGACATTGCCAGATATATATATAGTGCTTGATAGTCAGAATAATGAAATTCTTATACAGCAGAGCCAAAAATCCACACATATCAAGGAACTGATTTTAAAACAAAAGCCCAGTCAGAAGTATCAAGCAAAAAGAAAAAACTATGACCCCAGTTATTACAGAAATGCAGAGAAAAATGCAAAAAGGCAGAAACGGTTTGATTCCCAGAATTTGCCTCATGGTTCTTTTATACATACATCTATCAATAATAGATCTGTTAATAATTCGAGTAGATTTGATAAATTTGAACAGCTTGTAAGTCATATAGGTATATTCCCTATTCTAAATATATTGTAAACATTATTTTGCTTTACAGGAATGTATGCTTCCCTTACTTTATAAACATCAAGCTCTTGGAGATGATTTCTTCATAGATATTGCTGATACTAAACTTGGTTATTACGTTCCTGAGAAAGGTAACTTAAAATAAATATAGTTTTAGTATTATATTTCTTATTGCACCTACTTCTATTTTAAGGACCAAAAGAATGTGGATTGTGTGCTGTAGGACAAACCATTATGGACCTTACACGGAAGGTTCAAAATGCATTGTATTTGGCCCCTAGAGTCGTTGTTATGATAGGATTTCAAGATTTAATATGGGTACGAAACATTTACGTCTATTAAAATAGTATTATATGTAATACCTATATTATTTTACAGGGTCACAGCGTGAGCAGTATGATTTGTGACTTGAGACAACTCGTTATGGAACTAAAGAGAAGAAATACAAGAGTTACACTCATCACTTTGATACCATCCCCAAAATTGCCAAAGTTAAGAAGACTTCAAATACGAATGGACATTTTTAATAAAGCCATTCTCGACTATGCTTGCGGTAAGTAAATGCTTCACATTACGTACATGAACACTAACGTGTAACCTGTCTTTTTTAGATACCGAATTAAAATGCAACGTTATTGACATGAATACAATTTTTTTGAATGAGGAAAAGAATTTCCGGAGAGACTAGTAAGTATATTATGTTCTAACTTTCCATGTTTATAGTTTGTTATTTCTTTAGTGACAGATTTACCCGAATTGCCAAAAAAGATTCATATAAGGTATTCTCAGATTATGGCAGAAAAATATTTTTGAGTGCTATAAAATCCTGCTTGCGAGAGCAGATTGAAGTTGGACATTAAATATAAATCGACTAAAACTAAAGAATAATGTCACTGTACTTTATCATTTTCCGTTTTATTTTCTTTATGTAAGATAAGTGCACATGTCTTACTAAATTTAAATCATAAGGGGATTTGGTAGAGTGTTTTGTATTTATTCTCATATTTCTATGTGGTCATATACTAATATTTTTACTTTAAATATATGTACCTCGTAGAACATTTTTGAATAAATGATAATAATACCTTTCATACAAGAAAAGTATTTATTAGTGTTGTGTTCACCTGTTCGTCTTTATTTATTGTTTGTAATATTTCCATATATTTATTTGTAGTGTTAAGTGTTAGTTATATAAAAGAGCATCTTCCTGTGATTATATATAAAAAAATACAATTAACCACAATATCGTAGATTTGTTTAATTATGTATGTACTTATTTATTGTTATTTATAAATTTAGTTTAAAAATATAGTAGGTTAATCATTGTTCCCTTTTTTTAATCACCCGACAGTTAAAAAAACTCCCTTGAGTAATTAATAAATATGTTTTATTTATTTTCAGTATGATTAAAATTTATGATCCATTTAAAATATATTCAGGTATTAAAAAATATAAATATATATGTATATTAGTTTAGCTAAAAATATTTATTGAGCTTTCCATTTAATAAAAAAAATAACAATCGACTTCCATAATGTCTTAAAAATAAATAGTACTTACTTATAATAGAACGTAATTTAAAAATATATTAAAACTTTTTCACATATAAATCCTTCGAAGATCAGCAGGGGAAGTAATCATATTACACTGCGGGCACAATTTCTTCGCCCCGAGAGTCTGCAACCAACATTCCTCGCAATGGACATGCCAACAACACACCGATATAACAGGCGTACGATATCGTTCCATACAGATCAAACACTTATACACTTCTTCCCTATTTTGCTCCCTACTTTCTAGCTCCTTAATTCTATTCTTTAGTACTTCTAATATAGGATCCCCCTTTGTCTCCACAGATCCTAAATCACTTGACCGATTTTTCTCGGAACATAATCGTTTTGGATCTGTACCTGTAACAGCTTTCCGAAGCGCCACATTTTCAGGATCGCCGCATGGAAGTATCACATCTGTTTCTGAATATTGAGGTGATCCATACATTTGAGTGTCGTCACCATCAACATTTAAGTCTTCGTCCTCTTCTGCCATGCTTATAGTCGTACCTAGACTAGAAACTCCTCCTTGCAGCAAACTAGTCGCTCTGACGCGAGACTGACCTGCCCATTCATATTCTTCGTAAGCTTCTACATCAATATTTTCATCACTTTCACTGCCGTTTGCTTCAGACCTTCTCAAGCACAGCTCCACGTGTAGTGTTAGATCTTCGCTTACTTCTTTGTTACAGATCGGACAAATTTCTTCAGCCCTACGTTTTCTGGTTTTAGTTTTTTGCCTGCTCTGTCTGTTCAGCCGGATTTTTTGGAACGTTTCCCAGTTTTTATCCGTATTATTGTCGCTTGAAGATGAACCATTACTTGAGCTAGATGGGATGTTTTTAATTTTGTGCTTTGAAGAAGGCAGTTTGTTCAGCTTTTCGATTTCTGAGTTAAGGTGAGTGTCGATTTCTGTCTGTCTTAACGTTACACTACATACTGGACAACATGAAGGGTCGTTTTGTTTCCTTTTGGTCCTACATCCTCTTCCACCCTCCTCAGAATTGCAACTACTACTAGGAGTATCATTCTCCTCAATACAATTATCCATTCCTTTCCATTAAATACTGGTTTGCACGGCCAAAGAAGCTCTTCGAAATATTCTTATTTAAATATTTCTCAAGTGATTACTATTATTTAATACGATGTTTTTGGATTTACCTTTTGTTTTGTTTACATTTTGGGGTTAAAGTCTTCATCAGTTTCCTCCACTGTTTCAAGTATCATTATATACTATATTTTTATAAAGAAAGTTTACCATATTTTTAAATGGTATATATTATATTCACTTATTACAACATGATGAACAAATATAATAATCAAATAATCAACAAATATTTCCTCCAAATCTTTTCAAACAAAAACCTAGTCAATATCAGCAGGTTTAACAACTTAAAACATTGAAAAAAAAAATTATTATGGGCTTAAGTCAATTTTTTGAAAAAGTTATTTCCATTGAAGAAAAATATTTTGGCTTTAAAAGTAAGTAAAACATAAAATAATTATTAGATTGTTGAAAACAAGTACACGTATCAGATCAAACAATTTGGAAGTAGTCTTTTACAAGTTTTCTCACATTTTCTTCTAAAATAAAATTAAGTCAATAATAACCGTATTAGCGTATTTCAACATTATTTGAATTTGTTATTTTGAGACTCGCTGAAACGCTGTTAAACATTTTATTTCGTCTTGCTTATGTAAAGTTATAAACTAGGAATACCGTTGTTTGTATAAGAATAAGAATACAAACTCTGTCATGGTTAAAATGCCTTTGGTCATGTTACCGGTGCAGTAGACAAGAATTGCCTAAAAGTTGTCAAATGATAATGGTTCTGTCTTATAGATATTCTGTTCTGTGATCTGTGGTAATGGTTGTCAAAATGAATGAATGTAAACATTGGAATATTTAAACAAATAATGATTTTTAACGTTTCAAGTATGTTGTAATTATCAATAAGTTTATTCCTAAAAATGTCGTTTAATTTAGATTCAGACTTAGAAGTGAAAGTGCGTAAATGTAAGTATATTAAATAATAAAATCAATAAGTAGACATGGATTTTTATTTTAGCAACAGAAAGGATATCAGAAAACATGCATATTGTAGCAAATGAACCATCTCTAGCTTTCTACAGACTACAGGAACATGTTCGTAAAGCCCTAAATCCTATGGTAGATAGACGAGTCGATGTAAACAAATTGCATACCGAACTTCAAGGAAGATGTTATGATATAGAATATGCTGTGGGGTAGATATCCAGTCAAATTTTGAATATATATGTGGTTAGTAACTTTTATTTATCGTAGAGCGTTGAAAGCCATGGGTAAAGCCGAAGACAGTTTTAAAAATATCCAGGATAATTTGAAAAATGCTATTTTTCTCAAACAGCAGCTCAAATACGAAGAATCCAGGAAGAAAAAAGCAGATACTAACTCTGTATATAAGCGCCTTTCTGCTCATATTACTCTAGACCTTCCAGAGTTACCAGAGTTGTCAGATGTAGTCCGAGAAACTGCAAATCGTGTCGAACACATGATGTCGAAAGCTACTCATTCCTCTTCAAATAGTTAATAAAATATCTGTTCTTGACTGGTGATGTACATACTTCAATAAATTATTTATTTATTTGTTTTGACTATCATTGCAAACAATTTGGTATTACAAATATAATTTTAAATATTTAGTGAGAAACAGTTCTCTTCCAACATCCAAATTAACTAAAATTCAACAGTTGGTACGACTGTCCACGTTGAGCTGCTGTTGCTGTTTGTATCAGTTCTGTGATGTCATTTTGGTTCATCAACAATTATTGAAAAGAATTTTAAAAAATGTTAAATGATGTTAATAAGCAGGAAATGGTTAAGGGCCTCCTAAAACTGCAAGGTAAACTTATAAATTTTAATATATTTATAACCTATGCTGTCAGTCATTCATTAGCAGTGGCGTACAGTGTATTGAGATCATCGCCACCAATATGATTAATATAGGACAAATTTATTACCTAATATAGGCATGAAATTTACAGTGTATTTATAAGAAATGGTTATTATCTGGCATTTCGTGAAAATAGATAAGATTCGAAATTTATATCGTTGCAACCTGTTTTGCGTGTTTCTGTAAAATCTGGATCATCTGATTTAATACATAAAGGTACACATGCGTTCAATATTTTCCCATGCATTGACTAACACAATGCGAATGCGACGTCGCGGAAATCGGCGCATGGCGTCGAATTTCGTTCAAAATTAAGAAAATATAAATTAGAGTGTGTTAAAAAGTTTATTGATAATACAATTTAGAACATATTTGTTATTACAATAGATTTCGAATTTGTAAGATTTTGGGAAACGGTTGGCTAACTGTAACTAATGTGTGCGCACTTCTTTAAATATTGATTTTGGGCCGAAACGATCGTCTGGCAGTTGTAGAAAATTGTGCTATTGATATTAACTACAGCAAGAAACTGACGGCATGTAAATATCATACTTAATTACTAATTAACACTTTAACATAATTGGTGTATGATTCCTTACTAAGACATACTTTAATAGCAATACTTTTCTTTAAAAAAATGGTTCCTAGTGTTTTCTGACTATTGATTCTTGTTATAGAATATAATTGTTATACAGTGTGAGTGACTATGGTTAGCTGTAAGATCTCCCTCTTTATCAAGTTTATTACAATGTAGTATTCTGATTATTCTGATTTTGGTAAGATATTCATCTTTTTCTCAAATTTTTGTTGAAAATCAAAATAATAAGGAAATAATTAAGCACTTCATTTGTGATGATTCATAATATATACCCACATACTTAGTATTCACTACATAATAAATATAACCTTTTTAATTTAAACCTTTTAAAAATACATTTATAACGATATTTTCGTAGGTTTTCCAAGAAGTTTATTATGGAAGTTATATTTATAAATTATATATAGAAATGACCAGTTTGACTTTGGCATTAGATAATATTGATGTTAGCGAAAGTACAGAACAAATAAGTAAACTTTTTCCCAAGTGCAAACCAAGAAGCGACATTAATTTAAACCCTATTATTGCCTCGGGAAGAGACCATGAATGTGTTGATAATACAACAAATACTGTCATGAATATCGACAGTGAAAATGATAGGTAACTTTTTTAAATAACATTCATTATTTAAATATATATAAATATGCCTTTATTAAAGAAATCGTATGCACAGGGTGATCGATAAATGTGTCTGTAGCTTAACCGAAAATGCAATATTTTCAATAAACACTTTCAGTTTGTGAAATATATAGAAATATATATTATTTATAAACACTCTTTTGTATTTCCATATTCGGAAATTTTTATACATCAACTCTGTTAAGGGGTTTCCATCACTATTTTAACAAAGCAATCAACCATTTTAGTTAAATTTATTTATTAAATTAGTTCCTAGTAAAGCTAAAAATGTGTCGTGGTCTTAAAAATTATTTCTTCTAATTGTTTTTATGTTTTCAATTACATTTTAAATTACTAGAGTATTAAGTAATTCCAAATCCAATAAATTACTAGAGTATTAAGTAATTACAGAATAATGTATTGTTTAATAATCCAAATTTCAGTACCTTTTATTGTTTTGATCGTTCATTTCTACACATGGCTGTTAGGAGCTAGGTACCTATATATTATAAGAAAAATAACTTCTTAGACACACTGAAATATTATAAGCACTTTGTCTCTTCACCCTGTATATGTATATACAGTTAGGTTTCAGTGAATTGAATATCATTGTTAATCATAAACAGCATCATCATGAATTACATATTATGAGATCATATTAAGCTCCCTATTGAGGTCAGACATTGTATCATAGTACTTATTGATTTATTTCACATCTGGATGCAGTTAATGTTGATAAATAGAAAATTTAAAAGACACTATTAAACCATTAGCTAATGAAACAATTACTACTCTGTAATCTTCATACAATTGTTGGATCAGGATTTCATTACGGTTCCTTAATTAAATTGGTGATTTTTTAGTTTTTTTATCTTATAATCTTCAGGACTCTGTTATAATGTAATAATATAAAACATTACACAAATATCAGTATGTAGCCTGAAGAATGTTTTATAAATGGATTGAAAGGTTTGAACTTTTTCTAATAGCATAATATTTTCTGTAGTTCTATTCTGCATCATGTATTTTGTTGATATGTACATGATATATCTATTTAATTTTTTAATGGTGATATTATTTTTGGTTTATTAGATGGATAGTTGATAGTACCTGTAATATTAGTAGGGATAATATAAGCCAGCTGCACTCTACAGATGATGACGACATTATCGAACATAAGCATTCAAGCGGAACATACAAATTACGTGATTCTAGGTATTTTCATCAACAAATCATCATGTCTAGTTTTTTCACTCATCTCCAATTATGTTAATTTTTATTTTGTGTGATCTGTCAATTCAATCATCAGTTTTCGTTAATATCTTACAAACTATTTTTTTTTTCATCTAAGTTATACAGCATGGTATTATTTCAAAAACACTTGCATGATCAATGAATGGTATATCGTACCTGTATATAACATCTATTTTTTAACAATTTAATATAAAAATAGATGTTCTTACCTCTCAAATTTTTTGTGTGCTGAAAATAGATGTTAATACTTTTTCGTTGTAATTTTTTAAAGTAGTAATAATTATTGGATATCCGATTCAGGATAATAGAAATAGCAGGAGGCAGAGAAATTTACTCTCAAAGCCGAAGCAAGGCGCTACGTAAGTCTCGAAATTCCCTGTCGACCGAAGATGGTGAAAAAAAGGGCGAGAAGTCGCCCATGAGACAGGGCGTATGGGAGCTCCGTGGTCGCAGCGAGGCCAAGAAGCTTCGCAACTCCAGAGACTATACCGAGACAGTATTCTCATCTGAAGTATGTTCAGTAGCTCATGAGCAACAAAATGAAGAAAGCCCTGTAGAAAAATCTAGTCCTGTAACCATGACATTTCCTGGTGAAGTAGTCGTTTTCGACGACATCGGAGAGAGTTGGCATGCTGAAGATGCCAAGAGACTCGAAGATGAACACTCAAATCACACTGCCGCAAAAATTTTCAATTCCAGTGATACCGATAGTGAAAAAGTTACCAAGGTTATTGGGAATTTGCCGATAGCCGTTTACGAGGGTTCGCCCAGACGTTACGGCCAAAGACATATGGAAACCAATTGCCCGCACCCTCAGCTTCCTAGTGCACAAAGTTTATTAGCTTCTCCTAGTGTTTACCCACCCAGGCCTGGTTTTCCTCAACGAGTTGTTAGTACGCCTAGTCCTGTCGATAATGACAGCAACTTAAATATCGAGAATAACTCATTTAATGTAAGTATATTTCACTCCCTAACTGAATATTACTATATTAGTGTAACGTCATATTCTTTATGCAACATGTGAAACTTCTATACTTCCCCTCGATATTCATATATAAATGCAACATTTATCAATGCATCGACACATCTCGAATATATGCATCAAGTTTTACATGTTACATAGTAGGCCACTGGTGTATTATGATTAACGTGGGTTATATATTTATATTATATAGTCCGTCCCTAAAGTTACTCCCACCTTATCCTTTCAACGAGTTGAGATAACGATCTCAAACAAAATGATGGCACAAATGATGGAAATTTAGACAATTGATAGATGGCGCTATAGTCGCTGTTGGCTCATTTTTTTAAAATAACATTGTAGGCCGTATCGTACATCGTTTGAAAGGTATTCAATTCTCTTCACCAGTTGTTGAAAAATTTAAATTGAGTCATTGAAAGCCAACACATTCCCCTGATTTAACATGTATAGACACATTTTTTTTGAGAATGTAAACATGTTAAATAAGTTACATTACATTAACATTCTACGGTTAAAACATTTACATATTTAGAATGAACGATGGTCTTTCACTCGCCGAATGAGACACAAAGATGCTTGTAACTCAAAAACGGATAACTCGATTTTAATTTTTCATCAACTGGTGTGAAGAGAATTGAAATACTTTTCAAACAATGTGCTTACGTTTGCACATTCCGTTCCGCGTAGAAAGTAGTATTTTTTATACCATTCATCCTACATTATGTTTGAAATGGGGGAGGGATACTTTATGAACATACTGTATAACATCTGAAGTAATGTAGGGCAGTATTTAATATCTCAATTCTTATTATATTTGGCACAATTCACCAACACATTTAACACATTTTTCAAATTTATCTTTTAGAAAAACCACAACCACAAAATACATACAATGTACAAAAATATATACATATAAAAACAAAAATAAATATTTCAAATTTAAGTATACTTATTTTTAGATATGAAACACCCTGTAATTTACAAATTGTATTGTGGTTATATTTAAACACACTGCCATAATGTATATTTTATCATTTATCAGACATCTGTTTATTTAAATTGTTTACAATGTTTGGGCTGAAGTTTATTACAAAGATCCTGTGAAATAAATACTTTGAATTGATACTGAGTTTGAAGATTGACAAAGCGATATTGCTTTTAGAAAAAATCATCATCACCTCCAAACACCACCTCATCTACATTTGACTACTTATACGAGTTTTCCGAAACTAGAAAAGTATTAGAAGAATTCTTCAAATGTCCTCCACCAGAAGAAGAAAATAGGTTAGAAGTGGAGTTTCAAGACTTGGAATATGAACTGCGGCGACAGGCTAGCGATTCCGGCAATTCATATGTAGGGCAAAGGTTAGCAAAAAATCTACCGGGTGAAAATGAATTTTGCATGAGAATCGATTCGCCTAGGAAATGCTTGAATAACAGCCATATTCATAGCATACAGGTAAGTTAAATTGCACCGTATAATATTACACACCTTTCAACATACTATTTGTACCACTATCATAACTTGACGATACATTTTAAAACTAACTTTCATGCTAGTTTGATATCCTGCTTATATGTATACTTACAAATATTTCTGTGCAGTAGTTTGTTCGTTCCAAAGATTGTACTAAAAAAAATCTAGCCTACT
Organism: Pogonocherus hispidulus; assembly: GCA_963924545.1. Taxonomy (NCBI): domain Eukaryota; kingdom Metazoa; phylum Arthropoda; class Insecta; order Coleoptera; family Cerambycidae; genus Pogonocherus; species Pogonocherus hispidulus. The sequence continues at coordinate 1,377,324 of OZ004701.1, forward strand.
GTTACAGTACAACTACCTACTGATACATTAGACCTACTAACTAATGTTACTAATTCCAAAATAGTTCTAAAGCACACACATTCAAGTATTTTAGGTTATGACTCACAATTTCTTTTTAGGATCATGATATTACCGAACATGAGAACAATTTTTTAGACTTATCTATTGGGACAGGGTCTAGTGGAGACCTAGGTGAAACTGAAGTAGGTCTCCAAGTAGGACATAGCCGAAATTTCACACTCTCCCCAGAAACAACGGACTGCGATTCTAATTGTGGAGACCTAGATAGCGAAGTATCGTTAATGTTAATGGAGACCGATATGGGACCGTCTGGCGGTCTTTTAGGTACTTTTAACGTCAAGCTAAATACAAACTACTCCTGTCGGCTAACTTTAAATTTTCTAGGGTCAAATACAGACATAGCAATTCCTAGCGATTCGCTGCGTCTCTATTCCAGTATGCCGGTTTTAGAAGATGGACTGTCGTCAGGACATGCAAGTGACACAGATAACAATAACCCGACGGTCATGCTAATGAAGCGTCAAATAACGGAAATCGAAAGAGAACTCAATCAAGGTATATGCAAAACTAATCAGACAAATAACAAACCTAGTGAGAACGGTTTGTCGCCAAAGGACGAGTGTCGCAGCGGATCTCCTATTGATATCAACGGTTGCGTTAATAGCTTTGAAGAACCGATGGTAATGTCGCAAACAGACTCTCTTGGTGAGCATTTTTACAATTTCTTTTATTTATTTTCTTTTATTATTATTGTATTATTCTATGTATCTTTTATTTTCTTTTTAGAAAAAACGCCACCGCCGCCCGCTCCTGCCCCTCATCGTTTGATGCAGGGGGAGAAGTCCAGCGATGTAGAGGCAGCTATCAAAGACATCCGTCTGACTTTGCAAAGGACTAAAACGCTGCCGTTGCAGCGCCACCCTGAAGAGGATTCCGAGGAGAACGCAGCCAGTCCGATTTGGGTACCGAGGTAAATTAGATAATATCAGGAGGTAGATGATTTTATATTGATAGCAGTCATTTCAGGCAAAGGGGCATGTCGACGGCCAGTGGGGATTCTGAAAGGAAAGTCAACAGCGGCGGGGAGGAAGGTGAGACTTTGTAAGGTTGTACTGCTATTTTTTTTTACACAATTACTTTTACAGAGGAGAACGACACAGATCTGGAGACAGATCGACTGTTGGGGCAACAGAGGACAGATGATCAGGGTTTTTACGATGACAAGGTGAGACATACACTTTTCCTCAGAAATTCAGTTTCAGTTAAGGGTTTTATTGAGTAATTTTAGTTGTTTATTTTATTTCGTTGGTTATTTTAAATTTTCTACTAATAATAACATCCCATCTGAATGTGCAACAAGTAATACGTACTTTATATTTGTAAATGAATACAAACTTGAAAATGAATTGTAGAAATATGTGTATTTATTTGATCATTATACATTATAGGAATTGGATGTTTTGTAAACTTTTTTATGAAACTTTTATCACTAGTAATTGAATCTGAACCATCTGAACTCAAATTATTAATGTCTGTAGGTTTATATATACAGGGTGTCTGTAAATGATGTGCAAAAAATTCAAGGGGTGATTCTACAAGAAAAATTATTGTCTCAAGTTCCTATAACAGTTTTTCGAAAACTCGAAAATTACGGAGCTACCCGGCTTTGAAGTTAAATTTTTAAAAACAATTTTTTTTTACACAATTAATGTATGATTTAAAACGTATGTATGAGTATGTTACGAAAGCGTGGAGAGGACAACGTGTGAAATAATTTTATAATTGCCACTTTAAACTGGCAATTATGTATAATTGTCAGTTTGATCTGGCAATTATGTATAATTGACAGTTTAAACTGTCAATTATAGATAATTGTCAGTTTGATCTGGCAATTATAGATAATTGTCAATTTGATCTGTCAATTATGTATAATTGACAGTTTGATCTGGCGATTATGTATAATTGACAGTTTAAACTGTCAATTATAGATAATTGTCAGTTTAAACTAGCAATTATGTATAATTCACAGTTTATAATTGTCAGTTTGATCTGGCGATTATGTATAATTGACAGTTTAAACTGTCAATTATAGATAATTGTCAGTTTAAACTAGCAATTATGTATAATTCACAGTTTGATCTGGCAATTATGTATAATTGACAGTTTAAACTGTCAATTATACATCATTGTCAGTTTGATCTGGCAATTATAGATATTTGTCAGTTTGGTCTGGCAATTATGTATAATTGACAGTTTATAATTGTCAGTTTGATCTGGTGATTATAGATAATTGTCAGTTTGATCTGGCAATTATAGATAATTGTCAGTTTGATCTGGCGATTATGTATAATTGCCAGTTTAAACTGACAATTATACATAATTGAGAGTTTAAACTGGCAATTATAAAATTATTTCACATGATGTCCTTTCTACGCTTTCGTAGTATGTTACGTAAAACAGCTGGTCACGTATTATTTGTTGCGCATTTTTACAGATAGGTCTAATATGGTTTAGGTGTTTTCTAAAGTAGATTAAAAAAGAGCTCTCTAGACTGGCTCGAAACGATGATTGACCAACGCATGTTCCTTAACCTGTGTATTTATATTATTAGGGTTGGAGAAAACCTAAAAGTCGGACAATAATGCCTCCACTAAGCCTGTCAAACCCTAAACATATTCTAAACGCAATGGACGAGGGTACCCTTCCCTTAGTCCCTTCCGAAACTCAAATTTCTGAACCTTCCTCCCCAACAGCTGTCTCTGACAAAAGCCAATCGCCCCAAAGCCAAAAGGGATCAGTATCTTCAAATAAAATGAAAAAGGTGTGAGACTGCGCATGCAAATAGAACTCTATTAGTTTAGATATACTACGGCTTACATTTGTTTTAACACTAAGTAATCCATACTAACAATTCTGAATTGTCCCTCAGTTTTTCTTGTAGTTGCGTTAGACTATGGAATTGTAGACGATAAATTTGCATGCGGATTGCAGAAGTCCCAAAATACTTGTAAACTAGTCTGGGTATACTGTATTGAATATATTTTTATTTCTACACTACTAACTTTATAATAACTCAGTAACTTATTAACAATGAGGCATTTATTTTAGATGATTTAAATGATTATAGGTTATTTTTTATAGCATATTGCAAGAAAATTTAAATTGGAATGTTTTGGAATATATTTCAGTTTTAACACTTTAAAATAAATGTCTAAACGGCATTAGTTAATATTTATGGATTTACTTACGAAAGCGAAAAGTTAAGGCAGGACTGTTTTAAGGTCAAAACTTAGTTTTCAGAAGTGGGATTATCTTGACACATTTATCTCAACTGTACTAGAGTTACACACTCTGTATATTTCAGTCAATAAGCATAATCTATAGCTTTCACTCTAGTAAATTCTTAAATATATGAAAGCCTGTACAGAATTGCACTTTTAATTTTTTTATAACACAATAATATGCACCTGTTCAGTAATGGCCACTAAAAAGGGTAAAGTAACAGTAATTTTCTTTGTAAATAGTTTTCTCGTTGAGCTGCTAGTTCCACACATACAGTTTAAGAAAAATTTGATATTTTTAATGTCAGTTTTAAACGTTTACGACATTCGTCTAAGGAGTGTATAACGTTGTATTCTTTATTGATTACCTCCTCAAGATTACCGTTTTTATATACGAGGTCTGAGAGAACTGAATTCCCGGAATGAGTTCATAAACACTTTATTTTCAAACTATGGTCATCAAGTATGGTACTTTGATGATTTTTTATCTGTTTGAATGTCAGAATCAGTCATATGCATCATTTTAGGAGTGTTTTCGTTATTCGTGTGTTCAATTGGTTTTTTTTTTTGCCTAAAAAACTCAAAATACTTGGTCAAAATTTGGAGTCAAAGTTTTGTTACTTGCTCAAACGTTGCTTCATTGTTTTTCTTTTTTTTTTTCAACACAAAATGAATAACACCGCTACGATCATTGGTTTATTCATGATTATGATATTCAGGCTTTTTTCTTTGGAGTCTTTTATTTTCTTATGCCATGCTCTGGCGTTTTTATTTCTGTGTTGTACCGGAAGCACCCAGTTTCATCTGTCAGAAACATCCAATTGTAGCGGAGATATACAAACGACCATGTCAAGTGCGATATCGACTTAAATTGCAGTACATAAGATGCAGATGTGCTGTTCCGGAATCTAGTTGTCACACCTCGTACTGTTGTTTCTCTTAAACTTGTATAACGACTCAGCGAAATTATTGATTTTGTACCCAGCCTAGTCCATAACAGATACAAACAGAAAAACACTACTCCACATAAATACATATACCAGAATGCAAATAAAATATTAGAAGCTTCAAAACATGTAAATAAGCATTTTCAGTTGATATTAATCACAAATTTAGCCACGGCTGCCACAAAGATATCTAACTTTAAACACATCTTTATTTGCAGGATAAAGACAATAAAAAGAAAGGGAGAAACAAGGAAGGTAAGTGATGTTTTGTTAATTTTTTTCATCGTTTTCTGTACAAATAACTACTTTATTTAACTTGCAATACATTTGGAATTTTATGGTAAGTCAAAGCGTAATCTTGAAATGGATTACTATATAAATATTTAGCTCATACATTTATTCAGTGTTTATCCCAATCCAAATCTATACATCCCAAAAATTGCATTACAAATAAGATACATATATAAAATTGCAAATGTAAATTATATGGTAAAAAATTTATATCAAAACTTGTTCACGTATATACAGGGTGTTGCTTGTATTAACGAATTTTATATACATACCAGTCTAAAACATTTTAAACCGAGTCGTATATTCCTTGTTAACGATTTTTGTTTTTTGCAATAAAATATGTTTTATTTTAAGATCTTAAAAAAATAAATACGTAATTTTGTCAATTGATTATACAGAGGGTTATCCCTTTTTGTACAGTTATGGATTTGTATGGATTTGGTCGAAGTTCATTCAGTTCCATACTCAGTAGTCCAAAACCATTAAGTGTCACCGGATATCGAATGTTCTCCCCTAAAATGTTCTCCTTTCTTTGCAGATGTTATACAACGTTCAGTATTAATAGAAGGGGTGCTATTTCGCGCACGGTATTTGGGATCGACGCAGCTCGTATGCGAAGGGCAGCCTACAAAAACGACTAGGATGATGCAGGCTGAAGAGGCTGTCTCCAGGATTAAGGTAATGCATGCGTTTATATATATCTTTTAAGTCCTTTTAGTAGTGAGCACCTTTACGGATACTTACCATACTGTTTAAATGTGGATTTATATTGAATTGAACTACAATATTTCTGTTCTGCCATCTACTGTTCATAGACTACATTAGTGTGCCTTCAGAAAGTTATGCAACCCACGGAAAGGAGTCGTGACACACTGGTTGCCTATTTTGTAGTACTGGAATCCTAGAGTTGATATAATGTACCATTAGAGCTGCCTTATAATCCCATATCATATGTTTGTCATATTTACTGCTGAGAAAGTATAGACAAGGGTAGGAACTGTCATAAACTTTTTTTATTTTAAGGAGTTACTTGCACGATATGTGAGTTAAACCCATACATTTTAACAAATTTTGTTTGGGGTTAATCGAGAAAAGAAATAACATTCTATGTTGTATTTAAAAACTTGAGAATGTCACCTTTATATACAAATGCATGTCAATTGACACTGTTATGTAATAGGCAACCCGTGTGACTAAACTCGTGTATGTGGGTTGCATAATTATATGATTGCACATTAAACTATTGTAGTCCATTCTGGCTATGGAATTCTTAATTTTATTGCTTCTCGTTTGTTTCCTCTATGTAGGTTCTAAGTTCTAATGATTCTAACCCTTCATTTTGTACAGTGGCAGCCAAAAAGTGTGTAGAAATGCGAAAAAACCACCAGAAATTAGAAAGAAACATAAAATGATTTATAGTTCTGTTATGTTCTACGCAGACTGAAAGTTGTGATAATATATTTTTGGCTACCCTGTATAAATGCATTTTAATCCATTTGTTATTGTTTTGTGAAACCTATATGCCAAATAATCTGTATTTATGTTTAATTCGCTTAGGTTTTTTATTCAAAATATTTTCTTCTGGAATTGAAACACTAATATACATTTGAATATTATGAAACTCCCTGTATACTTTTACATAGTCGGTTTTAAGTATTAATTTATTTATTTCTTACTACTAGAAGTAAACAATTAACTTCTTTGTTAATATATCTATTGATACAGGGTGTTTTGTCTAAATTTGAACGTCACTTTTCAATCCGGAAATGGATGAAAATGTTTTATAATGTCCAAATGCAGTTTTATTCGTAATTATGTTTGACGTACCTTGCAAAATAACAAATTGTTAATTTATCATTACATTTGCTCTGGATAAAAATAATTTGGCTATACATATATTGTCTTTGAAGATTTTTTAACGTAAATACATGCTTGGTTGACCCAAAAAAGTTCTACAAAACTGAATTATTACAATATTTTGATTCAATTCCACAAAATTGAACTAACCTTGATAATAATATTAATCCTGGGCCAACGACAGATAAGTTTTGTCCTCAAAATATTCTATCTAAAGAAATGTTTTCCTATATTCTTAAAAATTATTTAAATAAATCACTTAAAAGGTTATTTTATATTATTCCATCTAAAAATACTTTGGTATTGGCGTGAAGATGACACTTTAAATCACCCTTGGCCTAAAAATTGCCCTTAAATTGTCGTTTCCGAACAAACTTGGAACATAACCCGGTCTTAGTTTTAAACTGAAAACTATTATTTTAAGTACTAGAACATTATAATTTGTAGTTAATTCTTGGCCTAAAATAAGTTTTTTGTGTCCCCAAAACGTTTGTTTGCAAGAAAGTTTGCTTTAAAACATTAAAATTGTTTTTTCTGTCTCACAGAACTTGAAAATCCTTGGCCTATTGTCCCAAATGTTTACCTCGTAAACTGGTTATAATTTTGTGTATATAAAAAGCATGCGAATTCCCCCACTTAGTGTTTTATAGATACTTGAAAAAGAAGCATTTTGGCCCTAACCTAGAAATACTTAGGTATATAAAAAGGCATGAACAAGCATGTCTAGACTAGTAGCACGGATGATTTTACCCAGATTTTAAATATTTTGACGAGTGAGTGTTTTTAAAGAAACTGGACATGATATTTTTGTACGTTGTACCCCCTTCCCCAATTGAAAGGCAATGCCCTTTGGTGCACGCTTTGTGTGCTCTACTTGGTTGGTTGCCTGTTACATGTTTTACCTGGATTTCACTATGTCGCACTCCCCTTCTGTCCATTGCTTTGGATGTTCTTTGAACTGTACATAATAGAGATCCATGCACTAGTGACTATTACACCGGCAATCACGCCTAATAGTCCCGTTTCCCTGTCAATGTTGTATAAATGTGGCGATTAGAGTAGACACGGATATGAGAAATTGTGGTAGTGTGACAAGGGTAAACTTGTAGGAGGTATCCAACCAGATGATTCAAAGCTACGGGCCGCAATTCGTCCCAAGCAGTCCGGAAAGTGGTAGTCTTGAGGACGAGTCGCAAATGGGCGCAGAGCTCGATTCCATTCCTGAAAGTACCGTGCAGCCACCTGCGAGCGGTGAGCTTTTCAAACATTGCATTAATCATTCTTGCACCATCAAACTACAATAAAAAATGGTAGGCGTAGGGTACCATTTTAGGACTTAAAGCAAACAATATTACTCTAAAGTAATTATGCAACCCACATAGATATAGTCATGTGACACTGGTTGCCTACTGAGTAGTACTGGAACTAAAATATACGTGGTGTTCAATTTGCCTGGCTAATGCAAATAATTTCAGTTACCAACATTTTTCATTATCTTAAGATTGAAATACGCGCTATTGCCAGACTGTGTATAGGAGGTACTTCATGTATTATTGTAGTTTGATGTCTGTTTTTCTCTAAATGGTGAATGCAATGATTGAAAAGTTCTTACAGAGGGACCACCGCATTATGGCGATAACCCCTTTGGCGTTGGGTCGACTGGGACAGTTTTCCGACTGCATTTCCTTGGTTCTGTCGAAGTTGATGAGGAAGGGGGTAGAAAACGGCGAAAACGACTCAAGAAAAATATGGTAGAAGTAGCCGTAACCAAAATTAAGGTCTGTCTTAATTGTATAAGTCCCCTGTTTTTTAAATGACCCTGTTTTATGTATCCTCAACACTTTCCCTGAGATTTTGCTTAAAAGGAAACTGACCTGTTCGCTAAAAGTAACAAGGAATTACGAATTAACTGATCAATGATCAATTAGCGTCATGATGACGGTTATAAATGACTGGTTAATTGTCGGTTACAGATAATTCATATTTTTTCCTTTACTTGTTCAGTTCAGTTGAGAAATTCATTTGTTTTGAAACAATTATGTATTATTATTATAATACTTGTTTATTTATTAATTTCATTGGTGTTTTAACAATTAACCTTGTGCCTTTTTCATTCCTTCTCCATATAAGGCTTCATTGAGTCATTTACCTACAGAGTTATTCCTATTAAGTTATATATCATGTCTTACTAATCATTTAGTCCTCACAGGTGGTTGGAACAATGCTTAATTTCCTTATACGTTATTATCAGTTCCTATATCAATGTTCGTGACTAATATACTAACAATATAATTTTTTTCATTGCTGCTTCTTTGGACATAGGCTTTGGTAAGCTGACATATAAAAAAAATTTGCTTGTTACTATTACAAATCATAATTCAGGCTCCCGATGGAGAGAGCCAACCAAGCACAGAGGTGGACCTATTCATATCGACGGAAAAAATCATGGTTCTCAACACGGATCTGAAAGAGATCATGATGGATCACGCCCTACGAACAATTTCTTACATAGCAGATATCGGCGACTTAGTTGTTCTAATGGCGAGAAGACGATTCGTTCCACACGAACTGGAAGACGCCCCTAAGATAAACCGGACGCCGAAGATGATCTGCCATGTATTTGAAAGTGAAGAAGCTCAGTTTATCGCTCAATCAATAGGTCAAGCTTTTCAAGTAGCATACATGGAGTTCCTCAAGGCGAACGGCATTGAAGATCACAGTTTCGTCAAGGAAATGGACTACCAAGAAGTTTTGAACTCCCAAGAAATTTTCGGGGACGAACTGCAAATGTTTGCGAAAAAAGAAATGCAGAAAGAAGTAAGCTATACGTGTGAATCTATTTTGTAGTCCTCATCACCGGTTGTACTTTTAGGTGGTGGTACCGAAGGCGAAGGGCGAAATTCTGGGTGTCGTTATAGTGGAATCGGGATGGGGATCCATGCTACCGACTGTTGTAATAGCCAATCTAGCTCCAAGCGGCGCCGCGGCACGGTGTGGCCAATTAAACATTGGTGATCAGATAATCGCTATAAACGGTGTCAGTCTAGTCGGCCTTCCACTGTCGACATGTCAGACCTACATAAAAAATTCCAAAAATCAAACTGTAGTTAAATTAACCGTCGTTCCGTGTGCTCCTGTTGTTGAAGTCAAAATCAAGCGACCTGATACTAAATATCAACTTGGGTTCAGCGTACAAAATGGTGTGGTAAGTGACATATTTAGTCCTACATTTAATGTGATGTCAGTTCAAATTAGATTAGGTCAGTTCAGGTCAGCTAAGATTAGTTCACTTCTGATTTATTCAGTTCAGATTAGGTAAAGTTTGCTTAAATTATAGTGACAGATTTAGAGCATTTAAGTTATATTTATAAAATCCTTCCTATAGTTACTAAATATTAAATTTTTGTTGGTTTAATTGCAGATCTGTAGTCTATTGAGAGGTGGTATAGCAGAACGTGGTGGTGTTAGAGTGGGGCACAGAATAATCGAGATAAATAACCAAAGCGTAGTTGCTGTTCCGCACGAGAAAATTGTAAATTTACTTGCCACCTCCGTAGGTGAAGTGAGTATAAATTTTATTATATTCTTTTTAACATGTTTTGGTGTTAATTTTGAGGCCACCCTGTATGTCATGTAGCAAATATTTTTCGATGCGCTGTATGAATATAGTAGTTCATTGGTTACATTGTTTATATGAATGACGAACTGTGGGTTAACGTTCAGTAAATCCATTTGATTTAATTTCACGGTAAGAATTTACCTGACCTTTTAGTTTTGTTTTCGTTTGAAGGTTAAACGAGTGCATGATTGTAATACAAATAACTGTTACTATTTGAAACCGCTGGAGGTGTTATTACATTTACATTTTGCATTCACATGTTCCCATAAAGGTTTAAACAGGGTGTGAAAAATAGGATGAAAGTTTTAATTATCTCACTTATTTTTATTTCTGTAAATATAACAAATTATAATTCGTTGTTTTATAATTTAACAGCTCATTACATTTTATTCTTCGCATTTGGTTGAATTCTATTTAAAATCGTCCTGCAAAAGTCAGGGAATTTAGAATTTCCGTTTGGTTAGATGCGTATGATGTTTTTTAAGTCTTTGTATTACGGAATTTGACAGTAGGTGCGAAATTTTTTGATGAGCTTACTTGTTTCCTCAGATACTGATGAAAACTATGCCAACTTCCATGTTCCGTTTGCTAACCGGTCAAGAGAATCCAGTATACATCTAAGTTAAAATCTAACCGAGGTTCGAAAGTGCCTACTTGTAGTTGATATTGACTGTCCTTGGGAATTGTTTTAAGTTTGATCGTGCTTGAGTCGCAGATCAATATATTTTTTATTGTTAGTATAAGTTCTACAGACTGAAGACAATACAAGCAAAGAACTGCGCTCTGCACAAAACTTTTGCGCTGAGCTTTCGTGATAGATCATATCTCTGCTTTGTCGCATAATTTATTTATTTGTTGTGAACGTGAGCATACCAAAGACTGTTGGTTGGCTTAAAAGAATATTGCATCCTCATAAACCAACTAAAAAAATTAGTTATTTATTCAATCGTTTGTGAGCATGGAAAATGTTAATTTCACTCGATGGAAGACCACCATTTTCTTCTTATTTCATTCTGTGATTCGCGAAATTTACATTTAATACACCACTAATATACAGGGTGACCATAGAAATAGATTGCAGTAGATTTCTTCCATACACACTCCAAATTTAAATGTAAATAATCAGTCCCAGTGAGTACTAGATTTGGCAGTACTCTGTATGTCTTATTCATATTTCATCCTACTTCTGATTTTTTCCAATATGGCCGATCATAATGCCAACTTCACAAAAATACATAATATATTTTTACCTAAATCTTGAAAAATATATTTTAATGAAAATTTCGACTTTCAAAAACAATACAGTGTCTTCAAGTAAAAAAAGTTGGGACCACTTTTGACAAATCTGGAAGTCATTTGTTCAAGTTAAGGTTGTATGTACCTAGGCAAATTTGAAATTTAGGTATTCAAAATAGAAAGCAATCGGCTGTATTATATTTCCTTGGCGACTCTGTATTTTTCGCAATGTTAATAGATATGTATCCAAATATGCCAGGTCAGTCCACGTTTTTCCTGAGAAACTAGTAAATGATTTACATTCTAAGACTATTGCAGTGTGTGCAGAATTATTGGAAGGATTTCGTGTAAAATTACGCTAATGACAAAGAATGATTTGAGGATAAAATATCACGGTATCCTTATAAAGAGACAATGCTGAGTGTACCCTGTATATTAATTTAAAGAGAAATATTCCATTTACCCAACCTTCAAAATGCTGGCTCAAAATTACTGTAGTTCTGTCTAGTCAGCATCGATAGCATTATTTATGATTTTTTTATAACTTATATTGAGCAAGAGTTATCTTTGTAACTCTCTACATAAATTGTACTGATGTAAAAATAGTTTCTCGCTGTTTTTAATGTCGCGTCAGTCATTTTTTTTCCCAGAATATTACTATATTGAAATACCGGTAGACATGTAGAAGCAAAATATATTTTTAGAATCAATATACACATAATCAATGCGGTTATTACGATATCCAACAAACAAAGCCTTGTGATAAACCAACTGATCTCGTTGCTGTATTATTTAGATCAGTTTTCGAGTATGAGTTTGTAAAAATCGTTTTTCTTCGATCATCATAGGAGATATTGCGATTGGAGGAAACGTTCTGTTGTAGCGGTAGGGTCACCAGGGAGTACTATATTTTTATATTCATTATTAATTTACAGAAACCTAGTCCAAATTAAAGTACAATTTTTAATTATTAATAAACGGTTGGGGAATATGGTAAAATTCTGGGAAAAAATTGTTAATATCCCTTAAATGACTGTATTATATATTATTAATAGACTTCATAGTACAAGAATTAAATACAAAATAATTGGCTCAAGTTATTCGTCCTTAAACTTGGTTCCCTTTTAGTTCTTTGGGGTGAAGCGGGGCACATTTTTTAATCAAGAAGGTTTTTTTATAAAAGTCATACAACCAAAGAGGGTTTGCTTTGTTGATTGTTTTGCTCGTTGAATTATATTTTATTTAGTGTGTTTTATTTATTCATGAGTCTTTCTGTCTAATTAATAGTATTATCATAAACAAATATTTTAGTAGCTCTTAGTTTTGAGATAGTGAGCCTTGAACAAATGTGCATATTTGTATTTGATAATTTTAATATTAAGATGTGTACAGATTCACACTAATTGTCGAAATGCGTATTATGGAGTCATATTAACCATTATAATAATTGTGAATATGTTATTTATTTGTACAATAATTAATAATTTAAATACTCTTTATTTTTTTAAAACTAATTATATTGAATTTTATTATTTATATTTCTGTATATTATATTATGTATAATATTTATCGTTTTTAAATCTTTATGTTATTAAATGGAATGCGTCAATATAATCATATTTTTCATTTCAAATACCTGTTAAAATTATGGATCTGACCATATCATGCCTACAAAACAGTTCCACTACTAAGTAATTCATTTGTCTCTGTATTTAGCCATTCCTTTTGTCTATAATAAATAAAAACTTAATGTGTAACAAATATTTACAAAATACAATTACAAAGCATATTTGTCACTTTGATTGTCTTTTCTTTCCTTCATTCACCTCAGAATCTCCTTTTATCAGATTAAAACAAAGAATATCAGTTCTTACTTTATCAGTGACCTCTTGAAGTAACTATGGTAAGTAAAGTTCAAATTCGAAAAAATTAATGAAACCTTGCAATTTTAAAGACAAGTCTTCTAATTATCATCCATAACTATCAATATATTTAAGTTATTAGTGTTTTTTCTTTGTAAATTTATTAATATATTGACATCAATTCTTGGGGCTATAAAATATGATGACAATTTTTGCCAATCTTGTCATAAACTGTGCACTTCCCCCATATCCACTTGTCATTTATGGTTTTCTGTTAAATATTGCAATTGATTTTATCCATCTCTCGTTAATCAAATTTCTTACTTTTTCATATTATAAAAAAAGGGGTTTGTGCAATTTTTTTCAAGTTTTTATTAAATAAAATATAATTCTAATAATTTTTCCATATTTAAAAAATAATAGCGCATAAATAAATTAATGTAATTTCAGTACAAAGAAACTTACGTAGGAAAAAACTGAATGCCTTTCTATAACCTTGAGCGTAAAATTAAGCTATCATTCCATTTCGTAATACAAAAAAAGTATTGATTAAGTATAGTTTACAACCAGTTTATTTACTGTTGTCAAGACCGCCTAGTAGATACTTCAACTAATCTCCTTTTACCTTTATCTACTTATTCTAGAAAGTGTTAAATATTCCAATTGATGGAATTATCTATCTAATTGTACATGTAATTGTAAATGTGAAATATAGATACATGGTCTTACATACAGGGTGTCCCAAAATATAAGTACAAGAACGTTGGCACAACTTAAAACCTGTTGGTCAATAACATATTAAAAGAAAATAACTCGGCCAAATAATAAAATTATTTTGTGTTAATATACAAACGCACTGTATAAACTAGAACGTTTCGATGTATAATAAGGATAAATTCAATATAGCATATTATCTAGATAAATTCACCAGCATGGTTTAAATCGAAAACATTGGCGTATTTACATTTACGTGTAAGGGTGGATTTGTTTTATCTGAATTTTGATATTTTTGAGAATAAATCTATCAGCAGTAAGTATAAAATTTATTTATAAAACATCATTTTACAAAATAAAGAATACATTTGGCACTTCTGCTATTTGTATTGGTAACTTTGTTGATATTGTTTTACATAATTCAGACGAAAGCACAAGAGTAACATTTAATTTATTGTATAATTTAGAATTTAAGTTTATTTTCGCTGGAAATTGAAAAACTGAGTCAGGTCAAATAATTTAAAACTATTTTTGTAAGGCTATTAGTTGGAAGTTTAACTTGCAACTGTAATCTAATGTTTTCCAGTGTAAACAAGTCAGTCATAAGAAAATTTGAAATAGCATCAAATTTGTAGCTAACATTATCTATGGTTGTACAGACGAAAAATGTGGAGTTCACCTATAACAAAGCATGTCTTAAATAATGTAGAATTGAAAATTCAGTGTAAAGAATTTATTTGTAAAAAGCCTTACATACCTTTATTTACAACAAACTACAAATCCATTTTTCAGGTGCAACTAAGCACGGAATTGTTGCTAAATTGTACACATTTGAAGCAAGAAAAATATCCTTTAATACTTCTCAACCCCAATTTAAGATAAATTTCAATACTTAATACGAAAAACTAAAAACAGAGATCAGGGAGCAAAATACAAGTAAAAAAGGATCTTTAAATCAATAAAATGTTTATGAAAAAAGGGAAAATGATAATAATATACAACATTATAAATAACAATAGAGATTTGTATACACTAGAAAATAAAATATTAAAATACTTATTATAAATTGAGAAACATCTCACATTAGCAGAAAATTTATACAACTATAGTAAAAAACATAAGAATTCCACTTTTCCTTGAGAAATTAAGTTAAAATTAAAATATAAATCATCCTAATGGAATCGTTATGTTTCTTACTGTGGCCCTGTCACAGCAATATTTAATTGCCCATTGCGTATCTTCGGGTCCATTCTTTAGCATTTCGAATAGCTTCCGATTCATTTACTTTCCATAATTCCGCTACATCATTAGCTAGAGGATCATCTGGATTTGGAGCACTAAGTAAAGCTTGAATAGACAATAAAACAGTGCGTATTTGTAAAGCAGGACTCCACTTGTCCTTTAATATATCAAGGCAAATTCTACCAAGTCTATCGATGTTAGGATGATATATTTTTGTTATAAATCTTACTTTAGGTGCAGACATTGGATAGTCTTCAGGGAGGAACAACTCTAGTTTAAAGAGACCCCCTTCAAAAGGTGAGTCCTCTGGGCCTGTCACAATAACATGAAAATAACGAGCGTTACTGTCGTCTGGTACAGCACTTATTCCCGGCACTGGTTCCTGCATTAATCGCTGGGTTTCTTTAATTATCCTGCGTGGTAGGGCTGCCATTTTTTGCTTATCAATGCGAATACTTCTCTAATTTTTGGTATAAATTAATCACTGCACTATAACACAAAATGGTACTTATACGGCTTTTCACTTCTTGTGATGAAATCCACCTCTCATTATTCCCCGACGACACTATTTCTTTTATTATTAAAGGTAGTAGATAACGAATTTGGACATATCTACCGACGTTTTCATTCTGCGGCCTGCGGTCTATGTTTCACTGACGCGCATGATTTCATAAATGTGCGGGATATTCAAAATTAACGCCACTTTAACCACATAACTCGTAGAAATAATAATTGTAATGAATTTATAAATGAATAGCTTAAGATAAATTTAGAACCGCGAATATATAACTTCCACTTGTTTCTTATTAATAGCTTATTTATAGCTTATTTTATCACCAAGGGTTCATTGTTCTTAAATTAAATACAATGCAGTAGTACGTTCCGAAATATTAACCAGTTTTCTAGAGTTCCCAAAAGCTATAAACCGTTGTTTGTAAATATGTATTATTCTTATTGAAACATGAAACAACGTATAAACTGTGAAAGAATAAACACTCTCAAGTACTGACAAGATTAGTAAATTATTTTCTATTTTTTCTTGATATTAGCCAAAACGATAAAATGTATCTCTTTGGGAAATATGAAATTAAGATATGCTTGTTTTGTATCCATTCAATGAAATCTAGTATTTTACATACTAATAATACGAGTGAATGACGTACGATGTCATGGTGAATGTTTGCACCTGACCACTGAAATTCCTGAATTTATAAGAATAAAATAACCAATCAAATTCAAGGAGCTTGGTAGTATTAGATTTTTTCACAAGGTGTCACTACTGCAGCTGATTAACTACCTTTTATATAAAGATATCTTGCTTCTATGGTAGAATCGGTGCTGTAATTATATCACTGTTCTGTGGTTATATATTTTATATTACTACTTTCAGTTATCAGTGGTCATTGTTTTGTGATGTTTACTATGTGGTTACTACCTTTTCTAACTATTCTGTGTTTTCTAATCTATGGTAGTGGTCAGTCATGATAGAAGATAGAATAGTGTCCTGTCATGTTGGTCAGTGGTCAGTGGTTTTCATAAGAATGAGAAAGAGGAAACAGAACCATAATAAATAATTTTTTTTATATATTTATGAATCTGGCCTGCACCCTGGCTAGCTATTATCGTTATTATTGTCTACAAAGTGTAACAAATAACCGGCTAAATGTTAGATTTTAATTCCGTTTTCCTTTTGGCAGAAACTCTAGCAACTGAGGTCAATAACATCAATAGTGATAAAGAAACAATTGATTTATTTGTGATATATGGATGTTTTGGAGTTGTATTATTCTATGGAGTCTCCAAATATTTAGATGTCAAACCAGAAATTGTCAGGACAATAAATAACAACTATTATTATTACTACTAATTAACATCTGAAATTATGGCTGCTCCACCTCATCATTTTATGCAAAATTTGAATAACCCTCCCCAAACAGGTAAGAGAATATGAATATCACATTTTTAAACAAAGTATTATAGAAGCACAAGTATAAAGATATATATCTTTATTACTTGTGATAGAAGCGTCCTTAGAATGTCAAACGTTTATGCCAGTTGAAAGTAATGCTGTGAATTACTAGAATGAAAATGAGTTATTTCGACAACTGTAATGATAACCAGCATATAAGCATATATTTGACATTGTTTGCTTATTCATTCTTACTCACTAGAAATGAAATTTCCTATATTGATGCTTGTTTCTATTTTGAATATAGGGATGAGAAGCGCATTTGGACCTGGACCTATGCAAGCTCAAATGGCACCCGGGGGTATGCAAAACACGATGCCAAACCAAATACCAGTGCAAATGTCCAATCCAATGGGTAGCCCCATGGTGCCTCAAATGTCCAACGCAATGAACGGTGCTATGAACACCCAGATGAATCCGAGTATGAATGGAGGATCTCCTATGTTAGGTCAGATGAATCAACACTTCAACATGAGCAGTCCTATGAACAATTCGATGAATGGGGGTCAGATGGCGCCACATCAGGGTCCTACACAAATGCCAATGCAGCAGAGACCAATGGGTAGGTAATACAAGTTAAAATTCTTTGCCAGTTTTTTTAATTTAAAATTTTTTTGTATTCACTGGTATGAAAAATAGACCACCTTAAATGTTTAATTATTGTTAATAAGGTGAACTTGACAACAACTAAGACAATTTTAATGTT
Source organism: Pogonocherus hispidulus (assembly GCA_963924545.1). Classification (NCBI taxonomy): domain Eukaryota; kingdom Metazoa; phylum Arthropoda; class Insecta; order Coleoptera; family Cerambycidae; genus Pogonocherus; species Pogonocherus hispidulus. The sequence continues at coordinate 1,395,069 of OZ004701.1, forward strand.
TTAATGTCACCATTTTATAGAATATTTCACAAGCAACCTGTTCAGTTGTCTACATTTTTCTTGTAATTCCATAGAATTCCGTAGAAATACTATAAAGCTATAAAAATATACAGATCTTTTTGTATATCTTTTTTAAAGTAGTTCTTTTTTTATTCTACAGACAATATCATTTAATATTTATTGTGCTCTCCAAGATATTGTGACAATTTCATAGACAGTACTAAATAAGTATATTTTAGAAATAAATTATTATTTTTAAGTTATATCACAATTATGAGTTTTAAAGCAATGTATTACACAAAATATGGTAATGAGGAAGTGGGTAGGAAGAAAGTGTTCACGTCACAAAATATATCACCATTTTATCCACCTTTTTTTAGAATTTGCACCAGCTTTGAACCATCATGAAATGCCACAACCAACTCCAGGAGTAGCTCCTACTCCTCCCTCTGTTCCAGTGCAGCAACAGCAGCAGCAAGCAAAAGAATTTAATACTGCCTCGTTGTGTCGCCTTGGACAAGAGACTGTCCAAGACATTGTCAGTAGAACTCAGGAGGTGTTCCAGACTCTGAAGTCTATTCAGGTAGGTTCTTGTGTTTATTATCTTATTTACGAATACAGTGAGATCTAGAATAATTCACCAGATTCTGAACGCACCTTGTCCCAGTTGCTATCAGTTGCCTGTAAGTTTATTTTGCGGCTTAATTTTTTTTTGTATTTTACAGCCACCGAACGGGATACCGCAGTCGTTGAATGCCAGCAATGAAAAGAAAGCTAAAGTACAAGAACTGCTGAGGACAATAAGAGTTCTATTCAAACGTCTACGGTTGATTTACGAGAAGTGTAACGAAAACTGCCAGATTCAAGGGATGGAATACACGCATATAGAAAGCCTTATACCTTTCAAAGATGAAATCGATCCCAAACACGATGAAAAGAAGAATTCTGAAGCGTATCGATTAGCATGCGAGGAAAGTAAGGAGGTTATGGAGCAAGTTGTTTTGAAAAATAAACAATTGAAGGAAGTTATTGATCATCTTCGGAGAATCATTTGGGAGATAAATACTATGTTAACGATGAGAAAGTCCTAGCAGTTCTATTAGGTTTGACACCGTAAAATGATATACAGGGTGCAGTTAAGGTCAATAATTTGTTGTCTCGGGAACCAGAAGGATTAACAGCCAGTAATTATTCCACCAACATAAAGGAATCGTTTGTTATTGGTTGCCTACCATGTATTACTTCCAATACCATTTGATATATTTCTAACGTATTATGTGAATAATAACTGACAGTGTTTAAATATCTCATCCAAGGAGAAATAAAATAAAACTCTAAGCTTGGCTCAAACCCTTGAAAATGTTGGTTTTATGTTCATATGTTTAGTTCAAGTTAGTACTACATAGTAGGCAACTCATATATCATGATTGTGTTATGTGGGTTGCATAAAGTAACATTAATATAGTCAATTTTGTATGAATATTGAGTTCCGTTGAAAATGAATGGATTTCAAATCATTTTTCGTTTCCACTTTATCAGACCAATTGGTTCAGATACAAAAACTTCTTGAAAGAGTTTTAAATTCTTCTGTTTTTTTCTAATTCTACTGTAGCTGTCCTTTTGTTCCGAGATTGCCATGTTACTAGGATGCTCTGTATGTGTTTCTATACACAGACAATGGTTTTCTACATATAGTTTAGGTATTGGTATGTAGCTTTAAAATGTTTACTACTTGTTTCGTTAATAGTAGTATTTGGCTATAAAGTTATATAGCTCGATCTTATATTTATGGGAATTTATCTGTACTGCAGTTTTCATTTTTATTGTTGATCATTTATATATTTGCTTGTTTCATCTTTTATGTAAAATATATATTTATTTGTTCCTATATCCAGTGCGACAAATTTTTTGCATACATTTGTATGTAGCGTTTATTTGAAGCAGATTCTTTTCTGAACGGGAAATTCAACTTGTACACTTGTCAAGTTAATGTCAGATTCTGTTATTTGCCAATAAAATCCTACAGATATTCAGTTTAGTTAATATCTGGGGTGTATTGTGGCCAATGCAAATGTCAATATTTATGCAGATTCATTAAAAGATTGAATAAAATAATTTTTTGATAGCTGCTTCTTAGAAACAAATAACTAGTCCTTTATCTGTTTCGTATATTAATTTGTGTTTTTTAATCTTGTATGCAATTAAGTTTATTTAGCTGTAAACTGAACAAACCTTGACTGCACTGCTGAAACGTTTTCTCAGTCTTATTCAATTTTTTAGTTTTGTGGTATTTGTTTAAATAAAAGTATTAAAACGTCTGATATATCTTTTTTATAATCTACCATTGTTCGTTCAAGAATTACTTAAATTATTGCCAAATTGTGTCAATTACTTAAAGTTCACCATAAATAAGGATTAATGTAATGTAATTAAATAGATACTTTTGTATAAAGAATTAGATATATTTAGGTAAAAAGTTAAGATATATTATTTATACTAAAAACAAACCTTATCATTTTCTTATGGTAACATTTAATTCTTCTTTTTACACTGGTCAAATTTTTTCTTCATTAAATTTTATCAGTTTTGGCTACTCTCATAAGTAACCAAGCAGAAACAGTACCTACTCTCTCACTCTGAGCACTTTAAAATTACAGAAAAGAATACTTGTAATAAAAATGGAAAATATTTGTTATTCTTTGGAAACGCTTACATTATTTTTTACAACACTTATTTGAAGTCTAAGTACATAATTATTTGTCAATACTAAACAAATTCAGTATAGAACTATTTGTCAACGCTCAGTACAATACTGGATAAAATAGATCAACAAAAACAAATCACATAGTCAATTAAAAGTAACAGTCAACAAAAAGTTCACTGAAATTCAGTGGAAACCTCTGATAAACAATGGGCACAAACATTGTCTTCTTCACAGATGGTGCCGCATACTTGGCACTCACGGAAAAGTCTATTCACTATATCTTCAGTTTCTTTATCCACAGTCCTAACATATTCTTCACCTTCTTTACTCAGATTAACTTGTTCTAATTCTTGCTCAATTCGATTTAGTAACTCATTTACTTCATCGGTCTTTAGCAAACTAAACGCTTCTTGATCTTGAAGTAAAACTGCACGTATATCATTTACAGATCTATATTCAACATTGTCCCCATAATCTTCCACGATTTGTCTGAGTCTATCAACGCTCTTACTCCGTGTAGTCCTTAGTCTGTTAAAAAATCTCTGAAAAAAGAAAAAAGGTTATATTTCCTTTAAGTGAGGTTAGAAAAGTTTATAAATGCTTACAGCTCGAAATTCAGTCCTAAGAGTTTCTGTTGAAATGCGGTTATGCGATATTTCGCTTTTAGCTCTCCTCATACGGTCAGTTGGTTTATCATTAGAGCGTTCAGTAGACATTTTCGTGTTATTAAAAAAATTATATATTGGTAAAAAAACACAAACTACCTTACCAATGTAATATATAAATAAATAATTCAAAATTTGGATTTGACATTGACGCATGCGCATTTCTTTTATTTTATCATTATTGGTCATTGGTCAATAAAGTTTTTCCTACATACGGAAGACATACGGTTACTTACGCTGGTTAGCTGCTTGGTAATTCTTTGGTAATACCAAAGAATATAGACTAATTGTCTTTGGTAATAGTCTTGTTTATAGAGATATATAGTTATTCAACCGCATTAGTATGAGTGGATGGCGTACAGACAGATGTTATGGTGGATAATATGTGCACCGTGTGCACCCTGACCTGACCAATGAAATGCGTGCATTTATAGAAATGAAATAACCAATCAAATGTCGGTAGTATTAGATTTTGCCACAAGGTGCCACTACTGCGGTTGATTAACTATATTTTAAATAAACAAGGGTAATACCCTTGTATATAAAATAATAAAATCTAACAAGGGTTACCCTTGTCCTTGTTAGATTTTGAACGTACTTTCTTACGTTATTACGTAGTGTAGTAGGTAGTAGATAACTAACTTTAGACATAATAGTCCTTAAAAATAACAATAACTATGGAAATATAATATAGTAAGATCTAATAAAGATCTTAGATATATCGAAAATAAATAAAAATATCTGATTTAAGAATTTGCTTGTAGCAGTGACTATAGTCACTGCTTGTAGGTATCTTATGTCGGATTGGTTTAGAATAATATAATGTTCTCAATAAAATTATGAGTATAGATTCAAATCTTGTGCCTTTAAATATTATACCTATCTATCTACAATTTCTGGAAGAATAAAAACGTACTATTTTTTTTTAATCAGTTTTCTGACAATAAATACCTACATGTACTTATGTAACGGGATAAATAAAAACGTAGATACTTACCGTCCTATAATTACAAAACTTGAAAGACTAAGGATATGAATATTTTTAGATAGATTATGTAGGGCAGACATATAAATTAATAAAAGAGGAGCGAAATTATATCAGCCACATACGATCAATACTAATTTGATAAATTACATTTTTGCCGCGCCTAAGTTGCCATGGTAATAATGGCTAGCTAGTCATTGTGATTCCTGCGTGAAAAAATGCTAATATTCGTTTCGTCATGAGCTAGAATGGGGAATAAGTTAGTTACTTTTACCGACCAACAACTAGAAAACTATCAGGTAAAGATAAAGTATTTATTGTTGATAGTTATATGAACTTATGCTAAAAATATATTTGTGTTGCTTTATTAGGACTGCACGTTTTTTACTAGAAAAGAAATTCTAAGGTGAGTTTGCTTAATATAAGTTGGTGTATAGGTAGGTACTATATTCTTCAATGCAAGCAGAATAATAAGCTTTTGGCCAAACAAAAATTAGGTAAAATTTCTATTATTACAGGGTTTTCAAAAGATTTCGGGAGGTTCGTCCAGATTTAGTTCCAAAGCAAATGAAAGAAAATGAAGCGATTCATATAAGAATACCTTTAGAGGACAGTATAGAAAAATTGCCTGAATTACATGTAATAATGTAAGCATTTTAATCATTTAAATTTGTTATATTGTCTTTCTTTTTAGGAAAATCCATTCAAAATAAGAATTTGTGAAGTATTTTCCCGTGATGGGAAAGGCAATTTATCATTTGAAGATTTTCTAGATTTATTGTCTGTTTTTAGCGAACAAGCACCCAGAGATATTAAAGTGTTTTATGCTTTTAGCATTTACGGTTTGTATTAAAACTTATAGATACATGTCTTTACGTATAAAAGAATGTGGACGATGATAATTATTTAATTTGTTGTCATAATTTTAAAAACAGCGTTAACCCCTTCCTTTATATTTTAATTAATTAGGTAGTCCTCTTTAATATATGTGTCGGTCAAATTACTGTTACACTATTCATCACTAGATGGCGAAATTATTGGCTAAATAGATTTGTTTTAACAAAAGATTGATTTGTTTTAAGTTCTATTGTCTGTTTTAAATTTTAAATTGGATTATTACAGGAAACAATAAATTTTTCATATTTTTATAGATTTTGACGGTGACCAACATATTGGACCTGAAGATATAGATCAAGCTCTACTTTTGTTAACTAGAAACACTCAAGAGTTAACTCCTGAGGACAGGCAGCAAATTGTTGAAAAGGTAATGGAAGAAGCTGACGTAGACGGAGATGGAAAACTTTCTTATATGGAATTTGAACATGTGATAACTAGAGCTCCCGACTTTCTTCCTACTTTCCATATACGTATATAATGTGATTTTATAGATAGTTACCTACTTGTTAATATAGTTAAGTATGTTATACCTATTTATTTAAATAAACAATAGGAAAATACATGTTTAATTTTATGTCAAAGAGAATATGCTATAAAAATAAGCATTTCTTTGTTGTTTGATTAAATTATTTAACTCTCAGGTGACAGTAATGCCTGCCTAATGCCTACCAGAGATTATAAATACATTATAATAGAGATTATATAATCTGCCACTACCAGGGATTTAGGGAGACCTATAGCATTGGATTTATGCAACCTATTATTAGAGTATGTGTATTTATGGTTGCATCAACGATTGGGGAGTATTGTAATTTTGTAAAGTAAGAATTGGGAATAAATACTACCTATTTAGTGGAAAGGAAAACGAAAACACATGTTATTACAAACTTTTCTTTAACATTTATTGTCAATATACAATTTTTGGGCTTGATAGCTTTGATTTTTAATATAAAGATAATACAAAAGTAATAAAAAAAATATGGTTCGACTCTTCATAAGAAAATATAATCCCGAGTTCCTAAAAAAAATATATATATATATATTTCAGTACATACAACTACTTATACTTATAACACCTTTATATCTATTCAGTTTAATAAGTAGGTATAGGTCAAAATTATTTTGAAAAAGATATGATATGTAAGATATACACTCATCACGGAAAAATGTTTTTAATGTCCGTGATGTTGTTTGTGTTCGTGAACTTGTTCAAAAAATATATACCTCATTCGTTTATAATTATTTATAAACTGAGAGAGGGCGGAAGCTTTTTTCTACAAAGAGTTGTCCAAAGCGCTGTCACTTAAGTATATGTTGTGTGTATACATTGCTATTGTTATAGTAAATTTTCCCTTTATTAATACTACATTTTATATTTTAAGGATATTAAGGGTACCTAACCTAAATGTCAAAGTTGTTCAATGATTGGTTTGTCGTTTGTGTCAGAGACATTGATCTTGTCAGTGGCGGCTCGTAACGGTAAAGAGGAGGGTCAGAAGAAGTGAAAATACGTCGAAACTGGATCTTGGACAACTCTATTAACTATAGGTAATATATACATATATACATATATAGATAATACTCATATATCGTGTTTATATTTCCTTAGCAGTGCATTTTTTTTCATTCTGCCCCCAACAATGAAGTATGTACGAATAGTGCAACATATAGGGAACATGTTTACCTTACTTAGTGCCTGTAAATTTTCCACTCTTGCTGTTCATGACTGCGCCCATCAATGGCTTTTCTGAATATTCTCAAACTCGAAAAATCTGTTGAGACAACATCAAACACTTATCAGTTACACTGACGACACAATTTTACGTTCCTTTACTACAAGAAATTACATATATTTGGAATAGTAATACACATTTCAGAAGATCGATGTTCGAAGAATTTGAGGAAATTCAGAAGAAAGATACCCAAGGAAGAAGAAGTAAACGTCAACATCAATATCAAAGTACTCTGTTAGCGTTTCGTCATCACACAATCGATAAAATTTTGATTCAATCGTTTTTTTGGGGTTTTGTTTTTTGAAAACTTGTCTTCCTAGACTTTGTAAGACAAACAAGAATATAGATTTTACATGTTCTGAGTCAGTTGCTCAGTGAGGTTCTGACGTGATCACAGATTTTAAAACAGATAATGAAAAGAGGGCCTCCGATAGGGAGGAGGTCTTATAAAACGGGGGTTGAAAGGTCCAAGTGCTGCCTCGTTGGTTGAAGATGAGCTTCTGAAAAATATCAGCTTCCGGAGTTTTCTGCAGAAAACAGTCCTATTGCGACTTGTGAACATATGGACGAAAGGACCGTAAACAGAATACATTTGAGCCATGAAAAAAGCCAACCTTGAAACAGTTTCAGATACTTCGATTTGAAATTCTTCACACATTTCAACTACTATGTATGGCACCCAGCATATAATTATGGCGAAATATGTGAATACCAAACCATAGGCTAGGCGTCTTCTCTGTAACAAATTATCTGAGGCTTGACGTTCTGATTCGGTCGTGCTGTCTTGATCGCTGCGTGTCCTCCTTTGCTCGCTACCCTAAAAAAGTATAATATAGTACCAATTATTTCGTACAGTATGATCATTTCAAATGTAATATTTCGAAGAATCTTAGAAACGAATAAAAATATTAAGTTCTCAGATAGGCCAATCGTTATAACACTACCGATTACGATTACCCAAATCTTTAAATTTCAGGAGTTATTTTATATTTCCTTTGTAAAATCAATTAAGTTGTCCAAACTGCCATTTTCAACAATTCAATATGACTGCTATCATTTAATATGATTACAGTATTTATATACTGACACACCCGTTGACTTTAAGTCAATTCTGATTTCAGAAATAGAATTTACGTACTCGATTTACTTTAAGGCTAAGGTTTAAGAACGTCAGAGGAATTACTAAGGGCGTGGCAAATTTTAGAAGGCGCAAATGTAAAAAATCCTTTACTCCATACTAAACTTTTTTGTCAATATTTTATGGTAATAAATGGTTAACCCAAGCACAAAATATACTCTTACATATATACGTACGTATTTAACGTAGCACCCTGTATAGGTATTTAACATTTTTTTCATGCAGGATTGCATGTCCAATCTATAACATGATTTAAAAATACATCAAAGGCGTTTTTTTCGGAGAATGTACGAAAGACGATGGCTGTTATTATTCTAAGCTTTACACTCCACAAAAGCTGAAATGTAGCGGTTGTTAAAGAATTGTTAAAAAAGCCCTTCCCAAGATTTACAAAGACACAAAACCTCTTCATGCAAGGGTGGTGGCAATGAATGTAAGTATATATAATGAATATGTATTCTAAATCCTACGTGTAACTGTTTTTGGTGTTATGTAAAATTTTCGTGCTCTGGTAACTACCTACCCAAGTATTTTATTTCTATGTTTACAACTACCTGCATAAATGTCGCTTTGAAATTGTTGACACTATTAGGGAAACACGCATTTTGCTCATCATCCTGTGCTGAATTCCCTAGCCCCTTTCGAGATTAATTAATATAAGGATTAAGGACTAGGGATATGAGTCCTACACGTCCTGAGCAAGCAGAACAGATTAGAAAAATGCATAAAACCCAAGACCGAAGGTCCTCAGCATACCTATAGGATTTGTATATATAGGAAATAGGTATTTATATATTATGGTCTGTGTATACGACCTACCTTTATATCTTCCTATAATAAATCACATTTTGACGGTGCAAAAATTGGACAATGAAATATCAGGAATCTAAGAACAGTAGGTATTAACTATTCACTGTGTTCCTGAAAGTTTGTTAGCCAACTTCAAGAGCAGACTCTACTATCAAAAATATGAACAAAAACTAGTACGCGTATGACACATGAGTCATAGTCATGTTTTCTAGCATGTCAAGTTCGGATGTCGGATGTGTTAGAAGCGAGACACGAGGAAGGAAGTAGATGAGCTACCTTGAACTGCTCATTTCATTTAGTTAGATATGTAGGTATGTTTGTATACTATACAGGGATGCAGTTTTTATTTCACTTTACTTTTTTCAAGAACAGGTAGGTATTGTAAAGTTTATATAAAGTTATTGTAGTTAACTTTTCTATATATTATCGTTTTTCTTCTACTTATAAGGTAGAGGGACATCGTGTATAAAAATGCCATCAGTTATTATAGAAGGTAGGCAACCAATATTTGTTTTAAAATTGTTATTATTTATTGATCAAGCAGGTAATTTTAAGTGCATCACTGTGTTACATTTCGCATACAGTTACTGGAAATATCCAAGAAAGGTGATGACGCAAGCAATGATAAATAGCTTAGAGCACAACTATAAATTTTATATTTGAAAAATTACTTGGAAAAAACATTAATCACAAATTCGAAAGCAATGCAAACTTTTAAGGCAAACTCCCGTGGAGTGGTATATAACAAAGAATGTGTTTAACAAAGTAGGCAATGTTAGCTTTTTTACAGTCGACAATACCGTGATTAGTCATTTAAAGGATCGTAGGCATGTCGTGGGCAAACATCGGTCAATATACCCGGGTTTTCTTATAAATAAGGAGATTAGACTAAAGTTATTGTCTCTATAAATTCTATAAATAAGTTAGAGGGTCATTGTTGTTTCAGACCTTTTTAGAGTTGTAAAAAATAAAAAGCAATCATGCGAATTACAATATAATTTCCAAGAATATAGTTTATTTGTATGATACCTACAATGGACAACATTAACTATAACTTGCATAATTATGCAACTTATAAATAAGTCTTGGCACACCGGTTGCCTACAATGTACCCTAACAGTATAGGCGATTTTTTTAATTCCAAAAACACAAGAAAACATTTAACGGTTGCGTTTTCCCTTAAAATAATAATTATTTTAAGGGAAAACGCAACCTATGGCAATAAAATAATTATTATTTTATTGCCATTATTATTTTATTGCCATAGGCACAACCTCCCAAACTCTAGGAGGCTGTGCCATAGGAAATAAAAATTCATAAATTTTATTTTAGAGCATCAAGTTACCTACGCATACCGACGCGACCTCCGCCATTTGCCATTTTTCTGTTTGTTTTGTTATCCGGTCAGTAAAAGTTGTGAAAACAGTGCGAAAATGGTGAAAACAGTGCGAAAATGGTGAAAACTTACTGTTAGTGGTATACTGTGGTGTGTAAATCGTTGAGCTGCGTCTATTTCTAAGATTTTTTATTTAAAAGGTAGGATTTCTTGTGTAATATGAACATGCTATTATGTGATTTGATTTTTACTATATATGGTACCTAAATTTAATTATAATAATACTGTTTTATGTTTGTTGGTCATGATTTCATGAACTATAGGTACTATATCTCGGAACAACCTACGTTATATAAAATGTCGGAGTAAGGTAAAATATTTAGTTTTTCTGAAGGTATAACGTAAAAGTATACTGTAGATAGGTACCTATGTAGTACATTTTTCTTCAGATTAAAATATGCAAACGGGTTCGATGACGGCAATTACATTGACACCAAATCTGCCGCTAGAGCTAGAATTGTCGACAGACAATAAGATGACATACAAGATACAAGCAAAAATTAGTTAAATAGAGCCTTGAATATTTGTGGAATTACTAAAATACCAAACTTGTAGTAAGTCAGTGTAAAATTATTTTGGCACCAAATTCCACACATATAAACCAGTGTAAACTAGTACGTAAACTAACGTTCTGTGAACTAACCCAACTAATGATAAGTTTGGTTAGTTCACAGAACGTTAGTTTATGTACTAGTGTACACTGGTTTATAGATACATGTGGAATTCGGTGCTAAAATAATTTTACAGTGACTGTAAGATACTTCACAGCGACAGTAAACATATTTTCTGGCACTGAACAGTTAGGTACTTTATAGCAGTTGTAGAGTATGATTATTGGGGGTAAAGATTACTTTAGAATGCTTAAAAAGATCTCTATAAAAGTTGTAGAACCACTTTATAATGACAGCATAGTAATTTTCTGTAACAGTCGACTGATTTTCCACACATTTTGCAAGTTACTTTATAGTGACCATAATGCTAGTTTTCAGCGGTAGCAATGACCACTTTACTTTTATTTTTAGATGTAAATCACCCCTCCAAGTCCGGTACACAATTTTTTTACACCCTGTATATGTAAGTAAAATAAGCTGAAATATTTGGCAATTGCATAAGTCAACGAGTGTTAGTGTTCCTCAAGGTTGTATTACAAACCCGCTAAATTCAGTTTATAGACTTAATTATACTTAAAAGCGGAGTTATTTCGGCGGAAATAAATATTTATTTTCAGTTGGTTTAAGAAGAGTATTGTACAGCAAATAGAAAATACCAGTGCAATAAAATGTGTAACCAAATTGAGACCAAATAACATTTCTCATAAGGTTACATGTTGTTTACAATTTTTAACGTTGTAGTAATACAGACCCTGCACCACATATTCAAAATTACAGGGATCTATCGTATAAACACTAATTATAGACTGTATTATTAATGAACAGAAAGGGAATAGGAGTTTCAAAATGAACAGCACAAATGATTGAATGTTAGAAAACGACCTCCTTATCATTGAATATTTTAGTGTACCCACCTGAGGCATCCCAGCAACAATAATAACATTCGTGGGCCTTCGTATCAGGGGAATAGGCAGTGGTAGTTCTCCTTGCCTAGCTCTAGCTAGCAACGACAAGGCTGATAACGTCCTTTCTACCCGGAAAAGAGTACACATAATAACGACACAGGGTATAACCACTATTATCAATAATCGTCCAAATGTAAACAGTCTTTTCCATGGTGGCTTGAATATAGATTGGAGCTCGGTTACCTCGCAACAAGATAAAACCGCAGAGGCTATCCAGGCGGCTGCCTCTGTCGCCCACAACACTCGACGACGACGCGATCCTGTACGTGCCACAGGCCGGTAGTTCTTCAACGTGAGGTATCTGTCCATTGATAGGGCCATCAAGGTGAACTTGCTCGCTGTCAGAGGAAAAAACTGCAACAAGAAATGAAGTAGTAATCTATTGCCCGCTCATTAGGTCTACAGAATTATAATACGCAGCCCCTCCTCCCACACATTTGAGGAATTGAAATGTTATTATTATTATTTTTATTATTGCTCGATTAAATCACGTTAAAGGTGCGTTTCCACTTGTCCAAAGATAAATTAAACGTATTCAGTGTGAACTTAGACAACGGAAAAGTTTAGAGGACGAAACATAGATGTCGCACTGCAAATACAATTGGCTAAACAAATTGTAATATTTTAATCAAAAAACGTATTGGTCGACTGCAATTTAGGGATTTTTATGTTGCACGTGACAAATTTAGTAACCTTATATGAAATAGTCAATGTGTTCCATTATTAAATTTATAATATTATTGCTAAAGAATAATTAGACCGGTTTTCATTACGTTTTTACTGCCCTTAAAATAGTTAAGCTCTGTTCTCTGCAGTAACGCACTAAACATGAAGTATCTCTGATCACTAAATTATTTAGTTATTTTTTGACAGCAGTGTCATCTAGCAGTAACTTACTGAAACTATTATGCAATTATGTCCAAAGCAAGAAATGTTCCTTGTTGTTAATTGACTTTTTCGCATTGTTTAAGAAACATTCACATGAAAGTGACTATTCAAATTTGTTTAAAAGCATTTCTTTTCCGCAGATTATCTATTTTTGGAGCGGTTAATACTCATTGTCTACTTTATTTATTTGTAGCAACTCGCCTTCAGTGGTACTCAACGTACTATTGATTTCTCTCATTTGATTCATTAATTTATATTGTCAGTTCCCCGTTAAATGGCTGTAGAGCTGCGGTTAAGGTATACACAAACTGACTCGCTCATTATCCAGAATTTATCTCCAATATCATTGAATTATGCTCTGTGGAATCCAGTTTCAATACGTTGGAATCTGCATATTTAACCCGTCACTCAGATACGATTGTTCAAGATTTATTGTATCAGGTAGGATGGTTTTAATTGAGGGATTCGGATATGCTGATACTCCTTTTTGTATGGCTTGAAGCACAATACCTAGCAAACGATTCTAAGAATGAGTACACTGGTGTCATTAATTTAAAATTTTATGTAAAAAATGACGTTTGCAGGCTGAAAAATTTGCATCTGTGGTTCTGCATTCTGCAGTGCCGCATTTTTATAAACGAAACAAACGCGAATTGACCACGCAAATGGCACGCCAATATCAAGTCGGTAGCATGTTGTTCAGTTTGGGTCAATCAGTTTTGCAAATAAATAATGCCTCATGTGTTTTTATCCAGATGACTGGTGGGGTTGGTCAAATGCACACAAGCTTTTCGAGTGGAAACCGGTAGTTCCGATGGAAGATCGAACTTCGAAATCGACAAAATTTACATACATTCTGATGAACGTGAATATTTTCATCTGAAGTTCACATGATAGGTTCAATTCAATATTCACTTTTTCATTACACATCTGAAGTTGTTTTCACCTGATTAATTCCTATCACTAATATGTATACAGGGTGTATTTCCTATAAAATTATATCCTCCTTTGTTCTGGTGACTTTCTTCGATCTCTATTGTTCAAATATATATATTAATGAGAATCCTAGTTGGATAGATGATACTTATTTTCACAAATATAGCAAATACGGATGTTTTATATACAAATTCAAGGTATATTTTTATTTTGATGAACACAATATGGTTTGATAAATGTCTATAGGCATATATTAACAGAAGTTACAATAACTTTCATAATCATCTTTTTTTTGATTATTAATATTGTTTAAATTTTTTCCTTAAAACATTTCAGTTCCTCAGTTATGTTCCAACAAGAAAAAAATATTGTACATTCTTCCATATCTGGTCTTTAGATCATTTGAAAGATAAAACGCTGACGTAAAACACCCTGTATGCTTCTGATAGCGTTTAAGGTAATGTAGCATGAAATGTAAAGAAAAGAAGTATCTCAATAATATTGTATAACTACCTATACCTATTGAAAGTGTGTTACTTACTCAGTTTTTTAAACACTGGCGACATGGGCGCCCATAGGGGGTGAAAAGGGGTGCAACTTCACCTTCCCTAGCTTCTGTCACCCCATAGTCACATTTGCAACTAAAACAAGGGTTAATTTATGCTATAGAATTGATAATAATTACCAAAACTGACTAGATACGATTCAATCAATACGGACAGGCGCCGAGGGGATGCAACTACACCCCTTTAGCTCTAATTCCTGTATATTTAAAAAACATAAGAGCTTGTATTAGCAAACCATCATGGAGTGTTTGAAACTGTCACAAATTTTCGACCAGTGTTCGGTCACTGTACCGTAGGATATGAGTGGGCAAATATTTTGACAGTTTTAAACAATCCGGGAATCAGTTCCACCCCCTGGGCGCACATGGATATCAAAATTTAGTGCTATTATTTTTAATAAGAATTACTAACATCACATAAAATCTATAATGGCCTATAGAAATAACAATTATTCTGAACAGAACGATTGGTGATTGAAACAAGTGATTTGGCCACCAAAACCAAAGAAGTGCTATTGAAAATAATGCTTATCTGTCTTTTTTATCATAAAGGTATGCCTAATGAACTGACTTCAGACTGCCGTCGCAAGTTTAGTTTAAATTTATTAAAAAGGGATATATTTTGAATTTAAAACCATGTAACTTTAGACAAGTCTACATGTCATCTTAAAAATCAAACCCAAAATGTGGACAAAAGCATTACGGGAGGTGAGTTCTAAAACGGTTATGACTATAAAAAAATACAGATAATATCAATTTTATATAAACATTTTCTTCATGAAATCTGTACTTTTTCTATAGGTCTTTCGACGGATATTCCAGTGCCGCCGTTTGTTTATGGACGTTTTATTCTTTAACCCAGATTGAACGCTTTTTTTGTTGTTCAGTTAAAACAGTAGCTGCCGCTGCCACTGTCAACAGCTATGACCGATTCATCGCGAGCACTGATGATCACGATCAGACGATCAGTCAATGGTCGCGTTCATCAGGACGTACCTTGCCGGAGCGATCAACAATTTTCTGGTGAACGCCTGTTTTGTCAACTGATTAGTTTGGAGCGCTCCAGGAGAGCACGCCATTTATTCGAGCAAAATAAAAGTTCGTTATCGTTACGCTACCGATTACTGATGCATCAATTGCCATCAGCTGTCGTTTCTGTCAAAAATAAAAAAGCTTTTAGTTCTAGTATCAGAGTTATTACTCTGATGTTCTAGTTATATATTTGTTGCTTCTAGGTTTAAAAATATATTTTTTTAAACGTGCCAAGAGTGTTACGCATTTGTATTTGTTTTAAAATGAATGAAACTTGGAAATAACATATGAAATCAACAATAAATTTAGAGGTCTGTCTACTATTTGACCCATATGTAGTCTTCTTCTACAAATAAAAGTGCTACTCTGTCTTGGATAGGATCCACTTTTATATTGGGTATTAGTTTCACTACTAACAAAGTTAATCCTATGTATATCCTATATCCTATGTACATTATCTATGAGTTTTGGTATATTTATAGTTTTGTCTTTGTGCAAAGCTTCGTAATGATGGACCACGTTTTACACCTGATGAACATGCTCGTAGTCTGTGGTCCGCTTTATAAATGGAGTACTTATTTAACTTGTAAATATCTATTAGACTTGAATTATATCTTCTTACCGTTCTATTTCTCTCTTTTTACTCGGACGAAAATAAAAAATTCTCTATGATTTGGAGTTTTGCAGACAAATCAGGGGTGTCATCAGGCGTTCAGGTTTAATACAGTGATTTATCACCAGTGTAAAGTTTAATATTTCCCTAATAAATACATCTGAGGCTGGCAAACGTACGATAAAACCGTAAACAACTTTTTGGCCGGCGTTTATCACATACCAATCAAATAATCAAATAGTAGACAGCAGCACACTCCATTGGACTTATGTTTTGACGGTGAGTGACATCTTAAAAATATTCGCAATTTAAAAATAGGGAGATGTAAAACGTGGTTTTATTTATTTTACTTCTCTGTAAAGGCCGTTTGGCTTTTTGGAGATTTTCACACAAATTCTCGTTTAAATGTTCAGCAAATCATATTTGCTTGCCGGTGAATTCAAGCGAAAGCTGATATTTTGCTGATTAGATGCATGCATTTGATTTAAACCGTCAATATGTTGGACACTTATACGTACGTCAATATGTATAAATACTTAATTTCTAGTGATTGAAATTTAATGACATCATTGACATCTGGGCCTGGATGACAAATTTACTGTCTAATAGATCTATCCCCAGATCCCCAGAGTTCACATCCCCAGTGGACATAGACTATTTCTAATACAATAAAACTGGTATTAGGACATTGAATAATGAATACACTTCGTGTCGGTGTACGTAAGTTCTTACGTGAATTTTGTATGACTGATAATATCGGCAACAATGTCAACATTGCACAGTTAAGCTGGTTTTACGACCCAGATCCAGCGTTATTTACTATTTGGAGGATTTGTTCTTCTGAATTTAGTTGTATGGCTCGTTTGAAGGCAAGTGCAGAGGATTATGTATGATACAACGTATTTTTTACTTGTAGAATAAAACATGGTGTAAAAATATGTACAAATTGTCAATACTTGTTTGTATATAGAGTGATCTGATCTGATGGCCGGCTTCCAGAAACAGAAATGCTTGGAACTCGAAATGACTCGATTTTAATTTTTCAAAAACTGGTGTCAAGGGAATTGAAATACCTTTTGTAAGTCAAGAGTGTGTCCAAATGACTTCTAATAATAGAGAAGTAAACTTGAAAGCCATCCTAGTTTTTTCATATAATATCGTAGAGAAACTTTTCTTTCAAACTTGGCATTCATAGGCGTCATCTCAGGGGCGATGTAATAAATGTACTAAATAATAAATACAAAACCTCTCTCAAAAATACATATCCCTGAGTATTTTTGCATATGGCTTGTTGTTTTAAACATAATATGCTGTATATTTACAGAATAGGCTGTATATTTTTATAAACTTCGGTGTATCGTTTTCTGACAAAATAGAGAACATCGTTAAAGCCATTTTTTTATTATTTATATGAGCTCTTCCTCTTCGTAAGTGCAAGACAATTAAATACACCACAATACTTATCATGAACGGGCCAATTATTATGCTCAATCAGTCAAGAAGAACCTAATGAAATAAAGCATCAAATTGATCGTACACATTCACGCAAGAAATTTTTGATTCTTGTCAAACAGAACTTCCCCTTAGGCGAATTACTTCTAGCAGATTATGGTTACCCTTATTGATAGTTAATAGCCTATAATACATTACCTACTCACTATTTCTCCCACACAGACGATATGGAAACATTTTGTCAAACTGATTTATTACGTTTTTTGGAGGATGTCGTGTCCTGAAACCAAATTAGCCAATATCTTCCTTCGAAATTAGCAAAAAATCAAACGAGATTTCAGTGAAACGATACAGTTGCCCAAATTGATATAAAAAATGGTCATTTGTAATTTATTTTGAACGAGTTTACTTTTAGACTTCATTTAAGAGGCACATATTATCTGCTAATAATTTTTTATGTAATAAAAACAAAAATGATGATAGAATTCTTCAAGGATCAGTATTGGAGCCCTTCTATATTTATATCCATATTAACGATATTCCAAAGGCGATCGCTGTAACAAGTTTATTCAATTTAGTTTGTACTTAAAACTGGAATTCTGTATTTAGTTTGCGAAAGAAGAAAAATATTTTATTGAGTTTCAAAATTTGTTTCTTTTTTAAATATAGCCTTTATATATACGTGGCTGACAGCTACGAGGGAAAGGAAGAAATGTTTATTGTATGTTCTGCATATGAATCTGTCTTAATGTTGTGTTTATTCTGCATATTATGGTGCTTTTGATATTTCAGGGTGCTAAATGAATTATATCGGGCTTTTTACGGTTTTCTTCATATTCACCAGGGTACGAAATAATAAGGAAAGTCACTGCATTCGTCTTTTTGAATGTCTTCTTAATTGAAGAACGAAAAAAGGGGTAGTTTGTGAAAGACCCCTTTGCTTTCTGAAAGAATTCTGCAGTGTAATTAACTATATTCTATTTTTTATATGCAACCATATCGTGAATGTATTTGTGCTCGGTTATCCCAGGAAAATAATTTACAATAATTTAATTAAAATAAATATGTTTGTTCAGTGTATAAATTAACCAATGTCCTGTCCTGTAACACCGCAACACCGTTTACCTGTGTCTTGAGCATCCGTATGATCAAATACGAAAATAGGATTAAAAATTGACACATCTTACGCATCCATTTATCAAGGCTTCCGGAAAACGACAACGACATCTTTGGCGTTTAATAGAAATCCCAGTTTGAAAGAAAATGTGACTCATTTCATGCTATCAATAACGAAAGTTCGAATATTGGAAAGAATTAGGAGGATAGCAGCTAATATTTCTCCTACAAAACAACATTTAATGATGAGAGGATATACTATTATTTTCTTGGGTAAATGTATTTCTCAGTCTAAAATTATTTTATTTTGATTGTGTCAGTTCATGTGTACTTTATTTTTTTAATAACTTTTGTCATAGGAATTTAAATTTTTTCCTCTTCTTTTTTATTTGTACAAAACAGACAAGCATTATTTCTCTTTTTCACATTTATTTCAAGCCGGTCCTACGAAAGCGTAGAAAGGACCACGTGTGAAATAATTTTATAATTCCAGTTTAAACTGTCAATTATAGATAATTGTCAGTTTAAACTGGCAATTATGTATAATTGACAATTTAAACTGGCAATTATGCATAATTGCCAGTTTAAACTGTCAATTATACATAATTGCCAGATCAAACTGGCAATTATCTATAATTGACAGTTTAAACTGGCAATTATAAAAGGACGTCGTGTGAAATAATTTTATAATTGCCAGTTTAAACTATCAATTATAGATAATTGTCAGTTTGATCCTGCAATTATGTATAATTGACAGTTTATAATTGTCAGTTTGATCTGGCGATTATGTATAATTGAAAATTATACATAATCTATTATTCTGTCAATTATCTATTATAGATAATTGACAGTTTAAACTGGCAATTATAAAATTATTTCACACGATGTCCTTTCTACTCTTTCGTCCGGTTCTCACGTCAAATGAATGAGATTTTTGCTAGGCTATCATATTTTCTAAATTTAATTTAAATCAAATTTGACAAGGAAAGAACAAACTACATTTTTAAGGGTTACATTTTTTATTCATGAAACAATGTGAAATATTCCTGAAACTACAAATTGTAGCGTATAATATTAAACAATTTATTACAACATATTTCGTGCTCATTGGTTATAATAACAACTCTTTCATAAATGATTGAAATACCCACTGATTTCAATATATCATATATCATTAATATTTACATCAAATATGCAAAGCATTTCAAACAAAATAAAATTTGTGCTTTAACGGTAAAGTATTTTATTACTATTTTATTATTTGATCATAAAATTACAAATATTTACAGGGTGTCACAGAAATAGTATTATAAATAGAAGTACATAGTATAATAAACAAGTACCTAGGTATTTTAAATTATACACTTCAAGAACAACTGTTTTGTTGAAAACAGTTGTGTATAAAGACATTTTTGTGTAACTGATAAAATATAAATTAATTTATTGGACAAAATGTTGGAATGTACAATAATATTCATAAAAATACATCCACGTGTCTAATTTCCACTTAATCTTACTTACGTTACACAAATATATTAAATAATGTACTCAATAAGTAATTATTTAACAATATTTACATATTTTAAAGCTTTATACCTACATTCACTGTGATATGTTTAATTTTTACAAAATTATAATTAGCACAGTTTCACTAATAACGAATTTTTGTAATACAAATACAGGGTGGAAAATCGGGTAAAATCAGCAAAGTAAAATCA
Organism: Pogonocherus hispidulus; assembly: GCA_963924545.1. Lineage (NCBI taxonomy): Eukaryota > Metazoa > Arthropoda > Insecta > Coleoptera > Cerambycidae > Pogonocherus > Pogonocherus hispidulus. Next base: position 1,415,293 of record OZ004701.1, read on the forward strand.
GCTGCAAGACCTTGAAGTCGGTTTGCCTCGAGTGTGGTGTCACGTGTTTTTGGATAAGATGTTTTTTTTTTGATAAATACCTGCATATACTCTGTAGCCAGCAACCAACTGTAGTCATCGTCATCAGTAGAATTCGGGGGAATACCATGTAAAACAGCCGTGGCAGGACCACTGAGGGAACACACAAAAAAATCAGCTGTTATTGTTCCTAATTTTAAAGGATTCCTTATGCCCTGGTCCAAGCTTACAATCACTACAAGTACCCCATTGCCCACCGTTCCGATAAGAAATGTAACACTGTACAAGGACAGCCAGGGATCCATAACGAGTGTGATGACTTTTGGTTTGGAGCACTTGGTTTCTTCCCTGAAGTGTTGGTTATGGTTTAATTTACAAAAATAATAATTTTCAATGGACGTTAAGGTTACATCTATATTACGTAAGGTAGCTGGGAGCGGCGCGAGGCAGCCCCCGGCTGAGACTCGACACGACTGAATGCTGAATGTAATGTTCGTTGTGTTGGAGGCAGAGCGCCACCCCCGAATATATTTCCGTCCCCTACGAGTTGTTCTCTGGCAGTATAGGACTGAGCTCGCTGGGAAAATTCGGGGAAATCCTACGCGGCACGGACGATGCTGTAAAATTAAATTTTTACCAAGTTCAAATTAAGGAGAGAGGGTAACATAGATAGAGATAATGCGAGTAGGTGTCCTGGGATGGAACCTGAGTCTTTTGTATCTTTTCTGTCTGGGGGTGCAGTGTGTTTTTCAACAAGTTGTAATTTTGATTGACTATACCTCATTTTGCAAATGTTTGATTGTAAAATAGAACGAAAATTGTCCAAGAAACTTGCACTACTCAGTTAGTTTATAGTTAAAACCGAATTGCAGAAATGGCATGTTGGAAACGAATTTTGTAAGGTATTTTGCAGGGTATTTAACAAAAAATTTTTCTCTAAACGTGTTTGCGATGTTTGTAAACAATGTTCTAAAGTCTACCAAGATTTGGATTAATCGGAAAAATCAATAAATGTTACTCTTTGTTTAAATAAGTGTTTGTTTGACAATAATTGTCAGATGGATAGTAGCAAAGCCCAAAAGAGGGCACTACTGTGTGTTTATCACCACTACTAACATCCCCAGATGCCCTTAAGGGCAATCATGTCGCAACGGCCCACGCCACGGTCAGACTCATTCCCATCAGTAGTAACGTTCATCGAGTCTGGTACTTATGGCACCTTGATGCATACTTGTTTTTTTTTCATCTAAAAAATTGTGGTTCTTATGATTCTTTTGATATTAAAACATATTTTTTCAAAACAAAACCGTAAAAATATGCGAATTACCTTCTGGTTATTTATTTTCCTGCAGCAGCCATGCGATAGAAAACAAATTAGAGAAACAATTTTTGTTTAATTTTCATTGACTTACCTTAAGATGTGATAGCTTTTCATTTTCAACAGGGCGTTATTATTTCTTTTTTATTAAATCTGAGGTACTGATGATATATCGCTGCTACTGGTTAAATTGTAGAGCTTGACTCATCCTGTATAACTTTAGTGATTTCCAAACTTGGACGTATAGGCATACCAATACAGATAGTATTAGTATAGATATTATAAAAAGTTTTGGAATTTTTTGAAAACTTCGTTTTCAAAAGAAGTTTAACGTTTAACACATTGAATTACACTTTCGGCATACTGTTGTTAAAATTACATATTCAGAATTTCCCTATATATTGACCTATTTTTAAAAACATGTATGTTTCAGGCTTTTGTCGTAAGTTAGGCTTTCCAAGTACGGAACTGTACAGTCTCTTTCGTGCTATTTCCATCCAAATTTTATCAAACTTAATTCCTGTTTTGATTTACGATATTTTGTAACAATCTAACGCTTGGCGTGAATGTGAACTATACGATAGGCTCAATACAATGAAAGTATTGAATTTTTTATTTAAATGAGATGAGTAGATAAGTCTCAGTTAACTTACATATTTCTTTATTCATGTAGATGTAAAAATAATAGTAGTAGTAGTAGTAGTAGTAGTAGTAGTAGTAGTAGTAGCACGAAATTCTGATATTAGAGTGATAGCAGGGGCAGCGTATTATTATTACTATTATTATTATCGTATTTATGTGCATCATGCACTTAAATGTATGATGTATGGCTGCTTTTTGTGACTGGGTATATATAAGCGGGTGGGTCAGCGATATAATACATGGAATGATATGAACTTGTTTCTGTTTACATATCCTTTCAATTTTGTTGCTAATTGTTGATATTTTTCTTTTTTTTTTTCAGTGTATTTTTTGGCTGTGTTTTGGTCAGATTGTATTCCCACATCGATAAGGTAGGTGGCCCTTTTTATTTTATATTATTTAGACGAAATTGGGGGGGGATATTTTAAAGAAGTATTTGTGCAGTGGTAGCCAAATTAAAAGAACTACCGATGCATAATTTATGAATACCATCCATCTTTCGCAGTGTATGCTCCTCTTCAATGAAAAGCAGGTTTATTTCATCAAGTTCATTGAAATAAATAAGTTGCAATTTTTGCAGTAGTCGTTTCTGTTACTTTAACCTTGCGCTTTAGTGTTTTTTTTAATTCAGCAAGGTATAAATGAGTAGAACGTAAAAACTGTGGAAATATTGACCCCATTTCTGTCTAACGCTACATTTTCCCGGGAGATGCAAAGCGAAAACGAACACTTGGGATGCAAAGAAAGAGAAAAATTGGTATAATCTGTTGTGTGTTCACCACGGGAGAGGTATCTCAAATTATAATACATGTTTCGCTCTATTTTGGTCTCGTCAGCTAATATAAGGAAGTCAAGATCTAATACTTGATTTAATCAAATTTGTCTTGTAAGGAATTGACATACAGTAAGTCTCACCCATGAGGCTTGAGTTACCATTGGTGTCTTGGTTATTAGTTGCAATAGAGAATCGTTTGTTTTACTGGATGGTTTAATACATCGATGGAAGATTAAGTACTTACGTATTTACTTACTGTCAGTAACGTATCATTGCAAGCTACTAAATTTTGCACATCAACTATAATGAATGCAATTATTTTATATAAAAAAAATATTGCATAAGGGTACGTTTGCACTTTCTTGTTGATGAAACAATCAAAAGATGCGTTAAATGTATTCAGTGTAAACTTCGGCAACCGAAACATAGATGCCGCACTGAAAATACAATCGGCCCAACAAATTGTAACATTTTAATCAAAAACCGTACTGACGACTGCAATTTAGGGATTTTTAAGTAGCCTTATATGAAACAGTCAATGCGTCCCATTATTAAATTTGTAATTTATAATATAATAAATAATTATGCCTGTTTTCAATACGGCCTTTTGACAGTAGTGTCATCTAGCAGTAACTTACTGAAACTATTCATGTTCAAAGCAAGGAATCTTTTTTGTTAATTAACTTTGCTCTCTGAAGGGACATAGTCTTATGTAAATTTTCATTGAATTTGCTAAAATTGTCTAAAATGTGGTGCGTGTTGAATGAACCGGTCGTAACACGTCATTTTTGGAAAATATTATTCGACAACTTACGGTAAAGAAAAATTATCAGCATATTCAGATGTGTTTCATTAAGAACGCCAAGACTAATAATAACAATCTCATCGTTTTGTTTTTAAGAAGAACGCTTTTTTATTAGTGACAAAATGGAATGTGCGCGGTGATAACGTGACCGTTATTCGAATTCGAATTCGAATTCGTTTAGTTTTCAAATTTAAAGTTAAAGTGCTACTCCAACGATGTAGGTAAGTATGTGTTTTATATTTTTATGTAACATAGCTTAGTAATGTCCATTGTAAAATGATTTCATCGTCACGTTAAATATTCTTTAGCCTAAACAATGCAATTGTTTTGTTTTAAAATAACCTTTCAATAATTTGCTATACCACCAAAAAGGTCAACGTACCACCAAAGCATACAAAAAATTTAATTTGTACCGCGACTTTTTATACACGTGATAAACTTTTTGTTAATACGGCTTTTTTTCCCCGAGTTAATTATATATTACGAAGTCACTAACACTAGTTTGTCCAAGTACCAGAGCCGAAGCTGTAGCACCTATAACAGCCATTTCGAGATAAGTAAAATCTTTCGAGGTGGGGGTAGGGGGGCTCTAGAACGGATGATTGGCTAGAAAACTAGCTTGCATTTAATAATTCAAGCAAACTTTTGACAAACAAATGCTTGATAAGCCTGAAATAAGCAAACTTTTGTTTTTGATGAAAAAAATGTCATTGATCCGCGGCATATCATGTTTTTCATATCTTAGATTCTAGAAACTCTACCTGCTTCATCAAAGTAAAATAACTTTTGACATGATTATTATTATCAAGGTTTTTTAGAATTTATTAAACAAGAAATTGTTTATTTAATACAAAAAATAAGATGTCCTCGTTATGTTTGCCCAAATCTGCGTCGCTTTGAAAAGTAAAATCAACAAAAATACGTCGAAAACAATAAAATTATATTTTAATAAAAAGCTCGTTTGGACTGTTGTTATGGTCTCGTTTACAGGAAAAAGTAAATAAGAAAACAATTATACAACAAAGAGACAATCAGAGAAGAAAATATTACAATAGAAGTCCACGTTTCATTATATTACAATTAGGTACCCTTAACATGGACTGTTGACATGATGAACGTTATAAACAAAATTAAAAACGAAAATAAAAGCACCAAGTGATTTTCAAATATACTGTTTGATATTTAGCTACCAATGGCAAATATGCTAGCTTGTAAAAGCCCGGGTTAATTGACTTTAAATGAGCCAAATGTCAAATCGAACTGTGTGCTATGTAAAAACAGACACAGATATACTTTTACATATTGTGATCAATTGGAAAATATTTTCTAATTTAACAGAAATTCGAAACGTTCCAAAAACATTTCACATGGTTTCTACGGCTTTTTTTGGGATCACTTATTTTATAAACATTATGCATAAATCTTTTAAAAACAACAACTAATGCAACCTTATACATATTGCAAAGTTTCTAGCCATTAAACATTCTATGGCGTTTGTATTAATAAATCTATAAACAGATAAACAACTATTTATACACCGAAGATCATTTCTGCAAGTTATACTAATAATTTCTCTATTATTATTTCTAGTTACTGCCGTTTGTATATATTAGTTGTTAGGCTCTATGAAAGACAGACAGACCCTGCATCTGCATTAAAATTAATTAGTGCTGCCTGCAACTCAAACTTTGGTAGAGGGTAGTCAATAGTCAATGCCAAGACTTACAATACAGGAACGGCAAATGAAACATTGAGTTTGAACTCTCGCATTTACCAAGGTAAAAGCTTTTTGCTATAAATAGAAACTGTATCAGTTAATATTCGGCCACAGGAGTACCTAATGGTAATTTGTAACTTCTTATTCACAATTCAGGGAAGTAATTCTAAACAGTGTAGTTATAGGGTGTAAAAACACCATGCAATAATGCACTAGACATCCAAAATTGATAAATTTACCTCAAAATACGCTCTCAAAGTTTAGGTACCTATCGCAGAGATGATGATGATGATGAATTTCATGATCCATTTGAGTTTCAATTAGAAAATGGCATAAAAGGAGTGGTAATATTAAACTTTGGAAGAAATATAAAATTGTTTAGTTTACAGATTGTTCCAAAACGGAAAGTATCCCAATTGGCATGTAGAAGCCAAAGTCTGTGGAGAAATCTCATCGTTTTCCATATTTGTGGAAATTTTGTTAAATTAATCGATAGCAATGATAATCCAATTTAGAGGTTATTTAAGTATTTAGCATCTAGCCCTAGTATTCTTTCTAGTATCTAGTATTTAGCGTTTTCAAAGACTTGCAACAAGGGAGATAATTCAAGCCCTTGCTTCGGAAAAATTGGTTTCCATACATTTGATCGACTGTGTTTGCTGGTTATGTATTTGACACAGAAAGTGATTGCATCCCCATCGTACAGATTGCATAATGCATTATTTGCGCAAAAAGCTGCTAATAAAAATTGAAAAGTTAATATCAACAGTTCAAATTCAATATTTCTTTATAAGTTATGTGTAGAGGCAGCAGCTCGTTATATTATGTAAAACTTTCTTGCTGAGCAAAACTTTGGTGCGTGAGATGAATATTTTGAACTTAATACGTAGAAGAAATAGGGCAGATGCTTTATTTTTACAATGTCTAGTATATTCTCTATATTCACTGATCTCTTACTATTACCATGGTCATAGTTAAAGACAATGTATAATTGAACAAGTTAGATTTATTAAATGACTACCAAAATGACACATACATACACACATGGAAATTCATGTACAAGGTTTATGACAGACTTTGTTCGGGCAAATTAAATGACCAGGACAACTGAAAAGTAAAGATAAAAATAAGAACATGAAAATGTTCTCTGCCTGGTCCATAGCAAGGCAGAGAATGACTATGCTCCTTGGCTTCCTTCGAGAAGCTGTAAGAGACACATTTGCAAGTGACCATATGTACAAGAACGTTAGTTAACGTTTTTGGGGAATCACCTGTGCTAGAAGCAGTATGACCGCTGTTGAATGACTGGTTCACAGGTCCCAGGTAATCGCCTACGCGAGGAATGTGCTTTGCCGACGGCTGAGGCTCCCTACTAACTCGATGGCCTTGGTCAACCACCGGACACCATCATAGACGTATACAGAGGGGTCGTATAGAGGTGTTGCATTCTTTTACTCGCAGGAAGAAATTGGTCTTCTACTTTTATTGGTCTTCCTCATATTGATTTACTATACTTATGAATAATGCTTGAAACCTCTAGTTCGTTTTCCTCTATTCTTTCACGATTTGTCTTTGTTGAACAGTATGTATCTACTTAAGGATTGTATATAATGTATAAAACGGAGATATATAATTTTCTAACCACCTTCTATATTTTTTAGCTGAATGGATTTAAGTTATTCACAGTTTGTGATTTCTCCGGTTTCTTGTAAGGATAAACTTAGTAATACGTTTCTCCAACACGAAGATTCCTTTTTATTGGCTGCATTAAATTTGCCTATCTCCGTCTATGGTCGCGAATCGAGACCTCCGATCCACGATTCTGACAAAAGCCACTATTATCCTTCGACTGTTGGCTGCGTCTTCAGTCTTTTCTTTGGTGCACCCGATCTTTGATATTTACTAATGCATATCTTTCCTACTACAAAACTATCGAGTATCAGGTCCGTACCTCATTTGGTCTGTCGAAATCCCTTCATTAAAATCATATCGCGCGTCAGTAGTCGGTAATAACTGATCTCATTTCAGTTATTTTGGGGCCAGTGGCCAACGCCTGTTTTGTTAGATTTCTAAACGTCTAGATTGCAACAATGTTATAACGAATTGGTTCAGTGTGAGTGATTAACTAGAACCACCCACTTTCAGGTCCTTTGTCCTATAGACAAAGAGATGTATGAGTATATTTTTGTACAGAATTCTCTATTGAAATGTATAGGTTAAAATACTTTTTTCCAGCTAATTACTATATGATTTCTTCCATTTTCAGAAAGCAGCTACATGAAAAATTTGAATTGAGGAGGTTTCCTGGATTATTTGCTAAGATTTGTTTTTGAAAAAAATGCTTACCAGATGCTGCAGCTTTATTATGCTGATAATAAATTAAAAGCCGCTTGGTGCATAATAAAGGGTCAAACTAAGATTAAGAAGCCTAAATATTCTCCTAATAAATTTATTAACGATGATGGCTTAGTTGTTCCTTTAAATGAGTCTGATAAAGCTTTTAATTCTTATTTTGGATTCGGTTCATGATCTCTGTAAATTCAAACCAAGTCTCGTTGAAACTCTCATGTTGAGTGAACGGATAGAGCAATCCTTAAGCTGCCAATTACGTAGAAGAAAGTTGGTGATATAATTAAGAAGGTATCGGTTAAGGATTCTGTAGGATTTGATGATATTCCTTGAATGGGCCGAAAACCAGACCCTCCACTGCGACCATATGGTCTATTGTGGCTCACATCTACTTATATTTCACCCAACAGGTCCAGCCTCTTAGTGAAGCTGATCACCTTATTGGGTGAGAACTTATCCAGATCCTCTGGCAGATGTTGTCCTTTGTCAAATATTGAGTATCTGATCCCTTGCACTGGGGGGCAGGTACATAATATGTGTTCTGCCGTTTCATCATCTTCTAAGCACAAGCGGGACTCAGCATCTTCTGCTAGGCCGAATTTGTACAGAAGATATTTTAAACGGCAGTGACCAGTATATAGGCCAATTAAAGTTCGTAGGTGCAACCTGTTTAACTCTAAAAGTTTTTTAGTTCTTGGTTTTGAAGGGTTTATTATGAACGCCTTCGAATGAACTAATTTTGGTAGTTCTTGCCCCTCAGCCTTGGTCAAGAAAGTTGCCTTGACTTTTGACAAGCATGGATATGCGAACATATGTTTATTAAACAAAGGTTTGTTTTCATGTACCCTGCCACGCCTTAAAGTTTGTCAGTATGTTTTTTGGACACCCTGTATACTATGTACAATCACTACCTACGAGTTTTCGTGTGTTGCGTATATTACGTAAGTGTTTTTCATTTTGCTCAATTGTATTATGAAAAACTTGCTTGACTCAAACCAGTTAGGTAAGATTTCGCAGAGCTTGAGTTTAAAGGTACGATTTTTTTTCAAACTTAATTAATGAATTAACAACATAAGTTGTGAAACAATTAGCGATATAAGATGTTCATTAACAGTCTCATTTTAGCTTCTTGTGGGTGGTATAAGGTTAGAGACAAACAACATGAAGTTAATAAACTTCTGTTTACTCTAGGATAAATTTGAAATTAATAATACGATTCATTCCCTTGAAACCTAAATCTAAATATACGAATTAGAAATATTAAATGTTCATCAAAATTTGCTCCACTTTGGGGTTACAATTAGCGATATTAAACGTGATGCTCTAGCTCTATTTACCCTTAACTTCGTGGTTTGGGATAATATATTTTGCTGAAAATCCAGTAAAAACTGCAAGGTAGTAAACCCGACCTGAAATCGTGAAATTATAGGCTCCCTGCGAAAATACACCCTGGTTTCAATTTAACGATAATTGCTAGGTAAATTATTTATTTGGCTTACAGAATTTAAGTAAATACCGCAAAGGCCGACAATTGCAAAAACTGAACTAATGTAGCCATTTAAATTTTAGACTGCACAATACATCGCGTTCGCACAAACTTTGAATAATAATTGAACATGGGACCAGGACCGTACCCACAAATTTCAGTACTGAAATATGAAAAACGCACGTAAAGAATGAACATTACTCTTAAACGACGCAGCTGCAGATATCGATGTTTTGGAGTTTTTTGTTCATCTTCAGTGCTGGGACACCAATTGTGCACTTTTATGCAACATTCAGTGCTAAATAGCATCTAGATTGAGGAGTGAAAGCTCAAAATGAGTTTTAGTCTAGATGTATACCATCCTAGTTCCATTTCATTAGCTGTAAGTGCTGTACACTTAAGAGGACCAAAAACTCATTTCTGTAACTGCGTTTTTACAATGTTTGAAAGATATTACAAGAGAAGGAAGATATTATCAGTTGATTGTTATGTTACAATGTCTTTATCTACACATTATTCTTATGGTAAAATCTCCATAGAAAGACCTTTATTAGTAGAAGTAGATACATATATCAGTCAGTAATATATGTATACAAGGTGTTTAACACTTACTGCAACACTCTACATTTGTGATAAAAAAGTTAATGTCTACGTCTGGTGTAATGGGAAATAATAACAAAATATAGATATTATTTTCTATCGACAGCAGATGACTTATCGTGCCCAGTCATTTTGAGTGCCCAGTCAAAACCAATGCAAAACCGATGTTACAATACAACACAACCGAAGTGAGGTTCTATTAAGTTGTGATCCAAAAACCATTGGCAAGAAGCTAATCGATGTTAATAATCTTCAGGATTTGAGGGATCTAGGGGTAGAGGAGTTGTTTATGCATGACACGGTGTACCGTCGACTTGGAGGATCCCATTTGGTGTGCAATTGCGCTAACATTTGTGGATTGATTTTCCTCCACACGGTGTAGAACTCCTTTTTCAAATTCAACCGTACGAGCTGTTCTTGGACGACCACCACCAGGACGCTGTAGGTTCCCACTTTCTCTAAGGTGATGGATGGAAGCAAAGGTTGTATGATGAGGTTGTCGGCTTTCCCGATATCTCTGTCCATACAAGCGTGCAGCTTTTCTTTCATTACAATTTGCTGCACCATAAGCAAGGGGCAAAGGCAAAGTTAATGTTCTGATGCCAACTAAATAAGTCACAATTAATACCAGTGTTAAAATTATTGACATTTGTGGAATGTTTATTATGATAAAGAATTTTTTTTCTCCCAACAAGAAGAGTAGTCGAAACAAAAAATGTTGAACAAAATACAGTTGTGTCTAACTGAACAAGAATTAATTTAGTTATTTGAGTATGATTTAAAACATTTTATTGCTCTACAGCCCAAACGGCTTATATGCGGACATTAGTTTATTACACAAAAAAGGTTTGTTTTCATGTCCCCTACGACCGGAGTCCCCCTACACAAGTTTGTCAGTTTGTTTTTGGGACACCCTGTATATTTTTCTGCAATTCGATGTAGAGACGTCCACACTTTGAGGAACAAGCGCGAAAAATTGCGCGGGAAACTAGAAGTAATTATTCTTTTTTCTACCCCACCTGCGGGCCACACGCTTTTGGTCTGGTGACGTGGATTAAGCGCGAAAAATTACGCGGGAAACGGAGGATGATCGCTAATGGTCTAAGCTTTGGTCTGCTGCAGCGGCTACGCTTCCGCAAAGATGGTTTGGAATTCGTGGCCGTTTGGTCTGGATCGGGCCACATTAGTTTTATGCCCGGACAGGAGACGGCCGCGGCCAACGAAACGAAGACCGCATTCCTGTCGCACAATGGCTGGCGGCAGTGGCGCTCGTCGATTTTTCCTAGGGGGCCACGCATTGAGAAAATACCAAGTCAGTGAAGAGTCTGCAAGAAACGTTACGATATTACGAGTAAATTGAAAGCAAAGCATTAGATGGATGTATTAATTTTTTCTTGTTGGTCTTTGAAATGCATTCGAATAAATTTAATTGTCACAAGAGAAGTAAAAGGGGGTTTGCTTGGTTTTTTCAGGTCTTGACAAGATTTTGGTTTTCAGATGGGAGTTTGGTCTGCTTCGTTAGATTTTTTTTTCATTATTCAACTTGGGAATTGATAACAATATATAGAATGAGAACTTATAGAATGAGGACTTATTGATAACAATATATAGAATGAGAATGAACAATCAATTATTTTTTATATTTCTTTGTTTTCAATATTTTTGCTTCCTTTTAAGCCATTTCCTTAAATCACTGTAAGCAAGGAATTTGTTAAATTATATTAATTTGTAGAAAAGTACTGAAGCAGTTACTTTGAAAGTTTTTGTACCAAAGTTAAAATATACAGAGTGTCCCGAAATTAGTGTGCAATATTTTACCAGTGTGTCCAATGGTTAAGAAGGGGATTTTTTCTTTATATAAACATGGGTCGAAAAATGCTTCCTAAGATGGTTACAGGCCCTTAAAGGGGATATACTAGTGGGGCTTTTTTCTAAATAACTCCGAAACCAGTCGAGATAAATTTATCAAATTTGGTAATCTGCCTAAGTCTAATATGCTGAATCCGCTGCTGAAATAAAATTTCAAAATTTGTTACTTATGTTCCAAATGAGGGGACCGGGGCAAATATTACCCTAACTTTTTTGTGCTTTGGCTTTTTCAACTTTTGATTAGGAAATATGAAATTCAATATTTTTTACTAAAAAAAGGTACACTTGGTTCGTATGGATAGGATGCATCATTTTCGAGCAAAATCGCTTTAATTATTTACATGCGATAACACGAGTATATCATATTAAATAAAATACAGAATATAAAATGGTTTTGCAAAACTTGTGGACCTAATTTTGATGCAATTGTTTCAATAAAAAAAGACATGGATGAATTTAAGTGTTCAATGAGGGAAGAAATTAATGCATTAAGAAAAGCTATATTAGAATGTGACTCGAGTAAAGATAATGGATCTGGTGGGAAAAAGAAAAATTATGCTGAAGTTGCAGGTGAAGTTGTGGTAATACAGCCCAAGATGAAACAGGATTGTAAGAAAACAAAAGACATTCTAAGGAAAACGATAAATCCCAGTAATTTGGAAGTAGGTATAACACAGATAAAAGATGCAAAGGATGGAGGAATTGTTATAAAATGTAAGAATAGAGAAGAAATAGAAAAAATTAAAAGTGTTGCAGAAAAGAAATTGAAAAAAGATTATAATATTAAAATGCCCCAAAAGAAATATCCAATGATTAAGATAGTTGACATAGAAGAAAACTTGGAAAAAGATAGACTAGAATATTTTATTAAAAGAAACTCTTTTTTAAATCATGAGGACATTCATTTGGACGTAAAAGTTTTGAAAAAAATGAAAACTAAATATCAAGCTATTGTAGAGTGTGACCCAACTTCATATCAATTAATTACGGCCCAGGTAAAGATTTGTATCGACTTTAATATGTGCAGGGTTTTTGAATATGTATCAGTATTTCGTTGTTTTAAATGTGGTGATTTTGATCATAAGGCAAGTGATTGTAAGTTAAGAGACTCTTTATGTTTGAAATGTGCTAAATCCGGTCATTTAACAAAAGATTGTTCGACTCAGAATCTGGAGTGTGCTGTTTGTGTTTCAGCGAATGCTAAATTCAAGATGGACCTAGAAACATCACATTCGGCTTTTGATTCAAATTGCCCTATACTCAAAAGAAAAATTGAAGCAGAAAAGCGGAAAATAATGTCTAATATTAATATATAGCAATTAAGTAAAAATTATACTTGTGGCCAACATAAACTTCGTGTTTTTCATCAAAACATTGAGAGTATAAAAAATAAGACTGACCAGTTGGAAATGTTTTTAGAGGGTGAAGATATAGATATTGCATGTTTTACTGAAACTTGGTTAAAGAATTTTGAAATTGAATATGTTCAAATGGATGGATATAATTTGTGTAGTTTTTATAATAGATCTGTATATAAAAACGGAGGTGTGGCTATATTTTGCAAAAGTCAGTTACAGAATAAAGTCCAAGAAATTAAGGGTTTACAGGGACTCAGTGCAGAAAAAATTGTTGAGGTTTGTGGTGTTGAATTTAACCAGGGTCATAGTCCTATAAAAATTGTTACTGTATATAGATCACCTAATGCAGATAATCTTGATGCATTCTTTGTAAAATTTGAGAATATCTTGGACTTTATATGTACTGGTTCAGACGCTCAAATTATTATTTGTGGTGATTTTAATATAGACCAGCTCTGTAATTCAAAGAGTCTAAAAACTATAACTGACCTTTTTAATTCCTATGGCATATATAACAATGTACACGAGGCAACTAGAGTAACAGATAATTCATCAACATCTATTGATTACATGTGCACCAACTTTAGTTTGTTGGAAATGACATGCAAAGTGTGCCACAACTTAATGTCTGATCATGCAAGCCAAATATTAGCATTTAAAGTTGAGGGAATAAATAAGTCTCTAAACCAGTTCATCTCAATAAGATCTTTAAGCCACAGTAACTATCAAACATTTGTTTCTCATATCAGTCGTGAATCGTGGTATGATGTATACAACTGTCATGATACAAATCAAGCGTTTCAGGTGTTTGTTGATACTTTTAAATATTACATTGAGCTTTCTTTTCCGTTTAAAAAAATTTGTAGAAATAATTGTGCTAATAAAAAAACTTGGGTCACTAAGGGAATCCAGACTTCATCAAAAAAATTAAAAAACCTCTATAATCAATTATCTTTGACTAATGATCCAACTGATAAGGTATTTTACAAACAATATAAGAAGGTTTACAAAGAGGTAATAATAAAAGCGAAAAAAATGAGTAATGATAAAATGTATTTTGAAGCTAATAATAAAAGTAAAGCTGTTTGGAATATAATAAACAAGGAAGTAAGAAATAAAAAAGGAGATATAAAAAATGTTACAGAAATAAATTCAAAAAATGGCCTATTGAAATATCCTAAAGAAATTGCGGACTATTTTAATGCATTTTTTGTTGATGAGCCAAAAAAACTAAATAGAGAACTGATAAGTAATGGTCAATTACGAGATTGTACAGTTAAAGAAAATAAAAACTATCCAACAATGTTCTTAGAGCCAGTGGATGAGAAATTTGTAAACAGTTTAATCGGTGACTTGAAGATCTCTAACTCTGTAGGATTGGATAGTATTAGTGCAAATATTTTGAAATCATGTATAAAGTATATTACTTGCCCTCTGGTGTTTCTAATAAATATGTCCTTTTCAAATGGAGTGTTCCCGGAAGTTCTTAAGACAGCCAGAGTCATTCCAGTGTATAAAAAGGGTGATCATACATGCCCAGAAAATTATAGACCCATAGCTTTGATATCCAGTTTATCAAAAATATTGGAAAAGGCAATTCATATTAGAATTACAAAATTTCTGGATAAGTTTGGCATTTTATGTAGTAATCAGCATGGGTTTAGAAGAAATAAATCAACGACAACAGCTGTTTTGGACTTTTTGGTAACACTCTATAACTTACTGGACAAAAATGAAAAAACAATCGGGTTGTTCATGGATCTTAGTAAAGCTTTTGATCTTGTAGATCATGATATTTTATTGCAAAAGGTTGAATTATATGGACTTAGAGGAGTGATGAATAACCTACTGAGATCATATCTTGCGGATCGCACACAAGTGGTTGATATTAATAATGTTAGATCAGTTGAACTAGTCAACTCACTTGGCGTTCCACAAGGATCTGTCCTTGGGCCTTTACTTTTCCTTCTTTTTGTGAATGATATGCCAAGTGTGGATGAACATGGCAATAACAATTTGGTGATGTTTGCAGATGATAACAGCTGCTTATGTAGTGGAACCTCTGTAACTGATGCTGTAAACAATACTCAGATTATACTAAATAAATTTACATCTTGGTTCAAGTCTAATATTCTATACTTGAATGCAAATAAAACCGTTTTCATCCATTTTACACCTAGAAATAAAAATATTAATCAGAGTTATTTAATAAAAAATGAATGTAAGAGTATCGTGCAGGTGACAGAAACAAAGTTTTTGGGTATATATATCGATAGTAGCCTGAGTTGGGAACCACATATAAGTAACTTATCTAAAAAGCTGTGTTCTGCCTGTTTTGCTTTATATAGACTGAAAAAAATTTGTAGCAAGAATGTCCTGATGTCATATTATTACGCAAATATATATTCAATAATAAAGTATGGAATTGCATTTTGGGGTTGCTCTCAGTATAGTACACGCATTTTTTGCCTTCAGAAAAGAGCTATTCGAACTATTGCAGGAGTTTCACAAATTACATCTTGCAGAGAGATATTTAAAGATTACAATATTTTAACAGTAGCTGGTATATATATTATGGAAATTTTAGTCTATGTAAAGCAGAATATCAATAAATTTACTACCAATGGAAATTGCCATGATTTCAACACCAGACATGCAATGAATCTTTGTATCCCTAAACACAAATTGTCCATTTATGAAAACAATCCAATTTATATGGGTATTAAGCTATTCAATAAATTGCCAAAAACTATTACATTGTGTGGTAATATCAAGCAGTTTAAATGTTCAGTAAAGGAATATCTTGTTGGAAATGTATTTTATAGTGTGGACGAATATATTAATTTTAATGTGTAGCGTAAATTTTTTAATGTTAATGTGAGACCATATTGTGTATGTAGTATGTGCTTTATATCTGTATGTTTATATCTATTATTTTATCATGTTGTAAAGATTTTTTTATGTATATCTACTTGTTTTGACGTATCCTATACCTATTGTAAGGTCTATTGGATTTAATAAACTAAACTAAACTAAACTAAACGAGATGTATGTAACTTTTTTTGTATGGAACTTTCCCTGGTTTTGTCATTAAAATATGAAATTTTAGAGTTTTCTACGTAAAAAGGTATTCTAAACTTTTCAATATAAGATTGATTTCAAGTACGTTTGACTATTCTTTTTGTAGTTAGGTTTTCAATGCATTTGTGTTTTATATTTGCATATTTTGGTGCCTGCAAAAGTCCCACCTGCACGTCCCTGGCTGGAGCGCGGGAGGCTGCGAGGTCGTAAAGGAATGAAACTTGAGTGGACTTGGACTGGCTCAACCGGTTATGTTAATATCTGTGGGTAACGTTCGATCTGATGATACACAGTTTCTGTTTCATTTGCGGGATCGGGATCTTAGCACTAAAATTTATATTAAACTACGCTAACCTCGATTAATTAAGTAAAGTTGAGATCCTAGGGATTCCAGGTGACTATATCTCGCCTTCTGCATCATAACCTGATTGGATTTTTTATTCTTAACAACTATAGAGCATAAAAATACCTACCTATTGGTGTTTTCTTTTAAATTATTCATTTTAATAGGTATCTTTTTTCAAATTCAATGGAACTGTATGCTTCATGGAGGTTTTCAAAGATCAGGTTTTGAATATAAGATCACACCACAATGGTCTGTTGAGTTCTGGCATAAAAAAAGATTACCAAAAAGGTTTAATCAAACATTTTCAAGAGCAATATTACTACTACATTCTTTCAATGTTTGGTTGAAACCAAAAACGTTTCTGAGATCCATGGTGTTGAGGTTAATAAAAAGAAAGTAAAATAAATAAAGAAGATAGAAAGAAGAAAATAAAACAAAAATGTTGTATTTCCGAAATCAATTGAGCAATTGTTTTAAAATTTTACCTGTCCAGTGTCCAGTACTTATGAACTTCTATTACCACATATATCTGTTTAATAAAAAACCAGTGGTATGCCACTATTGTAGTGAAATATTATTTTAAGACAAATCTTACACCAATGTATAAAATAAAAATAAAAATTCCTCAACCATGTTACAACAAATAAGTACTCTTATTTTATATTCATAAAATCCACCATTTTCTAGAAAAATGAGTTTTAATTGACGGTGTTCCTCCTATTGACTTGTTTGCTTGTACGCCACTGGATTTTTACATTAAACTGAAGTATTGCCGTATTTTTAGATAGTAGGTATGAAATGTAATATATCTAATGTAAATGTAAATGTTAATGTAAACTGAAAGTACAGTATGTGATAAAAAATATTTAAGAACAAGTGGTGCCAATATAATAAAATATTACAGTTTGGAGCTTTATTCGAGATTTTCTTGCAAATTGAGACAGTATTATGTAATGATGTCAAAACAGAATACTGAATTAATACCTCGAAGCCTTGTTAAAGTAATCAGGATTTTTTTAACTTAATATTTTAGCTTGTAGCTATCCAACTCGTTTCGTCGACTCCTCTAATAAATTCGACAGCTTACAGCCTTCAGAATTCGTTAATCTATTTTTTTGTCTGCATGTTTTATAAATATACAATAATTTTGAAGTTAAGTTTTGCCAAATTTTATAGTTATGAGCACTAATTTTCCTCTGGTTGTAAAATCTAGAAATTATAAAATAAGGAGTTTAAAGAGTAATGGTGTAGATGTCTCACCAATATAATTACCCACATTCACGTGGTTTCTTTGTTGTGTATAAAATTTAGAAAATCATTTGAATTATCATAGCTATGGGGCCATATTGAAAATATTTTATCTACATATCCCCACCATATTTTTGGTATTAATATTAAAGTAATATTTTAAGTCACCTAAATATCTTTCATTCATTTTGCTTTAATTATCACAGTACGACATTAGGGACATTACAAAGAAGGTTTTGAAGTACTTGAAGGTAGGTATGTGTACGACAAACATGTTTATTTCATCAACCTCTTCACCTTTATCTCTGATGCAATTTAAAAGGATGCCTTTTAACGAAATCACGTTTCATGTCACCTGTCACAGAACTGTAGAGCAGGTAGAGAATGAAAAATAATAATTTATGAAATATATTGCCCTGGTATGATCAAAGGACCTCTGTCAGAGTACAATGCTTTGAGACGTCTGGAAATTTGTGTTTAGGGGGATTTGATTGTTGAAAAGTTTTATGGAATTGCTAATGTTTAGAACATTTATTAGCCATATTTTATATATGTATAGGGTAAAATTATTTAAAGGCTCACCATTGGTATCACATGTGACACATAAAAAGGGTTAAGTTGCGCAATTTCTTGCTGAGTAAAGATAAGTGAAGGAATTTGAACAATTTTTTTAATTTCCAATAGCTTTTATTTGAGCTAAATGTAAATTTTTTGTATTCACATCAGTATTGATCGCTTTGCTGATTATTTTGTCGTATTTTCAATTTTTCTCAATATTCCTATAAGAATATTATAATATGATTTTAATTTAGGTAATTTTTAATAATATTTAGCATGTAACATTGATGAAATTAATTTGGCTTAATGTCTGTAACTTATTTGTGGTGCCTTTTCATGACTCATTGTACTCTTTTTTGGGATTACACCACCTGTAAAAGAATTTAGAAAAACGGGAAATCAGCATATAGGAAGTATTTAAATTAAATATTCAAAGTGTAGTCGGTAGTATCAAGGAAAACTTCTAAAGATTGCCCCAAAAAAACACTGTAGAATAAGCAATAAAATAAATATTTCATAAATTAACTAAATTTCACCAGAGGTTTTTCAGTTTTCTACAAAAATCTATAATATTTTATATATAAACCATATTTTGAATTACATATCTCAATAAAATTATTATATTAAATTAACTAGATTCTTTCTAAACGTCTCCTGTCGATCCTTGTTTGTTTTTTTGTTGATTATATGGGGTATTTTTTTATATTGATTTTATTTGATTTCCTCTGAAATATTGCGTTGTTGTTCCAATATCTTTTCTCAGTTGTTCTATTTTGTTTTCTACTCTTATCTGCCATCTTGGTTCGATAAGAGTTTTAATTTTATTGTCGGCAATAGTTTTTATTTTTTGTTTATTTAACATAATTGTGACACTTGCACAAGCACATATGATAAATCATATATGCTTGTGCAAGAGAAAATGTATGTCTTCTAAATGTGTATGTTGTATGTGTATGTTGTATGTTTCTAACTGTATATGTTGAGTCCGTCGTTAGGAGAAAGTTTGTATGATAAAAATTGTCAGATTGACATTTTTAATTCAAAATGTCATCATATACGCTGATCACTGTTATTATTAATTTTCCACTGGTAACATCCTTCTGGAGTAGAGGAAGGCACGTTTGATCCAAGAATATTAAAATATCTCGTCAGAAACAATATTCATGGGTCAAACGTGGCTTCCTCTACTCCAGAAGGATGTTACCAAAGGAAAATTAATAATAACATAGTGATCAGTACATGTGATGATCTACACTTTGAATATTTAATTTGAATACTTCTGGTTTTCTGTTTTTTATTATTTTACAGGTGGTGTAATCCCAGAAAAGATTACAATGAATAATTTTGCTTGTCATCTACACATATCTCTCCATTTTTTCAAAACCTTTCAAAATTAGAAAGTTTATGTTTCATGACCAGTTCCCGAAAAGTATTTTTTTTTTTTTTAAATGGGAACAGGAAACCTATTGTAGTAAAAACACAGTTTTAATAATATACCTAAGCAATTATTTGTATTGTGGGTGTTAATAGCCAACGAATTTACTCAGAATCATGTGGTTCATCATATTTCCTTGTGCTTTCTTTCGGTGAAACTAACCACCACACTTGCGGTCTAGAAATTACCCCATGCCATTAGCTGGTCCCCCAGCCACAAAGCGGGACAATCGCCGTATTTTTTTGATGGTCAAGGTAGCCTTGCAGGTAGTACCATGACGTCACGACCGGGTGTCGATAAGGGGGGTAGAAAGAATAGAAAGAGGTACCTTACACGGATTAGTTTAGCCCCAGCGGTGAACAAGTCAAGACATTCGATTACGAAAATATAATCACAATCGTGATCATTTCCAAATATTGCCTTGAGTCTAGAAAGTTTGGCAACGTAGTGACATACAGGCCAGGCTGAGGCTTGGCTCTTGAAACTGGTTTTCCAACGATTAAGTTCGAACGCAACCGATGGCTTGGGGAAAACAGCGTCCCACTTGGTAAGCAGCCATCGCTAGCCTTTTAGTAGTCAGTTCTTCTTGTGCGACTGAAGATAAAGTTCCAACTTAAATTTTTTCTGGCCCGTTTGTGCGTTTCGTGTCGGCTCGCGCTCACGTGTTTCCATTTGTGCGGGTAACATATGCCCATGTGTTTCTGTTTCGACAATGGAACTGATATTTTCTTTGGTTATCTAGCTGTATGAGTATTTCGGACGTCATAAAGCTAGATTACCGGAGTTAAAACCAGTTTCCATTCTGCGACATATTGATATAATGGAGCCATCTTCATCTCTATAGGTAAACTTAATGTATTCCTAAACCAAGGTGCGATATTCGTATGCTTTAGCTGTGGAACGAATACGCATCATACATGTAAATTATATTAATAATATTATGTACAAACCATTAACAAATAGTATAAAATAAATTAACTACAGCTATTAATAAAATGCTAGGAAATATATTACTCCCGGATGCTGTATAGATGTACCTTATGTCTAGTCGTATTTGATCTGGGTATCTACAGTCATATTCTGAAAAAAAAACAATTATCAATATTAAGTATAATTCAATTAACACTTGGTCGTTATTTTTATAAAGAATTTCTAGATCATTCCCCTTGAATGCACCATTAATAACTTGCTAATTGCTAACGTGGACTTTTTATTAAAAACATATTTGGATAACAGTCTATTTTTAGCTATGAAGACAGAAAACGTAAGGAGTGACTTTTGTCTAATTTATAATTTTGCCATAAAATTAACTAATGATGATGTTAAACAAGTATTCTTCTTCAGGTACGTTTCAATATCTTCCAACAGTAATTCCTTGTGACCATATGGTCAAAGAAACTTATAGGTAACAGTTATGTCTTTGGTATGCAAACTAAATTATCATTTATACTATAGGTATTATAGGTAGTAGCAATATTTCCATCAAATGTTTTCTTAGGATATCCCTTGCAACAGGTATCTTTTAAGTGGAGATTTAAATACTGTCGTCTCTTTCTAGCAACCACTAGCTAGTGTCTTTATCACTGTATTATAATAATCTTACTAAATTATCTTTAGATTTATACCTGTTTGTATATCCCATAGGAACATGAATACAGATTTTTTGGTGTTACTTACAAATTCTGTTAAATACCTATTGATACTAAATTATAGAAATATTTTTAATGACACCTTAAACTATCAATGAATTGGTAAATCGTTACACTAATTATCTGTGATTCACACTAATTAGTGTGACCATCACTAGCCTTCCAACGTTTTGACCTTTACAAAATCCAATTTATAGGAAAATTTGGCTAGACTAATTGTGAAAGTAATAAATGTTTGTAGTATCGGTGTTTTTAAATCACACGAATTTATATACGTTTATCATTCAGCAGTCCATTTTTTAAAACATATAAACGTTGAAATATATGGAAGAAGTAACGTTTAAACGGTTGTATAACTCTAGAAATAAAAAATGATCTCAAATTTGTTTCCAGTTTGAATAGAAGAGTTCATATATTTTTTGAGGTTAAACTAGTGTCAGAACTTTAGTTTTTTTTTTCAAAATATATCGAAAGTTGCAATATTAGAAAGAAAATAACACTAAAAAGGAAAAAAATTACTGACAGAAGTAAAGGAGTATTTCAATACAATATTTTCACCTAGCCTTCTTTAGCTTGAAGTTTTTGAGTTCGCTGGTTTATATTTAGTTCCACACACTAAATACAGGTTAAGAACAGGTTTGAAGATGTTGCTAGTTGCTAGGCGACTATATTCTCAGTGGATGTAAGATTTATATGCAGTAAATTCATTTAAAATTTCTAAAATGGAGTTCTTACACCTTAACTCATATAATTTTTGGGATCTTTTGAATCCAGCCTTTTAACATTAATGATTTTAATGTTTATATATTTTCTAACTGTTTCTTCTGTCTTTCAACTTACCGAGTAGTTTTGAACAAAATAAAATATAATACAAGGTTTGGTAATATTTATGGAAAAATGCAGCTCTGTATTAGCAAACAATTGCTTATTTGATACACACTCAATTAATGTCATTTAAATAGTTTAAAATGTCTAGAATGTATAGAAAATGTTTTGGTAAGAAGGAGGTATCTGAAAAGACGATTCCAAAATAGTAACAAGATCGAGAATGTTCGTCTGTAGGTTAGTTAAAAATTTTCTTATTGACATGTTACTGCTATAACATCTTATCAACGTCTATTACTCTGTGTCAGTCAGATAGTGAGAGATGACTGAAAAAAGAACCATAATTTTACTGGGGTCTTTGAAGTTTATCATAAGTCAATTATTTTTAGGGTTTTTCTGACATTGAAGGAACAATTTCATGACATTTCGAAGAGTTTTAGCAATAGATCCATTCAATTTATTTCCGCTCTTTCATGTTTCAGATTTACAAACTTTTAATGTAAACCTGATTGGAAGCAACAACAGAAAAAGCAAGACAAAACTTCAGTAGAGAGAGCGAGAAAGAGGGGAAATAGAGAGAGCTTCAAGCCGGTTTCTTAATTCGCTTGTAGAAATGCTGGTTTTTAATTCTCTAGCGTCAGCACTTTTGAATTATCTGCTCCTAATAGGCGCTGAGGTAAATTTTAACCTGACCAATTTTAATACCTGGCCGGCCATTGTATACTTTGACGAGTTAGGTAACCAGATAGTATAAAAAATAGCATAGTGTGGCAATCATTTTACTCTACAGAATAAGCGCAATATGGCCATTGAGGAATTTATTCATTCAGAAGGATTTCTATCGGAAACATAGGAATGAAGAAGAATTGAGGAAGTCTTAGAAAACGAAATCTTATGAAATAAATATGAATGAATTACAGTAAGATACATAAGTACATTACAGTATCGACATGAGGAGGCAATAGAGGAGATCTGGAAGAACACCAACAACATGGATACCCCAATGTAAGCAGTAGATGCTTTTCAATGTTCGAATAGATAAATATTACTCTTTATTTACAAAATTAAGGATAAAGGAAATTAATCTGTGACCAAACGGCAACGGACGATGCTGAGATTATTATAAAACTTTACAATAAAACAAATATGACGTCAGAGCATAGTAATGTAAACTGAAAAATAATGTGCAACGTTTTTATTCCCAGGTTTGATGTAGGCCCTTTACTTATTCAGAGGTATAAGCTACAGGTTGTTTTAACTGTAAATTATCCTTTTTGAAGTATGTTACACCAAAGATAAATTTGGTTTCTGCTACAGCAATGAACATTTCACGTAAAATAGATATTTATGTGCTGCAACCTCCCTTCATTTCGTGTTATATACTTTGCAGAAGTCCGTGCTGCAAATAATTTACTATATTTCAACACAAGTATGTAGGGAAAACAATTTCGAGGCGACATGTAATAGTTTCATTTTAAAAGTACGGATTATTTGGATTTTCTGCGCGTTATGCAGACTAACAGAAAGTTATTAAACGAAATCGTCTCTTTTTCTTCTTTCTCTGTCTGTAGATATGAAGTGAAATATTTTATATATGACATGGTAACATGCCTGAGGCATTTAATCTATGTATAGTTAAAGAACATCCGCCGCACCAACAGTTAGAAATAAATTAGATCAAACTTCGTGTGGTACGCCATTTTGTATAAATATATAAAATTGATTACTCCACAGATAAAACTCGTGTCAATAATACGTCAGTTGCATGTTTCAGATTCAGTATAAAAATATTTATTTATCAGTTGGTCAGCTAAAAGTCAGAAACTCCACTGGACTGTGATGGATGAACCTATTTGCATGGCCAAAAGGGGGTCATGGCCCCCTGTAACCCCCTAGTGACCGCCCTTGGATTATTCACACCTCTTCGTTGCGCTCTAGTGATTTTACCGTTTTTCAAGATTTACCACAAGAAATCGTATCGGAATTTTTTAGGAATATACATAAGTTTGTGTTATTATTAATCATTTGTACATAAATCATTTTGTATCCTTGATTAGCAGAGCTTGTGGAGTAGTATTTTTACTAAAATCTCCACGTGGTTACAAATGGGGGCCAAGTTGCGTAATCAGAAGACCACATATTGCTTTAGACAAACCAAAGCTAACTTGATTAGGTTTTGAAATATTTGAAAAAACCTTAATTTTGGAAATTCGTTTTTATTAGAAACGAGGTTTAGTTAGCTTTATTTGATCATATATTGAAAAATGAAGAACACTTCCTCAAAGTAACTTTCTATCCTCTATTTCCCAGGATATTTATATTTTTAATGTCATTTTGTGATTAATGTATGGGTTTGATAAATTGATACATCTTCAATGTTTTCTGTTCCGTATTGTATAATTTTTTTATTTACATACCCAGTTTTTGCTCATTTATCTTGCGCATAACCGGTAGAGTGGGGCAAAATCGGGTGATCTTGCTGACTACTTTATGTATACTTTTTCGGTCTACTTCTACAATATCATTTAAACTTTGAGCAACATTCACACATATTTGCAGCAGAAAAAAGAAGAAGACATTTATTAACGTAATGTTTGTACAAAGATGTAGGTAAGTAATTAATTATAGAAAATAACATGCATCAAGTCTCTTGAATGTGTAAATTTTAATATTACTGTATCTGTTGTTAATTTTTTTATATAATTTTTCTACAGTTTCATAGCGATTGTTTCATTTTATGTAATATTAAATGATGCTGGAAAATTGAAAACAGTTGTAGCTATATTAAATTTTACGTTTGAAAATAGTTTGAATGAAGTGTTTGTGTTGGGAATTTAAATAATATGGTTTAATGGACACTCAGGGAAATAATCTAAGAACAAGATATACAAGGTGTTTCGGGTACACGTACGATTTTTTCAGGAATTCACTGTCTGAACTAAAAATAACAGCATTTACTAGTTTAAAACTATACACATTACTTAATATAATATAATGGTTCAGTCCCAGATGATTCATTCTATCACAAAATTGGTGATACACTTAAATGCGAATTGAATATTCAGACGTCTACTCCCTGAAGGCAGTACATGTACCCAACACCCTGTACACATTAATTTATTGAAGTTTTACCTGCGCATTTCATTTGAGAGCTGTTTGGAGTTACGGTAAACTGTAAATCGCACGGTGATTCGGGATCACAAAAATCCCTGGAAACAAAACTGATCTCACTGCTTACAGTTACTGGTTTGCATACTCGGTTACTTGGAGCTGTTCTGCTTGTCAGAACGCAGATTGTGAGGTCCCCATAGTCACTATTTATAAACTGGAACAATTAAAAAGTCAACTATTAACCGCTGTAATCCGTGCTGCGAGCACATGGGAGATACAATTACAAATTGATTTTGTTAGCAATAATATACACATATGTATATATTATTACCATAAGAACAAAAA
This sequence comes from Pogonocherus hispidulus, assembly GCA_963924545.1. NCBI lineage: Eukaryota > Metazoa > Arthropoda > Insecta > Coleoptera > Cerambycidae > Pogonocherus > Pogonocherus hispidulus. Next base: position 1,440,828 of record OZ004701.1, read on the forward strand.
TAACCAGAAGCTTAGCGTCCCGAGTGTTAGTATGTTGAGGTAGAATTTGTGTATACTTCAGGGTTATAATCCTCGCCTCTTATTTAATCTAAATAGTTGTAAATGTCCAAAGTTTCTTACCCGTGTAGTGATATCTCCCCTCTTTATATACTCTCTGTGAATTTCATAGAACGTATCAATACCAGGTGTGACATAATCTTCAAACTTCACATCCGAATAGTTACAATAAAATTTTATTATACTAGCAGGCACTTTGCTTAGTTTCTCAGTCAATTGATTTGCCATAGAAAAAATGTCATTTGTCAAAGACATTACAACATCATTTTCTTCATCCACTATAAGGTCTTTGAAGCCACTATTTTCGTTTGGTGTAACAAAAATGAAGGTAGTTTCCGGATATGAACTCTTTATGGAGGTTACAGCCCTTTTTGATCTAGATACATCTGCATCAGTTAAGCGACCGTCGCCAAACACCAGGATGGCTTGACCGATTGGTCGTATTTTTTGGTCAGAGCAGTCTATGTGAGTTTTATTTTGGTAGTAAGTGATAACGGCCTCTAGACTTCTCCCCAAAGATAAGGTTACTGGCCCTGAAATCATTTGGTAGTTTGGGTAAAATTACCATTAGTGTGTAATGTATAGATAGTATAATAATATGGAGAAACACATCGTATTGCCCTTTTTGGGTCTTTGCTACAATACAAATTACGGCATTTCCTTCAAAAAAATAAGTAGGATTGTCTTCTTCAAAGACATAGAGGTCACTGCTATGATGGTGCCTAGGGAAAAGCAGGTCGTTATCTATCTGTTAATTTGACAATAATTGTCAGACAGCATAGACCAGTAGGCATAGAATTGTTAGATAGTAGCAACGACCCAAAGAGGGCACTATGATGTGTTTCTCACCACTACTAACATTTAGAACTAATTGTTTATATATTTTGGAAAATATATAAACACAGGGTGTAGCATATGGGGTATATACAGGGTGTATGTCCACTCTGTGTATGCCTTTTCATATACGTTCGTTATAATAATACGATCTATCCCTAATTTCCACAATAAATCGTAATGTGTAAAGTTGTTAGTTGTAAAAACTTTGCAGGATATAAGGACTTCAACAGGAAGCACAATTATTAAAGGCAGAACAAAAACTTATTCAATTAACAGATTTATTAGCATTTGTACTGTTATTATTTGCTAATAAAACTAATAGGTACTTCCAGGAAAGGTAAAACTGTACGCTTTTATAACAGAAATTAATTGATCTAATTGATCTTATATCTTGTATACGCCAGTTTGTAATTGGGATAACTAGATATGTAATAAAATAACTCAGTTGAAAATTGTGTCATTTGAGTAAATCTTTGCCTCATCACCCCAACTTATTGTTCTAAATAGTGTGTCCCAAAATGATATTGATATGAAACAAAATTTATATTTTTTTTCTCTTTATTCTTCTTTCTTTTTATCGTTTTAAATATATTCTGTATTGCATTTTTTTATGAAAAAGTATGATAATAGTATGTAGATAATATGTACCAAAAATTAATAAATATTTTTTATGTCAATAATTTTCTAAATTTCATATTGTGCTTTTTTCTGGTTCGTTTACGATATACTTGATACGTGAGGTACCTTTTCTTAGAACATTCTGTGTATACTTTGATGGAGGCAGATTCTTGGTAAGACATTAACTGCCTATTTAATAGCCTTACCAGTGTTCACGTAGTAGGCAAATGACGCCTTCAATAGATTGCACGTTTTAAAATGCATACATACTACTTTTGTTTAAGCAAAGTGTGAACTGCATTCAAAACGTATTAACCAAACCGTTTGATATAGGCTAGAATCAATAGATTTTTGTTACAATCAACTGAAAGGGATAGAGTTTGAGTAATTGCCTTCACTCTGATATGTGTACTGATGATGCCAAATATGTCAAAACAGTTGTCCGTCACTTGATGTTAAACATAACTAAATCATGTGGTGACACTTCTGCCCATATATTGCAATATGTACGAGTAGTATATCGGTGTTACATTTAATTTTAGCCACCATTGGCCAATCCTCCTTAGCCTTCTTTCTTCTGCGGGTCGGTTTTCTATAGCAACTCCCAAAGCACACACCTAGGCCTATTGTGCTTCTCGCCGATTTTCTATTCAGCGAGTCTTTAAGTCCAAAAGTCTACTCGCTGAAATTTTTGTTAGCTAACAATGTTCCAAAAATGGTTTACCCAAGAGCCTTAGCCTCATATGAGCGTAGCCTCGGCATACTGGGCTTTCTGCTAATCTTAAATAACTATAGAGATACTTCTTGAGATGGCAGTGCCCTGTTATGAGCCCTGTCATGCTCCTGAGTCGAGGTTGACTCATGTCCAGCATCTCTACAGTTCTTCTCTGCAAAGGACCTTCCATGAGTGTCTTCGCATGATTCTGTCCTATTTTAAAAACCAGTAATTCCTATGTTCTAGTTCGACCCATTTTCCCAGAGCGGTTCTGGCAGCACTATAAGTGACTTCGCAAGTTGGCTCCGGTCCCATGAAAGCCATTTCAAATACCTTTCTGGCAAGTTCATTTCCTTCAGTGCCTTTATGACCTGGTAGTCAACAGAATCTCACCATATTGGTATTGGGCAGTTTCACCAGCAATTGCAAACAGTCTCAAACAAGCCTCGAACTGGTCTGGTTTGAGTTCAGAGTGTTTATTGCGGCTTGTCTATCAGAGAATTTGTAGATGATTTTACGTGTATACCTTCTCCTCACATTCTCTACCATTGTACGCCATCTAGGTCTCAGCCCAAATACTCCAGCCACTGTTCCTCTGTCTGTTTGCGAGCCATCTGTAAACCATACAAGGCTCCAAACCTCCAGAGAATTGATCTTCAACTCCCAGTCACTGAGCCACTCATCTCTTTCGTTTCCGAGATCCCAATAGTGGCCAAAATTAAATGTAACACCGTGTATACGAACATTTACGAAACAGTTTCGTTTTTACGAAAATCGTTTTTATGTGGGTCGATGACTTTATGACATAAACTGATCTTCCAATTGAAGTTATTGTCAATCCATAACGCTCCGCACGGGTGGAATATATTCTCATTCGTTCGAGCGCCGTGTAAAATTAAGTAAAAAGTGATGTATTCCCAAAATATCGAGTCCCCTCTGTGAATAATATAGTTCATTTTCTCATCTCTCTTTTCTACCTCTTTTAGTATAATAAATGTATACATCTTTGTTTGGGATTGTAATCTATTTCAGTACTTATTGAAGAAAAAAGGTTTACTTTTTGAGGTTAGAATAAACAAACAACATTTAGTAGATATAGAACAGAAAACACTGACGTAGTTTTCCACATACCACCAAAACACTATACTGCACTCGACGTGCGTTTAGCCAACCTAGTTGGCATCATCTGGAGATGATTAAAACTGAATTAATAATCTCTAGATGATGCCAACTTGGTTGACGAAACGGGCGTCGAGTGCAGTATAGTGTTTTGGTGTTATGTGGAAAACTACGTCAGTGTTATCTTCACACCAAAGATTCCAACCTCTTTCAAGATATAGAGCGGAGTTAATAATATATTTGATTCACAAAAGTCTTCGTCATGAATTAGATTTTCGAACATTTTTTTATTAATTTAAGGATTGGAATAAGCAGTAAAGCTTTTATTATTGCATTACAATTAAAACTTAAATTAATAAGTATAGGATTTCGAAAATACGTACATTCAGTTGGATCACTCAGACCTGAAAAGGTCTGAAAGTATTCCTTAGATACGTTAACCATCCAATTTCCGGTTTGTCCGTTTATAATTCCCAACTTACTTCCATACTGTGATACCTCGATGGCCTCAGCGAGAGTGCTGTGAAGGAAATTAATTATTCATTTAGTAACATAAATTTCAGGGTTGAATCAAGTGACTTTAAGAGGTGTATATGGAATATATAAACTATAAATAAAAAACAGCATTTGAGTAGAAGGAATATAAACTGAGTATTATGCTTTGGTGTAGGTATTTTTTTTTTGTATACAGTGTGTTTCATTTTGGATGTAAAAACATTGATATCATGGAAAAAGTTACAGATCAAGAGGAATACGTTAAATTAGGGCAAAGTTGTATAATTTGGTGAACAATAATAGGTGTGTCTCAAAAAAAATCTAGGCTAACATGATTAATTTTTGAGGAATTTTGAGGTAACTGGGATAGGATCCAGCAAAGTTAATACAAAACTTTCAATATTACAGCATTTGTGATTTTTGTAAATAATAGTATAGATTATGATGTTATTTTAGTTAAAATAATGTATCTTTTTTGTGTTTTTTGAAATATTTAAAATAAACATTTTATTGCCAATTTTATTTTTGATTTACTTGTAGACCTTTATAGATACCAGTTTACAAAAGTGTTTCATCTTTTACCTAGGCACAATTTATATCTAAGTAATTAGGCATGATGTATTTTTGAACATGGCCAACTACCCTACTCATTGAATAATTTTAATTAATATGATTTAATGGTGCACATTTGGAAAACTTTTTGGACAGCTTTTCAAGAAGTAGGTATTTTAATTTTATTTGTAATTAAAAAATGAGCAAATATTTATAGAATTTTTAGTCTAGATCATCCTGTAGATGCATAGCACCCTATATATGGTTTATATCTGCTACTGGCAACAGGAACAGAGAATCGTTCCTATCGGAAATGCACATATAGCGATATTCCGCGCTTTTCAAGATTTAGCAAATGAATAAAAAGTCTTTGCCTGAATCAAAATTTATTTTGTAAGTTTTCTTTGAATCGGTGCTATGCCCTGAAAGAATACAAACAAAAGGAAATCGGATTTTCAAGCGGAAGTGTCGTTGGGAAAATTACTGTTCATACTTTTTGATATCTGTTTCAGTGCGTCTCATCGATTTTAATTTCTCAGACAGAAAAAAGGAAGATTTCGATAATGGAAAGTTACAATAAGAAAAAATTCCCCTCTAATATGTTATATTTGGGGGAAAATTAGTTATCGATTTTTTAAAACGTCAAATTCATCCCAAATATTTGCCTCATTAGGTAGAAGTTGTTATGTCTACGAGGGGAGTCGAAAATATAGTAAAGAATTATCTTAAGATATTTCAAAACAAGTAAAGTTTAGTGTCCTCTGTATAATATAAAAATCTAATTAAAAGGGACTACAATTAGTTAAGGAACTATAATCACTTAAATACTTAAGTAAAGTACTAAATTGAATACATCTAATTCCTTTCACTCCAAAATAAAAAAAACTACAATGTAGTACTGCGCCTGCATTTAGCGAATTACTTATTTTTAAAGGTCTCCTCTTGAAATTAACTATAGGAATGAGTATCGTTAAGTCTCGACGGATCAGGGAATTCGAGAAGTTCAGTAAATCTTGTGATAAATTTAGTAAACTGTCAGATTTGAAACTTCCATTAGCTGATCGTTTGCTTACAATGAAATCTTAACTTCTCTACTGAGGGATATTTATTAAATGAGTTTAGTTTCATCATATAATGGGTTTAGAAATGGAAAATGTGAAATAATATACTTTCTATAATTCATTTGAGGCACAGCACTGATTGAAATTACTAAGTCTACCCACTTTTTGAAATACCCTGTATATTATCCTTTTTAGATCCTTTTCCGTTACTCTATTTAGGTTTGTGATTCATATTATTGACGTTTTTTACAATCTGGTCAAGGTTGGTGGTAAAATTATAATTTGTTGTAAAAATAAACTCTAAAGGATATATATGAGTAATATAATTTTACATATGTACATTCATTTAGTTCTACAGTGTTGTGCTCTTAAGTGTAAAGTACTGGTTTACCAGTTTTCTTAATGGGGAGTAAATCTTATGCAATTAAAATGTGTTATTAATTGTTACAGCTAAATGCTAACCATTATTTTATCATCGAATTTACTTACGACAAAGTGGAGGAAATATGAAATATACAATCACTAAGTGGTCGTGACCGAGTGGCGCCACTCAGTTACTCTCTTATGACCAGCTACTATCTGTTGGTATCTGTCTATCAATATATGTCTTGACATGCAGAGTGTAATTTTTTAAATTTATTTTTTTGTTCAAGATTTTTTTTTTACTTTTAATTGTTCGGTTGGTTTTTTATTTAAATTTTAACAATACTTTTGAAATCAAATTCCAATATATCTATAAAAATTTTTATAGTTTTTTGAAATTGTACCATATTAAGTGTATTACTGAGACACACTGTACAGGTTTCCGGTTATTTTTTTAAAAAATAAAATGGTTATTTAATTATGTCACTCATCTTCAGTTTTAGAAGTAGTTCCACTCTGTACAAGTGCCTTATGATAAATCAGAAATGTAGAACTGTGGGAAATCCAAAATTATGTAGAAACTAAATATAATTCTGAATCATTTCAGGATTAAAATTCCTTTTTCATTCACTCTACTACGAGTCATTCATTATTAATTAATGTCAAGTTATTGTTGTGCTGCACCAGCAAACATAATTTATTTTTTAACAGGATCGTAATGTAAAGTTTCTCAAACCGGAATCAAGATCCTTGCCACTGTAGGTGCTCTAATGAAACTCAAAAAGCACCAAAACATTATTTATGGTAAAATTAGGTTTACACAATTTGTATATATACGGAGTGAATGGTAGCCTAGATATTAAAAAAGTTTAAAAAAAGATGTTGGGTTAATATCTGTAACCGTTTTCGAATTACCCAATTTTTAAAAAGCGCTCTCGTTTATCAGAATGAAGTATTACGACACACTCAGACTTATAGCGCGAATACTGGTGCCTCAATAGATCTCTACCCCTAGAAAGAAGTGAGTTAGACCGGCGATTTTACTCCACTAATATAGATAGCGTAGCGCTCGCCCAGCGAGCGCCTTGAAGAGTAGTGGAGAGTGTTAGGTTATAATACCGTACTCGCTTCCTGGAGTAGCGTCTTATTTGATAGGACGATCGGCGCGCATATAATTATTTTTATATATAGTAGGTATAATTGTTTCCAATGTCTCCGATTGTTGCAAAGATTGTGAAATCTGTGAATTTTTAATAAAAATAACTTACTATATCAATTTCAAGGCATCGTAGTAGTCAAAGGTACCGTCCAAGATTATAATCAACTCAATTGGAGCCATCATTTGTTTACCATTTATGTATTCTACTTTATCATATTCGCTTACTATTTTACCTAAAAAAAGCAAGAAAAAGTATTATGTTTTGCATTTTTCTGTTCCGAATTTGGTTTAGTATTGAAGAAAAGTTATTGATAAGAAATTTCAAACATATAAAAACACTTGTTTGTGCAAGGACTCGCTGTATAAATGAAAAGCCAGCACTCCAATGGGAGGTAAATTTAGGCTAAGGTCCGAGCTCTGGTTGCACGTACATATTACATCACCGGCTGAATTAGGTATTCTAACAGGTACAAATCAATTTTTATACTAGACAAATCTACACTCTCATATTTCCAGTTTAAGGCGAATTTGAATAAGCTTAGTTTACTCACGTAACATTTGTTAGTTTGAACGCACGTCGCTTACATAAAAATGCAATATACATGAAGAACTACAAATGTCACAATATACCTACAAGGTGGGCGAAACAATTATACTTCTTTACCCACAAAATAATAATTCGTTACTTGAAATTTTAAACACAAATCTGTGTTAATTTTAATTAGCTAAATAGAGAAATTTGCGTGTAAGACCTCAAAACCTGATTTACGAAGTTACGTCTAACTTTAAAATCTTATTTTATGTTCAGGATAGCTCTCGTCTACTTTCACATTGGCACAAGAATAGTCGTTAAATTCATAGATTAAAGCCAAGTAACATTTTCATAAGTCTTCTTTATGAGCCTTATATTTAATATGATATATTTCATCGGCTGTATTTAGTTAAATATAAGACAAAATATAAAGTGGATACTCGAAGCGGATGGTTCTTTATGAAACATCGTGAAAATAATTATTGTTGTGAAAAAAACATTGATCTCATTTAGATGTTCCAAGAAATATATAGAAAACACTCTATATACTAGTATTTCGGCTTGTTAGGCCTTTTTCAATAGAGTAAATGTTTATTACTGTTACTCTATTACTATTACCGAAATACTAGTATATAGAGTGTTTTCTATATATTTCTTGGAACATCTAAATGAGATCAATGTTTTTTTCAAAACAATTATAAGACAAAATGTATCCAATTAAATTTTTGACACTGGACCTAATACATTTTATAGTTTTGTTTTGGTAATGAAGAGTGGATTCTAATCCGTAACTATTCTGCTGAAGTGTCCTGCAATTTAACTGACATTCTAATGGATTGATTGTAAAAGGTGGTTCAAATTAGTATGTTTTCAAGAATTATCGAGAATCTGTAATAGACAGAGTAAATCTAATGGAGGAGTCCTGTGCTTTTTCGAAAAAATTACTTGGCGCAAAGCGCATCTCTCTCGACCGACTTTGGCAAAACCGACTGATACCTCAAAATGGTTTGAACATTTTACAGGTACTTTTTAGACATACATTCGATGGCACAAAAATAAATTTGATGTCATTTTTTGTTTATCATTATAAACTGGTTTTTCAATAATTTACAGACATAAACAAATCCTGTGTAGATTTTACACGGGTTTCGCTAAATATTTTTCTCAGTGTAACCAAATGCTTTTAAAATAATTTCAGTATTAAGAATACTAGACCAAAGTCAGCTTGTGTTAATACGAGACAATCCATAGGGATAACATTTATTTTCCACAGCATTCTGGGTACCTTTTACTGCTCTTACAGTAAAATTCCTGAACATTTACATTCCTGAACAGCTCCATTAGTTTATGCACTTAAAAAACTATCTAGGTCATTACTATATGCAATTAGTTTTAGTTTAACATATAGCTTAGTCTTTCTCGTTTAAATCATCATTTATTTAATATGCTATAATGTTTAAAAAAACAATTTTCATTACCTGCCACGGTCTTTAATTGCTCAATAGCCTTTGCAGCTAAAATTTCAATTGCATTATCGGTAAGGGTAACCTCATATCTGCCCACAGCCTGCAACATTTTCACTGAGCCAATTACCTAAAACAAAACGTCAAGGGCTTAACGGCTTTTGTAGCTGTTTTTATGTAGACAAAATTTGAATTCAATCCAAATTCTTCCATGGGGTTTTATTGTTTGGTTGAATTAATAAACTGCGTTGTACAGGGTGATTATAGACTTGACTGACTAAATATCAGGAAAAAGTCCATAAAACTAGACTAATAGCTTGTTTCGTTTTTCAGGTAAGTACTTGGTGTTCAATTTGATAAGAAAATTCCAGTTGGGAGCATCAAGGTAAGTTCAGATTGGAATAGTTTAACAAGTAATATCGTACTTACCTGTGATGTAAAGTTTACGCTGTCTAGTAAGGTATTTAAGGCATCAGTACGGTTGTTAGCCCTGTAGCCAAAGTTGAAGGGTATTCCTCTTTCTGAATAGTACATATCAAGGACTTGGGAGAGACGAGTGCTACTGATAATGTTCAACCAGTAGTTGACATTGGTACCTAGTATGGCTCCTGAAAATAATTATAAGCAAATTAATGTTTTTTAATTATTTTTTTATATGTATAGGGTGTCTCCCCGGGAACTTCATGATAACATTTCCGATTATACCGGAAGTAGATATCAACTTGCTTATCTTAAATAGAACACCCTATATATTATTTCATTTTTGGAGTCTACGCGAGCCTCAACACATTTCATGTATAATGAACTTTCTATAGCTAAGTCTAACCGTTATCTAATATTTAAAATTTTATGTAAAAAATAACGTTTGCAGATCGAAAAGTAATTACCAAATTTGACTGTGCGGGTGCCTTTATTTGGGTTGGTATCTATGTAGAAAGGGACCCAGTTTAGTGGCCGTATAATATTTTGATAATTATTAATACAGGGTGTTCAAAAAGGAAGAATAAAAATGAAATGGGAAAAAACTGTCAAAAGTCAATTTTTTGAAATCGAAACTTCCTATTTTTATAATTTTATCTTATTCACTACTTGAAAAATAGTTTTTTCAATTTCGTTTTTATTCTTCTTTTTTGAGCACCCTGTATTATTAATTATCAAAATATCATACGAATTCTGTTAAAGTAAGTTTCTTTCGACATGGAAACAAACGAAAATTAAATAATAAATGATCCTGTATACTCAAATTGGTAATTATTAGGTGTAGTTAAATTTTTTGGAAGTTTATTTTTTTATTGAATTCTTATTTCAACCCAGGACCTTTGTTAGATATATCTGAGTGGTGCTCGAAGGTTACCCAAAAACTAGTGGGATGGCGAAGTAGTGTGTAGTTGTTCTTTTAGTGTTCTTTCTTTCTGTAGTGTAGTTGTACTTTTTCACTTGTGTGGGAGATGGGGAGGTATATTATTATTCTGTAGATCACAGCGGAATAGACATTTTTTGAGACACCTTGTCTAGCTTCAAAGTGTTAACCTTCTCGTATTCCTGCTAAGATTGATAACCCGCAAGTCTTGAAACTTTTGGAAATTTCGTTGACGGATAGTATCTGCCTCAGTCCAGGGCTGTGCTCGGCGAATTTCGAGGAAGCCGCAATGCTGTTAGCTAAATGGAAAGTATTTCCTTTACGCTTCTTTTATGTTTGCTCGAAGAGCGACGTGGAGGTGTCAACCACACGGGTTTGTAAATGAGTGAAAAGACTGACCCATAAAGGAGCTGAATTAAAAGAAACTTGCTACCAGCATCCGCCAAAGAGTGAAAGGAACGACCATCCGCAAATTAAAGAGAGTTTTAGGCCGAATATACAAGGTGTCTCAGCTTATAAACACAAAGAGAAATTATTTGAAGCAGATGCAGAAAACAGCTAGGTACTCCACGGGCAATGTGCCCCGACTGGCATTTTATTACTGCGGCATCTCCATAGGAGTCGCCACATCCTTCATCCAGACCAACCACCAGGCACCGACCGGTTTCGCACTTATTCTGTACTTATCAGGGTCCCATATGTAGCGGACTCGATGAACGATGTTAGTAGTGGTAAGAAACAGATTCTTTTCGGCATTTCCTTCAAATAAATAACTAGGATTGTTTTCCTCAAAGACAATAGAGGTCACTGCTGTAATAGCACCTGCAGAAAGCAGGTCGCCATCTATCTGTCAATTTGAAATAAGTTGTAGTTCTCCTTAAAAATTATAGAAGTTCTTTTTTTTAATGACAAATTATTTTTTGTATACTTCGTTTATACCTCCATTAAGCATTTCTTATTATATGTTTAAATATTCACATTGGTATAAATAGAAATGGGGTTTGGCAAAAGTAACACCCTGTAAAAGTTCAATGGCGAGCTATAAAGCGCGCAGGACATTAACTTTTGTATCTTACAATAATTTTATTGTGTAGACGGAGTTGTGAAAGTGTAAATTCTGAATATGAAATAAAACTCTTTGATGGATGTTCCGAGAGAAGTGGAGAAAGCACTGGTTGTGTGCCGTATAACCCTAATTTGACTTTATTTATATTGACTGAGAGCAAAAAGGAAGACGGACGAGCGATATTTGCCTTTTCACTTGGGGATTAACCTTAAGAAAGAAAATTCGACCCCTTGTAAAATAAATAATCCTTTTTCAAAGTTAGCTAAGCAGTCCGCGGGGTGAGACTAATCAAAAAGTGACTGGTGGCCAACAAAAAATACATTCATATTTTATACAACTCCGTTTTTATTCAATAATCTCTATGGTTAAACCTGGTTCTGTATGTTTGGATATTTCGAAAGACGGTCGGTTTTTTCTGTTTTTCTGTTGTGTATGAAACCTGTTAAAAATCGATACTTCGTCCTTTGGCCTGCATGTCATTGACCTATGACATCGGAGTCATCGACCTTTGACCTAGCGGAGGAGATAATTAGCTCTCTTCACAGAGAGGATGCGGAGGGGGTTCTATTTAATAGAACATAGTCAATTATGTTAAATTTCATGACGAAATTATAAGTAAGAATGTCTTAATATCGTAATTTGATCATCATTCTAAAGTTCATATAACAATATTTTTATGAATTTATTTATGAACCCCAACATTGTCATAACTACTATATCAAAAAAGACTTTCTCATTATAACTTCAATAAGAAAGGTATTCAGTTGTACTTGACGAATAGATCCCTTGTTTGTTTTAACAATAGTACGCCACCAAATAGATCTATATATGGACTTCCACAGGGCTCTGTCCTTGGTCCTATGTTGTTTCTTATTTATGTGAATTATTTGCCAAATTGTGATAGAAACTGCTTATTTACTCTTTTTGCAGATGACACCACTGTATTAAATAGTGATAGTTAAAGTAACTCTCTTATTGAAAAAATCGAAACAACACAACATCAATATCTTAAGAATTATTTTTCTGATATTGTTAGTGTTTGTGATGTTCAATGTACTATTTCTAGTGTATAATTTTTGTTTACTATTTTAAAATGTATATATTTTTATTATTATTATATCTCTTTCCGTGACGTTTCCCAACGCCTTTCCGTAACGTCTTTCCAAACGTTTCCGTAACTCTAATGATAGCCGATTTCTATCACCCTGTTGTTAAAATCAGTACTGCTGTTGTTCCTATTATCAGAGATTGTGTACTAATATCTGCTATGCTATTATATAGTTATTACGAGTAGTACCTATTGTAATTTCTTTTACCGTCAATTCCTCCCAAAATATCAGGCTCCGTCATATCCCACGTGGCCAATTTCAAATAAAAGGCCCTCGGCAAGGCAGTGTTATTCCAGAACCCATCGTTTCCTATAAGAGGTTCTTCACTTGTCTGATTGAGAATAACTCCGGCTAAATCCCCGGCTATCGTAGCAACCCATACACTGTTAACTTCGTTCTGACTAGATGAGAAGGTTTCAGGAATATCTGTTGTATTTTGATGTTCATTTATTGCCTGGATGACTCGATGAAATGTCACCTGATTCTTTTCTAACCCAGAGGCTATTCCGGATATCACGTGTCCAGCTGATATTGTACCGAACTTCGTTTTGATGACTCCTTGTTTTAGTGGACAGGTACTTAGGGTGTTGGCGGTGGTTTGGGTACCGTCCCTAAAAATAGAAACAGAAGTAGAATTTTTACTCAGATTTTTGGAAATAAGTATTCCAACGGTTTTACACCCACACAAGTCTCAGAATTTCTATTATTATTATTATATTGGATTTATAAACCATATGATTTTTTTTAACTACTTACTCAAAAAAGAAAATTAAAATGGTTAACAAACTAAACTAAAAAAATTTTTGGACTACCCTATATACAATTAGACGTCGTATCATTCGTTATTTTTATTAGAATTTCTGTTTCGAAGTATGTTTTGGCAGGCTCAAATCAATTAATTAAATTTAATTATGATTTCGTTTTAATTAATATCACGTTAATAGGCACTTTTGTTGTTAGCATCATTCGGTTTAAATCTAGTTAGTTATGTTATGATATGCAACCAAAGTTACAACTAATTTCATTGTTTTAAACGATCAACGGTAGTTGCAGTTTTCCTTTGTGTTGATTAGTGCTTTATAAACAACTTTCCCATTAATTTAACTAATATTAATATAAGCTAAATGTAACCTACGTATTTGATTTAAAATAAAGTCAGATTGATATTTAAAAACCTTGAAAACCGGATTATTTTTTGTACTAAATTTATTTACAATTTCTAGTAATTTAATTTTTACATATACATTTTATTATGAGTCAATAACATGTTTTAAATGTTAAATATTTGTATTGTAATATATGTAGGTATTACCTATAGTTTTCATTGAAATGGGTACGAAAATGTTAATGCCATGATATTATATATAATTTATTATGATGTTTGTTAATAACCTATAAAATAATTTCTCTGTCATTGCAATTACTTTTCTGAACTGATGTTATATATACAATTGAAAGAATACAACATCTCACACCATATATTTGAAAAACGAGCAGACTGAACTTTGTTCTGGAGAGTCATAGAAAATATGCAGTGCATCCAACATATTTACAACTTGTATTTGGTTTATGTCTCTTCAGATAATTTTTACTCTGTACACATGAGTTTCATTACAGCGACACATTCGTAATCCCATTGGGTTACGGCTGAAACAAACGAAGCACGAATACTTACAGTGGCATACTTGATCGATCGTTGCAAGTGGATCGCTCGTCGCCTCTTGAAAAGGGATCGACAGTGTTGGATATCATTGTATGAAGGAAGCACAGCTCTGGGGCATTTAGAGCATCTCTGGGAAAGAGTTCAATTTGGCCTGGTGTTAGATAGTCCACTATCACTTTGTACTTGTAGAACTGCTCTCCAGTGGCTCTGTATGGGATGAGGATATCGTTGTCTTGAAGGATACTTTGAGAGCGTCTTATACCATCGAACATGACCCTGGAAAATATAATCAGTAGCAGTCAGTTCACGACACAACAAAGAACAATACCCCTTTTGCTACCCCTCGGTGCACGCCCATGCGTATAGAATGTCCCGGAACTCGTCTTGGTATTTAATTATTTCGAAAAGTTTATAAAGCAAGTCGAAATGGGTGAAAATATAAGTAATACAACGTTATTATGTACTGTACTACCACTACTGTAGTACTTGATGTTTCATTTTTTTTTAAGAACAATGCTTTTTTGTTAGTGACAAAATGGAACGCACCATTGACGGTGATCCTTAATTATGAATGCGGATGCTAAGCCTTCCTTCTCATATCTCATAATCATGTTTTAAAAAATAAATATTCATTAACAAGTATTTATCGTTTAAGTTAGGTTTGAACTCAATTTAAATATTAAAAATTTAAAAGAGATTCCTATAACGGAAACCATTTACTTAATACCGTTTAGCTTGTGGGCAGATACACCATAATGCATTTCATTTGGATCGCTGGTTGAATCATGAGGTGCGTAGATACAGGGTGTTCCAAATAACATTCAAAATAAAATACTTGATTCTGACTAAGTTCCCGGATGGATATCAACAGATTATTGGTATTTTTATATATTGATGGCTAATGTCACTTTCAAAAGGCTCTTAAAACTTCAAAAGATGTTTGTTAAAAACATTCTAGAACTCGCCTTTCAGTATGCTCTTTCGTATTAAGCTTTTGACTGTCAGAAAGATTAGCGATTCAGCGTCCTTTTGGGATGGTTTTAATTTTTGGTAACAGTTAAAAGATGTCAAATCTGGAGAATAAGGCGGATGATCCAACGTTGTGTACATAATATTAAAATATACTATTTATATTTTGGATATTTTCTTAGTTCATGTAAAATATAATAAAGTTTTATTAAAGATCATTATGTACCGATATTTGATGATATTAAAAATGTTGCGCAAAAAAAATTCTAGGAAATCCTGTCAGTTTGTGATAATAGAGGAAAAGCGTAGGAAAAGCAAACATATAAGTTACTATGCAGTGTCTGTTTTAAAAATAGAATACCGCATTTTCTACAGAATTTGGAAAAATATATTTTATGGAAGTTTCGATTTTATTTTTTACCTTATAAATAACTACCTATATGAAAATAATCTACAGACCTGGAAACTTGTTGGTCACTTTATAGAACCTCGCTTACTTATTAAAGTAATGTTCAGTATATTTTGGTAATTTTTTGATAGTCTTTTTAATAATACAGCGTACCACCTTACGTATTTGTGTCGCCCTGTAGGGCATAACTCCATTACAATTAGAATGACAAAGCTAGAGGCCTCACCCATGTAGAATAGATGTTGTAAGTATCCTTATAGGAATCGAGTTCCCTTCGTCCAGTTCAATTTTCCGTATTAACTCAATTAGTAAAGGTAATGTCAAAGGAGGCTTGGAAGTAACCGTAAAATTTCTTCTGTAACAATCCCTGATGATTTCCGGCAAAGCAGAAGATGTCCCACGTAAAGCATTTTGAGCAGCACAATCTGAAAGTTAAAACGTGAATTCTGCAACCGTATAACACCAATCTGATGCTTACTATGTATCAATAAGACAATCAGTACACATTTGCACTTCATTTTTTCGTTGTTTATCACATTATTGCTATAGCGAACTATAAGCTTCGATCAAAATAGATAAAGGAATGGATGACTGTATCTTATCTTGCCTTCTATAGGAAACTATTTACTTTAGCAGATATTACAGATAGCAGAATTTAGTGCACGATGATTTACAAACATTTGTTTAAAATATGGGACGTACAATTTTTATTTTACGCTCGTATGAAATAATATAACCTAGTTTTTATAGCTGCTACATTTTGTTAAATGTACCAGGTGTAGCATAGGTCAAGCATATTTTACAACATTTTTGTCTTTATGAATTTCCTAAAATATGTCTGTATGCATAGTTGAATGACCAAAGCTTTGCAGTTATTGAAAAGAGATCTGCTGTAGTATGTCTGTCAACAGCCTTGACAGTGAACCTTCTCCCATACAGGCCAATGTCTTTTGTTTTTCTTCCAGATTACTGAGCCTTTAGCCAAGTCAGGATCTCTACCGAACAACTGGTATATTTTCCTATAGCCTGTGGTTTAAGCATTGCCTTTTGAGTTATCTCTAATACCTTGAAATGTTTGAAATCTGTTCCTTGTTGCTTCTTCCTGCATAACTAAGTATAAAATTAATCAACATGCGTTTAGACGCATCTGTAAATCCAAATAGTCAAAAGAGACTGCTGTTTCATCTAAATTATGTTTTATGTTCCCTATAAAATGTATTTACGCTTTCTTAATAATTCATTGGCATTCCGAAGTAACCTAATAAAGCCGATTGAACCGTGGAAATTATTGGTAGAGGTATTTCAGAGTAATTTCGAATATTTGATCACAGATAGCTCCTCTATTTCTATAAAATCTTAGATATGTGTTATTGATAGTTGAATCGGTGGACCAGATATGAGATAAGGATCTCAGTATCTTTATATCTTTAAGCTGACCATATGAAGTGTTTGTAAAGTTAACGTTCCAAGCAGTATTTAGAAAAATATAAAAGTCTAAAGTAATTGTATCAAATGTATCCTGTTAGTTTTTGTATCAAAAAAATCGAGAAATATTGCCCACACCTATTCAATAAATGCTACATTCTTACTTTATTACCAATATTATGGTTTCGTCGTGACTTGATAGGGAAAATTTGATATCTATGGTTGGCCAGCCACTATAATCTATTTAACAGTTCCTATTAGCAGAGAAATATTTAAATAAATAACTTCGAACAAAGGGAATTGTATAGTCGTTAGAAAGTTACGAAAATATAGAAAGGATTGGTATAATAAACAGATTTTGTAGTCGATAACAGTCAATAGATCTCAGAATTATCAGAATCTCTTCTTGCATGTGGTAATTGACAATTTGCTGAGCTTGAACCAGAAATATTTTATTACAATTTGGATTTACATGCCCCACAATTATTTTGTAAGCTTTTTATCGTTGCTTGAAGTTTTATTTCAATTAAACTTTGAAAGTATTGTTTTACAAAACAGAGTTATTAAAAGTTTTGAAAACATTTATATACAGGTTAAATTTGTACATCCATGGAAAAATATCCTATATATTCGTATAGTTTATTCGTATAATTGGAAGCTAAATACCACTAAATTATCATTTTCCCATAAAAAAGTAGAGTAGTCTAATCATTTTCCATAGAATAGTCTAATTGAATCAGTTATTGGTAGACTTCGTATATGCAAGCCTATGGGGCATTACCATCATTTCGTTCCTGACACGTTTATTGTATTTTGACATGGGGTTTCTGGCAGTTAGAGCCAACTTGGTAAAATTTTAATCTGATCGAAGTAAGTGAAGTTAGTAAGTAAACTTCTAGTTAAGTAACGACTTAAAGCTTCATAAATTAGGCGTCTCATGAGTTTCATTCTCAAGGTACTTAATACATAAACTCCCACTTAAATGTACTCAGAATTCAGACAACGGGGGGATTTATGTAATGGGCATGTTCAAGGTGGACCATACCGCAGGATATACAGACCACCCCTCCCTCTCCATAACTTTTGAACGAGTTGATATAACAAGAAAATTAGACAAATGAATAAAAAATATTATGTAAAACATTTATTTCTACACAAGAACAAGCTTACGTGTAAGTTATATACAAAATTTGTCATATATATTATTTCTCTAATACTGGCAATTTCCAATTTCTGCATACTCATTACGTAATATATAATGATAGTTTTTATACATTATAATTTTATAACTACAAACAGGAATATGTTATGACAAAATATAATTTTTTGGCACATTTCTAGCCTTCCAAGTAACGCTTCTTAAAATTATTTGGTATAAAAAATGGCATTGTAAACGATGATCATAATATTTAGTCCATTAAGAAATAAATTAGGGCATCATGGTGTATTTAAAAACGTAAGAATAGAAATAACACCGCAATAACGAGGAAGTTTGATAGTATGCGAATAGTACCACTTGCACAACCTACATTCTCCAGAGTTATTGTGTATTTGACGTTGTCGGGAAAACGGCATGCATTGTCTGGAACAAAAAATTATATCAGAAACTTAACAATTTCAATATTTCACAAAAATTAACGAAATGGCAAAGAAACATTTTTCATTTCGCATTGAATAAATCACAAATTATATTTAGGTATGATCAACAAAAATAAAAGACCAACATACATCCAATCCTTGGACTGATACACACTTGGTGAATAAGTTTCATATGAAACAATAATGTTTAATTGTAAAAAGTTAAGACCAAATGGATGGTTCTAGCTTCTTACCTCTACATCTGGTTTGGGTGGTATTTCCCACCACTGAAATATATATTGGGGAACACCCAGACACACTGTCTCCACAGTAACCAGATATATCAATTGTCTTCACTTGTGAACGTAACGTTTCGCACTCTCCAGTTTGGTTATTTGGGCGGCTTTGGTCTCTTGATATGCAAACATCGATACTACCATAGCTATTTTCGGTTATTTTCAAATTTCTTGTACCGTCTCCAGTGAAGAAGTAGTTTGGGGAAATGCGGTAGTAGTTTACACCTCTGGGTTCTACGTACTCTGTCACACTGAAGGTACTGGATGAACCACTGAATGTTGAACCACAAGAAGGATTCACTACAGCTCTAGGAACTGAAAGAAAGAACTAGGTTAATACTTCAAGTGATATGAGGGTTTTCAAATTTACCATTTTTAATCCGTTCAACAAGGTTTTGCGCGACTTGCTTAAGTGTTTCTTCATTGGTAGTTTCAGTTAAAATAAGTACTTCTTTGCTAGGAGTGTTTACAACAGAGTTGTAATCATTTTCGGTTCCTGTACCGAGCACCAAAACTGTGACATCTGAAAAAATAATTAAATTAGAACATATAAGTATTATTTGCATTTAAACAAATTTTTCCACCTGGGATGAAACTTCAACATATTTATACAACCCATATTTTGTATTGTGTGTCAGAATCAATTATGATTTTTAAGGAATCACTTCCAACCAATCACAAATACATGGTTTTAGACTTTTACCTTTGACAAACAGTGAAAAAAAGCATTGATAATAACTCAATTGATATGATTTGGAACTGAAAATTTCATACTGAGAGTACACATACCTGGTATGTATCGTCTGAAGATCTCTCTTCTTTGATCCAAAAACGTATTATCACTTGTGGTAGGTGTAGTTCTTGGAATCAAGAGTGCTATAGTTGACTCTGCAGTAGAGTAGCTGCTATTATCCAATTTGGCTCGGACAACGTTTTCTAATACCTCAAAAACTCTGGTATATGAGAAACCACTGGATACTAAAATTAAAACTTGGCTTAAAAAGAAGAATATATATATTTTTTGCTACACTTACTCCTCTGGTGAACTGTCTGGTTATATTGCTTGTAGAAATCTAGTATGTAATTGGTGTTATTTGTGGTAATATTTGTTCCATCCTGACCATTGAATAAGGTGTATCTTGTTCCAAATTTGTTTACGTCAACAGTATCCAATACATATCTATAAAGAACGTCTAGTAATGTACATAAACGGTTAATATGTATCTGATTGGTTACAATATGAAGATTATTTTACTACTACTTACGATATTATCGATTGAACTGTGCTGTAGCTCCAGCTGGTGTCCAAGAAAATTAGTAAATCGGATGTCACCCTTTCAATATATGAATCATCTGGCGTACAAGATAAATCACTTGTGCTCATTTGTGCTACAATAGGATAAATTTGTTAATAAAATAGGTATAGTTTTCAACTGTATATTTGCAACTGTAACTATATTATTTTATTGTTAATGAATAATGAAGTACCTACTTATAGTAGAGGTAGTAGTAATAAGTAATCTATAATGTAATACGTACTAAAATAACTGTTAAAGCTGTTAAGAGCTGCGGTTGTAAGTGCTTCATAAGCAGTAGAAGCGACGGTCTGCCCGTACTGTGAAGCATCATCTAAAGGTCCCATTATAGCCAAGACTTGAGCCCGTAATGTTTCTGAAGGAACAATTTCCGTATAAAGAAGATTTCTGTTGCAAGATCTAAAGGATTCATCAAACACTCCCCTCTGGTAAGGAGAATAATACATATCTAGTATTTGAGATGTCTTGATATCGGTAAATGTGGACCTCCAGCTGTCCATTCTTAGAGCCATATATAAACCGTCCAAAGATCCCCTTATTTCTGCGTCAGTCGTTTGAAGAAGTGTATTTCTCTGAAGGAAGTAATACCTAGGATTTATTGTACTGTTCCAGCCACCTTGGGCTCCTATTTGTATATTCTCAATAGCTTGTGCCAGAGCAGCTTCTGCTATTTCTCCTAAATAATTTATAAATTTGTGAAATTACTTATAAATATGTATAAACAACCAATTTACTTACCAGCTATTGTACTTGCGTATCTGTTGTCACTTCCATCAACATTTTCAAAATTTAAACCAGTTGCTATCCCAGCTAGAACCTGTCCAGCTTTAATGGTACCAAAGTTGGTATAGGCAACACCAAGCTCAAGTGGACACCGACTAATATCATTGGTATTGGTTGAAATTGATCGCTGCCCAAATCCTTCTATTCCTTCTACCACTTCAAAATTCCCTGCAATTTAAGGAATAAACGTCAAGTATTTTTATATATTTACATGAAGGAGAATAAGTGGCATTGAGTGCAAAAACTTTAGCTAAAATATGACATTAATATTACCGTCGTCACTTGGTACTTCAGGAGCTTCGGGAACCTCCGGAGCTTCAGTAACATCAGGTTCTTCTCCCTCCCTCTTTCTTCGATATATTCTAGATGTGTATCGAGATGATCCTGAACATGTGCTGCTTTCATCGCCTCGTACTCGGTTGTCTACGGAACTGGATATCAGATAATGTAGAGAACACTGGAAAGAATTAGAAATTTATTACTCATCAGCAATTGAGGGAAATATTTTATTGGTCTTCTACTAGCTGGTAGTTTACACACAGAAAAAATAATGAAACAAAAAACTGAAAACCAAATATTGACGCTTCTATGAATTTGGGCTTTTTGCTTTGCATCACACTAATATATCTTGTTAGGCGTAACTCTTGTTAGACGTATTGAGGTTTCTCCTTTTACTATTTAACATAATATTTATCAGTCTCATTAAACTAATTCTGGGGCTTACAATCCCTAAGACACTCGTCACAGGGAATTGAAAGATCTGATCTTTCTTTGCCTTTCCTTGTTGATGAAGACTCCAAAAGCTTGGATGGACGGGTGTAGCTTAAAAGTATTTTCCTTCGATCATAGTATTCCCCCCTACCCCTTGTATCCAGGTGTACAGAGGACTACTCGACTATGAGCTTCCACTTCTATTGAGACAGGAGAAGAGATTACGAAGATACACTGATCATTTTTTCTGATGCCAGTGGTGTCAAAATAGTGTGAGTAAAGAATGGTTTTAATAAAGGATGAAATCCTGAAGGATGAAATATGTTTTAAATACTTTTAAATTATTTAGGTACTTACAACTTCAGTTGGTTCAAGATCGCCATAGTTCAGGTCCCGTGTCACGTTTGTCAAATATCTTTGTAGAATTAATGTGGATTTGTATGCTTCCAACCTTTTTGGACTAAAAGGTATCCCGAATCTACTGTCTGTTACTCTGCCGGTGCCCATTATACCATCTTGGCGGAGCCTAGAGAAATAAGCATAAATTATTACCAAAATATGTGAGAGGGTAAAATAGTGATGCAAATTAAAATGGTCTGAAATAATGGATAATCTTTTCCTGCCCCGTATGGTACTCACCTCTGCAATATTAGAGCTGATAATTCTCTAGTGTCTACTGTTGGATTATAATCTTCCACTCTTCGTATTAACTCTATGAAAACATTTAATGTAGCTGGTGGTCTACTGTTTGCTATCAGTACGTCTGGTAGATATGAAACATTATAACACTGGATAAGGTTTTGCCGCACTCCATTGGTTTGACTTAGAACTTGTGTCAAAGTTACCAGAACTAAACTTAGGACTATGGCTTGTTTAGAAATCATTCTGAAAAATATTGGGTTTTAATATATTATAACCTTTCAGTATGTTCTGAATTTCACCGTGTAAAAGTTGTTTAAAATGATGATTTTTTTCACAGGAAAAAATTCATTTAAGCAATATGTCATGATTATAAAAGTTAAATACATTGGAAATTAGATAAGATAACATTAATGGTTTATGACTCAATGCTTAAATAAATAACTTACTATAAATATTAGGTACAAAAGTGGGTTGGGTTCAAATCATCCCTAGATGATTTTTCCCGGAAATAGAGACTTGTATAGTAGAAAGGGAAATATGTATATTTATGAATGAATAATAAGGAATATCTAGAGGATAAGTAGTTATCAGATTGTTAAAAATAAATTAAATAAACATACAAATATATTGATGATAAATTAACCTATAGACTTGCTGTGACCTGTACGACCTTTAATTAATAATATAGTAAGCTGTCAGAAAGTAATTAGTATTAGTCATCTTTATACCTGTAGAAATCCAAAACCTTTACATCACAAGGATACTTTTTAATAAATGTATTTTATTCATATATAATTATATGTTAGGTAAGTATATTAGTAATAGTGTATGGTAAACTATTTTTCACTAATGGCTTCATACTTTGGATGAGTCAGTATGAATTTTGAACATTTGCTAAAAATACCAAACTAATACTAATGTACAAGTCATGAAAAATACTTTTAAATTGTAATTCCAAACAGCAGCTTCATTTTATAGAAATGAAAGTCACCTTATCAAAATTAGGAAGCTATAATCATGTGCTAAGAATAATCAGGATTTATTTAAACTTAAAATATAAAATTTACTAAAACTAAAAGGTACAAGATAAGGTAACAAGGTGCAAGGTAACAAGCAGTCATTTGTTTTATTTTGCTTTATGCATTATATGACCCAGTTTTTTAGTTAGGAGGACATGTATTTATACTTTTGAGTCCTATATTACAAATACAAGTTACATAAAACTAGGTGGGTACTAAGTATATAATAATAAGTAAGGATAAAATTACATACCTTTCAGACTTGCACATAGATACTACAATGTTACTGAAGCGTTAGGTTATGAGATAAGATAATTTCTATCTTATCAAATAATATAAAAGCAAACAACGACAGGTACTCATAATAAAATATTATTTTGGTCTATTGTATTGATATAATTATAAGCTATAAGAAAAAATGTTTTATATATGTGTACGGTAAAACACGATGTCGCAATATACCAGTGTCTGTTTTTCTTATACTTTTTTATATCCCCATGATAAGCTTCCAATTTCGTCCACACTGTATACAGGGTGTATCCATGGACTGATGACCTCTTTCCTATCATAGCTTTATCAAACATACGTATTTTCTGATTTCTTGTTTTAAGTATCTCCTTTTTTTTATTTTAAATAGAATAGCTTGTTTATTTATTGAAAAAAATAAAAATTTTGGTTTATATAAAATTTCAGACTTGTTTGAAAAGGTGTCAAAATAAAAAGGACACTTTCTTATAACAACTTTTTACGATCTATCGAATGACGTAAACAGTTTTTTAAGTAACGTTTAGTCTTTTCAGAATTATCATCAACTTTATTTTTTCTAATACGGTTTCATTAATATTTTTTCGTCACTCGACAGCATTTTTCCTTCCAAGTTCGATGATATACTATATGTATTAGCAAAAGGATAACGAAAAAGTAACAAATCATTAACAATAATTAATAATTAGGTAATTAACAAAAATAATGAACAATAATATGGAACAATAAATTAAAAAATAAGAATGAATTCACAAGGAAAAATGCAATCGAGTGACATAAAAATGTTAATGAAAAGTGCCTTTATTTTTTAAAATAATAAAAATTTGTATATAAAGTAAGAATAGTTATATTAAGCACTTATTTACAACAGAATAAATAAAAAACATATCACAATATCTCATTCCCTGGGAATTTTTTGTATATGCTGTGGACTGGCATACACAATCTGTACTTTTTGAGTGGCTTCATCAGTCCAACTACTACTAGAATCACCCGATGCAGCGTCACTTATACTGCCTTTGGAAGTTTGAGTTTCCTTCTCAGTGTCCACGTCATCCAATTTGTCGCCAATAGCGTTGTTTGAGCGACTGAAAGCTCTTCTTGCGTGTTTCAGGGAATAGCTGTTGAAAGCTTCAGCTAAATCTGGGTTAATTTCCTCCAAAGGGGTATCTCCCGCGCGGATATATACGGGAACATATCCTGGCAAGGCAGGAAGGAACTGTCGTCCTGTGGCTACGGCTGGCGCACCGTCTGCAAGGAAGCTTGGCGTTATACAGGGTGTTTTACAATTTCATGTCAACGGTAACTGATTCTAAATTCAACGTGATTTATACGTGATTATAAAATTTACATCAGGAATTTATACCAGTAAGAATGGCTTTCTAGAGGGTGTTAAATATATTAAGCAACATAGGATTAGTCGGAAAGGCACTTAAAAAATAAACAAATTAATCCTTGATAAACAGTATTCACAAACCAATTGTTTTCCCGCTTGTACATGCGCTTCAGTGATATCCTGTGTATATATTTGTTTTACTGATGCGTTACCTATCTTTTATAAATATGTACCTTTTCAACGATATTTTGATTAAAAAAAAAAGTGCTGGAAAAATATTTTAATTTAATTTTCTTTTATTTATACTTTATTTATTGAATGTCGGCTTCATCATGTAGATTATCTGAAAAGGAATAACGGGTCAAAAATACTGATCCCCTATTTATTTACTTTTTTATACAAACCGAATTTAAACACAAGTATCCCGTTACTAAATATTGAATGATTTTTTGTTGCTTTGAATTAATAATTTTGATAAAAATTGTTTTCAAAAAAAAAAATAGTTAAAATTTAGTTGACTTTGGAAATATTATTTAATATTAAGCAAATAAAGTCTGTTCAAGTATGAATAACTGTAATATTTACCCAAATTTGAACAAATTGTGAACAGCCAATACAATAAAAATTTTCTGATGCAAAATGTTCCTATGAATTCAAATAAATTTCAGAATTTAAATTCGAAGGGTTTCAAAATGTTATTGTAATACATTATTACTATTTATATTTATTGCTGAATACCTATAAATAACATGTAATCTGTGAAAACGATTGTAAACATTTATTTTACAAAGTAATCTATATTTTATGTATCACTGTTCGAAATACTGTGAATTTTATTAACTATGGAACAAGATTGAAATAATGAAACCAAGTTAGGCACCTTGATCAGCCTGTATAACAACAATAGACTTGCCCCCAATTTAAAAACAATGCCATAGCATATTTTTATATATTTTTTGAAATTAATATGTTTTATGGATGCGTGCTAATTTTTCAAAAGCTGATAAATTTTGCATTTACAATTAGAAAACAGTAAATTTTACAGAAAATATTAATAAAGGGTACAATTATTTTTATGATAACTGAGAACACAGATTGTTTGCATATATATTTGTATATAAATCCTAATCATTGTAGATAAAAGAACACTACCTACTTGTCACTGTTGAAATACAGGATTGTCACCGGTTCCTAACTAGTTCTTAACAGTCTAGTGCTAAAGTACCCACCAGTGGTTCTAGTGATGATGAAAGAGATGGAGAATATCGCCAATATCCTAGTTAACATGTTGGCTGGAGGAACAAGACACTGTGAAGTTCACTGAGTGACTGGCCATTGACTCGAGGACTACCTTTTATATGCCTTCATCTTGCTTAGTTAGTGGCCATTCGTTAAAATGAGAATTATACCTACTTGATTCGCCTATTCCTGAAACGGCATGTTTCCAGTCCGGTTGGTTTTCAGCTTTTTATTTAATAAGGTTGCTATGACGACTGATCGGTGTTAACAGGCTACCATTGATACCTCTTGGTAGATGATACTATTCGCAGTTATACAGTTATCATCTATACAGTTATTAGTTCTGTAGTTAATGTACAACTTTCACACAAAATATCAGTGAAAATATATTCAGTCACAGAAATAGTGTATATCAAGGATCTGTTCTTAGACCTGTATTGCTTTGTATATATGCTGATAAATTTTGAATGAAAACAGTAAAACTAGAAATAGGTTTGCTGCCCCTTTAATGAAACATTTAGATGAGTTAAAATTAAATATTCGAAGTTTTTATATGGCTGGTCTATCCTCTCAACTGATCGCATTGAAGACTAAAATACGGAACTATTATCTGAAGTACATGCCTAATTTATATTTATTTAAATAGAGTTAACAAATTTGTGTATCTTTAAAGTAAGAGATGTACTAAATTTTATATATTACTATTTTTTAGTACTTTTAACATCATCTAGCGCCTTTGTGCGATTTGTATATAGCTAAAATGAGTCAAATCGTAAAATTTCTATTCGTCAATATTTATTTATTAAGAATTATGGTAACCCACCGGTAAATACACCTCAGGGACACCCTGTATATTAATAAAATTAGAACAGTGGTCCCAAACTTTCGCAGACTCAAACGTGATTGTGACATCACACAACAACCTTTCGTATAAATCCGTAAGGTAATTCCTAAACCTTCAGCGCCGGGACATAGTTTAGATTTGGCTTTATACGGTCCAAGCGTAAATCGATTTTTCATTTAGTGGTAGCCCTAGAGATATTGTTGGTTCACGGTAGGTTGCAGAAGATCATGATGCTGTTTTAGGAGCAATGTGGACACTGGGTGGATGGCCAAGCGTATTTCTTGTATTTTTGGGACATTTTTCTGGCAGCTTATGTGTCGTTTTTGGGGTGTAATGTGATTTAATGAGAGGACTCTTTAATAGTTTTAAACGTATATATTGTTTAGAGAAACACAGATTAAAATTAAAGTTACAGAAAATGTTGCTCAAATATTGACAAATATTATAATTTTAATGCCTGTATTCAACAATTTTGCTGAAATTTGGATCTATTATATTCTGTAATAAAGATCCTGACGATTGTTTAATAAGATTGCATAATATAGAATGTGAGGCACATAATGCTAGTCACAAATTCAGTTATGATTTATATCTGGCTCACTGCGAGATGACAATGTTGCATACTGAACTAGGATAAAACGAGAAGAGAGACTTCTGAGTTTGTTGATACTCCTGAACGTTTGATATTGGTTTTCGTGACTGAAATCTAGATGTTAATGAGAAAAATTGTAAGTGTGCCACAAGGATACATTCTTGGACTGTTTTTAAATCTTTAAGGTGAGTTTATGTACAAAGCGGACATACGAGTGATATCCAAATTGAAGTTTACAGAGTTTATATGTAATAAATTAATGGCCCTAGAAGTTAACCTTGAAGTACTATTAAATTGGTAAAAATTATTCAGTGGCATTTTAATTTCTTTTAAATTTTATTATAATTTTTTTATTTAGACATAATTCAAAATATGATTTATAATATTACACAGTTTTGTATAAAACTGAAAAACCATTGATGAAATTTAGTTAATTTAACAAATATTTACTTAATTGCATATTATACACTGGTTTTTTGGGGCAAACTTCAAAAGTTTGCTTGATACTACACTTCGAATATTTAATTTGAATACTTCTGGTTTTATTTAGATTTTTTATTAATGTTCTGTCTTTCACGTTCCTCGACAGCTCTGATTGGATGAAAAAATACGGATGTGATATATTTGACTTTTTCTGCAAAGTGACTTAATAAACGTATATCGAATTTCAGTAATCCAACTCATCTTATCCTGCTCAATTTTATATGGAAGGGATATTTGGAGTTCAATGGAAAACCAAGGCCATTAACAAAAACTCAGGCATTTCTTTGAAAAGGAAAAGCTTTCAAATAAATATATTTTATTAAGGCTTGGAAATAAAATGCCTTCTAGTTATTTCAGTATCAAATATAGGTACCTACTAGAATGATTGAAATTGCAAAAGAACAATATCGGAATAAAATTTATACCTGTGTTTTGCAGCGGGGCTTTAACACATTTTGTGGCTTGTTACAAAGGCTATTTGTCATCTTTAAGTAGACCATTAAAAACGGAAAGATGTGGCCACGTTTACGAGAAATGTAAAATTGTAGTTTTTCCCAGAGCTCGGAAAACTCTCATGGAATGTCTCCTTTAACTTTTGCCATATCTGTGCATTTCTAATTGATTTCAAATATTTTTGGAGAGATAACATTGTATTTTTATTTAATGTTTTTGTTTTGAATCAAAATATTTTTTGTGCAGAGTGAACTTGGCGTCTTTTTTTTTTGCAGAAAATCTGTTTTTTGTGTGGATTTACAATTATAATCGAGCAACTCATTATTTATCATAAAAAAATCTCCGTTATTCAAAAG
This sequence comes from Pogonocherus hispidulus, assembly GCA_963924545.1. Taxonomy (NCBI): domain Eukaryota; kingdom Metazoa; phylum Arthropoda; class Insecta; order Coleoptera; family Cerambycidae; genus Pogonocherus; species Pogonocherus hispidulus. Next base: position 1,469,712 of record OZ004701.1, read on the forward strand.
CGTTTAATGAAGTGTCAGAACGAGTTCGGGATGCCGTTAAGGTCAAGAGGGCCATCTTGAACTGTCATTCGCAGGTTGGCTTCATGTATCAGATATTGGGACATGCACGCAAAAAATATGTATTTTATAACATCGTGAGTCTGGTATTGAGAGCACTCGACTGATGTTTTAAACTGATCTATTTTCAATTAACTTTGCTTCCTCGCAAATTCGTACGACCATAACATTTTTTACTAAATTAAATTGAAGCAACAGAAACAGCAAGTCAGGACTGGATACATCGGGTATAGTAAGTGACCTGGTATTAACTAGGCAGTATAGTCCGGCTCAGTGTTCTTGTCCTCAGTACGTCGTGATCTACATTGCTATTAGTGGAGTAAAATCGGTAGAAAAATGTTTCAAAAAATTTTTTAAAGGTATAACCACATGAAACCTATACAGGATCATTGGTTGGGTCCTTGTGCATGTGAAATGATTAATTACGACATCTTTAGGGGGGTCAGACATTTTTTATCCCCAAAAATGTCAATAATTTGTCAAAATGTTATATTTATGTTTTTTGAGACATACCACGCGATAACTTCGAAACTAATTAACTTATAAACATGAGGTTTTTTTTAATCGATTGAAGATATATAGGCGCTCATAACTGTACTAATTTAAGTCCCCTGGTTAGCATATTTTTTCTTGGAGAATGGAGTAAACTCGAAATTTTACTTTTATTGCTGCATGATTTTCGGTAAGCGAGAAACTTTTTTATTTCAAGGAATTTTGCCATAGTATCTGCGTATGAATTAAAGAAAAAATATTGAAAAAGTTTTTAGAAGAAGAACCAACCTTCTGTGACAAACAGTTTTCGAGTTATCGCCATTTAAATTTAATAACACAGGGGCGCGCTGCGCCGCGCAACGTGCTTTTCGAAGACTATCAAATTATCGCACCGTACCGCGCTCTCGATGTGTTTCGAAGGCCCGCTTGGGTGATCTCCTGACCAATATAAAATATCCAAAAAGAATTTTGTATTAAAAAAATAATTTAATGTTCTAGTATAATATATATTTTCTAATTTCATATGATTCGATAAATATTTTCTATCAGGAACACAAATTTGCATTGTATTTACATTCATATTTTTAATATAAAGTTAAAACACGAATTACAAAAAAAAGGACAGAAATTTAAAAAAATTAGAATTCTCTAGACTCCGAATCTGACGAACTGAGATCTTCGTTTTGTGGTCTGTTACTATATAATGGGTGGTATGAATAAAAACGAAGTACCTGCTACTACTACAAGTATTAGTATATTTTACATAGTATTTACTTTAAAACGAAGTTGATACTACATTTCAAAGTACTCCCTTCTATTTTTCCGGAAATGCTAAAAATAATAACATTCTTCTAAACATTATAATTACTTTAATACTTTTTACTGATTTTACTGATTTTACAAAGTGATTACTTTAAAAATGGTTCAAATACATAGAAATAAAATTTATACTGCAAGAAGACACTACGACGCTGATACCATATTCCGTCAAATATTTAGGTAAACAATTAAGTACCATCAATTTAAAATGGTTTATGTTTATATTTTTCATCTAGGTTTAGTAGGGAAAACGTTACTTTCTCGTTACTCGATACTCTTCTATCACACTTCCTTCATCCGAATACATCTTAAAGGACTGCTGATGTTATAAATACATACAAAACTGAAACTGTCTCTCAAAAACTTTTAAACATGTAGGTAGGTATATCTCGTTAGCCGGGACCTGGCGCACGGCGTATGTGTGACGGAAGTAAGTACCTACTATACATTTCAAAGGATGTACTACACTTGTTAAGTAGATACTTCATAATATGGAGTATATTATACTTTGTGGTGAAGCATGTTCTATGTCAAGTAAAGTAGATACTACCGGAAATTAGTAAATCCTTCGTTGTAAAGTAGATATTACGTAGAATATACTAATACTTGTAGTAGTAGTAGCAAGTACTTCGTTTTTATCCATACCACAAATTGCATATTTACATTCGTCGCAACATCTTAATCTTTGTGCTAAATGCGTGCACTTATTATTGTTGCAATTTCTGTCGGAACATCGGATTGACAAAAATTGCAACCATAATAGGTGCACGTGTTTAGCCCAAGGATTAAAATGTTGCGACGAATGTAAATATGTAATTTGTGGTATGGATAAAAACGAAGTACTTGCTACTACTACTACTACAAGTATTAGTATATTCTACGTAATATCTACTTTAAAATACATTCTTTGAAATGTGTACTTGTACTTACTTCCGTCACACATACGCCGTGCGCCAGGCCCCGGCTAACGAGATATATCTACATGTTTAAAAGTTTTTGGGAGACAGTTTCAGTTTTGTATGTATTTATAACATCAGCAGTCCTTTAAGATGTCTTCGAATGAAAGAAGTGTGATAGAAGAGTAACGAGTAACGAGAAAGTAACGTTTTCCCTACTAAACCTAGATGAAAAATATAAACATAAACCATTTTAAATTGATGGTACTTAATTGTTTACCTAAATATTTGACGGTATATGGTATCAGCGTCGTAGAGTCTTCTTGCATGTATTTGAACCATTTTTAAAGTAATCACTTTGTAGCACGCACGATGAGGCTGTCATGATATCAACTTCGTTAATGACGGAGAAAATATTTCAGTTGTTAAAATGGAAGTATTTACCAGTAAAAAGTATTAAAGTAATTATAATGTTTAGAAGAATTCTATTATTTTTAGCATTTCCGGAAAAATAGAAGGGAGTACTTTGAAATGTAGTATCAACTTCGTTTTAAAGTAAATACTATGTAGAATATACTAATACTTGTAGTAGTAGCAGGTACTTCGTTTTTATTCATACCACCCATTATATAGTAACAGACCACAAAACGAAGACCTCAGTTCGTCAGATTCGGAGTCTAGAAAATTCTAATTTTTTTAAATTTCTGTCTTTTTTTTTGTAATTCGTGTTTTAACTTTATATTAAAAATATGAATGTAAATACAATGCAAATTTGTGTTCCTGATAGAAAATATTTATCGAATCATATGAAATTAGAAAATATATATATTATACTAGAATACTAGAACATTAAATTATTTTTTTAATACAAAATTCTTTTTGGATATTTTATATTAGTCAGGAGATCACCCAAGCGGGCCTTCAAAACACAGAGAGCGCGGTACGGTGCGATAATTTGATAGCGTCTTCGAAAAGCACGTCGCGCGGCGCAGCGCGCCCCTGTGTTATTAATTTTAAACGGCGATAACTCGAAAACTGTTTGTCACAGAAGGTTGGTTCTTGTTCTAAAAACTTTTTCAATATTTTTTCTTTAATTCATACGCAGATACTATGGCAAAATTCCTTGAAATAAAAAAGTTTCTCGCTTACCGAAAATCATGCAGCAATAAAAGTAAAATTTCGAGTTTACTCCATTCTCCAAGAAAAAATACGCTAACCAGGGGACTGAAATTAGTTAGTTATGACCGCCTATATGTCCTCAATCGACTAAAAAAAAACTCATGTTTATAAGTTAATTAGTTTCGAAGTTATCGCGTGGTATGTCTTAAAAAACATAAATATAACATTTTGACAAATTATTGACATTTTTGGGGATAAAAAATGTCTGACCCCCCTAAGGATGTCGTAATTAGTCATTTCACATGCACAAGGACCCAACCAATGATCCTGTATAGGTTTCATGTGGTTATACCTTAAGAAATTTTTTTTCGAGAAGGAAGCGACTTTTTCCCTTGTTTTTACTCCACTATATGACATTCGATCTCGCTCAGCCCATGGTAGTCAGTGTACTTACAACCTCTGGTAGTTGGAATGCTAATAAAGCTTTCCGTTCTAAAGCCGGCTTCAGACTACGGTGCCATTTTTGGGAAATATTATTCGACAACTTACGACAAAGAAAAATTATTGGCATATTCAGATGTGTTTCTTTGAAAACGCCAAGACTAATAACAATTTCATCGTTTTGTTTTTAAGAGCAATGCTTTTTTGTATGTAACAAAATAGAGCACGGCATTGGCGGTGATAACCTGACCTTAATCATCGCAAAAACCCATTTGTTACGGCACTGTGTATTCGTGCATTAAAATCATATTTGACAATACGTTTGTGTGACGTGACACGCCAAGAACGGTGAGAAAGACTTTTCTTTGTAAAGTATGGGATATGTATTATAAAGGTTGGAGAAGACTCTGTCTGCCTATCAACGAATCGATATTATCTTTCTAGCACATTGCTCTATGGCACTTTCTTGGGCGTATCTCGTTATTACTAGAGATGTTCCCATAAAACCTTATTTGACCGTATTCGTAAAAAAAGAGTTTTTCAAAATATGTAAAATATACAGGGTGTACCATTTAAAATATTAACGTTTAGATATATCGACGTAGTTTCATTGAATCACCCTGTAGAAAATTAAATATATGTAAAATAAGGGCAAAAATAAAAGAAAATCGATGGGTATTCGAATCGAATTGGGAATTGGGATTTTTCCACTACGTTACGAAGGCACTGTATAAAATTTAAAACTATGTATTAGGTAAATTGAAACATTAAAAATATATTACATAAATTGATATTTAAAATTTTTTAAGATACTTTAAGCAACAATAGATTAATATTGTTTTAAATTTAAATTACAAGTTGTAAGTACGTGATATCGCCATTTAAACGTTTATTATAAAAACGTGCTTTACCCTACTGTAATTAAATACAAAAACGTAAATCTCACATATCTGTAATGAATGATATATTTATTAATTCTTACAAAAATAATTGCTATTCTGGAAACACACACACACAGGTTAAAAGTCTGTTAGTCGACACAAAGTGCAAAACATCTCTCGGCTCGATGCCGTAATAAGTAGGTTTCAGTTTGCATCAAGAAAGCCAGTCTGGCTTTCTTGATGCAAACTGAAACCTACTTCCAGTCCCCATTTCTAACATATCTATACTGTTCACGTTTTTTCTACAGGTTTATTGTTATTATATTACCTGACTGCTACAAACCGTACACACATGTGTAATTTATAGAATTTGCCTTGAGATGATAATATGATCGATTCAATCTCCGGTTGGACCACATCAAGGTGCCCCTCAGTCGATGATTCACTAAAGATTATTCAAATCCTTTCAATTCGATATGAAAATAATGTATTTTTATATATTGCACATCACATAACAAGCGATTTGTGGTAGCGGCGTGACCAGCCATAGAGGTGAAGTAGACAAGCAACAGGAACTGCATGCAGATTCTTTCTAACAATCAACTTTTCCAGCAAGAATGATTAAAAACAGACTATACAGGATTCCACAGTTCAAATGACTACATATGGTAAATAAATAAAACAAATTAAAACTGGTTCTTGCATTTGATCATGTGAAACATCAAAAAATGGCTAAATATACAAAAGTATAAAAAATAAGTTTAAAATAAAACATGTATATCATAAAGCGTTTATATAACAGCTCAGAGTTAAAAGTTACTGTAAAAACGTTTAAATAAAAGCATTTTTTTCCTGCAGCTTTTCCTTGGGAAAAATTACCGGTTCGGAAGGATTGGGGAAGCCAAGAAAGGTTGTAAGCGTTAAAGTAGTTTCCTTGTTGCAGGAATAATTATCCAGTTTATTGTCCTGATATCAATATCAATTAAATATTAATCTATAGTCAGAATGATCGTGATATACGAGTCGACGAATTTGCAGGAATGCATGCTCCATTTGCAATAAAATTTGATGTCGAATAAAACTTAACGATTTGCCGTTACAGGATTCAATAAAATGCAGTACAACGTGTTTTAATTTTAAGGAAAAGGAGGTACAAACAAAGTTGCCTGGTGTCAGTCATCATTTCGTTGTAATAATTTATTTTTTGTTTATAAAAGCTCTTTTCTTTGTTTTCCAAAAATTGCTATTAGGAGAGCACATATCTAAAATATTTTTATTCTTTTCTGGTGCATATTTGCTCGAATCATTGTTCAATTTGGAGAGGGTTTCCATTTGAAGAGGGAGAACCTTTTTTCAATTCCATGACAATCGATGCGAGTCACTAGTCTATATTTTTAATTGTCAAAACGCTGGAAAAGCTGTGTCGGCATTCAGTCGTTCCCCAATGGATTTATTATTGCACGGGAAGCTAAATATAAGCTCCTTTATTGCAATTACACGGGAGCCTAAAAAATGTTTCCATATCATTTTTTTATCTGATTTTTAATTAAGTAGGTATAATATACATCGCTCATGTATATTTATCATAGATATTTTTCACCTTACTAATGAAATCAATGGAATTAATCACAGAAAAACTAGGTGGTATTACAATATGTGCCGCTTATAATTAGAGAATTAACGTATTCATTGAAAATTGAAATAACCTATTGAGTGTTTCGTTTAAAAAACGTTTGTTATTAAAAAATATTTTCCATCGATTTTTAATGACTTTACTTTCATATTTAGTAATTTTTCGAAAAATTCTCTTGGGATACTTGCCAAAATCTGTAATATCTCATAAAGTTGTAACTTTAACCTTTATATAATGCCTCTTGTAACATCTATATAACATCAGGAAAAACAAATTCAATTTTACATAAGATGAAGAGTTTTCTCGGTTTGAAATTCTCAAAATGTAACGTGAAAAATGGAACACTTGGTCTATACTATTTTTGTGTTTATTTTAATTGTGGAAAGTACTCCACCTTCTGTTTTTTCAACATGGCAGAGGGCGAATGAAAATCTCCTACACGACAAAAGTTACAAAGCGTCTTCCATATCCTTGCAACTGTCAAAATTTTGAAAAATATCAAATAGCTCCGATACTGTTGGGTTTAGGTATAGGGTATACTACATGCATGTTTTGGACCTAAAATCTCACGGTTTTAAAAGAAAATGTAAAAATATACAGGGGGGTCCCATTTAAAATAAAAGAGTTAGTTGCCGTACAGAGTAATCTAAGCACCCTGTACATTGCATAATATTAGGACCCTGTAGAAGAAAGATGCACTAATGCCACACCCTGTATAGGGACGAGACAATATGTATATATCAATAATTGGCTATTTTTTATTGACCTGAATATACTAGCAACTTAATTTTAATTGGGAAGAGAAATTCTAACCGGATTAGTTCTTGCGTCTCTATAAAAGATTGCGTTGGCCTTGCAAATCTATTTATCCCTTCCAAGTCAGTATAAGGGGATGACGTTTGTGTTTTGGAACAAGACGTTTAAATTCACCAATTAAAAGTAATTGCCTCTATTCTTTAGGAGAAAAATTATGTTTAAATATTTCCAAATCAGCTAATTACAATCATGCTGATGTGATTAATTAATCAATTCGTTCGGGTAAGGTGCCAACTTTTTTCATATCTGTTTTATATCTGTGTTATTGTAGAAACAAGTAATTACATTCAGCCTGTATACTCCTGTAAATATCCTGTATCTTCCCATTTGTAGTTAGTCAGAAGCCATTTCGCAGGTTAGAGATAAGGAATATAAACAGTTTCCAAATTCAGCAACTTAAGTCTCTATTTATGGTATCCATAGAGTGAGTAACTATCATTAAATAAATATGAGTAGTACGTATTATAAATTAGCTTATCTGCACTCTGTGTGACAAATTAAGGCCAAGTAATTCTTTATTGTGCCTTTCTCAAAATTATTTGCCTTTCTTATCTAAAGAATTTCCAATAAAATACACCCGCTATAGAAGTGAATAATAATTTATGTTTTACAGTGCAGCTTAAGGGAGACAGGTAAGTTATCAGTATCTAATAGACTAGGATATGTACTAAGATTTTTTTGTCGTTATGTCTGTTCTATAATGTTGTTACAAGAATAAACAAATAACCAGAAGCATATCCCTCTATTAGTCACTCCATTCCTTCCCGTAACCTGGATGCTCGGTTAACCTAAGATTCTATCCTGAAACGGTCAGTGCTGTGGCGTCTCGAGTATTAGTGCCGTTTCACATGGGACCGATGATCGGTGTTGACACAATCGGTCACAACTGATCATCAGTTCTATACAAGTGGTTTCACATGAGGTCGTATGATCAATCATCAACATGTATCTGGAAAGTGCAGGGCATCGCATTGTTGTCGCTTTGTGCGTAAAAAGGTTGATAGAGGCGAAAAAAATAGAAATCTTGGAAGAGTTTGGATGCATCGCCTATGCCTTGAAAAACCAATAAAAGGTGCTTTTGTCACCCTCTATTCGGATTTGCGAGAACATCCCCGCAAATTATTTATGTATTTTCGAATGTCGATTACTTCATTTGATGAGGTACATCACAAACTGGAGGAGGACAACTTCCCCTTTGGTACACGTAATACCCATCTCATATAGTCTACTCAGTATAAAAATCATTAACTTGAAATGGGTCCCAGGGGATGAAAAACAGATAGCACCCAAAACATGCAATCTCAATTTTCCACGCAATCTCAATTTTCTCGAAAATTATTGAGCGTCCCAACTTCTCCTTTGGTACACGTAATACCCATCTCATATAGTCTACTCTCTATACTATAGTCTACTTTCTTTATAGAAGTATTGCACATAAAAGATTAAGTTTAATAATTGTTTATGTTCAATAAAGGAACAACTTCGTGACTTTCAGAAGTATTTAAGTTTTAGGTTTATTTCCCTTTGTATTGTCTAATGTATAAAAATTTTATGCATTTGTCTGTAGCCTTGCCTTGTTCCGGGTTATATGGATACACATAAAGCATTGTAATATTTCCAGCTAGATAAATGCAGTACTTCGGATCGTCCTTTTATGGACTAACATTAAAATGTTTTACATGTCTGCATCCTTCGCAAGATAAAAATGTTGCAGAGCGAAATTGTATATGAAGACAGGGACTATGTAGCTAACTTTACACCACAGCTGACTATTTGTGCTCAGCTGACTATAACACGCTGTATATTTTTACAGTTTCTTTAGCCATGCAATTATTATTGTATCATATCAGAATAATATGTTTGGTATAAACTCATAAAAACATATCGGAAATTTTTCTGGTAGCATTTCTGTAATAAATAAAAAATTATGGTACTTTTGTTAACGGTTGTTTCATTGCCCAAATATGCGTAACTCCCTTCTGTTTTAAATTGAATAAAAGCTCCTGTTCTTCTCCCTTATTGTTCATTATCTACCCACTTCATGAAATAATATACCTTTTGCTGCTTGATTAGTAACTGCGAGGTAACTTTACATTGTTGGAGGGAAACAATACCATTTTAAATTTAAATTCGTGCCTTGTGGAGTAGGTATCTTATATCTTTTAGTGCATTACCAATAACTACTTATTTATGACTATTATAGATGTTCTTTCTATTTTGAGTGTTCTGACCTATTTATCGAAAAACTAAAACTATTCAAAATAGAGAATTTTATATACAGTAACTATATCTTTGTAAGTGTATGCAACCAAACATACATTACTGTATGTATATATAAAACAATATAAATAAATACTAAAGAACAACTTTTATTTATAATTGTTCAGTAGTAGGAACATTGCTGAAGAAAAACGCATGACTGGATCGATCAAAAGTAAATCTTGCAATATTCTCTAATGAAAAAAATAACTTGAAGGAAGGAACGACGCCCTGTATATTAAAAAATTTTGCATGTTAATTTTGAACTGCCAAATTCGTTTAAAGTGACAAAAATAATTGAATCTTATACGGATTTTGTCATAACATCAAATGAAAAAGGGTGATGTAAAAACGAAAACAGTTAAAATGGATTCAACCCGACTGGAATTTTCTGAGTATTTCCTGTTACCTAGTTTTTGCATTTGCCCACCCATTCAATCCGGGAATTGATGAATCCGAGGTTTATAAATTTTCATATGCGGATACAAATTTCAGTTTTAAAAAATACCAGGTTTAGTATATGGTTTATATATCATATACGTTTATACTTTATATACGAAGTAATATGGTTTATACTAGGTCCTCTTTCTCTCTTTCATCTCCTTAAAACTTGTTGCACTTTATATATAATATTTGTTTCGTATGAGCCAAGCGTATATAATTTAAACTTCCACGTAAATGTCCTATTGTTTACGAATAGCAATTAGATAGAACTAATAATATTCAGCAGGCATATGAAATTCCCACAGAATCATTGAAAAATAAAATATTGTCTATGCTAAATAGTTCTTGGCATATAATGTTTAGGGACAGAGTTGTTGATTCTTCTAATGTGTTTAAATAGGATATTAAAAATTAATTTTAACATTAAGAAACAGGTTTTTCATAGTTATAGTTTGTCATTATAATCATTATGGTTTTCATTATTTGTCCTCTGTACAGTTTATAGTATTTATTCAGTTTGTAACGATGGACTGCCACGTTTTCTTGGTATCTGCTGTGATTTTTTGTGGTAAGTGTATCTTATTATGTAAAATAGAAATTGCTTTAATTAACAAAAAGGAAAAACAATAATTAAATAAATAATTAGTTCTCAGAAGGTTTTAATTATTCGTCATCGATTTGTTTAAAATGCTTGTAGACATTAGCAATCCATCTTCGTTAATCCTATCAAATGTGGCAGCTCTCTGATGTTAAAAAAAAAATTAAAAAGTTTAATAATGAAAACAATGACACAGGGTTTTCCGTTCTTTTATCCATGTTAGGTGGTTATTACTCTAATCTGTATTTATTTTTCTCCATAAAATATATTTTTAATGACTCGCAAATAATAATGAAGTTCAATATGTCCAAGAAAAGAAGAAGAAAAATATTCATTTTTAAATTTCGCTAATTCAAATACAGTTACTTCAACATTAATATAAAATATTTTTTATGTATTTTGAATGATTATAGTTAGATTTTAATATAAATTTTATTTCGTTGTGTCATTTACATTTTTGATTAACTTTTTGACTTACCAAAATTATTAGCTATTATTTATTTTATTAAATTATTTATTATCAATAAAAAATGATATATTTATTTAAAATATTTTTGTGTATGTACCTATCCATTTAAGTTTACTTTAAAGTTATTTTAGTCTTCTTTGTGCTATAAATTAGTTAACAAAAGGCACCACCATCCAGAAAATAATAAACCCTTATCTGTGTACATTTGGGAAACACCTCTGCCTCGATAACTTCATTATTATTTATTTAGCATATTTAACTTGCTCCATAAATTAGTCTCAAAGGAAATGTCATTAGTTTTATTCACTTTCTCTATCGTTTCAAAGATAAACGAAACTCCTGCAGAGTACAGAGAACAAGTAGGATTAACATATTCAAATTTATTCTTGTATAATACGTACAAAGCAAACTAGAAATATTTTTGAGATATACAGGGTGATTCAGGTTTAATCTTGATAACTTCACAAATCGATAGTACAAGTTGAAATAATGTTCATTCATGATATCAACTTATAAAATCGCATCGTTTCGGAGATAGAGGGCGTTGAAGTAGGTTTTTTCGTTTTTCCCTCATAACTTTTGAACCACTCATCCGATTGACTTGAAATTCGGAACACAAACACTTCTTATGATCTCACATAAACCCATAAAAACAAAACTCAAAGTGATTTGTGTAAATTGACGTTTGTGAAAACCTTATATTCTTAAACAAAAAAGATAACATATTTTTGCTGATGTTTTGTTCCAATATCAAAACAATATCAAATGCGGTAGATAATACTTGTTTTTAAGAGAAAGGAAATCTAAATAATGCCAGAAACAAAAAGTTTTACACAAAATATTTACTGATTTTGATTTGCCTGTTTACCTGATCGCCCTCTTGGTGCGTGACATGACAAGAGACTACTTTTAGCTTATACTTCTTTCTATTGTTGAAGATGTTGAAGAAGTAACTTTTAAGAAAATAATTAATTCACCCTCTTTGAACTCTCTGTACCGGCATAGGTATAAGAACTGTCAAGTGCTGTCTGTATCTGATGCTCAGCTAGCCTTAAAATATTTTCAGATACCTATGTAGCCTGGGGTTATTAACATCATCAAAGTTAGGACAAAGGTGGAATTACTTCGTGAAGTTTTCCGGTGCACTGGGCCATCGGCAAAAGGCCACGAATGAAAGTTATTTTGTGAGAAAACCACATCTGCTTACGACATAATCACTTTCGATACCCAAAACATTTTCTGTACTAAAAGCGCAACTAAATTTGATACAAATATTTTAAATTTGTTCTACATTATATAGGTACATCTATTTTTACTGATGCAACATCTGAAGGAATAATAATATTCCGCCTTTCTCACATACAAGTTTTAATTGTAATGCTTGAAATTATTAAAATAGGTATCTATATTATTATTACTAAATTATTATAGTTATTATTATTGTTTTATTATGTTTTTCTCAGTTCTTGACTGGTTTATGTTATTTAGAAATGGTTTTATTATATGGAATGTATGTAGTATGAGTGCTTTTTATGATTGGGTTTGTACCTCCGACGAAATATTACGCTTTCTTCAATATCAAATTAATAACTAAGAACTTTTCATGTTATTTTCCTGGTCTAAAGGCTGTGAATCTACCCTCAGTTCCACGGTTTACATTTTGCTTACATGTACGCGTCCTCTATCAAATTTTAATTTAATTTAGTGGATTATCGGCAAGTCTTAATAAATAAACCGAATCTCTTGAGGTTCCGAAATCATTCAAAGTCAGACGGACCATCCTCTAGTAGAGTACCATCGGATAATTGCTATTATAATTAGAATTCTCCGGGAAATAGCCCAACAACAATTTTAGTAAAAATCATTATTAAAATTACGTAAAATTTGTTGTAAAACTACTAGTTTACAAATAATATCAGTTAAAGTTGTTAATTTTTTTCATTTCTTTTATAATTTTGTAACAAATATTCACATAATCATTGTGAATAAAAAAATAGGAATGTATCTGTGAGTGGCCAATTTGGCATCTCCTCCTATCTTCACATATTATTATTGTGAGATAAATAACATAATAAGCAAAGTATATCTTCAATTTAATTCTAGAATTACTACATAATTACATTGAAATATGTTATGTTGAAATGTCAGTTCACTAAAATAACATTTCTATCTTCAGCCATTATCGCCCATGGCACACAGAGTTTGCCATTCAGAGGAAGAAGAAGCCCTCAACAATTAGACGGGAACGTAGTGTTAAACTTAGAGCGTTCAAACCTCCCACATCTACTTTACAACGTCGGAAAGCACATCCACAAAGGCATTCACGACGTAATAGATGGTATAAGAAACCCCGTTGATGTTGAAATCGTCACCGAAATGATTCCGGTAGACGTCAACTACCAATACGACTACAACAATCAGTATGGCTTTGATCAAGAGTATCAAGATCCACCTCTAGATCATCAACGACATCATCGGAGGCGCCTTCCACATGGACATCGTCCAAGAGATCCTCCTTATGGGTTTCCAAGAGAGCCACCGCATGGTCCTCCAAGAGAGCCACCGCATGGTCCTCCAAGAGGGCCACCGCATGGTCCTCCAAGAGGGCCACCGCATGGCCCTCCAAGAGGGCCACCGCATGGTCCTCCAAGAGGGCCACCGCATGGTCCTCCAAGAGAGCCACCGTATGATCCTCCAAGAGAGCCACCGCATGGGCCTCCTCCATTTGATGCTACTTCACATCCTTTTTATGACTTTTCCTATCCGGAAGCTCCTGACTATAAAAGTAACGAGAACACGTTCAGTTTCAGTTCTCCTCCAACAACTACCTCAATAAATCTAGATGAACATCAGAAGGGTAGTAATATTTCTGGGTACATAGAGAATAATTTTCCGGTAATTTTGTTAACCGAAAATGAAATTAGATAATGTGATGTGATTTGAGGGACAATTATAGAACAGTTTTAAATATAAGTAGTTGTTTTTCTTACCTTTTTGTGAACTTGTGAATATTGAGACGAGTTTGCGTCATATTTTCATTTTAATTATTTAGAATTTGATCATTTCGTGTAAATAAGAATATTCAGCTCTCTCGCAGACTTATTTTGACTATGTAACAGTAGAAATACACCAACTTTTTAATTAATTCAACAAATAAATAAGACTTATCTTAACAAAGTTTAAAGGAAGCAGTAATTCGTTGGTTATTATTATACATTTTTATGTTCTTGTATTTTTACACCGTCATTCTCTGAATTTCCAACCGTAAATCACGGCGAGAATTGTATGCAAATTGACTATAATAATGTATATACCTCTTCAGTAACCTACAAGGTGGTCTAAAAAAATTGGAACCTAAAAGTCATCTTTTATAACTATAAATATGTTTTTTATTTAGTAGCAGCGAAACTAGCCATGAGGAAACTTAAAAATATCTTAATTTTGTGAAACCAATGTTTCTTTTGGATTTTCACCTCAGACAAATCATTTGTCTATTTTCACAAACCTGCTCTTACAACCTGATTTAATTCAAAATACATCATTGGGTTTTGCTTTTAATTTTTTCACTGACAATCAGTTTTGGAACCTTTGGTGTGAAGATGAAGATAACACTAACGTAGTTTTCCACATAATACCAAAACAACATTCTGCAGTCGACGCGCGTTTCGTCAACCAAGTTGGCATCATCTGGAGATTAAAACTCGTCAACTCAAAAACTCAACTTAAGTCAGCTTTAATCATCTCCAGACAATACCAACTTGGTTGGCGAACGATGACCATTGGTGTTATCTTCACACCAAAGGTTCCAACCCCTTTCAAGGCTGATTGTAAGTGACCAAATTAAAAGCAAAACCCAATGATGTGTTTTGAATTCACACTGTAACACTAGCGTAAGATTTTTTATAACTTGTCAAACTCGAAAAGTTTCCTTAAAGAGCAATAAATACAAATAACTATTAGTCAGATTAAATTGGATGCCTGGGAAGTAAAATAAAGCATGAATATGTTTACTTGGTTGCCTAAATAAATGTCTGAAGATTCATTCACCTAGCCTAGACTCACATCTAGGTAAGTGGGTTTTACCAAGTGATATCACCTTTCACCTTGGTGTATTAGAACATCTAATTATGTTAGAGATGATACAGGATACATGGCTATAATATAATTAGGGCTGTTAATTACAAATATATAAAAATATGGTAATACATTTCGTGTTATAAAGCAAGAAATATAACTATAGTTAATAAGTGTGGTTTTATAATGAATGTAATTATGTTATTGTTTCGTTTTTATTAGAAAAGTGCATCTTAGCACGTGTTCTGTGTCAAATTGTATAATGTATGTATATAGCTAAGTTAGTAAGCTGAAATAAGCTGACTCGGAATCAGGAGGTGGGGTATATAGAATAACGTAACTAATAGAATACCTCCAAAACTTTCTATTGTTGAAGAAATACTTGGGAGGAACTTGGGTGATGTGACCTTTTCTAAGTAATCTGAATATGGCTTAAAATTTGTATGCTGTTGGGCAGCGTGGTATTTAAGTCACCAACCACTTGGAGGATGAATTTTTGACTTTTAGATTTTTTGTGCATTTAACATTTTTTGGACTGTACGTTTTGAAACAATTGACACAATTGAGTTTTTCATTTTTTCGTTTACTAAAAATAACTTTTTAACAATACCTTGTATAAGTCTAAAATCTAATTGGGAACTCCATATTCTATTTTTTGCTAACTTATATATGGAAATGCAATCACTTTTTCTAGATAAAGTTAATAACATTTACTTCGGATGTTTAATTTTACATGTGATAATCATTTTTGTAAATATTGGAGTAATAATATAAACAAATAGTCACGTAAGATACTCCATTCCTATGTAATGTTATTTTCTACCACGATTTCCTCTTTCGAAGCTTGTAAAGATGCTTGTGTTATTGATAATACACAGACAAACATTAGGTGTTGAAAGAGAATTTATAGTTTTCTCATTTTGACCATTTGTGTTCTACAATTAGAGAAAAACAAACACATCTACATATTTTTTAATGCTTTTTTACATGTGCTTTTATAAATTTAGACCACCATTCCTATATTAAATTTCACGGCTTTGAGGAAGGAGCTCCTCACAATCTTAAGTTCCTTGAATTTAGCAGAGGTTCTTTGGTATAGCTATCAAAGCTATGTGGGATAGTTGAATAGAAGTTATTTTCTTTTGTGGGAAAATCTATGGTTCTCGAGAGGATAGTAACTCCTTTGGCATTTGAGATTGCAGAGGGAGGAGATGCATATCCTCACTTGGACCATATTTGAAGACCAAGTAGTTTGAAGATGTTTAAAGGAGAGAATTGGTAGTGGGACAATAGTAATAGGTAAAAAGACTTCTCCAGTATTACTGCTCCCATTACTACTATATAAACATAGCAGAACATTCTGTTCTGGCATAGCAGGTTTTCTATGTTAATGTTAACTGTTAACTTGATGTTTTAGTATTCCTTGTTCTAAATTCTTCCTCCATGCTTGAGAATAAAATATTTAAAAAAGGATTGATGCCATAGTTCCCAAATGCATACAATTAGTTGTTGATGTTTTGCTTTTCCTAGATAAAACTCTGTGGTGGAAAAAATGCTAAAAGTGACTCATGACGCATTGGTCACTTATGCATAAACCAGTACTTATTGTTAATATAACTGTTAATACTGTAAACAAACAATTGAATAAAGGAAACTATTTTACTGACTATTGTTATGAGGAGGAGGTAGAAAAGCAGAATGAACGTTGGGTGCTATGCGTTTTATTCATTGTGCATTTTTTATTCGAAAATTAAATTCCAATGCCTCAAGTCATAACACATAATAGTTAATGAAATCTTTATCCGGTTTTTTAAATCAACTTGTTGTTTCTTCTAAAATGTCATGGTGTATGAACTAAGATATAATTAAAATCACAATAGAAACATTAATGAGTTAATTGAATACTAAAACTAAACACTGAGAAAATAAGGTGAGGTTTTTTAACATTACGCGTATATGTAGTTGTCCAAGAATAGATCATCTGTAGGTACCTACTATAAACATAAAGCTGACCATGCGCTAAATTGTTTATTTATTTATTTCGCGTAACGCGTAACCTTAGTTCTGAGTTCTGAACTTGACACCAAGATAACTTATTTGCATCTTGTGTGCATTTTTGCATCGCAGTTCTAACGGGATAGGTTTTCATCTAAGTAGTAGGCTTTTTTAGTTGACTAAAGGATGTTTTAACTAATTGGTTAGCGGAAAAATAACTTGTTTTATGCAAATCGGCGGCGTTCGTCTTGACTCGGATTATTTAAAAATTACCTGTAAGGTATAAGACAGCTTAAACGAAGTTACAGAATACGCACTAATAGAATCTTTGGTTATCTCCTTGGAAGATGGTCGTTTTCTACTTTACGGTTCTTTTAGTGGTGGCAGCGGGAGTCAGAGCGGGATATTCAGGTGAGTTTGTTTGATAATAATATAATAAGTTGTTTACCAATTTTTAACAGTTTATGCAATTACACAGTAAATTAGCGTACTAAAATGATTTGATATAGACATACCGTTTTAAAAATTTTGTGCTGTGATATATGACTGCGAAAAAGATATACGGAGTGATTTAATTTAATTGTTTCTGTGTTAAAGTTCATATTTACCTGATCTTCTTTCCCTAAATTATAACCAGTTAGACACTGAAGACTTTTGACTGAAATATTAGCTGTTACGGCTATCAAAAAATAGTAATGCTACTTAAAAATATTTTGATATATTTTAAATAAAAAAATATATTTACTATTACTGTAAAAATACTTATTAATTAGCAACTAGCAAAACATTTGTTCCAATTTTAAAGCTATTAGATTTTGAACAATGAATAAACTGTTAATAAACAATTTTTAACTGCTACCAAAATAATTTGTTGCTTGGAGTAAACTTTGAAGTAATCAAAATCTTGTAGTTGATATCATGATCAGCAATAAGACTGAATAAAATAAATTGTATAGAGTTGATAGTAGATTTATGTTGTGTGCAAATATTTAGACTATTTGAAATAGTTGAAATTTGTAAATTAAACTTCGGAAAGCCTCTTGACATAAAGATACCTCGTGTTACTATTACAATATAATGCTCGTCCTTTTCTGTTATTAAAGGCTTGAGAAACTTTTAATAGAAAATTTATTTGCGATAAACTCCTGCATAACTTCAAATTCATTTTCACCTGGCAACGCCAACAGCAAAATGTTGCAAGTTAACGGAAGTTGGTATGGATTTCTATATACCAGGGATACCAAGATTAAAACTTTTTTAGCGAGCAAAAAAATTTGACAGTTTTGTTTAATATTTGCCTATAATTTGTTGTTAATCTATCTCTTTTAGAAATATAGTAAAACCTGTAAAAGAAAGTCTTAAAGTTTACCCCAAAAACTATGAATGGTAACGTAATTATGTAATAAATATAATAATAATAATAATAATAATAAATTAACTTTTATCAGTGTCATTTTGTTTATCTATCATAAATAAAATATTGCTAAATTATTATTTCAATTATCGTTTAATAATGTATTAAATAAGGCATTTATTACATTGCTTGATTGCTTGGAGAAAACTGGTTTGATATAGTTTCTGTGGTATTTGATTGTTTTGTTTGTTTATATTTAATAGTTGAAATTTTCCCAAAATAATGTTTGACGAATCAAAACTCATCAAAACATATCTTTGTTTAGGAATAGAAATCTTTCTAGTATTATGAAATCCTTAGCATGTATTTACATATGTATTTTGAATAGTATCACACAATTCACTCAAATACAAATATACCGGGTGCTCCTAGTTTGTGCCACATTTCTTAAAAGCGATATGTAATTGTTTTTTAATCGTAAATGAACAAATTACTAAAGGACATCTTTGCACATTTTTAGTAGTTTAAAAATAAGTAGGTGTCTTTTACCGTGATGACCCTGAATTTGCTTTTATTTTTCTATAGTCCTTAACCCTCTTCCTTCCTTACGCTGTATCGTTAATATTATGTAACATTCGGTCAGTATCAGTATCGTCATATAGGGATTTAAAATTAATAATATTGACTATGTCAGCCTGGTAATCATATATAGTTTTTCGCCTTCTGCGATTTCGTGAAAAATATTTATAATCATCAGGAGTGCCACGGACACAAAGAATTAATCAATTGCTCAGTAACTGCTTTCTCTGTTGCATCACTTCATAACACCGTGATCATTTGTTTTGTTAATCACCCGCCCGAAAAATATCGCAAAATGCACTGCAACTATTGCAGATATTTTACGGATAACGTGCAAGACAAACTGTGGATCTTCATAGGCTGGGAAATGTTTCGTAATGTTGTTTTTACTCTTTACAAAATATTTAACCTTTTTGTAGCTTCCAAACAAGAGATAGTGGCGGCTTTTAAAACAACCGCGAAAATTTATAAATGTATTTTTTTTGTCCACCCGATAACTTGGGAGAACAATTCGAAATCCTTTTCAACATATTATATCTTCGATGTACAATTTTAATTGAAGGTTACAGCTAGTACATGAGATTTTATTCATTCTTGCTACAAGATTTACAAACATTTACTGTAACTATAAATAATGTTTATTCAAATTTTCTGTTTGTTATCTGTATATTGGCCTATGTAATTGATTTAAAAAAATAAGCATTATTTTTGTTTGATAAATTTATGCATTTGAATAGTACGTAGGTTTGTAACATCGCTGATTGCTAAATGGAAATTTTAAACATGGAATTTCAACATTGTTGACAGACTAGTGCATTCAGATAAATATTCGAATAATTTTCAAGTATTATTTAACAAAACCAACTAAACATCCATGAACAGTATTGTGATGTAGTAATTTACTGTCTACGCAATAAATTATTTTTGTACAGGGTGTTCACAGAATACCGAAATATACCTTATAACCAAAATTTAATCATTTAGCGAGGGCAATGAAATAGTAGTAAAATTAGTCCATCTCCCCCTCCCTGTGGGTGGGGCGGGGGCTAACTTTGAAATCTTAAACAGGAACCTATCTGGTTATTTATTTATTTTTGTGCCACCATGTTTCAATCAAAATTTTCTGCTAGAAACGATGCATAGAAAATAAAAAAAGGGGTATCATCCCTTGGGGAATCATAAAAGAGGAATTTTAATTTGAAATCAAATGTACAAAGAAATTGAAAGGGTGATGCATTTAAAAATAAAAACGTTTTTTCTCAAAACTTTGCATTGCGGCCGATATTGGACTTTGACGCACTACTGGGACACCCTGTATGTTTAAAATGTATTTACATGGACACCAACACAAACATTTACAGTTAATTTAATACAGATTATTATACTCGTTTCTTTAAGGTGTAATATGAATAATTCTTAGTGTTTATACATTGTACATACGGTGAAAGTAAGTACGTTCATTGTTGAATAGTTTACTACCAGAGTATAAGATGAAAATCAAAGAGAAAAAAAATAAAACCAAGCAGAGTAAATTAGGAGGATAAAACGTGAATAATTTGACAGAGATCGATAAAATTCACTGAATAATTTAAACATTCTTTGTCATGATATGTAAACGAAATTGACAAAAGGGGATATCTCCAACTTTCTACTATTATATATTATACAGGGCGAGTTTCTAGTGAGCATTTATACAGATATATGATAGAAACAACAGCCCAAACAAAGACTTGTAGACGCCATTTCTGACTTCAAAATTGACCTAAAGTCAACGAGCTGGTCAGAACAGGTTATAAATGTATAAAAAGTATATGTATTAATTATTGTAGTAGAGGTATTAAATTTTAAAAAGAGCAGAGGGCTTATCCATCAGATTTGCTCTTTTTATTGGGGATTCTCGGTAACCCTCGAGAAAACATACCAATTTGAAACACCCTGTACTACACGTGCTGATCATAACTTAACGTTCCAATTCCATTTCAAAAAGCCGAAAATTACATAATTTTAGTCAATTTTAATCCCCGCCTTAATGTTTAAAATATATTTTAGTTGAGACACCCACGCTAAAACTATATAAGTATATTTATTTTTACATTGGATTGAGTATCTTCAATTAAACGTAGAAAATCAGATATTTGGCGTGACATTTTTAATCGGTGGGACAGAGAAAGCAAGTAATAATAAAAACAAAAAAGTTACAATGTGCTATGGGAATTGTTACAGTTTTAACTGAGACACCCGTATTTCGAAAACGGTGAACAATAAAATTATGGCGCTGCATAATTTTGTATAAGGGATATGAAATCATTTTTATTAAACTGACCCTAGTCTTTAAAACTCTAATGGATATTTTGATTAGGAGAAAATTGGTAATAGTCCACTTGCATGGCTACCAACACGCCCTAATTAAATGACTATTACTGAGGGTTTCAGAGCCCTTCGTTCGAATGCAAACAGTCCCTGAATATATTAAAGCTAACAGTGACAATTTGAGTTTGATACATAGCTAATATGTATGTCAGTATTTTCTCTATGAACAAAAAATATTTATATCGACTTTTCTTCTTATAAAAAAGAGATATGCCACAACAGCAGACATTATTAGAAAGTTCTTAACAGGTACCACATAATTAATTAGCAGAAGGGAAAGTATACTGGGTGTTCTGGGTTTACTGACCTGAGCTTTATGATGTTTAAAGTAGGTTAAAATAATAGGTGTGTAAGGATTGGTTGAAAACGAAGTAAAATAAAAACATTTGTTTTAGTAAAACATAATTTATAGTTATAATTTAATAAAACCTGTATGATTTATAAAAAAGTCTATATAAATATTTCATAAACCCGTTACGTTTACTTATAAATATACAAAGTCCTCGAATCTACCAAAATTTGTAATATACTCTTACCATATCGTGGTAGAAAATGTAGGTATGCAAAACATTATATTCGACCAAAGTCTATGCCCATTTTGTTTCAATCTAGGTATCTGGGAAACCCATTGTTGAAAATAATGGCAAATATATGTAAATATATAAATTGGACTGCTATTTTCTTAAGAACATGTTCACATATGACTCAATGAAATGTTTACCTTCACGAAATTTTATTATAAGATGAGGGTAGTCAATGTTATTTGCTGCTTTCAAATTAAAAACATAATGATTGAAGCTTCTTTGATGTTTCGAGGGAGGGGAGAAAGAAATACTAACATTAAAGGGGACATAATTAAATGAAGTTAACTTGACAGTTGATTATTTTTAAGACCTTTTACACGGGTGGTTTTTTTATGAGATTATGCTCTCAAATATTTCTGAAATTCTGTTTACAAATCCTGTTAATGACCTTTATAGAGTTGTTCAATGTATTTTTCAATCCCATAAGATAAAACTGAATCAAATGTTTCTTTTGCATACCTCAGATGGGCACTAATTACACAATTAAGTAATTTATAATCAAGTTCAAATCATGTACATAATTTATAATCATGTACCAGTTTCTGGGTGTATTTTTATATTTACTTTTTATTTAAAGCTCCAGCCAGCTGCAGTTAAAACATATGCAGTAGTTGGCACATTGTGTTTTTTTAAATGGAACACCCTGTATTTTATTTTTGAAATGGAATATATATTCAACATCATGTATGTTATTATTAATAGGTAATAAGATCTATATCACTGCAAATTAACACTAAAAAATTATATTTTGTAACCTCGGTCTGCTCCAAGGTTCCATCCTTGGACCATTCCTTTGTGATTCAGCATCTCTTGATGCAAATTCCTCATTATATGCAAAACTTGACACAATTAAGTGCATCTGAAAATTACGAACAGTATGATTTTAGAATAGATTACAAAATCATCTTACCAAAATAAATGTTTAATTTAAATGGCCTTAAAAGTAGAAAACCCGCAAAGCTATATAGTCTGTTAGAACTAGATAGAAAATGTTAATTGTTGTTATAAGAATAATTCAAACTTTTATGGGAGCCAATATGCCTGAAGAAGTTTCAAATTATTGTTTTCTTACGTCAAATTAGGACCTATAATCTGCAATAATTGCTGCCCTGCTAACATTCTGGGACAGGTCAACTATTTTATCCTTTTTGAACCCCCAATCGATTCAATTGGGAAGGGCATAGCTTCCGATATAATAAATTGTTAAAGGAGAGCCTCCCTATGAAATCTAGACATTTTTATTACTGAGATGATTATCTACTACTACCTAAATGGTATTTATATATTTTCTTAGATATTTGTCAAGCATTCATGTCAAGCAGTAATTAAACTAAACACCGTGGCTATTTTCTATCAGGTTAAATCAACATTGGTCGGGTACAAGATAACGTATTTGATTCATGAAGTCATAATTTGATAAGCGACGATTGGTCACTCTGTATATACCTATACAGGGTGTGGAATAGCGCTTCTTCCATAGCGTCGTGAAGAAAAAACATTTTGATAAGTTATTTTTATTTGCTCCTGCATCACCTACAAATATTGGGCAATATACAGGGTGTTTAGAATACTCTGAACGGCAACTTAACGGCAGTCTTATTTTAAATGAGATCCCGCTGTATATTTTACATTTTTTAAAAGATCGTGAGAAAATTAAAGAAAACTAAATAATGTATGTAGGTAATCAAATTGTTGACCATTTTGTTGAGGACACTTTCTTATTCGTTTTTTTAAAGAAATCTTCAACATTTGTGGACTAATACTTAGCTATAAATACTAAATCTATAATTTGGTCAAAATTTACTCGAGAAACATTTAAAGATGATTAATAAGGCATTAACAATAACTCGAACATAAGTTGAAAGATACATCCTATTTTCATTTTCCATAGTTGACAAATTTTTAAGTTGACTATGTCCGTTCACGGTTAATTTGACAGAGAATGTAAACAAGAATTAGTATATTTTTTATTTTGAGATAATAAAATTTAAATACTAGTCCCTGACCATGAAAAATTAAATTAGCTAGATTGGTGTATTTTCGTAGTGATGGAATAATACCTTTTGATGATTTATTGGGTAAACATTTACGTGTTTTAAGATATTTTTAAGTTATAGTTAATTTAACAAATTAGTTTTTCGTCTGTGAATGGATAGCTGATACTTATATTAACAAACTAGGTTATAGGTAACAAGGAAAATTAAAAACTTTATTGAACCATAATATTTGATAATTTCATTAATAATTTATTTCTTAGTTAACGTTTTGGCTTAATTCCTATATAAAGAAATATATAAACATTTAAATAAGCCAATAAACAATAAATGATATTAAAAATATACTATAAAAAAAGTTTTACTTTATGAGATTGTTAAGTATTTTAGTTCTATTAATATGGTTTAGTTTCATTTTAGTTTAATCTGAAATGTTTTTTGAAGGTTCAAATTCTGAAAACGACTTAGGTTATGGAGGCGGTGACTCGTATGGGTATTCAGGAAGCTTCTTAGGAAGCGGTCCTCCACCAAATTTCGCCTTTCCTGGTTTCGATTTCTCTGGATTTGTGGGCAATTACATTGATTCTCTAAGCAGATATCACCAAGACTTTATCAGAAAGTAAGTTGACGCGATCCAAAGAAACTAATTATTTCTGAAGATGCTGGGCAAATAGTCATTTATTATCCTCGTTTGTTTGTTGATAATATAAATTAATGATGAGGTGTATTTGTATGAGTGCTCCGTTTCTTGTTCTTTGTTTTATTGTTGTTTTAACACAAGAAATAAAATGATTTGGAGGTAAATTTTTCGTCATGCGTGTTACCAGATTTACGAAATGAATCTCTAAACAGAAAGATATTGGCAGACGCAAACCCATATTATATTTTTCCTAATATATCTTTACGTTTTCTTCTTGGATTTGAGATTTTCGGATTATCAGAAAGTGAATAGGATCTTAACTGACTTAGGCATCAGCAAGCATCTTAAAAATTTGATAACGTTTATATTTGAATTGTTGTCTCTATAAGTAGATTATTAGCGCGAAGCTTACAATGCCTACAACTAGGTACGACACTCATCAGCTTAAAGTCACCCTGTTCGCGAAAGGGAGCACCTGCGACGGTGGTAAGTTTAGGTTTAAGCTGGCGAGTGTTGTTCCTTATTTTTATAATAATATTTGGAAAATAATTTTTTCGGGTAATCCACCCTTATTCTCTTGTACACAAAAGTGTGTAAGGGGATTTGAAAAAGTATATGTTTACCCTTAAATATTTGTTAGTGAAAAATATTACTCCATAAGCAATGACAAATTTTCCAGACTGTTAGAAATGTAACCGAAATTTTGATATTCTTTATATTGGCCATGTTTCGGTTTACAGTTGTTTGTAAAATATACTATGTATATGTATATATACAGGGTATCCCACGGTGACGAGACATTAGACATATTTCAGAGACTACTTCAATTTTAATTTTGAAAATTTGGGCAACAGTGTTTTCGGGCATGCTCTTTTCAACTAAAACAATGGCGTCCACCTAATGCTTCCGGTTATACCGGAAGTTGATGTCATCTTTGCTATTTTAAATGGAACACCTTGTATATTATTGCAATGTTGAACCCTACGAAATATTTTAAACACATTTCATGTAGGATTAAATTTTAGTTTTAAGTGTGTAGGTATTAGCTAGTCCAAATCGTTTTATTTCTTAGTTCCTAACATGTTGAAATATTATTTAACATTTTCTTCAGTTTTACACTTTCTCTGTAGAGGTGGAGGTGCTTTTAGTTATTCTTATGCATCTTCTAGTCCCACAGCTGGCGCTAGTGCCCGAACTTCTTTTACTTTCAAAAATAGTAAGGGGTAGGTATCTATATATTCTTAAAACACCGGCACCATCATTTTAGGATATCAGAAGATACTATAAATACCTAATGATTTAGTAATATTGGTCACTGATGTTTATATCCTAGAATGTTGGGAGCATATAACTATTTAATGATGTTTAGAAACTTTTAACTTTTTTCGAAAGTAACCTTGTGTTCAAACTGTGTTAACTTTATTCTTACTAAAAACATTGTGAACTTTAAATGATCGAATCCGCCAGCTTGCACATTTCCTATTTGTATTCTAATTCATTCATAAAAATCATTGATGTAGATTAAATAAATAGTGGTTCTACAATTGAGCCTTGTGGAACTTCAATTTTTTATCAAACCATTTAAGTTATTGTCTTTATATAATAGAGTAGTTATTAAAATTTGTATCATTACCTTATACTATACTCAAGTTATCGAATGAATATAGTAATCAATAAAGCTGAGTATATAATCTTCGAGTACTCATAGATGACCTGAAAGTAGAGTTTTCACCTTAAAAATCTTCTGAATATCCTTCCAGGATCAAAATCTCGCACTTTTACTATTCTATATATTCGGTAATTCTACTATATGTTGTTTTGTTTTCAATGTTTAAAATTCTTCGTTTTTAGTAACTTATTTTCTTTAATAACTTAGCATACAAAGTAATGCCGAAAGAAGCTATGGAAATCCAGGCGGATACTCAGGAGGCTTTGGAGGATCCTTTGGGAGTGGCTTCGGGGGTGGGGGTAATGGAGGGTCATATGGGGGTAGTTACTCTGGACCCGGAAGCTACTCTTACTCTTCTCCGAACACTGGACCACGCGTTTACCCTGAAAGCATAAATTTTGATCAAAGGAGTTCATTTGGAGCTCCAGCCGGAGGAGGAGCAGCCGTTTCTAGCGCCTCTGTCGGGCCTGAGGGTATTCACCAGTCTGCGTCTGTTTACCCGGAAAATCCAGTAAGTTGACTTTTTAGAAAAGTGATCGAAGAGCCTATCATTAAGAAATTAAAGATTATTTATTATTTAATCTACCGTTCAGTACATCTAAACTCCTAGTGATATATTAATTTCAACAGTGTCTGGTGTGTGTATAAATCTTATATATTTTTTCAGAGTGCACCCAATGTAAATACCAGATTCGGTGTTGCGCCACCAGGTGGTGGAGGTTTTCGAAGTGTGTTTACTTCCAGTGAAAGCCGCACAACCAACCTCGATGGTAAGCCAGTGACTGTACAAAAGGCTTCCACCACAGTCAATGATAACGGTAAAATTACCACTTACACAGCCAAGAACCCGTAAAAAATAAAAACGGGGTGTACCCATATTTTGTATTATATTTTTATTCATAATAAACCTTACAACGATTAATCTTTTTATAACACTTGTATTATTTAATCAACAATTTATACTTTATCTCCTAATCATTTAGAACATACCAATAGTTCAGTGAATTAAAATTCTCACTGTGTATTATTATACACAGTGAGAATTTTGCATCATTGTTGCAATATCTTGCATATTGCACTTTTTGTTTAATGCTAGATACTTTTAATCACTTTAAAATGTTATGAAACCATTTATATAATATGTTTATGTTTGTAATCGTATAAAGTACAAAGTTCAGATTTTAACAAAAACAAATTGCTAATATATTCTTCATAGCGTTGTATCTACCTAAATGCTTTAAATATATATATATATATATATATATATATAAATATATATCAGCTATTATAAACGATTTAATTTAAAGGTGCTAATTTATCGTTAATTTGGGCTCCAGGATCATTGATAGATGGCACTCCTCTATCTGCATTAGGGTACCATCTTAAACCGGTATTTGAATCAGAACGCCCTTCTGTACAAGTACACTTAATTCCTCCTTCCCCTGTTGTGGTGGTGTGACTATGAGGTACTAAATTCCTATTCCAAACTGATGGCATCCATGCTGTCTTGACTGTTTTAAATTCTACAGGATTAAAACTGTTGGTTTTCTTAGAATACCAAACGTATTGTTGTGGTGGATTCTCTCCATAATAGTGATTATGATACGTAGGATCAAAATAAGGAATTTTGACTTCTATTCCATTTTCCTTCTGATCAGAGTCAGTTCTAGAAGGATAAAAGCCTGTTTTTGCTGCAGGGTCCAGTTTCTCGAAAGTTCTGCTGACGGCATCAACCCTCGGACCTAACGGGGTAGATTTAGTGATATAGAAGCTTCCTGGTTTCACAGAAGGGTTCAAACTGTCGAAAGAACCACCAAAGGTATTAATTCTAGAAACTGTTGATGGTGATAATGAAGGATTAGTACCATAGAAAGAGTCTGATCTTGCTGAAGAGTCCAACCCACTGAAAGAAGTTCCTAAAGAATCTATTCTAGATCCGATTGAAGGTGTTAGTGTACCAGGAGGGTTAAATGTGGAACCAAAGCTGGAGGAAGCAAAAGTTGATTTATATGTCGGTATTTCAGGCACATCTGGAACATATATCGATTGGGGACCTAAGGAATGACTAGTATCATCATCCATAGTAGCATCTAGCTGAGAACCTCCGTAGCCAATTACTATGGGGATGTCAGGTGTATCGTCTACTGGTTCGGTTTTGGTGCTGTGGTCGAAATCCACTTTCGTTTGAACATGCACTAGTACGTCTGTCTGTATAATGTCTCCTGTGTGGTTATTGCTGGAGCTTTGCGTAGTATTGCAACCGCCAGAGGTACATACTATTCCTATATCTTCAAAGTCATCACTTGAGGTTTTTATAGTCTTGCTGTATTTGAGTGGCATGAATGTGTTTCTATTGTCTCTGTTTTCGCTCCTGAGAGCTGAGGTTGACGAATGGGATTCTCCGAAGTCCAACTTTCCGTCTATCGCAGCTGCATTGGCTGAAAGAGAGTAATAGTATAGTGAGAATGTTTACATGTCTTATCAAAACGAAATATGACAGGGTATGAATTATTTTCATCGTTTTAATTATCACAATCATTATTAAATCACAATTTTATACAGATGTGTATATTATTGTTGTACATATATAAAATTAATTTTTCAACGTCAAGGGGCCCAAGAGTTGAACCTCAGGGCATATTTTCATGTTGAATGTTGATGGTAAATTTAAATATGTATATATAAAAACTTTTTATTTATTAAAATAAGGAAATTAATTTTACTAATATACAGATAAGTTTGAGGTAATACATGTGAAGATATTTACCAACAGAGACTCGAAACAACAAGTAATATGTCTGGGATGCTGAGACGTCACAAAGCACTTTCATTAACGCAAGTTAGGTAGGATAGGAGGGAAGGGTCTGGTCTGATTAGAACGCCCTATTGAATGAATGAAGCAATTAAGATGGCTGGAATCGTAGTAAATAGTGTCATATATATTGCTTTCGGAAACTGGGATAATTAAATGGTCTTGGCTAAATTTAGACGATCAAAGTACTTTTTGTGGTGTACGTGCGATCACATATTTATACTGAGCGACCTCACAAATCTCGACAATTTTTCCCACGGCATATGTTTGGGTACTTGAAGGTCTCGTTATCAATATCGCCAATGCCTAGTTCCATTTTGTCACTTACAAAAAAGCTTTTTAAAAACAAAACGATGAAATTGTTATAAGTCTCGGTGTTCTTAATGAAACATATACCTGAATATGCGGATAATTTTTAAGTTGTCGAATAATATTTTCCAAAAATGTTATGCTACATACATTTTGTATGTAATTGAGTGAAGTATATTAGTTTGTATAAAGTTCTTATTGTTTTTAAGAGTTGCTCAACATCAGTGCTAGTTGTGCAGTAAATAAATCTTAAATCAAATCTATATTTCAAATTCATATTATGTTTTGGTTGCAGTTTGGTTTCGGTTACGGTTTGGTTGCGGATATGAGACACCCTGTTTAATCAGCCTATCAGTTTTAATAAACTTGGCCTTGCTAGAGGCAATTATTAATATACAAATCCACTGAACAACTGCAATCAACAAGTAGAGATGTAGGGGAGGGTGGCCCAAAATTATCCTTGTGGGCAAAATGATCCCATGCTATTAATGAGTCGCTATTGTCAGTTGAATTTTAATACTAATTGTGACGTTTAGTACATCGTTGTTAGAAAATATTGTGGAAAGTATTTATCATGGTTTCTGATGTAAGGTAAGATTGCAGTATTATTTTAATCGCATTAAGAATGGTAAATTCTCTTGTATTTCCAACTAACAAATGTTTTTGTTTGTAATATTACGTATTTGTGAAATATTCAAACATAGCATGTTTGTTGCAAACATGGCATCAATAAAACAATACATTTTCGGGCAAAATGATTCCGGGCTAGGGTAAAATTTTTCAACTCCTTTCAAAATATTAAGTTTTCAATCATTTGCGATCATTAATAAAAATATACGTGGCTTTTAAATACTTATTTTGTCATGTAATAGGAAAACTGATAGATAGGGATGGGATGAAGATAAGATGAGGCAAGCAATACATAGTGTAATAACTAATGAGTTGCCATATAAAAACAGCGGCAAGAATTTTTGGCGTTCCTGTGATGAGTTTGAAGAGGCTTTGTAAGGGGAAGAATATATTAGCGGTAAATATTGGGTAGCAAAACTCAGGCCTTTAGTAAACAGCAGGAACGGGAGCTTGTAGCTCATTATATTTATATGGAAAGCAGAATGTATGGTCTTACCAGTAAAGATGTGAGGGTAAGGTCTATTGCTTATCGACTTGCAGTTAAAAATAATATTTTTTATCCATTTTCTAAGCAGATAAAACTTGTTAGCACATGTTAACATGTTAATATGGACCCAGAGTTAACTTATAAATTGTTTTCAATATTTTCGTTTCATTAATAGTTCAGTAGTTCCATTTTATATGATAAATGTATATTCAATAAAGTAAAATGCATTGTTCTTTAGCTTTGATTTTATTTTCAAAGAATTTTGTATTTTTTGTGTAAATAGCAGGGGGATTATTTTACCATACCTTAGGGAATCATTTTACCGTACTCCCTGGGATAAAATGATCCTTTGGCCAAGGTCTATATTATTGTAAAAGAAATGAAATTTACCTTTTTAAGCCAAATATGTACGGGGCACTTAAAGTACAATGATTACAGAATCCAGCAATATAAATCTTAATTTCCCATGAATTTTATTCTACAATTTACATATTTTTTTATCTTAAGGGGATCATTTTGAGCCACTCTCCCCTAACTTAATCTATCTATCTCCATTAGAGATTAAGAAAGAAGCTTATTAAGGCAACCAAATTTCTAAAAGGAAACGAATACCACTGAGCCTAAGCTGCTTACGCTGGATGTCGGTTTAGTCGTATTTACACAGGACCTTTTTTATTTTTCTGATGATAAATTAAATACAATTACAGACAAATGTTCAAAATAAATTAATACACTCCTATTATTATATGTTGCAATTTTAATTAACCGCAAAAATTGTTAATATTCATAAATATTTATAAATGGGTAATTGATTCAACCTCTGCTTGATGAAAATTCATGTTAACACTGAACAGTTTAATGATTTTCACATTTTTATTTATATATTATAGTAGTTATCTACAACAAAACTTGTTTCACCAAATACTTCAGATGTGATTACTAGACAAATAAAACGACAAGGGTTGAAATATCGTTCCTGCATGGAGTTTGCAATGTATTTTATTACCCCAGGACCGATATGTATGCTCTGTTTTGCAGGACCGGCCTTGGGGTGGCGCTAGGCGATGCCCCATTGGGGCGAGTGCAGCGCCGTGATCCAGTCTAGACGAAAATCCCTCAAACAGTATCAATACAGTGATAGAATTCAGAATTCTTTCGAGAGTCCTGACTAGAGATTTTTAGTATAAGGCCTGTCATTTTCATAAGATGCTAACAAACACCTGTCGCTAAAGAATAATTTGACAGCTTAACCCGATACAGTCGTCCAAAGCAACTTGGATTATATGTTACTAGTTTTGTATCTAACATGGTAAACAATAAAAAATATATGTCAAAATTGATTAGAAAGCATCAGTCAAATTGACGAGGGAAGCGCAATTTATCCAAATCCAATTTACTATTTTATTTGACTTTTTACTGACTACTGGTGGGAATCTCGTCCTGTATATGTCTGTTTTATTTTGTTTGCGATTGTCATATGACCATGATTATTAATTGAAATGGTTTCCTTAATAACCAAATAATTTCCTTTATTTTATGATTCGCACGTGCAATGTTACCAGATGCTTGTCTGTAAACTTGCTACATCAGATTTTGCTTAAAAAAGAGTTCTAATATAGTTATAAGTTATAACATATCGAAGCAAATCAGTTTATAAATTCAACTATAATGTAATAATATTGTAAGGTCACCGTAATCATTATAAGAAAACCAAGTCAGGGCGGGATAGAAATTTGTGCTAGCATTTTTGTAACAACTTATTTAAAAAGATGCTGATAATCCAAAATGATGCTTATACAAAGCTTTTTTTTCTTTTATACCTACTTTTTCTGTACATTCAGACGAGTTTCTTACTTATGTCTATAATTGCACTAACTTTGAACCGTCCCATCTGTATATAATCTATGAACCGCTCTGTATTTAAATCTATTACTGTTCATTGATTATAATTATAGATTGCTTGTGTGGAGAGTTACATCTAAAGCATATTGTTTGCCTTTTCATGCTGAGAAACGAGTCTCACCGGATGTACCTTGACATTCGAGTTCTTAATTTTAATAAATTCAATTTTTTATTTTATTTCTTTGTATCAGCATCATCAGAGTTAATTAAAAGTTTGAAACAAAGAACGGACTTTCTAAAGCATTTTCTAACTTTGCATTATATGAAGATTTAAAACAAGTTCCAAGTATTTTACGATATGGCAGTTTTAGTTAATATTCCATTAATGAAATACATCTGAAATAAACACAATGTTTAATGAAAAATATTATATCCTCCGACTTTCCAAAAAAGTAGCACTTTTTATTAAAT
Organism: Pogonocherus hispidulus; assembly: GCA_963924545.1. Classification (NCBI taxonomy): domain Eukaryota; kingdom Metazoa; phylum Arthropoda; class Insecta; order Coleoptera; family Cerambycidae; genus Pogonocherus; species Pogonocherus hispidulus. The sequence goes on from OZ004701.1 coordinate 1,502,446, forward strand.
TTTAATATAAGGAAATAGTTAATACATTTTTACATTCTTGATTTATCAATCAATATTATTTCTAATTTTGGGTCATATTTACATACAACTTTATTCGTGTAATTTACTAATAAAGATCTAATACAAAGAAGTTGAATTACCAAGCTAATTTTCAATTTCCCAAACGTAGCATGTGCCCTCGTGCGATAAAAAGTTGAACTTAAAATTGAATCAGATCTAATACTTCTAATTTTCATTTTTTATTTTACCGGTGGTGTAATCACAAAGGAAAAACGATGAATTAAAGCAAACTTGTCAAAACTGAAATGATGAGGTTACTCTTTTGTATATCTAGGTCACAGGTAAAAGAAAAATTAGAACGTCACTCGTCACCCATGTATTCCATTAATAAATTTAGTTTCCAATACGTTTTTACTGTCATTAAAATGTCCTCTGCAGTAATAACGCACTAAATACAAAATATCCCTAAATAATTTAGTTACTTTTTGACAGCAGTGTCATCTAGCAGTAACTTACTGAAGCTATTACGCAATTATGTCCAAAGCAAGAAATCTTCTTTGTTGTTAATTGACTTTTTCCCATTGATTAGGAAAAATTCACATGAAACTCAAATTTTTGTTCTTAGTTTATGTAATTTAAATAATTTGCTCTAAAAGGGACATAATTCTTATATAAATTTAGTATTTATTTATGTGACCAATAGGGTAGTTCTACCAAAGAGGATAAATTAATTTATTTTATTTGGTTCTACCGATTCGGAACAGTTCTCAATAACTTTCGTATTTACCATCAATGACCAGTGTGAACCTGGCTTAAACTTTAATATGTGAAACATTTATTAATTCATTTAATACGTAAAACAAAATTTAAGATTTTATCTGTTGGCTCAAGGTGAGTGATTGGGTAAGGAAAAGGCTATTACCATATTTGGATTATTGGTTTTTATAGCTACCTACCAAACAAATACAGCGGAAATATATACAGAGTGGAAATGAAGATATAACTATTGAAAATATATTTAAAATTAAATTATTTCTGGATTTACCACTGTAACAGGTATGTTAATATTATTTATAAAGTATGAATACAAAGTACGTCATAGAATACCTACGACAATAAAGTAAACTAGTCCTTAGTAATTTAAATTAAGTACAACATAAATTTAAAAGGTAGTAGAAATAAATATCTATAATAAAATTGTGTTGTTGTATTCAAATATTTTTGGAACAACAACCAGAAATATTATTGTAGAGGAATGTCTTTTCTTATATACAGAGTATTCCATTGAAAACTAATTGTGCTATAATATTTTTCTCGAAAAAAACTTCTTCAGTTCACGTTGAAACCACCGGTTATTTTTCAGTTTAGCTACTTCTTTGCTACAAGGAAACTAAAATTACTCACGCTTCTAAAATGCTTCAAAATGTTAATAAAAAAACCATTTTAAACTCGTAAATGTTTACCTAGATTCCACCATTTTCTCTTCTTTAGGTTACTTTCAATTAATGAGCCGACGTTGTCACGTTTAATTTATTTTCAGTATATTTGCTACGTTTGTGACGTATTATCCGTTTTTGGGATTTTTTGTTTTTAAAAAATTGAATTATTTATATAAAACACCCTATATTTTCGATATATAATAACTAGGGCGTAAGAGCCATATTAGTAGAAACCAAAAAGAAATATATTTCGATTCTAGATTCTATTAAAAAAAATTGTGTTTTTACTCTGTAACCCTAAATCCAGTGAAAAACTATTAACCCCGTTTGATTTCATTTTTCACATTTATATTGTCAGAGATACAGAGTTGATAGAAAATGTCAGAAGAAAATGGATATAATTCGAAAACCAATAAAGTTGACTCGTTTTTCTTTTGACAGTTGAGTTTGTTTCAAAATATGTCTTTAAATTTGAATATTTTTTTAAAATACTATAATCTAAAACCGTTTCTTCAATTGAGGAATACGAAATTGTGATAGTTCGGAATGCAACGCATTGTATATACTTGATACTATACTTTTCTATTAAATGGTGATGAAATATACTACCTCAAGATAAGAATAATTAGTATAAAAAATCAAATACAGGGAAAAGGGAAATCATTAAATATTTAACCTAGATTAAAAAAACAATTTGTGAATCTAGTCTTTTCATCTTTGGCTTCTCCAGAATGATCATTTTTATGTCACGGACAAACAATATATATTCTATTAAATCGAAAAATTAGGCACTATTTATTTTTTTTCTTAGAATAATAAGCACTAGTATCCAGTGAAAAAGCGTGTATATTATAAAGCAAGTGTCTATCTAATCTGAGCAAGCGGGAAATAAAAATCGATACTTACTGGCGAAGAGAAGATGCGACGTGATTAATAATCCCTTTAACACTCTGTAATGCATCATTTGCGCGTCTGCTACACCTAAATTCTTTTCTGAAACTGAGACGTCAATTTGCGTGAAGACACCTATGGCGTGACAAATCCTGGCAAATAATTAACTATAAGTATTTCCAAACAGAAAACATAACTTAGATGTTGGTCTCCTTCATCTCATTTTCAAGGTTAAAAATAAAATGTTCTTTGATTATAATTGCATTCATTAAATTTTTCAGAATTGCCTCTAGTGGTGGCAACTTGTCGGAAATTTCTAAATAATACAGTATAGGTGACTCATTTGACTTAAAATTAATCAATACAAAACATAGACAATAATTTATTAAATCTATAGAAGTTATGTAATCATGTGAAACAATGATTTGATTGCATCTTGAAGGCCAAAATTGCAAAATCACTTGTTTGGTGTCATTTACCCCAGTCAATTAGTTCCCCTTTATTAAAAAAACCCCATCTGTAGTAATCTTGCCTTAGCTTCCTATCTCCAAATTTTGCCACCCTCTTTGCTGTTCTTGAGCATTTTTTTTCTTCTTTCACTTCCCCTGTCCTTTCTATACATCATCAAAATGCAATCGATTGTGATTTATTAAATGAAAATTCGAAGCAAATCTGGAAAGCTTTATGAGGCACACTATTTCTATTTTAGGATTCACTGTAATTTCTTTTAGAATTACACCACCTGGAAAACAAATTACAATAAAGTTACAGACATTATTTAAATAAAAAATCTGACAGGTAAGCACATCTTGAAAAGATACCCCGAAGAGTGTTTCTCGAACCTGTAAGTTATCCTAGTTTGTTCCCGAGTTTTTGGTCCTTTTCTCTTCACTGTGTAGCTTAAGGAAATGATGGTATAAATTTCGAGAACAGAAGCAAACTTTGAAACACTGTATACAGGGTGATTCACGTTTAATCTTGATAAGTTCAGGAATCGATAGAACAGGTTAAAACAGGTCATGTTCATTCATGCTTTAAACTTATTTCCTAAATCAGATCGTTTCTGAATTTGGAGATAGAGGGCGAATATGAAATTTGCGCGATGGGGTGCTACACTGTCACGAATTTCATTGAATATCTCAGAAACAAGGGCAAATGTCGAAAAAACAAGAGACGAAAAAATTTCAGAATTGAATTAGAGCACTAGTACATCTCGTGAGGGCAATATAGCTATTCCTAATTTTAACGGTGTACCTAGGTACTAAAATATACAGAGTATAAAAAAAAATGTGTAATTACCACCCCTCGAAGTCCGGTACACATCTAAAGTACACATCTCTTTATCTAAAAATAAAAATAAAAGTTCCTATGAACATACGCCCTAAAGTGGTTCCTAAGGATGTTATAGCCCTTTAAACGGTGGATAAAAAGAATGGTTTTTGTTTATTTTTAGGAAGAGTCGCAGATCATTTTTTTTTTTTTAATTTGCTGTTCTAGCATGAATGTTTATGCCAAAGCGAGTAGTGATAGTAAAAAGAGCCGTGATAGTTCTTAAATAATAGTTTTCAACAAAGTAAGTTCAACAATAGTTATGAAAAATTACGACTTTTTACGTAAAAAATGTATTCTTCGTTTAATTTGTTACAGTAAACGGTTTTTGAGATATTTGCGTTTAAAAGTTTGCAATGTGCTTGCATTGTTCATGTCAAAGGTGGCGAATCTACCTAGGGTTTGACAGTTTCAGTCAATTGTTTTTATGTGAATTCAACCGACAGTATTGTACACGTTGATACTTTTAGTGCTCAAAAATGTTCTTCTTTCTTCTTTTTATCCACCGTTTAGAGGGCTGCAACTCCCTTAGGAACCACCTTCGGGCATATATTCGTAGGTAAGTACTTTAATTTTTTTTTAGATGTAGTATCACCCCTCGAACTCGGTACACTATTTTTTTACAGCCTATACAGGGTGTTCCAGATAAAAGTCCTCAGCCTCGTATCTCGGCAACGGAAGGATATATTTTGATTTTGAAAAAAACAGTTGATAGAGCTCATTTATGGCTTCGTCACGGAGTTCAACCTGATTTTTTTCAGAGCAAATTGGAGATGGCGCTGAAGTCGAAAGAAATTTCGACTTGGGAGGAACTTTGTAATAAGGTTTATCCGATACTTTGTTCAATTCTAAATAATTTTTGTCAAATGACTATTTTTCAAAAACTTAATAGTTTCAGAGATATCGGGCTCTTCATTTGGTGAGGCCCAAACTCAAGCATATTTTAGAGTCTCAAATTATTACCTTATACAATGAAACAATAATTATCCAACTTCTCCTTTGGTACACGTAATCTCCGTCTCACATAGACTTCTCAGTATAAAAATGAATTACTTGAAATGGGTCCCAGGAGGTGAAAAACTAGCACCCAATAGATTCAATCTCAATTTTCTCGAAAATTATTGAGCGTCCCAAGTTTTCCTTTGGTACACATAATACACAGCTCATACACACTACTGAGTATAAAAATGAACGACTTGAAATGGGTTCCAGGGGATGAAAAACAGGTAGCACACAAATCAAACAATCTCAATTTTCTCAAAAATTATTGCGTGTTCCAACTTCTCCTTAGGTACACGTAATACCCATCTCATATAGACTACTCAGTATAAAGATCATTGACTTGAAATGGGTCCTAGGGGGTGAAAAATAGATAGCACCCAAAACAAACAATCTCAATTTTCTCGAAAATTATTGACCTTCCCAACTTCTCCTTAGGTACACGTAATACCCATCTCATATAGACTACTCAGTATAAAGATCATTGACTTGAAATGGGTCCTAGGGGGTGAAAAATAGATAGCACCCAAAACAAACAATCTCAATTTTCTCGAAAATTATTGACCGTCCCAAATTCTCCTTTGGTACACGTAATAAGCATCTCATATAGACTATTCAGTATAAAAACCATTGACTTAAAATGGGTCTTAGGGGGTGAAAAATAGATAGCACCCAAAGCCATAGATGAGCTCTATCATCTGTTTTTTTCAAAATCAAAATATATCTTTCCGTTGCCGAGATACGAGACTCAGGATTTTTATGTGGAACACCCGGTATACGAAGTAGTTTTAACTTTTCTTCCTTGCCCTATTAGTATTTTTAAATATGTACAGGGTGGGCCGTATAAGAGTGCGTATCCCCTTATCTCAGAAACTATGTGAGATAGAAAAAAAAGTTTTATATAAATGTTGTTTGCGTTAAAGATGTCGGTATTTTTTTAATATAGTTATATTTGTAGCTCTTCAATATACAGGGTTATGAACTAAACTTATCTTTTTTTAAATGGAACACCCTGTATATTATTACATTTTTGAAAAGCTCTTCAAAAGACTTGTTCAACGATATATAATATGATGGGTCTGTAGCCCACCGTTTCGGAGCTATTGACTGTTATCTTCAGGAAAAGGTTAATATTTATAGCGAGCTAGAAAAGTTACTGATTGAGGTGATAAGCTGTAATTTGGGCCAAGAAATTCTAATTTGGTCTATTTTATGAAACTTCTGTCTAATACTAAAATAAAGAAAATTGCAACAGTGATGCCAAGTTTCGTGAAATTTAATTTTTCATGATTTTTTTAAATGGAACACCCTGTATTTTATTACATTTCCTGAAAGTCCTTGCAAAGACGAGTTTATTGATATATAATATCAGGGGTCTACGACACACCGTTTTGGATTAATCTGCGTTTCTCTTCAGGAATTGACACATAAGTTATGCATGTTTGTATGTAATGTATTCTCTGCAAGAAAAAGTAGGCTTAATAGAATGTTATATATTTAATCACAAAAGTCCAGCTTTAACATTGAGAGATTATGTAAGAAAATATCATTTAAGATAACTGCCACATATTCATACGATTCTAAATATTTGTATCAAATTTAAAAGAGATGGCAATATAAGTTATAAAAAAATATAAGTTATAAGTGTGTCGTAGACCCCTGATATTATATATCAATAAACTCGTCTTTGCAAGGACTTTCAGAAAATGTAATAAAATACAGGGTGTTCCATTTAAAAAAATCATGAAAAATTAAATTTCACGAAACTTGGCATCACTGTTGCAATTTTTTTTATTTTAGTATTAGACAGAAGTTTCATAAAATAGACCAAATTAGAATTTCTTGGCCCAAATTACAGCTTATCACCTCAATCAGTAACTTTTCTAGCTCGCTATAAATATTAACCTTTTCCTGAAGATAACAGTCAATAGCTCCGAAACGGTGGGCTACAGACCCATCATATTATATATCGTTGAACAAGTCTTTTGAAGAGCTTTTCAAAAATGTAATAATATACAGGGTGTTCCATTTAAAAAAAGATAAGTTTAGTTCATCACCCTGTATATTGAAGAGCTACAAATATAACTATATTTAAAAAATACCGACATCTTTAATGCAAACAACATTTATATAAAACTTTTTTTTCTATCTCACATAGTTTCTGAGATAAGGGGATACGCACTCTTATACGGCCCACCCTGTACATTTTATATATTACTTATATTGTTCGATAAGTAATATTTTTCATTTGTATTTTCGTTACCTGACAAAAATACCTATACCTTCCCTATCAGTAGGTATCTAGATATTTTTTTACACGCAAGCATGTACAATTTCGCTAGGTATTTTAGAGAATTATAAACATATTTCTATTTCTGTATGCAAATAGACGTTTAAAACTTCGAAAATTTTCACCCACCTGGAACAAGCTTTTGAATAATTTATATGAAAATGTGTCATCTAAATAGGTACCTACCTAGCGACCATTTAAAGTTGCCCCTAGGAAGTGCTTTTGCGCTTAGTGAATACGAAGGTAAACAAATGAGTGAATATGTTTTTTTAATCTTCAACGAAAATGTAGGAAGCATGAAATATTTAATTAACAAAGTTCGTTAGTTACTTTACTTTTTTTGTCAGGTACTTATTGTAATACTTATTCATAATCACTGTCTTAATGATGTTGAAGTTACGTGCGGCCCCTAGTGGTGGAATAATAATATATATAAGATAATGTTACAGTAATCTGTAGAACAATAATTAGTTAAGTAGTATGTAGGCAACCAACTTTACTGCTGTGCAAGTGAATAAAGTGTTGTCCATATGTTAGATTGTTAGGATTAACGATAGATGGATCTTATTGTCTCCTATTTTTAATTTCTTATAGGTCAGAATTGTCGGATGGACGGTTTACATAATAATTATCCTTGATCAATTCTTGCGGTATGTATAATTATTCTTGATATAATTTATCACACTGACTTTAGTTGGTTTAAGTATTTAACTGAATATATTTAATTGTCAGGAACAAAATATATGAAGGAATGCCATTTGGCATTTTGCAGAGATGCGTGGTTTTTCAGTATTACATTCATATCCATCAGAATAGTTGTAAGTCTAATTCAGCATATTATAGACACGTAATTTTTGAGATATATATGCAACATGTATGCATATCCATAAAACGTCTTCTGATGGTATATACATAGTAAATTTAATATAATCCAACTAATTTTTATTTTCTTTTATGATATAATTTCATATTGGTTTTTTATTTCAAGTTGAATAGCATATCATCAGAGAAAATTGTAGATTATGGCTATCTTCGCGACTGAAATAAAACGGCAAGCTATAAAATTTTCAAATTTAATATTCTTCATATAAAAAATACATTTTGTAAGCTAAACTTTATATCTCTTCGGAATACTACTTGTCAAACAGATTACATAAAAAAATTGGCTCTTATTGTCTCACTAATAAAAATTAAATGACAAAAATAGAATATATTTTCAACGGAAAATAAAATTTAAAAATGAACTTCATGCTTTATACAGAAAGATAATGGAAATCAAATAATGTTTTTTACGTTTGAAGAGTTCTTTCGAGTGAATTTAAGGTTATATGTAATCCGCTGACTTCTCCGCAAAAAGAACTTACAAAATCGAACATTAACATTTAAAGCACTCTTAAATTAAACAGTCATAGATACACTTAAAATATGAACTAATATAATAAAAATATAGAGATCACAACATTTTAGGTACAGAATTTGAATCTGTTTAAGTAAAATTAAATAAAATAAAAAATGTATATATACAACGTACCTTAAATTTTAAACATTTATATATATAATAGTATCTTAACTTTCTTTGATTTAAATATCTATTTAATATAATATCGTGAATACATCTTGGTAAAATAAATATATGTTTGTAATACAAACAGTTAAAAAATTTGGCACCCAAATCAAATAACTACACTGCCAGGACCTCAAAAAAATCTGTTCTCAGATAGTCAAAACATATTTAGTCAAATTCGAACATAGTTGAATCCTAAAAAAAATTCCTGACACTGTCGTTATTAAAGGAACATTTATTAGTCTAGGTCAGAAATATATGTCACACATATCTGGTCAGTTGCGCATAAAATTCTTGAAGACACACATGTAACTGTGTAAAAGTTGGTCTTTCCTCCGCACTCATCGCCCAACAGTAAGCCATCACGGCAAACCTGCAAAAAATGGTGAAATTCATATATAATATGTAAAATGAATCGGTAGATCATTCATGTAAGTTAAAAATAGTGATGGCCCCAAAATAGTACCTTTGGGAACTCCTATACACAATGTAATTAACTTGAATATTTGTTAGAAATTGAAAAGATTAAAAGTTCCACAAAGAAGTATTTTGGGGCCTTCACTATTGTAAACCTACATAATTGACCTGTTTGTCAACATCTTTATTTGTGAGATATAAGATTTATTGGCACAAAAACGTAACTTACAGTTCATCTGGGCAATTGATAGGCTGCGCCAACCTATATCCATCCTTCAGGTATGCAGCCATTTCAAACGGATCGATTTCGATATAGGGTTGTTGAGCAAGCGTGGTTAGCTCCCATAGTAACACACCAAATGACCACACATCCGAGCTCGGTGAGAAGTTTTTATGCTGTAAGCTTTCAATGGCTAACCACTTCACTGGTCGGTTCTCATTGTCACCTAGACAATGGTAGTCGGAAGGAAATAAGTCACGGGATAATGCATTGTCAGCTACTAAGACGTTTAATTTGTCGTCCACCCTAGAAAAAGATAAAACTGTTTTTAACTCTTGATTGTTTTATTAATTTTTCAGTAATTTTTTAAATGACTCAAGTATTTATAACAACTACTATAGTTACTTTCAAACATATTAACCATAAAAATTAAAATATGAGTAAAATGATGTACATATTTTTGTACTTACACGCAGTTTCTGGCAGCTAAATCCTTGTGCAGCAAATGCTTCTTATGCAGATACTGCATACCCTGTATTATCTGCAAGGCCATATCGACCACTTCTTGTGTGGTCAAAGTATGGTGAACACCTTCCGAAGATACTTTGCATTTTTGCAAAAACAACTTCAAATTCGTATAGTTCTTATATGGATAAAGTAAAAATGGAGCAGTGTGGTCTTCTATGGACACCCTTAGTATGCTCAGTATGTTTTTGTGGTTCAACGAGTACATAGCCATGCCTTCTTGAAGCAAGAGGGATATTTGGACTTGACTTGCGTGGTCTGTTACCGTTTTCACTATTACGGTTTCTTCAGTACCATCTTCATTCGTGTATGAGCCGTGATAGACTCTGCCAAAGGTCCCTTCTAGAATTATACTGCTCAGTCGAACTCTACACCTGAAACACACGTCTTTATTATGCTATTTATCGTAAATAAAAATGTTTTATTCATACAATTTCATTTCGAATGACAACTGAAGTACATACATTTACATTTAACATAATTACAGATACACACGAAAAACTATAAACACTCCATCATAATATATTATAGTCTACTTACAAAATTAATACAAAACTTAACTTTACTACTGATGTAACGTATAAATTTGAATTTCAGCTAATATTTCTTTCAAACTATTACCTTTGTACTGTAAGTTCGGCAATACGGTCTTGTAGATCTTTAGATCTCTCGTCAATCAAAGAATAACTGGGCATACGCCTAAAACTCCCATAAGATGAAGCATTTACACTATTACGAGGTAACGCTGCTAGAAAAGTTGTAGTAGTTGTGGTAGGCCCAGCAGCGCTTTCTATAGTTCTCCTACTTTTCTTATCCTTTATGTAGTACAACGTAACCAGGAAAGCAAGTATGATGATTAGTATCACAGCACAACATACAGCTATGTAGAATATGCTAGTCGAGTTTGAGAATTGTGGCATAGAATCCATGGAAATGTAAGTTGTCGATTTTTCGAATTGAAGGCAGATTTTTTTCCGTCGAAATGTTAGGGTCGTTACGTTGTTATGTGAAACTGTTATGTTGATGGTTATGGTGATGTCCACTTCTGCTTCTACGACTCCAGAGCATGGAAGGGAAATGGTGAAGGTTTGAGGTGAGTTTGGGATAGAACCGGTGCTGGATATGTTTAGTTTTGGGGGAGGTAGTGCCGGGGCGTTTGAAGTTTCTACTTTTATCGAATAGGGCAGCTGAAAAGTAAAACGGTATTAACAATTAGACAGAAACAGAAATAATTCAGCAGATTTGTGTGTAGGTATGTTTATTTGATTACTTAGAGAAATGGACATACTTGAATTAGTTCTTCAGTTCTTAATATAAAATATTTGCAAGAACAATTTTATACCTACTACGAAGGTAAATTTTTGGTAAAGTTTCATTAACAATTATTATTTTGTTATTTATTTAAGGCACTACTTTTATTTTATATTAAAACTGACTCTCGTTCTAATTAGTACCTGTATTTGTATTGTGATTCAGGATCAGTGATCTACTGGTTGGATCACAAGACTTAGAGAGGTAAATAGTTCTCATTTAATAGTAAATAAATAGTTAATTTACATTTTCTTCTCCTCTCTACTTATAAAATAAAATATATAAATCACCTAATTATGGAAAATAAAATAAAATTATTTTTGTCATTTATATCTAGAAACCTGCTACTCTGCCTGTATACATTGGAGAGTAAACAAAACCAAATCTAGTGAAGCTAACCTCAAAAATAGTGCGTGTTTGTGCTTGTTTATGATTTGTGATTTACATAAGATTTACTGATAACAAGGTGAGTTGTTTTGATATATTTTACAATTTAAGTTGTTTTTAGAATCGTGTTTCTTTGCCTCTTTGTAAATCATAGGCAAATATTAATTTAATTGCATTTTTTTAACTTGAATCATGAAAACGCATAAGTTCACGTCCACAGCCGTCAGTTTTCAAACTACTATTTGATTTTTGTATGTGGTTTATGAATTCGGAAATATACAATATATCTAACTTGGTGTGATATAGTACAGAGTATTTATTACATAGTAAATATCTTTTATTACCTACCTATTAGAAAATCAAAATTACTTACCGGCTGTCCAGCTAAACTTTGCCATATGAAGTGTAAAGAGTCGATTTTGGACGGAACAGGAACGACAAAATTTAAGGCATAGTTGTTTATATTGCCATTTCTGATGTAGTATAATTCAGCTGCCAAGCCTGAAAAAATGATACTGATGTAGGTAATTATTTCAAAATATACCCACACAGGCATCGTTAGCTATTGCTAAAACCGACAAAATTATTTTGAATTAAAATTACCATTATGCACTATGAGATTATCTTTTGAAAAGTTAACCAGGCTAAATCATTCTTTGATGTAGAAATTAAATTTCTTATTTATTTGATGCGACCAGACCTCCTTCATTAAACAAACACGTCGGCTTCTTGGTTCTTTGAATCAATTTGACCTACGTAACCTTAGCAGCTTTGTATGGTGTAATCTTATCGCTTCTGTGTGTAAATAATAATAGCGGCTTTATTAGTCGGTCTAGCTATAATTTCTCTGTCTATTTACAATTTTTGAAAAATCGTACGGCTTCTTTTGTTCCGTTAAAACCAACACCCGATTTTTCTTTATCGCTATTACCGCTTTTTTGAACTATCCGCGATGTGTTTGTTGTATGGATAAGGAATATTGAAACAGTAGCATCATTTTCACGGCATAAAACCAGTTGCTTTATATCATAGCTTATAGGTACTGTTACCCGTCAGCTAAGGATATATCATTACAAATAAGTAATTTACCCAACAGCTAAAGTGCCCGATATTGTTACAACAACTTTTTCTTTAATAACGACATAAAAACATGACATATTAAGCCTTGATTATGTTCTTACTATGTCGGCACTTGAAATAAATTCGGGTAGGTAGGTACCTATTACCTATACTTATTTATCAAAATGATGGATGAATTTTTAAATGGAGGACAGTGTAGGTACCTTATTATCTAATTTTTGGATAGGCTGTTCTCACGGATAAATTAACACAGAATAGAATGAATGAATAAGGTATGTACCTTATTGGGGATATTTTGAACCCTTCATTTTTAGTTTATCGTGATCGTAATCGTTATACTGAGTAGAGCAGGCTTAGTGCCAAAAATGATGCCTCTTATAGCCACCGATTACTGATTTATAGCGGATTAAACAAAAAGTATGGATTTTAATAAATCATCTTATAAGTTTTGATAGAATCTATCTCTTACAGCGAGGGAATACAACTCTTATGTGTTAGAAAATTTGGTCAATATCCTTGTCTAGCATATTGCACTTATACTATTGAATTGAACCTATAGGCCTTATTATTAGTGATAAACTCGTCATCCGTCTCATGTCAAGACTTGATTTTATTTAGAATTTAGATGGAACATCTCTCGGAACAACCTATATAGAGTACAGTATTTTTCTATTATTTATCATTTTAGTTCATCCTTACTGAATATAATAATAATCAATTATGTAAATGCATAAAGAATCTGTATTTTATTGAGTGAACTACTCGATTTTCAATTTCTGGAGTTGAAATATGAACGTAATTACTTTCATGTATCCTTTTCTTTAAATCTCCATAGGCCAATAACCTCAATAAGAGCTGCATACCAATTTCCAGATATTTATGTCAAAAATAGGTAGAATACTAAAAATACCTATAGAATTCCAAACATAACATGTATATAAAGTAACTGTATAGCACTGTTTCATAGTTTATGAATATAATAAAATGCATGTAGAATGCCATTGTCAATATTTACAGCACGAAGTAGGTATAACAGGTAAAATACTATACTTCTGAAATCTGAAACTGCAGTGGTAGGCAGGTATCTCCAAATATAACACAGAATGCCGTTCAATTCACTGTCGAGTAAGGACATTAAGTTTATAAATATTGTGACATAAATGATGTGAAGTTAACTCTTATGACTACCAAAACTTGTTTGGTATATTTATATTTGTTGGTTTATAAGCACATGCATCTTTGGGGCATGAGACCATTGGCGTTGCATATACAAATCTAACTAACTATTTTTTAACTCTTTCGACTCAAAGCTTATCCTCTTGCAGAGTTAGTACACCTAGGTAGGTTTAAAAATGGGATTCAAATAATTATATATACTTTAATAATAGAGAATTCAATAAGCAAAAACATAAAATAGATAAAAACTAAAACAATAAGTAGGTAATTGCTTTCAAATTTATAATGTACTAGTAAATATAAACGATTTTACATACAGGGTTATTCACGCAAAGCGGGTATTAGACATTTTTGGGGTTCGGTTAATGATAAAAATCTGATTTTTTTATGGGGGAGGTTTTCGATTATTTCCGATACAATGAAAATATTTTCAGGTTTGTATCACTTCCGGTTATACCGGAAGTAGACCACAACTTCGTTATTTCAAATGGAACACCCTGTATATTATTGCAATTTTGAACTCTACGTGATATTCTAAACACATTTCATGTAGGATGTCCTATACCTATCTTCAACTGTTTTTGAAATATTGACAGGTGAATATTGACATTTTGCAACTTTGACACCCTGTAAAATCTAAACGGTTAGAGATCAAGCAAAACGGTTTGCACATTCCTATCTTAACTTTTCAAAAGCTATCGTTTGATACTAATTTCAGATTTATCCAGAAATAAAAAATTTTCGATTAAATTTAATCTTTTGGTCAAATTTGAAATTAGTATCAAACGATAGCTTTTGAAAAGTTAAGATGTGCAAACCGTTTTGCTTGATCTCTAACCGTTTAGATTTTACAGGGTGTCAAAGTTGCAAAATGTCAATATTCACCTGTCAATATTTCAAAAACAGTTGAAGATAGGTATAGGACATCCTATATGAAATGTGTTTAGAATATCACGTAGAGTTCAAAATTGCAATAATATACAGGGTGTTCCATTTGAAATAACGAAGTTGTGGTCTACTTCCGGTATAACCGGAAGTGATGCAAACCTGAAAATATTTTCATTGAATCGGAAATAATGGAAAACCTCCCCCATAAAAAAATCAGATTTTTATCGTTAACAGAACCCGAAAAACGTCTAATACCCGCTTTGCGTGAATAACCCTGTATACTGTAAACAGATAACGCATAAAATATGATCAAATAAATTTCAAAAATTTGTGTTATTTGCATAAATGCTCATTTAGAAACGTACTAGACATTTTAAGTTCAATCTGAAAAAAATAAAATGATGCTAATATGTTTAGTCAAAAATCGATATTATACCTACATTTTTTTTACGTATTATAACACTTGGCAGTTTTGACACACACATGTTTACAAGTTAGTTTAAGTTTCGGAAAGTTTAAGTTTGAGAAAATAAAAAAAATGTTTTGGCAATATGAACAATGTCAGCAAAAATAGTTTTTTTATCGTCTTAATTTGTTTTCTGAAGTTAGTCAACCTTTTTTGATACGCCTATGTTCGACGCAACACAATCATTTGTTTATATAGACTACAAAATACAAATAGTGTTGTACATGGAACTCAGATCAATAAAAGCAATTTTTACGGCCCATATTAATGTCTGCCTTTAATTTCATGTAGAAACATCTATTTTCAACAAGGATAGTAAAAGAAAATCAACTGTGCATTTACCCATGACGTGTAAGATGATGCCTCATGCGAGGGTAAAAATAAGACAAGGGGTGTTTTCTAAGTGTGCTAATCATTCGTCACTCTTTTAATGCGTTTCTGGTCGATCAGCACTACACATGCGCAATAAATTAAAAATATAACTTCTATATACAAATATATGTTGAAAATAAAAATCAACTTACCCAAAAGCCTCTGTACTTCGGACAAACTCAAGTATAAATTTAAATACGCCTTCACAGAATTCAGATAAGATAGAATTAGTAGGGTTATAACATGATTTGGTACGAATAGTTTCATTTTACTTGGTTAATTTGCTTTACATGTTTTAGATTTGTTAGGATGAGAATTTTGGTTATGTTTACTTTACACCACACTACACTGCACTACATCGTAGTTATTTTGTTATTTATCTCTGATTGTGTGCTTTGCCTGCTAAGGCTCGTATACTTTAAAGCAACGCCCGCATGTCACCATGTGCCCCAACTGAAAGAGAGCGTTGCCAAGTCTTCCACAACAAAGTCTCCAACTTGACTTCGAAAATTTAAAAAGCTTTACAGTTAAATAAGTTGAAGGAATCGCAAGGAAGTGAATATTTAGATATCCACTAGGATATAAAATAAACATTAACGTTAAAGTGTCAATTAGTTGAATATCATTTTGTGACTTTTAACTTTAATAACAAAGTTGTTTCAGAACAAAAGTATGCAATTTCTTGTCATTGTTCAAGACCAACATAATATGATTTACGAAATGAACCGTGCTGCTGGTTAAAACCAGGTCAATTTTGAAATGTATAGAGGATATTAGTAATATGAATTAAAAAAATATTTTACTCTTATTATGAGTGTATTTAAAGTATGTACTCCATTTAAAGTTCTACTTGCTTTATTTCATCTGTTTGCAACAGTTATTTATTTACTCAGTTGCAGTTTTAGATTTTCCCCTGATTGAGGGCGAGTTTTGGCAATGCGGCAACAGCGCATAAGGACCTAGGGTCGACGGCGCCCGATGGCATTGTACCTGCAGGCCGAAACTTCCCGATTTATAACAAGATGTTGAATACTTGGTACCTATCTAACATCCGCTACCTTAAGTGCAAACAAAAATTACAGGGGGGTAGAGTAATTTAAATATATCCATCATCAGAGGTTCGGCTGGTCTGTAAACTTTTATTTTACGTGGTTGCAACTTTGGGTTTATAGGTATGAGAAGTTTCTGATTTATTTGAACTTGAAACATCGAAAATTATATTTTTTATAGGTATTTGTTTTTGATGAATAAAATACATATTTTTTAACGTGAACACTTTATTTAGATAAGTATTTTTTTATTACTTTCTAGATAGTTTATATCACATGGCCATGGAAGAAAATTTTCCGTAAATATTAAATAAATATCCCTACACCCTACACCATTCCCTAAATGATTAATTTTTTGATGAGTTGTCACTGGGGCAATTTGTTTGATCGGTTCGTAGTAGATAGGCTTTGCTGATA